>CM077097.1:2675728-3275728 GCA_039513925.1 Platanthera zijinensis
AATGCATAGGATAATTAATATTGATAAATAATTATGTTTCTATCACAGTTTTAGTATTAAGGCTTTAATTTTTAAAAAAATGCTTAGGTCCCTCTGGTGGAAAAATTTCAACATGAAAGTTGTAGCCTATGGGTCTACTTTAATCCAAAATTATTTGGACCCATTTGGACTACTGTTCTATGGCCAGGCACCAATTTTGGTGGGCCTATACCTAGGGCTAACCTGAGGTTCAAATTGGTTCCCACCCTTCATCCCTTGTCAAATGGAGTGAAATTTGGACAGGGGGCGAATCTTAACCATATCTAGGGCCTGTCCCAAAATGAGAATTTTTGGGGACACTTTGACTAAAGTTTTTTTTTATTTAATAATGCTAGGGTAATTAATTAAGTAGTCAAATTATCTCCAAACCCTCCAAATTTTGTGAGTGGTCCTGGCAATAGTACCTAGCTCTGCACAAAATTTCAACTTGTTTGGATGAGTTTTGGTTAGGGAATCACCAAACCCTAGTTAGGCCTTAAAGAGGTGCTTTTGAATAATGGTACACTTGGGATTTTGAGTGGTCATCTCACCTCAATAGATGTTGGGGTTTGGTCACTAACTTGGTATGGCCAATGTTCACCCTCTTAAGGAGAATGGTGTAATTTAGGGTTGGTTTACCCTAGGGTTCAAAATCAAACCCTAAGGAAGGGCCCTTGAGTTGTGAAGGGCATAGGGGCAAATGCCCATGTGTGACCTTGTAAATCAGTAGAGTTGAAGGTAGTAAAACCTAAGTTCTCTGGTAGGAATCTTTGAGGATTTGGAGATAGGTAGACACCTCAAAAACCTAACCCTTGTTTTAGGGTAGAAGATCAAAATATGGTAACACAGTCACTAAATTATAGTTAAAAATTGTGAAACTTGGGTAGAGTAAGTTTTAGTCTAGGTAGAACCCTTAGTAATTTTATTAGAATTTTATGGATTATACTTCAAGTACTTTATTTGTTAGGTATCAATTTTCCCAAACTGGTGTTTTAAATATTTTGATTACTCTGCTCATTTGAATCTGATGAAACTGGTCAGTAGATGCCCTAAGTGTAAATGAATATCCTGAATTTTGTTACAAATTTTAGTTGATTATATCTAGTACTTCCTTCACAAGTTCCAAAAGGCAAATATGGTAAATAAATCATTTAGAGCAAATTACCAACTAAAAAAAATAATGAAACCTGGCCAATGATGTTTTCAGATCACTATCTAGTTGTATAATTTTATTCATGATTTTTAGGAGAATATTTACAATACTTGCTTCACAAATATAGCTTTTTGAGATTTTGGTAATTATTTATTCTGAAGCTCAATTCCATTGAAGAATTATGAAATTTGGCCACTGATGTTTTCAGGACAGTATGTGCTCTAGAAGATTAATTAAGAATTTTTGGGTGATTATCTATTGCACTTACTTCATTAATGAAAGGAGATAGGATTTATTGTCAAAATTAAATTAGAGTCCTTAAAATACTGGAAAATTATTATATCTTGGCTTTACTGTTAAATTGTTGTTTAGAATTTATCATGATTTTATGAAGCTTTATACATACCTAAAAAGTGCACTTCGTGTTCAATTGGTAGCCCTTAGAAGCTTTAAGGAAAATAAATAAAATGTCAGATAAATTAGGAAAATTACAATTTTCTGGATTTAGTCTACTTGTGTCATGATAAGTCTCTAGAAAATAATTTAGGGCATTTGGATGACTATTTAGATTATCTCTTATCCGGTTTGACATATAGCCTAGGTTGGTCTACATATAGAAAATTGTTAAATTGCAATAGGACATGATCTGAGATAGTTGTTGGAGTTAGTCATTTTTGCTGGGTGGATAGATATGGATGATTTCATAATAGAAGGATAGGAAGAGTAGTGAGAAGTGATTTGGCTAGAGTTTAGAGGTGTTCGGGTTCAACGAAAAATCGTCTTCCCGAAGAGAGTAAGGTTAAAAATCACACTAGGTTAGTCTATCGTAACACGAGAAAAACATTGGGTAAAGGGAATCAATAAATAACAATAAGTGCCTTACGAAAGGGAACGATGGGCTTCAACTACTATCATAGTTCCTAGTTACCCTTTGAGAGCCCTTCATAGGAAATACTGGGGGCAGTCTTAGGTTAACGTAAACTGTACTAACAAACTGGAAAGAGTAACTTAGTAATTAGGATTGCATATTTCACAAACACGATAGCACGGGAAGTTAATTGGGAGCTTCGGCTCGATTGGTTTAGAGACGGGCGGAATGGTTCGGGGAGTTTTGACTCGATTTGTTAAGAGATGGATGGAATGGTCCGGGGAGCTTTGGCTCGATTGGTTTGATACGTTAAATTTGCATGTGCATAAAAGGAAAGAAAATTAGGTGGTAAGTCTTTGGTATTGGAGGTTCGATGCGCCGACGCCAATACGCTGACTCGGCAACTATTGTTAGCACTTCGCCAACAGAAGTCCGGTGCGCCAGCCTGCAAGGGTACGCGGGAGTCCGCTTCGTGCACCAAGCATTGAGGCGTATGATAGGTCTTACCGGTAGTTCTTTACTGGTTTAGAGGTGGGCGAGGCCCAACCCACCGCTTCCGTCTACCACTACGGAGGTATCCTGGGAGGTTCGGCTCCAGAAAGGGGGAACTAAAGGTCTGTGTGCACAGAGTCGGGTGTGTGAGTTGCACTTGCATGTTCCATCATACCCACTTGCATGTCATAGCATAATCGATTCATTTAACCCTTGATACCTAAGGTATAAGTGGAATGGGACGCTTATGCATTAGGACTTGCAAAACGACCCCTTGGTCTATAAGCTTGTGTGGACAAGTTTATAAATTAAGGTTAAATTTGATATATATATATATATATACTATAGTTTGATAACCGACACCCCAATGTATAAATTGGTATGGGACTTTATATACGATGGGAGCCTTTGTAACACCCGATTTTTCTGCGTTTATTTTTATTCATTTGGCGTTACGATGACGCGTTTCCGTGGCTTGTGCCATTTGTGGAGTGTGTTTAGCTCCTTAGAACTGAGTGCCCTATTCTGTAGCCTGTTGGCAAGATCTTCCTAGCAAGCCGAGTCGTTTTGGGTGACCGGTGTGGCCTCTCGGGGGGATGTTGGTGTTTGGCTTTATTTGGGTATAACTCAAGTTCTGTTCGTCGAAAATTAATTTCGACTTCGCCGTTGTGTTCGTAGCATGGGTATTTAGCTACAGTGTGAATTTCGTCGAATTCCGAGGTAGTTCGGTTTTCGCGTCGTTTTGGTGCTTTATGTAATTTTGTAATAAATTATATTATTATATATTAATATGTATATATAGGATGGAAATAGAAAGCACGATCATCTTCTCCAAATAGGAAACCGCCGCCCCTGTACGAGAGAAACGGAGAAACCGCCGAGCCCTTGCCTTCCACCGCTGATTCGTAGCGTTTGTGGACGGAATTCGATTCCGAGAGTGGATTCGGATTACTCTCGTCAAAACCTCATTCCTACGGTAAGATTTCCAAGTTTCGTGCCTTGCTTGTGGTTTTGAATTTCGGGTTTTGACTTGTTTTCCGCCGGTAATGTCCAGATTTTTGGCCTTGTGCTTCGTTGCCGGATTCGTGCGTGAAGAGGAGGAAAAGCCGACCAAGCTTCGCCGGAAATCGAGGCAAGTGGTGTTCTCACCCTTGCCAAGTTGTTTTTTTCTTTCGATTCATGCATCCTACTCGTTTCTACCATTTCTGTCTCCGGTTCCGTTTCGAACAATTTGGCATAGTTGTGTGGTGGTGGTGAACGAGTAGAATAGGTAGAAATTATGTTAGGTGTGTCGTAGGCCATTTTCGGTGTGTCGTAGTTGTGGTTCGCAGTGTCGGGAGAGGGTGATGCGCGTTCGGTGTCATTCGGGAAATCCAAACGGTACAGGTTACCCGCGCACGGTCATCAAACGTTAGGGCGCACGACCACTGGTCGTGTGCCACTGTTCGTGCGCGGCTACCTGTTCTTTTTCTCCAAAGTTCTGTCTCGGCAATCGCACGAGCGCTGGCAACAGTGCGCACGACCACTGGTCGTGCGACACTAATCGTGCGCTTATGCTAAGTTTTCTGTCAGGTTTCAAGTTTCCCAGGTTCACTTCGCACGATCATCAGCCGATGAGTGCGCACGACCACTGGTCGTGCGACACTGATCGTGCGCTTTGAATATTTCCTTTTTGCACCCGTATTGAGTTGGCGTCGATACGCGGGTTAGGTGGGCATGAGTGTTTTGTGTAGTGTTAAGGTAGTAATGTAAGAGTTATTGTGTGATAGTTCGCTTTGCGTGGCACATTGAGTGAGTGAAGCTCACTCAATGCGGTGTCGAAAGGACCCAGCGCCACGTCGTGTTGAGTCATTTCAACACTTTCTTTTTCCCTTTCCTCGATTTACGTTCCCGAGTGAATTCCTTGTTTATATTTGTAAATTCCTTGTCGGCCATGTTTCTCTTTCTTAATGGCTGAATCGTGTCGTGGGTAGTAGTGGTGGTTTGTAGCTCTTTATGGGGGTGGAGTTGTGTAATTTAGCCAAGGCCACTCATGTTTTTCTTGCTCCAGATATGGGCTGGGCATGTGGGTGGAAGGTCCCTTGTGCTTTCACGTGTAGACCCTCGGGCTTGTTGACTTGGACATGGTGGAGGGGGACTGAGTTTGCCTCCAATCCAGTTCCTCGTTGTTTGTTTTTGCTACTACCACCTCCCACAGTTTAGGGTGTTAGAAGTTTCTTCCTTGGTGGTTTGCAGCACTTTGGGCTCTTGGTAGCCTAGTAGGCCCTGCAGGATGTTGTTCCTGGGCTGGGTTGTTGTGTTTCCTCGCACGTAGTGCTTTTCTTGTTGTCCTGTTTTGGACAGTTGTGACTCTTTCTACTGCATGTTTTCAGGTACTTTTCCCCTTTTGGTTGACTCTTTCATGCAGTTTTTACTTTGTTTAGCTTGCTGAGGTATTCTGTTTTCTTTTGTGGACTAGGTGATCCACTAAGCCGGGGGATACGACCTCTAAAATATAACTGATTTTCTAATCATTAATCACATGATTTTCCTTCATTAAGTTGGTAGGTGGTTTTGCCTGAGCGTCAGCAGTTATCCCCTGCTTGATGTGCCATCATGATGCGTGTTTTCTCTTACTCTGATAATTTTCAATTCGGAGAAAATGCGGGTTGTGACAGTTGGTATCAGAGGGAGGTTGCTTGAAAAGTTAGTTGAGCAACCTTCCTTTGTTTGCTTTTTAGTAGTTCAGCATCATGTCATTCACACACCGATATGTCATCAGCACGTCTTGGCAAAAGCACGAACACTACACTCATAGCATAACATGAAGTATACGGGGCATATTATGTAGTATGGGATGCATAATATTTGTTCGTATATGGATCCACCATAGGGGCAATATGTGAGGGTTATGTAGTATGGGATGCATAACCTCACCACATAGCTGCGACTAGCACGTTTTCTTTTTTGTTGCATGAGAATGTTATGTAGTATGGGATGCATAATATTTTCATGTGTACGCCGCTCATAACATGCATTAGGGCCTTTTTAGAATGCATAACACAAACATGCATATCATAACATTGCATAAGCACAACGTGCCATGCTAAAGACTGGCAGGATGACATCTTACACACATAAGTTTTCAAATTAATATAAAAGTCATGCATTCCCGATCTAGGCACAAGAGTTAGTAAGGTGGTGGTTAACCATCCTAGGTTAGGGCCTAACATCTAAATTTTGTTAAAAAGATAAACTCTCAGAGCAAGTTTAGCAGCTTTATGTCTATATCTATATATTTATTGTCTGTACTTGTATTTGGTTCTAGACGTTGTAGTAGGGTATAATTTGTGTTGTTATGACTTTAGAATGGCAAGGCGTCCTGCGACTCGATCGACTCCCCTGTCTGAGGGTGAGTCATCTGGGGCTCAGAACGATGCGGTGTTCGAGAGTCTGCGTCAGAGTAACGATTCCTTGGGCAGACAGTTGGAGGAGGTGCGAGCCCAGATTCTGTCTTTGGTGGCAGTCGTGGCAGGTCAAACTCAGGGTGTGCAAGTCCCTGCGGGGGGGGGGGGGGGGGGGGGGTTAGCTGTTCCTCCTCCTCCTGCACCCTTGAGACCTCCAGTGGTGGTGCCAGCAGAGATGGCCTTCATCTCGCAGTTTCAGAGGCTGAGCCCTCCCACTTATGATGGGAAGGCAGATTTCATGGTGATAGACGACTGCTGATCTCCATGGAGGAGATGTTCTCGTACTCAGGGATTGAAGATGATCAGAGGGTGATGATAGCCGCCTATCAGCTTAAAGGTTTGGCTAAGAGTTGGTGGGTGAGAGAGAAGGAGAGCTTGGTAGCCGGATGCTCTTGGGAGGTGTTCAAGGAGATGCTGTTGAGGAAGTTCTTACCCTCGGTCGAGCGTGACCGCCTCATGAACGACTTCCTCCATCTGAAGCAAAGGCAACTCACGGTGGGTGAGTATGAGATAAAGTTCAGCAAGTTGAGCCGTTTTGCCCCGGATTGGTCAGCGTTGAGGCGATCGATGCGAGTTATGCGATTTCTCGGTGGTTTGAGGGGCGAGGTGCAGCAGTTGACAGTGCTTATGGGTCAGAGACTTATGCAGGTGTAGTAGAGGCTGCTCTGAAGGTGGAGGCTATTGAGACCGCGAAGAGCAGAGGCCAGCAAATGAGGTTGGACAAGAGAAAGTCGGTGGAGGAGAAGAAACCCCCAGTACCCGGTGCGGCTCCAGGAAAGAGGGGCAAGGTGGAGTGCAGCTTCTGTGGCCGGTCAGGCCACCCTGCGAGAAATGTTTCAAGAAGGCAGCAGCTCAGAGGAAGGAGCAGGTTCATGCAATTCAGGGTGCTCCTAGGAGAGATGTCTCCTGTTCCGTTTGCAAGCGATCGGCCATGATGCGGCCTAGTGTTGGACCAAGGATAAAGTCTGCTTTCAGTGTGGGCAGAAGGGTCACATCAAGTCGAGGTGTCCTCAGTTTTAGTCCAGCTCTTCCTGCAGTTCCATTGCAGGCTTTACCTCCACCTCAGCGTGTGGACAAGGGAAAGGGGAAGCTGAACGTTATCTCTTTCGAGGAGGCTCAGGCTTCGCCAGGTACCCAGGTCATCTCAGGTTAGTTGTTTGTTGTTTTTCCAGCTGGTAGTTCTATTTGCTAGAATGTTTGCTGTATTATTGTGGTAGTTCCTTAGTTTTCTATGCTCCTATAGGGAAATTTAAGGTAAAGAACCGCTGGGCGCGGGTTCTGTTTGACTCCGGCACTACCCACTCGTTCGTGGCTAGAGCCTTTGTGGAGCGACATCGGTTGACCTTAGATCGTGTTCGGGATTCCTTCCGTGTCAAGTTTCCCTCTGGTGAATCTGTGTTGTCAGATTTGGGCATTTTGGATTGCCCTGTTTTGTTGGGGAACTTTCTTGCGAAGGCGGACCTGAAGATGATTGATCTGGAGGACTTCGATGTTATTCTGGGCATGGACTGGCTCTCTAGGTATGATGCAGTCATTCAGTGCAAAGGAAAGCGCTTGGACTTCATCAGGGACGACGGTCAGCCCGGCAGCGTGTATGCTGATCCGTGTCAGGATTCTCCTGTCATCTCTGCGGTATGTGCTCAGAGGTTATTTCTTTCTGGTTGTTGTGCTTGTTTAGTCTCGGCGGTTGAAACCGCTGTTAGCGTACCACGCTTGGAGGAGATTCCAATTGTTTGTGGTTTCGCCGATGTTTTTCCTGATGACCTTCCTAGTCTTCCTCCCGAGCGAGATGTTGAGTCTGTGATCGATTTGGAGCGGGTACGCGTCCTATTGCTAAGGCGCCGTACCGGATGGCCCCTCGTGAGTTAGAGGAGTTGCGAGTTCAGTTGGATGAGCTATTGGCTAAAGATTTTATCAGGCAGAGTTCGTCGCCTTGGGGTGCTCCTGTTTTGTTTGTAAAGAAGAAAGATGGGTTGATGCGGCTTTGCATCGACTATAGAGAATTGAACAAGGTCACTATTAAGAACAGGTACCCTCTGCCGAGGATCGATGATTTATTTGACCAGTTGCGCGGTAGCACGGTGTTCTCCAAGATCGATCTTCGTTCTGGTTATCATCAGCTCAGGATCCGTGAGGCGGATATTCCACGGACTGCATTTAGATCGAGGCATGGACACTTTGAGTTTTGGTGATATCATTTGGTCTGACCAACACACCATCAGCCTTCATGGATATGATGAACAGGGTGTTCAAGGATTTCCTCGACAAGTTCGTTGCGGTCTTCATTGATGACGTGTTAGTTTATTTCGTAGTGCTGAGGAGCATGAGCAGCAATTGCGTTTGGTCCTATCAGAGTTGAGGAACCACAAGTTATTCGCCAAGTTGAGCAAGTGCGAATTTTGGTTGCCTCAGGTTTCTTTTCTAGGCCACGTGGTGAGCAAGGAAAGGATCTCGGTCGATCCAGAAAAGATTGCAGCAGTGATGGATTGGAGTAGGCCAAGTACGCCTAAGGAGATCAGGAGTTTCTTAGGGATGGCTGGATATTACAGAAGATTTGTGGAGGGTTTCTCTTCCCTGGCTGCACCGTTGACCAAGCTGACTCAGAAGAATGTGGCATTTGTTTGGAGCGAAAAGTGCGAGGAGGCTTTTCTGGAGCTAAAGAAGAGATTGTGCACTGCCCCCGTTCTGACCCTGCCTATTGAGGGTGTGGATTATGATGTATATGTGGATGCTCGCTTGTAGGTCTGGGATGCGTATTAATACAGGTTGGGAAGGTGATTGCCTATGGGTCAAGGCAGCTGAAGACTCATGAGAAGAATTATCCTACGCTTGACCTTGAGTTCGCAGCGGTTATTTATGCGTTGAAGTTGTGGAGACACCTACTTTATGGGGCTCAGTGCAAGATCTTCACTGACCACAAGAGCCTGAAGTACGTGTTCACGCAGAAGGAGTTGAATCTGCGCCAGTGACGGTGGATAGAGTATGTGGCCGATTATGATGTAGAGATCCTGTATCATCCGGGCAAGGCCAATGTGGTGGCCGACGCCCTGAGCCGAAAGACGGGAAAGATCTTTAACCTCTCCGCCGATCTGTTAGTTGAGGAGTTCCTCCTATGGATATTTCAGTGGGATGCTGTGGTTTGCAGAGTAGTTTGTCAGTGGCAGAGTCATCCTGGATTTCTTTGACCAGACTGCACCAGAAGGACGACCCGGATCTGTTGCACCTATTCATCCGGACAGAGAAGGGAGAGTTGCCAGATTTTGCTATCGATGATGCGGGTACTTTGAAGTACCGCGGCAGGTTTAGCATCCCCGTCGTTGGGGATATTAGAGGTATGATTTGCAGAGAGGCTCATGGATCCAACGTTGCCTATCATCCAGGATCTACGAAGATGTACCATGACTTAAGGCAAATTTGCCTGGTGGTATGGCATGAAAGGTGATATAGCCCGATTTGTTGCTGAGTGCCACACTTACAAGCGCGTGAAGGCCGATCATGGAAGGCCTGGTGGCAAGTTGACCTGTTAGAGATCCCGACTTGGAAGTGGGAGAGTATATATCTATGGACTTCATTACGGGCTTACCAAAATCTCCGAGGGGATTTGATTCTGTTTGGGTTATAGTGGATAGATTGACGAAGTGTGCTCACTTTGTGCCATATAAGATTGATTACCCGATGAAGAAGATAGCGGAGTTGTACTTGAATAAAGTCATCCAACTCCACGGTGTGCCGGTTAGCATCATTTCTGATCGAGACTCCCGATGTACTTCTCGTTTTTGGCAGAGTCTGCAGGAGGGTTTAGGTACGGATCTGAGATATTCTACTGCGTACCACCCACAGACCAATGCGCAGACGGAGCGGGTGAATCAGATTGTTGAGGATATGATCCGATGCTATATTTTAGAACACGGCGGAGCGTGGGATGAGCGGCTGCGGCTTATGGAATTTGCTTACAACAACAGTTATCAGGAAAGTTTGCAGATGGCTCCGTTCGAAGCCTTGTATGGGAGGCGCTGTAGGACTCCGTTGTTTTGGGCCGAGGCTGGTGAGAGGCCGTTGTTGGGTCCTGATGCGCTGGAGGATATGGAAGTCGTCGTTAAGCTTATTCGGGAGAAGCTTCGTATAGCTCAGGAGAGGTACGAAAAGAACGCCAATCGGCGTAGGTCTGCTTTGGAGTTCTCTGTAGGGGACCTTGTATTTCTTAAGGTTTCCCCAATGGTGGGTGTAAAGAGGTTTGGTAAGAATCTGAAATTGGACCCAAGGTATGTGGGCCCGTTCGAGATTTTGGAACGGATTGGCGTGTCAGCTTATAGATTGGGTTTGCCAGCAAACTTCCCAGGAGTTCATAATGTTTTTCATGTTAGCCAATTGCGGAAGTGTTGTGCGCAGCAGTGGGCAGGTCTTGGACGTTGTGCCCCAGTTGGAGCCCAACCTCTCTTTTGTTGAGGTGCGGTTCGTATTTTGGATACTCAGGAGCGAGTGCTGCGAAAGAAGTCCATACCGATGGTGAAAGTTCTGTGGAAAAATCAGGATTTGGAGAGCGCGACTTGGGAGCTAGAGTCGGCCATGAGGAGGGCTTACCCTCACCTGTTTCCCTGATTTGATCGGTATGTTTCCCTTCTTGTAACTCCTATTGGTTACTTTTCCTTCTTTAGTAGGAGTGTTGTGCGTAAAGTTTCGGGACGAAACTTTCTTTTAGGGGGAGTGACTGTAATGCCCCCGATTTTTCTGCGTTTATTTTTATTCTCGTTTGGCGTTACGATGACGTGTTTCCGTGGCTTGTGCCATTTGTGGAGTGTGGTTTAGCTCCTTAGAACTGAGTGCCCTATTCTGTAGCCTGTTGGAAAGATCTCCCTAGCAAGCCGAGTCGTTTTGGGTGACCCGGTGTGGCCTCTCGGGGGGATGTTGGTGTTTGGCTTTATTTGGGTATAACTCGAGTTCTATTCGTCAAAAATTAATTTCGACTTCGCCGTTGTGTTCGTAGCGTGGGTATTTAGCTACGGTGCGAATTTCGTCGAATTCCGAGGTAGTTCGGTTTTCGCGTCGTTTTGGTGCTTTATGTAATTTTGTAATAAATTATATTATTATATATTAATATATATATAGGATGGAAATAGAAACCACGATCATCTTCTCCAAATAGGAAACCGCCGCCCCTATACGAGAGAAACGGAGAAACCGCCGAGCCATTGCCTTCCACCGCCGATTCCCGGAGCGTTTGTGGACGGAATTCGATTCCGAGAGTGGATTCGGATTGCTCTCGTCAAGACCTTCATTCCTACGGTAAGATTTCCAAGTTTCGTGGCCTTGCTTGTGGTTTTGAATTTCGGGTTTTGACTTGTTTTCCGCTGGCAATGTCCAGATTTTTGGCCTTGTGCTTCGTTGCCGGATTCGTGCGTGAAGAGGAGGAAAAGCCGACCAAGCTTCGCCGGAAATCGAGGCAAGTGGTGTTCTCTCCCTTGCCAAGTTATTTTTTTCTTTCGATTCATGCATCCTACTCGTTTCTACCATTTCTGTCTCCGGTTTCCGTTTCGAACGATTTGGCATAGTTCTATGGTGGTGGTGAACGAGTAGAATAGGTAGAAATTATGTTAGGTGTGCCGTAGGCCGTGTTCAGTGTGTCGTAGTTGTGGTTCGCAGTGTCGGGAGAGGGTGATGCGCGTTCCGGTGTCGTTCGGGAAATCCCAAACGGTACAGGTTACCCGCGCACGGTCATCAAACGTTAGGGCGCACGACCACTGGTCGTGTGCCACTGTTCGTGCGTGGCTACCTGTTCTTTTCTCCAAAGTTCTGTCTCGGCAATCGCACGAGCGCTGGCAACAGTGCGCACAACCACTGGTCGTGCGACACTGATCGTGCGCTTATGCTAAGTTTTCTGTCAGGTTTCAAGTTTCCCAGGTTCACTTCGCACGATCATCAGCCGATGAGTGCGCACGACCACTGGTCGTGCGACACTGATCGTGCGCTCTGAATATTTCCTTTTTGCACCCGTATTTAGTTAGCGTCGATACGCGGGTTAGGTGGGCATGAGTGTTTTGTGTAGTGTTAAGGTAGTAATGTAAGAGTTATTGTTGTGATAGTTCGCTTTGCGTGGCACGTTGAGTGAGTGAAGCTCACTCAATGCGGTGTCGAGAGGACCCAGCGCCACGTCGTGTTGAGTCATTTCAACACTTTCTTTTTCCCTTTCCTCGATTTACGTTCCCGAGTGAATTCCTTGTTTATATTTGTAAATTCCTTGTCGGCCATGTTTCTCTTTCTTAATGGCTGAATCGTGGGTCGTGGGTAGTAGTGGTGGTTTGTAGCTCTTTATGGGGGTGGAGTTGTGTAATTTAGCCAAGGCCACTCATGTTTTTCTTGCTCCAGATATGGGCTGGGCATGTGGGTGGAAGGTCCCTTGTGCTTTCACGTGTAGACCCTCGGGCTTGTTGACTTGGACATGGTGGATGGGGGGACTGAGTTTGCCTCCAATCCAGTTCCTCGTTGTTTGTTTTTGCTACTACCACCTCCCACAGTTTAGGGTGTTAGAAGTTTCTTCCTTGGTGGTTTGCAGCACTTTGGGCTCTTGGTAGCCAAGTAGGCCCTGCAGGATGTTGTTCCTGGGCTGGGTTGTTGCTGTTTCCTCGCACGTAGTGCTTTTCTTGTTGTCCTGTTTTGGACAGTTGTGACTCTTTCTACTGCATGTTTTCAGGTACTTTTCCCCTTTTGGTTGACTCTTTCATGCAGTTTTTACTTTGTTTAGCTTGCTGAGGTATTCTGTTTTCTTTTGGAATACCCCAGGTTCTGAGCCGTAGCCAGTTGGGTGGCTAGTTTGCAGTGGTGGTGTTGGTGGTCTCTTGGACTTTGGAGTTCCGTTTGCCGTGTTGGTGAGGTAGTTTTTCAGTACTTTCTTACAGACATACATGTGTGTCAGTGGGTTCGTGTCAGGTTGTTGGCGCCCACTGGTAGTTGTTACCTTTGTACTACATATATTTACTTATGCTGCTACCGTTTTCTGGAGATAGTCTACTTGCCCTGAGAAGGTTTTATGCTAGGTAGCTAGTTATTTTTAAACTATAATTATTATTATAAATAAAGCTCATGATCAGCATGTTTTATAAAACGTAATCACTATTTTCCAAATCACGTATAAAGACCGTTTTCTTATATATTATATAAATTAAATGTAGGATCTTGCATAGCATGAGTGGTTCTCTTGGGACCCTTATGCGCTCCTTAGGATGTCAAACCTGATAAAGTATTTTCTTTCCGCAGCGTTTAAATATAGTTTTCTTTTGTGGACTAGGTGATCCACTAAGCCGGGGGATACGGCCTCTAAAATATAACTGATTTTCTAATCATTAATCACATGATTTTCCTTCATTAAGTTGGTAGGTGGTTTTGCCTGAGCGTCAGCAGTTATCCCCTGCTTGACGTGGCATCATGACGCGTGTTTTCTCTTACTCTGATAATTCTCAATTCGGAGAAAATGCGGGTTGTGACAGCCTTGCAGAAGACCCCTTGGCTTATGTGATCTTACATAAGTGAAGGTTACTTTCCATAGTTTGTCTTATTGCCATTACTTATTATAGAATTGCTAGCATAGGTCCGCTGCCACCTGCTTTTGATTTATTCTCCACCTTCATGTCCTTCCCTTTCTTCCTCACCACTCGGTGCTTAGGAGCCATGGGGGAAGGGGAGGGGGATGATAGGACTTAGTCTTATAAACTAACGGTTTTCTGACCACATCATTTAGGGGAACGTGGAGCCCAACATGGAGGAGCAGCCCCGGAGGTCGGACCGTTTGGAGACAGGGTAGTCTAGCTCAGGAGTTCAGACAGCTTGGACTGTGAGTCCCTGATTCTAGTAGTGTTTTATTTTGCTTCTTCTTGAGTGGCTATGTAGTGAGGATTTGATGTATCGGGCCTAAGCCCTTATTTCAGTTCATTTGTACTCTGTGGACTCTCCCTTCGTTGAGATTTTATTACTCTGATATGTGCTTTTTCAGTGGACTTGCTTTCACTTTACCTTTGCTAATTTTCTGTGATCGAATTGGCCGGCAGGATCAGTGCTTTATAGTAACGACCCTTCAGGGCGTGAAGGTGACACCGCAAAGCGGCGGTTCTGGGCCTAAGACCCTGGTGTCAAAAAGAAAAAAAATGGGGTCTTATATTGTAAAACATACCTCATTACCTGCATCACATAGCTGACCTATGGATATCAAGTTATGTTTTAGGCCACTTACATATGCCACTTTCTTGAATGTGACAGCTCCAAGTGTAAATTCTCCATATCCTTCTGTCTGACCAAAGCTTGAGTCTCCAAAAATGACTTTTAGACCTAGCTTTGCCTTGAAGTTATTCAGATTTGCCTTGTTTCTTGTCATGTGCTTGGATCACCCACTATCCAGATACCATTTATCCTGTATGATAGGATAGGTCTTTACCTGCAAAACAACAACTCATATATTTTGGACCCAAGTAACCTTGGGTCCTGACGTCTTCTCATACTTAAAGCTTGAAATATAAGAATATTAAGGTTGACTTTTATAGCCTAAGGGATGAAATTTCTTAGGTGGGATTATCCAGTTAGTTAAGGGATGGAAAGGTTTGTAGTTAGAGTTCTTATAAAAATTTCTTTTGAAATTATGACTTTGATAAAACTGTACTGGGTTCGATGATTCATGTTGAGATCGTCGATCTACGTTCGACGACCAGCATTGATGTCGTCAATCTTGGTTCTCAGAATAATAGTGGCTATTATCTGGGTTCCACGATCGTCGATCTCTATTCGACGTCACATAGTGATATCGTCGATCCTCATTTGCAGAGTATTTAGGCTCAAGCTCTGGGTTCTGAGATTGTCGATCGTCGTTCGACGAATAATGTTGAGATCGTCGATCTTGGTTCGACGATTTTTGTTCAGACTTAGTTTTTTGTATTTCTTTATTTATCTCAACTTGTTTTAACACTTTGTTCACTGTTTTAATTTGTTCTGTGTTTTTCTTTCCTTTATCTGAAATAAACTTTATAGGTTGTAAGAGATTGTTTTTCTGAATAATAGGTGGTTCACTGGATGATGCCCCTAATCCTAACTTACTTCCATTTAGTCTAGCATTAAGTGTACTGGTAATTTCTATAAGTTGTTTACTTCTACCATTCAGTGATACCTCTAGGTGTTTTTCTTTACTTAGTTCAATTTTCAGAAAGTTGATTTGTTCATTACACAGATTTATTTCATTTTTCAATTTAAGATTTTCTGAAGCTAAGCTATCATAGTTAAATTGTCTTTCTCTGAGAAGTTTGATTTCCTTCTTAGATCAAATTAGATCACTACACATAGATTTAAAATCATGTTTAAATTCTTCAGAAGTAAAATCAAAGTCTTCCAATACCTGATCACATTCTGAACATTCTTCAGATTCTCCTTCTTCTGAAACATGTCCTTGAGCATTGATGGCCATCAAGCAGATTTCTTTGTTCTTTGTTTCTTCTTCATCTTCACTAGAACTGGAGGAAGATGATTCTTCAGTGTCACTCCATATTTCTGCAACAAACCCTTTCTCCTTCTTCTTGTGCTTGTAAGAGGATGGTTTGCTGGAGTACTTCTTGGAAGATTTTTATTTTCTTCTTTCTTTGTTTTTGTCTTCTGGACATTCTGGGAGAATATGTCCAGGTTTCCTGCAACCAAAACAGATAACCTCTTTAGAAGGGGTTTAGTCATACCTTAGTTTATCATCACTTCTTGATGATTTTCTTCTGAATTCTTTTCTCCCCATTTTGAAGAATCTCTTTGCAAAGAGACTCATCAGCTCCTCATTTGATGGAGAATTTTTTGATTCATCTGAAGCCTTGAAAGCAATATTGTGCTCCTTCCTAGTTGGTGTAATAGTCTTATGTTGTTCAGCTTCTCTTGTTTTTAGCAATTGTTCATATGATTTCAGTTTTCCTAAGACAGATTCTGTGGTCATTTCATGAGTACTTCTAGTCTCTCTGATAGACCAGATTTTAGAGTCCCATGAGCTGGGGAAGCACATGAGAATCTTTTCATTCAATTCTATGACTAAGATGTCTTTGTCAAAAGTTTTCAGCTCATTAAAAATGAGGTTGAGTCTGTTGTACATCTCAGAAACTTGTTCTGTTTCTTTCTTTTTGAAATTTTCATACTGGGAGATGAGATGAGCTCTTTTGTCCTTCCTTTCATCTGCTGATCCTGCAACCATCTGGTTTAAGGAATCCCAAATAGACTTAGTTTACTCACACTCAGCAACCTTCTAAAATATGTCATCAGACATTGTTTGAGCTAGTATGTTCATGGCTTTTGCATCAGTAATTTTTGCTTTCTTGTATGCATCATTATAGTCTGGAGGGGGTAATGCTGTCATATTTGTGCAAGTACTTGAAGTGGCAGCTGGTGGTGGAGGTACACCTGTTAAGATAGAAGCATAAATGTCTTCATCAATTGAGTTCATATTAAGTATGATTCTTGCCTTCATGATTCCAAACTTTTGCAAGTTGCAAACAGGAGGTT
Organism: Platanthera zijinensis; assembly: GCA_039513925.1. Taxonomy (NCBI): domain Eukaryota; kingdom Viridiplantae; phylum Streptophyta; class Magnoliopsida; order Asparagales; family Orchidaceae; genus Platanthera; species Platanthera zijinensis. The sequence goes on from CM077097.1 coordinate 2,692,212, forward strand.
AGGTGCTTGCAAATTCCTTGTACTGTGTCATGGTATAACAAAAAGAAATAGATTAAAACAAAATATCTATCAGAGATCTTTAGGTTCAGGTCTTAGCCTGTACAACCTTAAAACACACCCTCTGATACCAATTGAAAGAGAGAGATAGATAGACTTTACTCTAAAGGGGGGGTGAATAGAGTATTTAAAAAAAAATTTAGATTTAGTGCGGAATTAAGTTAATGATACTAATATATTAGAAAACAGTCACATCACAGTACAAAAAGAAAACACAAAGCATCCAGACAACACAAGAAATTTTATAGTGGTTCCCTAAATCTGGGTACATCCACTCTTCTACCACCAAGGTAGGAATCCACAACAGGTTTTTGATCAGGTGCCCTTCCACCACAAGATCTGCTGCATGTAGATCTAGAGACCATTTGAGATTTTGATCAGGAGCCAAAAATCCAATAAGTTTTTGTTCAGGTGCCCTATCACAAGGAGTTCACTTTTGAAGGGAGAGATAACCCTGTACAGATGGAGTTAAGAAGAGAAATAAAAAGAAATCTTCTCTATCTCAATCAAGTGAGAAGATAATGTGGATTGAAGAAAAATGTCCCAGCTCCCCTGAGATGTAAAATTGATTCAGGAAGAAAAAACTTAGCCTTGGGTGTAAGACTTCAAGAAGAACTGTAGTAGAGCCTTTTTAAATATGAAGATTGAAGAAGATTTAAGCTCTTTGTGAATCCTTGAGGCCTGAGGAATGAAGAAGACTCAAGAGATCGTTTGAAAGATTTTCCTTCTTTCTTATTATAGTAGAGCAACAGTCCTTGAGAGTTGAAAAATGATTAGTCTGTTCTGAAGAAAATTCTCTGTGTATGTACATATATCCCTATCTGTCTGAATATTTTTTTTTACTTCACTATTATATTTTAAGATATAAATGCAGTCAGAATAAGAAAAAGCATAAGTTTGAATTCCCTGCATAATATTCTGCAATATTTTAGAGCCTCAACGGCTAGAAACGCTGGCAACATAAATGCACTTCCATATCTGCCTTCATAGAATATGCTAAAGAAGTATTCTGTGAAAGACATAATTAATGCTTTATGAAACGGCTAACAGCCTTGGAAATAGTAGCATCAATTAACAGAATATATATGCCTTAAAAAAAATCTTCTGACTGTACTGAAAAACTCACAACTGAAAGCAGCAAGAAATCGAAGAGCTTAGTCCAGAGATCGTCGAGCTAAGATAAGAGATCGTCGACCTGAGAATAGCTATCGTAGAACAGAGATTTCTGCTAAGAGATTCAAATCGTCGACTTGAGCTCGTAGATCATCGAGCTCAGTTCAGAGTATAAGACTATGAGATCGTCGATGGAAGATCGACGATCGTCGAGCGGAGTTCGACTATCGTCGAACTGATATAGAAAATCCACATAAACTTTCTGTGCCTAAGTCTGAGTCCACTACAATGCTAGTCTGCACAAGCTTGACCTAAAAGGACCTAACTTAGACTAGACCAAGACCCTGGCTATACATTGGGGGTCAAAACATCTTAAGAGTGAACCTAGCACAAATCCAAAAAAGGGTTCCAATAGGGTATTAACCAATAATAAGTGTCTTGCGAAAGGGAACTTTGGGCTTTAGCCTATTATAGTTCCTAGTGCCCTCGAGATTGCTTCACCGGGATTACCCTGGGCAGTCCAAGGTTAACGTAAGCCATAAAAATAATCAATGTTTAAGAGTAACTAGTATAACTAGGGGTTAACTTTCAAACACCCTTGTGTCTCAGGAACATAGGTTGGGTCACATGGGCAGTAGGCTCAGTGGTTTTGGTGATGGGCAGGTTAGCTCGGTGGGTCGATGGCTAGGTAGATAATTGTGACAGACATGATAGTCCGGGGAGCTTTGGCTCGGTTGTTGGTTGTGATGGATGGGTTAGTCTGGGGAGCTTTCGCTTGGTGGTTGATACATCAAGATTGCATGTGCATAAATTCTATGGTGGTGGGCCTTCGGTGTTGGAGGGTCGATGCACCGATACCAATACATTTAATCGGTAAGTGTGGTTTAACACTTCGCCAAATTAAGTCCGGTAGACTAGTCGACAAAGAGTACATAGGATCTCCACTTAGTGCACCAACGTCAAGGCGTACGATATGTCTGATTGGTAGTGCAATTACCGGTTTAGATGTGGGCGAGGCCCAACCCACAGCTTCTGTTTGCCACTATGGAGGTATCCTGGGAGGTTAGGCTCCAGAAATGGGGAAGTAAAGGTCTGTGTGCACAGAGTCGGGTGGCTGTGTTGCACTTGCATGATCATACTATGGCATACTTGCAAGACATAGCATAATCATTGCATATAACCCTTGACACCTATTGTGTAAATTGGTTTGAGACTCTTTATACAATAGGCTCTGCAAAACGACCCCTTTGTTTATAAGTTTGTGTGAGCGTGCTTATAAGTTAAGGTCATTATTCTATGGATACATATATTGCTTGCTTGAAAACCGACACCCTATTGTTTAAATTGGTATGGGACTAATACAATAGGAGCCTTATAGAAGGCCCCTTAGCTTATATGTTTGTTTGGGCATTCATATAAGTTAAGGTTACCTATTTCATAATTTGTCTTACATACTTTTGTTACTGCTACATGTTTTCATAAAACTGCTCGATTAGTTCCGCCGCAACCTGCTACCTTTGTTATTGTCCCCCTTCATTACCTTTCCTTTCCTTCTCCCCGCTCGGTGCCTAGGAGCCATGGGGGAGGGGTGGGGGATGATAGGACTTAGTCTTTTAGACTAACAGTTTTTGTACCAAATCATTTTAGGGGATCGTGGAGCCCAACTTAGAGGTGCAGCCCCGGAGGTTGGCACGCTTGGAGACGGGACAGTCTAGTACCGGAGTTCGGACAGCTGGGACAGTGAGTCCCATTCGCTAGTAGTTGTTATAGATTTGCTTCCGCAATGAGTGACTTGTAGTGAGGACATTGATGTATCGGGCATGAGCCCTATTTCAAGTACTTTTATTATTATTGCTGTGGACTCTCCCTTCGTGGATAATTATTACTATATATGTGATTATTGTGGACATGTGTTAGTGTTCTCATTTCATGTACTCTCATACTTTTGTTACTATTCTATGATCGATATTGCCGGCAGGATCGTCTTTTTGTAGTGATGACCTTCCCGGGCGTGATTGTGTCACCACAAAGCGGCAGTTCTGGGCCTAAGACCCCGTGGATTAAAAAGAAAAAATGGGGTCTTACAACCCTTCCTCTTACTTCCCTAAGAAAGAAAGGTGTGCCATACGACTGGACACCCTTGTATGAGGCTGAATTTCTAGAATTAAAGGATCGACTTACCTCCGCTCTAATCCTAGCTCTTCCTTCAGGGAAAGAAGGATTTCAAGTTTACATTGATTCCTCATATCAAGGAATGGGAGCAGTGTTGATGCAACATGGGCATGTGATTGCTTACGCTTCATGGTAGTTGAATAAGCATGACATAAATTATCCAGTACATGATTTGGAATTAGGGGTAGTGTTGTTCACATTAAAGGTTTGGGCACATTATTTGTATGATGTCCACTGCGAGATCTTTTCGGACCATAAGAATTTGAAGTATGTTCATACTCAGAAGGAGTTGAATTTGAGGCAGCGACCGTTGCTAGACTTTTGGTGTGATTACGAGTTTACATTGAACTACCACCCCACGAAAGCGAACTCTATAGCTGATGCATTAAGCAAAAAAGTACTAGAGTTGAGCTCTGCATCTTGGATGATTATTATGGAATTTGCTCGAGTGCTCAAGGAGATGGAGATCACGTTGGTGTGTAAGGACCAGTCTGAGAAGTATACTAAGTACTTAAAAACAATTAGTATAATTTTTGACATTCGAGATCGCATTCACGCAAAGCAAGGGAAGGATGCTACTCTGGCCCTTGTAATTAAAGTAATTGAGGATGGATATACTGAAAAGTATACTCTAAAGGATTTCCTCGTTCATTTTTATGGAAGGCTCTACATTCCCAAGGGTGGTGAAATCCTGGAAGATATCTTGAGAGAGGCACATTGCTCCAAGTATTCGGTGCATCCCGAGATTTCCAAGATGTATAGTGACTTGAGGAAGACCATGTTTTGGCCAGGGTTGAAGAAGGATGTCACATACTATGTTACACACTGTGAGGCTTATAAAAAGGTGAAGGTGGAGTGCAAGATCCCTGGAGGATTGTTACAATCATTTTCCATTCCGGAGTGGAAATTCGAAGATATCTCAATAGATTTTTTTCATGGCCTTCCCCGATCGCGATCTGGGAATGACTCAGTTTGGGTGATATTGGATCGCTTGACTAAGGTTGTTAGGTTTATCGTAATGAGTAAGGAGATGCATGTGGATGTATTGGTATGACTCTTCGTGGAACAGTTTGTACGGTACCATAGAGTGTATAAGATGATAGTCTCTGACCGCTTGCAAGTAAAACATTCAGATACAAACTTAACTATATCGCCCTTCATACCATACCAACAAATGATCTGTTTCAGATCCTTATACATTTTAATATAATCGGGGTGGGAGGAAACACTAGAACCATGCGCATCTTTGCACAACTTAACTCCAATATCCTTGTTGGGTCCATTGCCCACAATGTTCCCTAGATTGGATTTAAAGAGGCATCTACATCAACACTAAAAGCATAGTTGTATTTGATGTTGGTTAAGCTCATCATGTGCAGGATGTTCCATAGAAAAAGTCTAGACAGATTGTATAAGTGATGTGATAGGTGGTCATAAAGTGAAGATGTTGGATAGGAAGGAATTTGCCTAAGTCCACAGGCGTTGAGTGACGTAAGCTCACACAATGCCAGAAGTCAAGGAGAAATTTAAAATGCAGCCAAGTCCACAGGCGTTGAGTTGAGCAAGATCAATCAACTCTAGAGTTAAGGAAGAATGTTGGAAAGCTATAGATGTGTCTATGTCCACAGGCATTGAGTGGAGTTAACTCACTCAACGCCATGCAGCTATAGGCAGAAATATGGCTAAGTAGTTTGGCATTGAGTGATGAAGATACACTCAATGCCATTCAACAAAAAATAGCTGTGAGTTGAAGTGGATTCTGAGTTCGTCGAATTCAGTTCAGAATTCATAGAACTGAGTTCAGAGTTGGTCGAGCTGAGCTCACCATTCGTCGAACTCAGTTTAGCATTCGTCAAACTCCGTTCAAAGTTGAGTGAGGCAGGCTGAGACAGTTAAAGCCTAAGGTTTAAGAGGCAGAAAAGTGGCTAAGTCCACATGCGTTGAGTGAAGGTCATTCACTCAATGCCATAGCCTCATAAGTTTTGAGTAACACTCAGTCAACTAAAGCCAGTGTTTTTAAACACAGAAATTTGGCTAAGACAAAAATCGTTGAGTGAGGCATACTCACTCAACGCTATCAATGCCAAAGATGCAGAAAGATTTTTCTAAGGCAAAAAGCGTTGAGTGATGAAGACACATTCAACGCTCTCAATTCCAGAGAAGCAGGAAGATTTTGGCTAAGACAAATAGCGTTGAGTGAGGCTTGTTCACTCAAAGCTCTAAACCCCTAGATAGATAGAATTCTGTTTGAGTGTTTTTGCATTGAGTGAGGCTCACTCACTCAACACCAATACTAATTTTTGTTAATTTTTGGCTAAGTCCACACCTTGTGACATCAGCAAGTCAACTAGTCAATGCGATACAAATTAGTGGCGGGATGGTTATAGTACGTGATAATTGTGGCCACAGACCTATTATACGATAGTTGGCATTAAAGCAAGGTTGTTGCAGCCATTAAATATGTGGGTCCCACTGCTCAAAGAGTTGTTGTGTCATATTCAATAAAAGGTAAAGGCTTTACAGTGGAAGACAGTTTTTTAGAAGATCTATCAGGTCATTCATCTTCACCTCCATTGTTGCTGTGAAGAATAGGAAGCTCACATAAGCAAGACGAAGAGCAAATTGGTTGTTGTCTTCTTCATCAACTTCAGCAAGTTCAGAGTTAAACTCTAAGGAAAAGAAAGCAGTCAAGGCACAACCCCAGATACAGGATCTATGATCTCAAGATAGATAGCTGGTGTAATTCTCTCCTGCACCAGTAACCAAGTTCAGAGTATTTCTCTAAGGAAAGAGGAAGCAACCAAGGGCCGCCCCTTGTTGCAAGTTCTTCACAATTCCAACTAGACAAGCAACATCCTGAAGATCTAAATCATGAAACTGTGAAGAGAAAAATCTTAAAGAAGTAGAGATCTGACAGAAAGCTCAGGGGACTATTCCTCAGGAGTCAACGTTAGGGCTAAATCACCTCAGCCCAGGAAAGAAAGAAGAGGCAGAGCTATCTTAGTCTGCAAAGTTAGAGCTGAGTTTTTATCAACTTGTAGCAGCAATTAGCTTTAGTAACTTCACAGTTCCAGCAGGAAAAATCCCTGGTGCTGTAAAGTAGTAGTTAGGGCTGATCTTCAGGCTCAGTTCAGAAAGAGGCACAACATTGTTCTGCAAGTCACTTCCAGCTCAAGTAAATATATACTTATTGTTGTGGAAGTAGTTAGTACTAAGAACTTCTTAGTTCAGTAAAGGTAGACTCAGGAAATAAATTCCATTAGTCATAATTGGGTTGAGTATATCTCAGTCAAGAAGCATGACACAGAAACATACCTTGTATCAAGAGTAACCACCAACCCACCTTCATCCTGTAGGATCCAAGTGTGGATCTAGGTTGTAGAGCTTAATTGCTTGAGGTAGGAGAGTGCTTCTCTCTGAGTGTAGGATCTTATGTGGATCTGAGGTAGGGCTGTCCTCCCAGGCTAAGTATAGGGCTTAACAGCCTGAGGTAGGTGATCTTAGGATAACTGAGTTGTAGGTCCTTGGGGCCTGAGAAGTAAGTCTTGGAGGAGACTGACAGATCCTGAGGGATCTGAGTTGTAAGCTCTTTTGAGCATGTTTTGGAGAAGTGTCTAGTCCAAAAATATAGTTGGATAGGTGGGAGGGAAAGTGGATGTAGCCTTATTAGTTGAACCACTATAAATTTGTGGGTGCTTGTTGTGTTATTTCTTTGTGCAAGTTGTGTATATCTTGAAAGCATAGAACAACTAATAACCAAAGCTATTAAAGAAGAAATATATAAGAAACTCAAAAGAGACCAATAACCTATTCACCCCCTAAGTGATTTAGCTATCCTTGAAATAAAGACTTTCAAGTGGTATCAGAGGGAGGTTACTCAAAAATGACTTAACAGTCTGAGTAGACCTCAAAGGATAGATTAAAGGTTTGTATTGCTGGGTTCAAAAGCGAACCATATGGAGTAGACCTCAATGAAGTTTCAAGTCTTCAGTGAGAGCAAGGACCACATTGGGCTTTAGGTAGCTCTTATAGATGAAGAAGTCTATGCAGATGCAAGAATTGGGATCAGGGCCCCTCTATCACACTCAGATAGTGACTCAGAGGTGGATGAAGATGAGGAATGTGAATGCAGATGTTATGGGCTGATTGCTACACCAGAGGAAGAAGAATCTTGCTAGGATCATCCTGGTTCAAATCAGGTACAATCTCTGTCTAGTTCTTCTTATTACTCAGGTCATAAGTCCAGCTTAGACTCTAATTCTTTCTCATCAATTGATGATGAGAGTCCTCTATCAGAAGATGATATCAATCAATTCATTAAGAATCATGTTGCACTTCTGAAAGCTCTCAAGGAAAGCAAGTTGCTTGTTAAGAAGCAAGCAAAGTAAAATTCCTTCTGACAGCGGACTACTTCCCCGCAAGATGAGACTTCATCTTTGCTATATCTGAAGATGAGGGAAGTTGGTCGTCTGAAGATCATGGTAGATATCCATGTTGACTCCATTAAATATAAGGACTCTATTATCAAGGTTCTTAAAGAGAAACTTGAAAGGGAGAAGAGGATGTTGGCTAATTTCTTTAAGATAGATGCTATCAAGAGAAAATCTGAATCTGAGTGGATTTATAAAGTAATCCAATCTCAAAAGAGAGGCTATGCTCCTGTTGTGCCACAGTCAACTTTTCAAAAGGTAATTCTCCCTTCTAACAGGTATGACCAAGACTGCATGTATGGTCATTGTAAGAATGGGAATTCTTCTTTTAAGAATACAAGGGTATCTTACAATGGGAGAAAAAAGGGTAGGGGAATTAGTACCTTTAAGGCTCCCCATGAAGAAGTACAAATGGTCAATTCTGGACCATTTATATTTGGTTCCTCAGCTCCAACTCACAAGGATCTGGCAGTGGCTTTCACACAAGCCCATCCAGCAAGGACTCAGGCCAAGGGTCAGTCTTCTAGTAAGCTTAACTTGGCTAGTTCTAATGATATAAACAACAAGTCATTTGCAAATAAGACATCTAAAAATTCCACTCAAGGAAAGCAAAAGAAACTTGCTGGAAGAATATCCTTCATTCTGATCCTTGCTGAAAGGAAGCTGAAGAAAGTTGTTGCTCCTCTTCCTTCTATTCAGTTAGTAGTTAACCACACTTCAAGACCTGCTCAGAAAAGAAGATATAATATCCAAGAGTGTTGGTGTTGTGTTAAGGTGGGGTATTTTGATTGAGGCTTCTGGGTTCGACACGGTGACTGCTAAGGGATTCACCCGTATGCTTCTCTACTATCACTTTTACGTCCACATAATAACAAAACGCAGCAAATACGCGATAGCAATAATTAAAATATTTAGGTGACGGGGGGTTCGCTAAGCCCCTCAAGATAAGTCCAAGGCAATAGGCCAAGGTCCTCTCAAGCGAAATGAACCCACACGGTTCGGTCGAGCGTAAGTTGTACACAAAGAGACACCATAGAAAACAAAGATTCGGATAATGGGTGGTTCTCTCCCAACAAAAAAAAATGAGGGCTGTCACGCCTCACGAATGTAAACGGATATAAGAGACAATAAAAAATCTATATGAAATCAACCACGAAATTTCAAACCATTCACAAATAACGTGCTACGTTTATGCCACGAGAATTGTCTAAGAAAGGAAACGCTCAAGAGTGGAGATGTTCATTACCCAACCGGAATGGATGATTCTGGCTTTCCTATCCTTGAATCGTTTCTTTCCGAATCCACCGAAAGCGCACCGATTGGAGGGAAACACATTGTCCTTCGTTTCCTTCACGTCGTCGTTGAAGATCCACGAGATTCACCTCTTAGCCTTGGCCGGATTTTCTCTAGGAAATAAAGGGGGCTATTTTGGAATCTCACAAGAGGGATCGGCTTTTTTTTGGTAATGGAAATGATGGTGGCCGAAATATTGGATATGGATTTGAGGGTGGTCGGCTATGAGATGGAGGTGGAGGTCGGCTATGTGAAAGAGGAGGTGGTCGGTTTTCTTGGTGGAGGGAGAGGAGGCTCGGGTGGACAAGAGAGATAAGGAGAAGAGGGGAGGAGAGGGTAGAAACTGAGAAGGGGGTGGGAGGAGAAGGGAGGGCCGACGGCTAAAAAAGGGGAAGGAGAGGAAGGGGGCGGCGCCCAAGGGGAGAAGAGGAGGAGGCAAAATTTCAACTTGAAATTAGGTTTTTTTTTCATTCATTCTACCGGATTATGACAAAATAATGCCTATATATAGGCTACATCACAAACAAGAGGCTACATACAGGCCACTCTAAAGAGAAACAAAATTTGGCTAAACATAGGCCAACATGAAATGAAAATGAAAGTGCTTAAATAATAATTAAAATGCTGAAATTAAATATTGGAATTAAACAACAATATTATTATTTCATGCGTAGATGCGGCGGAGATGTTGACGCGGCCTTGGCGAAGATGTTGACGTGGCCTTGGCCGAGATGTTGACGCGGTCTTAGTAGAGGATGTCGCGGTCAAGTCCCAACCTTCAAGTTTGCGGCAACGGTCATCATAATCTTCAAACTCCACATAGCGATGAACAATGACACCAAACATAACCGGGTCACAATAATCATCCGGAAGGGGATCTTCCTCAGCAACGTAACACGGGTCTTCAACATGTACCGGATCACCATCATCGTCCGGAGGGGGACGCTCCAAATAAACTTGCCGGGGGATAACCGCTCCATCAATCCTCCCCCTCTCAAAAATACTCATCACTGATGAGTAGTCCTGTGTTTAATCACCGGGGAAAAGGAACCTGCAAGGCAAAAGGTGGTCTTGGGGGGACCTCAAAAACGCATTAGCCAAATAAGAACAAAGAATTTCCACAACCTCAACCCACATACCTCCGATGGAGACCGGGGAAGAGAACGATCCAGAAATACTAACACCACCCAACCCAATAGAAAGCATAGTGGAATATGTAAACGTGGAGATAGACTTTTCAAGGGGCATAGAAGCTTGAAGCGTTAAATATGAAAAATCGAAAATAGGAGCTATGCCCCATTCAGTGGGAAATTCTACAAGAAATGTCATGTAACTAAATTTCCATAAAATTCGCAAAAGATGGACTTGCCGATTCGTAAATAATTCTAAGGTGCCCGGAGGCATCCGTTCAGGGGCGATACAAGCCAAAACCAAATCATTCGTATAACGATAAGATACTCTCTGATACAAACAAACAATCTTAAAATTGTGTGGGGAGAACCCATGTGCAACATGACTTGTTTCAACAGTGGGAAATAACGGGACTAAGTCAGGTGGCACGGGTGTTTTAAAATCAGTGGTAAAGTTGGTGCAGTTCAACGTCGAAGTTTGAAATTTAGGCTTAAATTTAAATTTTAAAACGTCATGAAGAAAAGCCAGTGGATAACACACATCACCAACTTTAGAGTTGGACGCTCCCGGATTTGAAAAGATGTGCGGGCTACACAACTCAACATTCCCAACTACTTTCACCAGTATGTGCGTGCACGGGTCATCAAAAGGAGGGGATAAATGCGAGCGTTCAGGCTTGACAAATAAGTGTGTCAAGGGGACATCACATCATAAGGCACCATAGCCAAGGTATAACTAGAAGTCCAATTCGAAACCTCAAAACTCGGATTTGACGTCTGAAAAATATTGTCCGACTGCAAGCCATTAAAATCTTAAGAAAATTCAAACAGTGGATTCGCCCTTACAGAAAACTTATCTGACATTTCTTCCAATTCATTATGTATAACATGTGATTCAGACTCAGTAATCGGGCCATAGATCGGCACCAATACTACGAGATCAGGTGGCACAAAGGGGACCACCTCTGGTGGTACTAGCAGAATGAAATTAGGTGGCACAATCAACGGCCACATCAATAACGTATACTCAAAGATTTGACTAAACGATGGAGTTCGGGAGGATACAAGACTATCAAAAGTTTTATAGTGACCACACAGGAATTCTATCAACGCTCGTCGAGGCATGTCCAAAGACGGGACTAACACGGTTGGCAAAATAAAATGACTAAGATCAGACGTACCCAACTCGTATCCTAAATGGTGAGCTAGTCGAGTCAACGGATCAGGAGGGTGAGTCGGTAAACTTAAAACAGGGAGAGAGTCAAGATCAAAAAAAACTTTATGCGATGGAGTCAGCATCAGGGGATGCTCATCCGGGTAAACATCAATAACGTCTTCCAAAAATAGCACTCCCTCACTAGGACATACTTCAAACACATCTGTCACATATTCCAAGGCAAACGCAGTAAAATCTCAGGAATGGGCACATCAATATGTCTCGGACTAAAATAACCCAGCTCGAGTTCTAACAGATAATCACCTACATCACTACTAGGTAAGGTCACAGCAAGAGGTGACTCTTTTGACTCAGCCAGAATATCAACCGACTCATGGTCATCGAAAAACTTCATGACAATCACGGTAGACGGCTCAGAAAAATCGTCGACAGGGAGTGGAAATGATTCCTCAAAAGAGAAATCCTCATCCAGGTCACTAGGGTAACCAATCTCCTCAACGTCGCTAAACTCGTCAATGATAATAGCCTCATCCTCAGTGACGTGCGCAATCGTAGAATCAGCCTCAGGCTCACTCATGCTGATAGGAACACTCTCACCCTGCGGGCTCATGGCATTCCTAGCAATGACATCTATCGAACTTGGGACCAGGGTTTTAGGCTTCTCTTTTCCTTCATCGGTAGGTGCACATAGCAAGGAGCTAGCGTGAGACTTATGGTCACTCCTATAATCAGAAATGGGTCTAGTTCCCTGGCAGGGAGGAATAATAACATGAGACGTCCTTGTATGGGAGTACGGGGGGACGGGCTAATTCAATGTAAGTAAAACCTTAGGCGGCGATTCACTCAGATAGTCGGAAGACTGAGAGCGGTAGTATGGAGGGTAATACTCATCGATAAAATAATTCTTCATAATCTGCCAACCTATATGCATGTCGACGAGGGGTGCCCCAAAACGTCTCTCCACATTGAGCCAGAAAGTATGGGCTCGACCAAATAACTGAAGTCTCGCAGCAGGAATCCTGTGGGGGTCCACAAGATGATATTGCTCAAAATAACGCTCCATGTATTTCACCCAACATAGAAACACTCGCGCTCCACCTAGCCCATCATATGTCGGAGATGGAATCCTAACACGCCTAGAGGTGCGCGGTGTCGGTGCTACTTGACTAGCCTTTAGTTGAGCAACTAAAGCAGTAATCTCATCCATTATTGGGGAATGCACAGATTCACCTACGTTCCTATTGGAACCTATAATTTTTCCCCGAGATACGTTGACGTCATGGGCCATTTTAGAGGGAATCAGAGAGAACACTCACCCGGAACCGGTGCACGTGCAAGGAAGAAAAAATAGCCTAGTCCTATTTATTTTCAAAGATAGCTTTGTTCCCGCTAATATTTCAAAATAATATATAATTTTTTTTTGATATTCTTGCTGGCAAAAATATGGAGATTATTAATTAATTTTTTTCAGATTTGTTTATTGTTGAAAATAAAATTTATCCGGCTATTACCAGACCACAAATTTTTTTTTGGGTAATATGGAGAAAAATTGAAATTTGGAATTTGAATATTTGAATTTTTAAATTTAAAATTTGAAATTTGAAATTGGAAATTTGAAATTTGAAATTTGAAATTTGAATTTTAAATTTTGAAATTTGAAATTTGAAATTTGAAATTTCAAAATTTGTAATTTTGAAATTTGAAATTCTAAATTTGAAATTTAAATTTTAAATTTTTAAATTTTAAATTTTAAATTTGAAATTTTGAAATTTGAAATTTGAAGTTTGAAATTTGAAATTTCGAAATTTGAATTTTGAATTTTTTTATTTTTTATTTTTAATTATGAAATTTGAAATCTGAAATTTGAAATTTAAAATTTGATATTTATTAGTTTTTAAATTTGAAATTTGAATGCGTATGTATGTGCCACATAAGAGGGGGAGGAGTGCCAATTAGGAAATTGACGAGAACCTCCCCCTGATACAAAATTGATGTAGGCTTCTGGGTTCGACACGGTGACTGCTAAGGGATTCACCCGTACGCTTCTCTACTATCACTTTTATGTCCACACAATAACAAAATGCAGCAACTACACGATAGCAATAATTAAAATATTAAGGTGGCGGGGGGTTCGCTAAGCCCCTCAAGATAAGTCAAAGGCTATTGGCCAAGGTCCTCTTAAGCGAAATGAACCCACACAGTTCGGTCGAGTGTAAGTTGTACCCAAAGAGACACCACCGAAAACAAAGATTCGGATAATGGGTGGTTCTCTTCCAATAAAATAAAACGAGGGCCGCTACGCCTAACGAATGTAAACGGTGATAAGAGACAATAACAAATCTATATGAAATCAACCACGAAATTTCAAACCATTCACAAATAACACGCTACGCTTATTCCACAAGAATTGTCCAAGAAAGAAAACGCTCAAGAGTGGAGATGTTCGTTACCCAACCGGAATGGATGATTCTGGCTTTTCTATCCTTGAATCGTTTCTTTCCGAATCCACCAAAAGCACACCGATTGGAGGGAAACACGTTGTCCTTCATTGCCTTCACGTCATCATTGAAGATCTACGAGATTCACCTCTTAGCCTTGGCTGAATTTTCTCTAGGAAATAAAGGGAGCTGTTTTTGGAATCTCACAAGAGGGATCGGTTTTTTTTTGGTAATGGAAATGATGGTGGCCGAAATATTGGAGATGGATTTGAGGGTGGTCTGCTATGAGATGGAGGTGGAGGTCGGCTATGTGAAAGAGGAGGTGGTCGGTTTTCTTGGTGGAGGGAGAGGAGGCTCGGGTGGACAAGAGAGATAAGGAGAAGAGGGGAGGAGAGGGTAGAAACCGAGAAGGGGGTGGGAGGAGAAGGGAGGGCCGGCGGCTAAAAGAGGGGAAGGAGAGGAAGGGGGCGGCTCCCAAGGGGAGAAGAGGAGGAGGCAAAATTTCAACTTGAAATTAGGTTTTTTTTTCATTCATTCTACCGGATTATGACAAAACAATGCCTATATATAGGCAACATCACAAACAAGAGGCTACATGCAGCCCACTCAAAAGAGAAACAAAATTTGGCTAAACATAGGCCAACATGAAATGAAAATGAAAGTGCTTAAATAATAATTAAAATGCTGAAATTAAATATTGGAATTAAACAACAATAGTATTATTTCATGCGTAGATGCGGCGGAGATGTTGGCGTGGCCTTGGCGGAGATGTTGATGTGGCCTTTGCAAAGATGTTGACGCAACCTTGGCAGAGGATGTCGCGGTCAAGTCCCAAACTTCAAGTTTGCGGCAACGGTCATCATAATCTTCAAACTCCACATAGCGACGAACAACGACACCAAACATAACCGGGTCACCATAATCATCCGGAAGGGGATCTTCCTCAACAACGTGACACGGGTCTTCAACATGTACCAGATCACCATTGTCGTCCAGAGGGGGACGCTCCAAATCAACATGCCGGGGGATGACAGCTCCATCACATTTTGCCCTGGATTGCTTGAACAATCCTTCTGTGCTAGGAGCAAGAGTTAGCCTACCTGTCAAAAATGTTACTGGTATGCTAGTTAGATTTTTGACTAATCATAACCTAGGACCCAATTCATTTTGGGGTCCTAAGGTAAGGTAAAATCTATTTTGCAGGTTAGTCCAAACGGTGATACCCATTTATGGTCCTTGGACAGAAGATGTGTTGGAACCCTAGTTTGGATTTGGGTAAGGATCACTATTAGGGTTTATTAGATTGGCCCAAAATGTATAGTCATGGGTCATAGGATTCTCCAGGTATGCCTCAAAAGTATTTAGGAAGAAGTGAAGACATAATTCTTTGAACGAAGAATGCATAATGATGACTTGTTTTAGTCATCGTTTTTGGGGTAATTTAGTAGTTAAAATCCTTAAGTTTTATAGTAATTTTGTGTTTTGTATGTTTGTTATGATGTTATTTCATGATTTGATATAAAAATATATATTTAGTCTTATTATATGTATTATATATTATGTTATGTTTAGTAATTTTAATCAATATTAGTTTATGTTTTGTTTTAATGTTTTTTTATGTTTTGTTATTTCATTTTAAATGTTTTAATGCTATTATGTTGTTTTTACTTTATGATAATTTATATTATGTTTTATTTGTTTGTAGGTGCAGCTCTTGTGCATGGCCGAGCCCAAGTAAGCATCCCATGAAGAACCCAAGCCCAACACATGCAGCCCTTCAACTTGGAGCAGACACCTAGTCTACCCGAGCCCACTAAACAAGCCCTTGGAGCAGCCCGGCCACCTACCAAGCCTACCCGAGCCCTACATCAAAGCCCATTCATGGCCGACCACATATATTTTATGTATGCACCTTACCACCTTCCTCTCTCTCTCCATATTTAATATATTTCATTCATGCACCTCCACATTCATGCATCCTCCCTTACATGGCCGAACCCCCCTCTACTTCTCCTCCACATTCATTCTCTCTCCCTTCTACACACTTCCATTCATCCCCCCTTCTTTATTTTATATTTTTATTTTTCATTCCCTAAAATATAATGCATGCATGTAGCCACGTCTCTCTCCTTCCATTTATTATCATATATTGCATCCATGCCTCCTCTCTCCCCTTCATTTAATACAATGCATGAACCTCTCCACATATGTGGCCGGCCACCCCTATGTCTCCCTCATCTAGAACATTCCTCCCTCTCCTATAAAAGGAACCCCTCCCCCTTTGTTTGAAGTTAAGTAGTTTGAGTTTCAAGTAGTTTATGTTAAGTAGTTTTGGTAGAAGTAGAGTGCTAGTTCAAGTGTTCTTCCTTCATTATTGTAATAGTCTTTTTAGTGCAATAGTATCTTGTCTTTTTTAGTATTATTATTTTGTACCCCTTTTATTTAGCAATGCAATAAATTTCTCCTTCTTCTATTTTGTTTTTTTTCTTTATCATGCGTAGCTAGTTCTTTTTGTGCCTGATCGCGATGATCTTTGCAATAAAATAATATCTTTTATTTTATGTTTGGATTTGTATTTTTCTATTTTTGATCCTTCCTTGATCTATTTCGTATCTACTCCGTATTTCTAGTATACGGTAGTAGATTCCTATCTCATATTCGAGTGGCCGAGAGGCTCGTGAATATGAAAGATCACTCAAGGAAGGAAGGAGTTGAACGCACCCCTAGAGATAGGATGACGTAAATCCTCCGGATTGGAGTCAAATCCAATCGTGCGGGTCACTTCGATAATGCGACTTTAGGCCATTTTGACTTGTAAAGAGATTTCGGTCAAAACGTCTATAAGTTAGGGGATTTAATGCTCTAGCAAGATTACTTCCTAATATCGGATCCGTCACGGTCTTAATAGATTTACAAATGCTAAACAAAATTAATTCGTTATTTTATTTCAAGGTGAATCGTCGATCGAGCACTCTTTTCTCGTAATAGTTTATTTTCTCTTTTTAACTTAGTTTATTTTTAATTTTCAAACTCATCGATCGTTCGGTAGGATAATAGATTCGTTGTGAGTAATAGTACTTTCCTGCTCCGAGTTTTTATACGACCTAGATATTTTTCATATCCTATGCTATATTTCGATAGGTACACTTGCCTTAATCGAGTATAGATTGGAGAATACGAGTTTCTCTATCACATAATTCTCTCAATGCAGAATTCTCTGAATGAAGAATTCTCTGAACGAAGATTCTCTGAACGAAGAATGCAAAATTCTCTGAACGAAGAATTCTTTGAATGAAGAATTCTTTGAACGCAAATTCTCTGAACGAAGAATGCAGAATTATCTGAAAGCAGAATTCTCTGAATGAATAATTCTCTGAACGCAGATTCTCTGAACAAAGAATGCAGAATTCTCTGAACGCAGAATTCTCTAAACGAAGAATTCTCTGAACGCAGATTCTCTGAACAAAGAATGCAGAATGCAAAAGCTTTAAAATAAATTTTGGTGATTTCCTGTGCAGTTTTTCAGACAGTTTTATTTACAGCTGGCATAATTTATTAAGGTTTAATTGCAGGCATTTATTGCTATCAGAATTAATGCTATATATTCTTAAGAATATAGCTGTTTGGAGGCTGCATTAATTATGAATTAAATCAGAGATTAAATGCAAATTGATTCCCAATGAAATTACCATTCTCGGGAATAGGCTTCAGCCATTTTAAGACAAGAATTTCAAATGTTTGAATTAGTTCAAGGGATATATATATATATATGATATAAAGAAGATTGCAGAAAAAAAGAATATATATCATAAAGTGACAAAAAAAAGGAAGCAGAGATAGAAAGAAAAATATACAGATCAACTTCATCTTCTTCATCTTCTCCAAGGCTCTCAAGAGACAAGAAATACATATCAGTCTACAAGCCTGTTGCAGAGAAACATCAAAGCTGAAGGCCTACTCACCCTCAGCAAAGCGTCCACTCCTGAACCATTTAAGATCTCAGGAGGAGCTTTGACAACATCACATAATCCACATAGTCTTCTAATTTTTGACTTGAGAAAAGAAGGCTTCCATCACTCTTTCACCCCCTCTGTAAAAAGGGTTCTCTACTCCCTTCAAAAGTGATTCCTGGTTGCAAGTCTCCTAACCAAAAGACTTGAGGTTGGTTTTTGAGCACCTAATCAAAAGCTCATTGGTGGCAGTCATCTGATCAAAGTCTGTAGTGGATTCCTACCAAGGGTGGTAGAAGAGTGGATGTACACATGTTGGGGAACCACTATAAATTTCCTTATGTCGTCTGGATTGCTTTCTTTCTTTCTTTTAATTTGGGCTGTAACTTTTTATTTCTTAACTCTAATTTATAATTAATTAAGATCTATCCATTTCTCTCAATTGGTATCAGAGGAGGTTCCTTTGATTGTACAGGATAACACCTGGACCAAAACGATCTGATAGATCTTATTTTTCTTAAGAGTTTTTCATGGCACAAAATTAAAAATGATCAAGCACTGGACCTCCTAAGTGCAATCTGGATAAGCTTGCACTATGGAAGGCAAGGATTAGACTTTTTAAGAACTCCATTGAAGAAGCCATTTTCAATTCTATTTTGACAGGTCCTTATCAACCATTGGAAACAACAAGCATGAATGTTGTTCCATCACCTCAATGGACAGAAGCCCAAAAATTCCTAAGATTGTTAATGCAAGAGCAATGGACATCCTTGTTCAATAAATGTCTGATGACATTTTTGAAGGAGTTGTTGAATGTTCTTCAGCAAAAGACATCTGGGACTCCCTCACAGTAATGGCTGCTGGATCAGCAAAAGAAAAAACATTAAATGCTAAATCTTAGATTGACTCTGAAGCTTCATCCTATGCAACTGAAGATGAAGAAGAGTTAAGAGCAAGAGAGTTTTGCCTAATGGCAATAAATGCTTCAGGCAGCAGGCATTATGAAGAATCAGTCTCTGATGAAGAATCAGAATGTGAATCAGAAGAGGATCAGGTTATCTCTTCCCTTGATTTTGACAACATAACTGAATTTTTGCCAAAACAAATTAAAAAATTTCAAAAAATTTATGTTCAACATAGTTCTTCGAACGGAGCTCGACGAAAACTACACTCTTCATCGAACTCAGGTCGACGATCTCTGAATAGAGATTTCTGGTCAAAAAATCTTGATCGACGAAATAAATACCCTTTGTCGAAGCGAGAACGACGAACGTCGAACTCAGATCGACGAAAATATTTTTCGTCAAACTCAGAATTTCAAAACAGAAATTTTTATTCTTTATTTCCAATTATTATTATGAAAGAAAAATAGGACCCAAGGGAATCTGGGTCAAGAACACCTAACCTCTCTTTTCAGGAAATACAGAGGATACAGCATTAGCTGTATAGAGGGAGATTGTCTATTTTATTTGTAAAGAAAATTGCTTATTAGGATTCTCCAGTTTCTTTTTGATTCATGTATTTTATTTCTCAAAGTACCCTTGTACATCTGGTGAAAAACTGTTAATTAAGGCAGATTATTTTTGCTTTGTGTTTTATTTTATGTGAATAGTGTCCTCACCCAAATAGGGGGAGATTGTTGGAAACCTAGTTTGGATTTGGGAAAGGATCTCTATTAGGGTTTATTAGATTGACCCAAAATGTATAGTCATGGGTCATAGGATTCTCCAGGTATGCCTCAAAAGTATTTCAGAAGAAGTGAAGGCAGAATTCTTTGAACGAAAAATTCTCTAAACGCTGATTCTCTGAACGAAGAATGCAGAATTCTCTGAACGCAGAATTCTCTTAATGAAGAATTCTCTAAATGCAGAATTCTCTGAAAGAAGTATTCTCTGAACGCAGATTCTCTGAACAAAGAATGCAGAATTCTCTGAATGCAGAATTCTCTAAACGAAGAATTCTCTGAACGCAGATTCTCTGAACAAAGAATGCAGTATTCTCTGAATACAGAATTCTCTGAATGAAGAATTCTCAGAACGCAGATTCTCTGAACGAAGAATGCAGAATGCAGAATTCTCTGAACGCAGAATGCAGAATTCTCTGAACGTAGAATACAGAATGAAGAAGCTTTAAAATAAAGTTTGGCGATTTCCTGTGAAGTTTTTTAGATAGTTTTATTTACAGCTGGCAGAATTTATTAAGGCTTAATTGCAGGCATTTATAGCTATCAGAATTAATGCTATATAGAATATAGTCATTTGGAGGCTGTATTAATTATGAATTAAATCAAAGATTAAATGCCAATTGATTCCAAAATAAATTACCTTTCTCTGGAATAGGCTTCATCCATTTCAAGACAAGAATTCAAATGTTTGAATTAGTCCAAGGGATATATCATAAAGTGACAAAAAAAGGAAGTAGAAATTGAAAGAAAAATATACAGATCAACTTCATGTTCTTCATCTGCTCCAAGGCTTTCAAGAGACAAGAAATACATATCAGTATAGAAGCCTGCTGCAGAGCAACATCAAAGTTGAAGGTTTACTCACCCTTAGCAAAGCTTCCACTCCTGAACAATTCAAGATCTCAGGGGGAGCTTTGACAACATCACATAATCCACATAGTCTTCTCATTTTGACTTGAGAAAAGAAGACTTCCATCAACCTCTCTTCCCCACCTCTATACATGGTTTTAATTCCCTTCAAAATTATTCTTATTGCAAGTCTCTTTCCAAAAGACTTGGGTTGGTTTTTGAGCACCTGATCAAAAGCTCATTGGTGGCAGTCACCTGATCAAAACCTGTAGTGGATTCCTACCTAGGGTGTTAGAAGAGTAGGTGTACCCAAGTTTGGGGAACCACTATAAATTTCCTTGTGTCGTCTGGATTGCTTGCTTTCTTTCTTTTTATTTGTGCTGTGACTTTTTATTTCTTAACTCTAATTTAGAATAAATTAAGATCTATCCATTTCTTTCAATTGGTATCAGAGGGTCATTTTTTGTTGTACAGGCTAACACCTGAACCAAAACGATCTGATAGATCTTATTTTTCTTAAGAGTTTTTCATGGAACAAAATGAAGAATGTTCTAGCACTAGACCTCCTAAGTGCAATCTGGATAAGCTTGCATTATGGAAGGTAAGGATTAGGCTTTTATGAACTCTATTGATGAAGCCATTTTCAATTCTATTTTGGCAGGTCCTTATAAACCATTGGAAACAACAAGCATGAATGTTGTTCCATCACCTCAATGGACAAAAGCCCAAAAATTGCTAAAGATTGCTAATGCAAGAGCAATGGACATCCTTGCTCAATCAATGTCTGATAAATTTTTTGAAGGAGTTGCTGAATGTATTTCAGCAAAAGACATCTGGGACTCCCTCACAGTAATGGTCGCTGGATCAGCAAAAGAAAAAACATAAAATGCTGAATCTTGGAGTGAATCTGAAGCTTCATCCTGTGCAACTGAATATGAAGAAGAGTCAAGAGCAAGAGAGTTTTGCCTAATGGCAATAAATGCTTCATGCAGTAGGCATGATGAAGAATCAGTCTCTGATGAAGAATCAGAATGTGAATCAAAAGAGGATCAGGTTATCTCTTCCCTTGATTTTGACAACATAACTAAATTTTTACCAAAACAAATTAAAAAAATTCATAAAATTTATGTCCAACATAGTTCGTCGAACGGAGCTCGACGAAAACTAAGATCTTCGTCGAACTCAGGTAGACGATCTCTGAACAGAGTTTTCTGGTCAGAAAATCTTGATCGACGAAATAAATACCCTTTGTCGAATCGAGAACGATGAATGTCAAATTGAGAATTTCAAAACAGAAATTTTTATTCTTTTATTTCAAAGTATTCTTGTGAAAGAAAAATAGGACCCACGGTAATCTGGGTCCAGAACTCCTAACCTCCCTTTTCAGGAAATACAGAGGATACAGCAGTAGTTGTATAGGGGGAGATTGTCTATTTTATTTGTAAAGAAATTTGCTTATTAGGATTCTCCAGTAGCTTTTTGTTTCATGTATTTTATTTCTCAAAGTACCCTTATACATCTGCTGAAAAACTTTTAATTCAGGCAGATTATTTTTGCTTTCTGTTTTATTTTATGTGAATAGTGTCCTCAACTAAATAGAGGGAGATTGTTTGAACCCTAGTTTTGATTTGGGTAAGGATCACTATTAGGGTTTATTAGATTGACCCAAAATGTATAGTAAGGGTCATAGGATTCTCCAGGCATGCCTCAAAAGTATTTCAAAATAAGTGAAGGCAGAATTCTTTGAACGAAGAATGCAGAATTCTCTGAATGCAGAATTCTCTGAACGAAGATTTCTCTGAACGCAGATTCTCTGAACGAGGAATGCAAAATTCTCTGAACGCGGAATTCTCTGAACGAAGAATTCTCTGAACACAGATTCTCTGAACGAAGAATGCAGAATTCTCTGAACAAAAAATTCTCTGAACGCAGATTCTCAAAACGAAGAATGCAGAATTCTCTGAACGCAGAATTCTCTTAACGAAGAATTCTCTTAACGAAGAATTCTCTGAACGCAGATTCTCTGAATGAAGAACGTAGAATGCGGAAGCTTTAAATTAAAGTTTGGCGATTTCCTGTGCAGTTTTTCAGACAGTTTTATTTACAACTGGCAGAATTTATTAAGGCTTAATTGCAGGCATTTATTGCTATCAGAATTAATGCTATATATTCTTAAGAATATAGCCGTTTGGAGGCTGCATTAATTATGAATTAAATCAGAGATAAAATGCCAATTGATTCCCAAAGAAAATACCATTCTCGGGAATAGGCTTCAGCCATTTCAAGAGAAGAATTTCAAATGTTTGAATTAGTCCAAGGGATGTATATATATATGATATATAGAAGATTGTAGAAAAAAAGAATATATATCATAAAGTGACAAAAAAAGGAAGCAGAGATTGAAAGAAAAATATACAGATCAACTTCATCTTCTTCATCTGCTCCAAGGATGTCAAGAGATAAGAAATACATATCAGTCTAGAAGCCTGCTGTAGAGCAACATCAAAGCTGAAGGCCAACTCACCCTTAATAAAGCTTCCACTCCTGAACCATTCAAGATCTCAGGGGGAGCTTTGACAACATCACATAATCCACATAGTCTTCTCAATTTTGACTTGAGAAAAGAAGGCTTCCATGTCTCTCTCACCCCCTCTATAAAAAGGGTTCTCTACTCCCTTCAAAAGTGATTCCTAGTTACAAGTATCCTAACCAAAAGACTTGAGGTTGGTTTTTGAGCACCTTATCAAAAGCTCATTGGTGGCTGTCACCTGATCAAAACCTATAGTAGATTCCTACCAAGGGTGGTAGAAGAGTGGATGTACCCAGGTTAGGGAACCACTATAAATTTCCTTGTGTCGTCTGGATTGCTTACTTTCTTTCTTTTTATTTGTGTTGTGACTTTTTATTTCTTAACTCTAATTTAGAATAAATTAAGATCTATCCATTTCTTGTAACCAGCAATCACTTTTGAAGGGAGTAAAGAACCCTTTTTACAGAGGGGGTGAGAGAGTGATGGAAGCCTTCTTTTCTTAAGTCAAAAATAAGAAGACTATGTAGATTATGTGATGTTGCCAAAGCTCCCCCTGAGATCTTGAATGGTTCAGGAGTGGAAGCTTTGCTAAGGGTTAGTAGGCCTTTAGCTTTGATGTTTCTCTACAGCAGGCTTCTAGACTGATATTTATTTCTTGTCTCTTGACAGCCTTGGAGCAGATGAAGAAGATACTATATTTTTCTTTCAAACTCTGCTTCCTTTTTTTCACTTTATGATATATATTCTTTTTTTACAGTCTTCTATATATCATATATATATATATCCCTTGGACTAATTCAAACATTTGAATTCTTTTCTTGAAATGGCTAAAGCCTATTCCCGAGAATGGTAATTTCTTTGGGAATCAATTGGCATTTAATCTCTGATTTAATTCATAATTAATACAGCCTCCAAATGGCTATATTCTTAAGAATATATAGCATTAATTCTGATAGCTATAAATTACTGTAATTAAGCCTTAATAAATTCTGCCAGTTATAAATAAAACTGTTTGAAAACTGCACAGGAAATCACCAAACTTTATTTTAAAGCTTCTGCATTCTGCGTTCTTCGTTCAGAGAATTCTGCGTTCAAAGAATTCTGCATTCTTCGTTCAGAGAATCCGCGTTCAGAGAATTCTTCGTTCAAAGAATTATGTGTTCATAGAATTCTGCATTCTTCGTTCAGAGAATCTGCGTTCAAGAAATTCTTCGTTCAGAGAATTCTGCGTTCAGAGAATTCTGCATTCTTCGTTCAGAGAATCTGTGTTTTTAGAATTCTACGTTCAGAGAATTCTACGTTATAAGAATTCTGCATTCTTCGTTCAGAGAATCTGCATTCATAGAATTCTTCGTTTAGAGAATTCTGCGTTAAGAGAATTCTGCATTCTTTGTTCAGAGAATCTGCGTTCAGAGAATTCTTCGTTCAGAGAATTCTGCATTCTTCATTTAGAGAATCTGCGTTCAGAGAATTCTTCGTTCAAAGAATTCTACCTTCACTTCTTCTGAAATACTTTTGAGGCATACTTGGAGAATCCTATGACCCATGACTATACATTTTGGGTCAATCTAATAAACCCTAATAGTGATCCTTACCCAAATCAAAACTATGGTTCCAACAATCTCTCCCTATTTGGGTGAGGACACTATTCACATAAAATAAAAGACAAAGCAAAAATAATCTGCATGAATTAAAAGTTTTTCAGCAGATGTACAAGGGTACTTTCAGAAATAAAATACATGAAACAAAAAGCTACTGGAGAGTCTTAATAAGCAATTTTCTTTACAAATAAAATAGATAATCTCCCCTATACAGCTACTGTTGTATCCTCTGTATTTCCTGAAAAGAGAGGTTAGGAGTTCTGGACCCAGATTACCCTTGATCCTATTTTTCTTTCACAATAATAATTTGAAATAAAAGAATAAAAATTTCTGTTTTGAAATTCTAAGTTCGACGAAAAGTATTTTATTTTTAAAGAAAATAAAAATTTCTTTACAAGAAAGTCATCTTATGGTGCATACTACAGTGAGGAAAAGACCTAAGATAACCAGTTGGTAATGTATATTGACCATCTAGGATACTCCTCTTACTGCCCAAGAAGAAGAGAATGTTGAGTGAAATCCTGAAGAAGGATAAGTACGTTGTACTCATCTCTGAGGAAAGCATTGGTAGCTCTTCTGAGAGCAGCAAGGATGGAGCACATAATGCTCAGCTAAAAAGTCTCTTAAGTGGTATCATCAGCTGTTAGACTCTTCAGAGGAAACTTGAAGAGAAATGTATGCTCAGGATTCAATATAATCTAAACCTACAGCAAGGTATGTCCAAGTCAGTGGGCTTTATAGAAATATCCATCAAGATAAATTCTTCCACCAACGAATACACAGAAAGGTTAAAAAATTTCGCTGAATTCCTACTCAGGGCATCGGCTAGCACATTAGCTTTTCCTGGATGGAATTGGATCTCAACATCATAATCTGTAACATATTCTAACAATCTCTGATGGTGCAAGTTCAATTCCTTTTGAGTGAAGACATACTTCAGACACTAATAATCCTTATAAATCTTGCATAGGGTGTCATATAACAGATGTCTCCATAAATCCAATGCATAAATCACAGCTGCGATTTCCAAATCATGCATAGGGTAATTTCTTTCATAAGTTTTTAACTATCCCGACCCATACACGATCGTTTTTCCTTCTTGCATCAACACATAGCCAAGTACAACGTGTGATGCGTCCACATACACAGCATACTCTATCCCTTAAGTAGGTAAGGCCAAAACCGGAGCAGTATACAATCTCCTTTTTAATTCCTGAAAAGCCTCTTCGCACTTATCGCTTCAAACGAAAGCTGCATTCTTCAGCGTCAATTTAGTCAATGGCACAGACTATATAGAGAAACCCTCTACAAACCTTCTATAATAGCCTGCTAGCCCTAGGATGTAAGACCCCCCTCCCGGAATACAAGACACGGCCGAGGGGAGTCTTATGCCCAGAACCACCGCCGTACAGAAACACCAACACATAGGTTGGCCTGAACCATAAGATGCCTATCCTGCCTGCTATGATCAATATCATCATTGCCAACCCAACATAAAGAATATTACAGAAGTCAAAATCCATAAAAAGCATATAAGTCAAGGACAAGTACATCATAATAAGAAGCAACCAAGGCTTCTATAATATCAGAGTACAAAATGCCAAGAAGGCTACTAATGTGTCTCTCAAAACTCACATACTTAACGGACGGCAGCGATGGTATCAACCCTTAAGGACCTGTCACTCTGGCCTAGCTGCCCTCCAAAAAAACCCGCTCCTCTGTCTGCGGTGTTCCCTCCTAAAAAAAATAAAATGTAGCAACCATTAGTCATAAATACTAAGTGTCTATCACATCCGCTCCCCCAACGACTCCTAGACACTAGGTGGAGAAAGGAATAAGGGTACTATATATATATATATTAACAGTAGTACAAACAAGTGGTAAAGGATTAATCAACAACAGTGTATATCAAGGAACAACAACAATTAAGTATATCAATCTACTTTAGCAGTTCTACCATCAACAGCAATATGTATGTATAAATTTATGACAATAAGAAAGTAACTCAACTTATATGAATGCCCATTCTGATATATAAGTTAAGGTTTGGCTTAAGAGTAAGTAACTCATCATATAAGAGTGCCCATACAAACTTATATGATAAGGATCTTATGGGATACAATGCAATTTTATAGCTTACCCATGTTCACACATGCCATTTCACCAGGCCCTTCCATTTAAAAAACCACATCCCTTAGTTCACCTCGGGATTACTTAGCCATTTCACAAAAAACATCCCTTTGTTAACCTCGGGATGGCGCCCCGTTGAGCACCTCGGGATGACTTAGCCATTTCACAAACCACATCCCTTTGTTCACCTTGGGATGGCGCCCCTTTGAGCACCAAGGGACGACTTAGCCATTTCACAAAACACATCCATTTGTTCACCTCAGGATGACGCCCCTTTGAGTACCTCGGGACGACTTAGCCATTTCACAAACCACATACCTTTGTTCACCTCGGGATTACTTAGCCATTTCACAAACAACATCCCTTTGTTCACCTCGGGATAGCGCCCATTTGAGCACTTCGGGACGACATAGCCATTTCACAAACCACATACCTTAGATCACCTCGGGATGGCTCCCCTTTGAGCACCTCGGGTTGCCTAAGCCATTTCACAAACCACATCCCTTTATTCACCTCGGGGTTGCGCCCCTTTGAGCACATCGGGATGACTTAGCCATTTCACAAACCGCATCCCTTTGTTCACCTCGGGATGGCGCCGCTTTGAGCATCTCGGGATAACTTAGCCATTTCACAAACCACATCCCTTTGTTCACCTCCGGATGCCTTAGCCCCAACTTTTGCTCAACAGCACGCAAGGGCTCCACACCGAGTCCCTTACCAACACATCATTCTGGTTCGGCAAACACACACACACTGTAACGTCCCAATTCGTGCTAGGCCCCTCGCACGTGTTCTGAGTCAAGAGACTCAACTCGGGCTCGGGGTGCACTGACGCGAGGTGTCAGGTGCATTGAATAAGTGTAGGGTTGGGGGCAAGGATACCCCAACCAGTAGCCGAGATGAGGGAACTCGGCTAAGTAAATCAACGAGAATGGAGGTTGATGCTCTTCGATCGTCGAGAATGGAGGTTGATTCTCGCCGATTCGATGGGTATCGGTGGTCGATACCTGCCGGACTCAGAACTGCAGTAGGCTAAGGGAAAATAGTCGAGAATGCCTGACGATTCTCACCGATCGCCGAGAATACCCGGTGATACCCACCGATCGTCGAGTATCACTGACTGATACTCAACGCACACAGCGACAGGATGTCTGATAAAACGGCTAAGGGAAAATCGTCGAGTATCATTGTTGATACTCGATGAATTCGTCGAGAATGACCCGCCAATACTCGCCGATCGACGGGAATCATTGGCTGATTCCCGCCGAATTTGACTTGTGCGTTTTCTGCGCCCAGGCCGATTCACCGGCTTGTACAGGCAAACCGAACTGGACCTCGGGATTCGTGTTGAATGATCTTTGGACCGGTCACTTCAAATGACACTTAATTTGGGCGGTCCAATTAGAGAGTGAAACGTGGCGGAAGGGACTTAGCCTAATATGTAATATAAAAAGGGAATAAACCAAACCCTAACCATCGCATCCGATCCTTCTTGCCGAGCCGTCACCGTGCAAACCGTCGGGAGCGAAAGGTAGAGGAGAACATCGTAGATTGCCGAAGGAGAGCTTGTTGGTGCGAGCTTTGGAGGCGGACTTCTCTCTCTCCTTCGTTTTGCCGTGAAGAACAACCGCACCAAGGATGCCGCAACGAAGAGTAACGCGATCCATGGCCGGCAACGGAGGAAATGCCGGAAATGAAGCGAGTTTCCTCCCCTCTCCCTTGGTGCTAGATCTGTAGCTATTCTTAGGCGAGACATCGACTCAAAAGAGTCTTGATGTGTGAGATGAAGCTTTCTAGGAAGGCCATGCTAGAACTTGTGTTCTAAAGCTTAGTCATCTTCAACCTCTCCTCGCTTCAAAGTGATGATAGGGGTGGTCTCGTGAAGAGGAAATGGCCTCAAGAGGGAGAATAAGGGTGGAGGAACTTCTGGTTGCGATTTGGGGAAAATCGCTTGAGGAGGAAGATGAACGGATGCCGTTCACTTCGCTTCAAGATGCGTGCAGAATCTGTATTCTGCACGCAGCGACCTTCTTGGCTATTTTTAAGCAAGAAGGGGGCGGATCTGGGCTTTCGACTAAACACGAAAGTCGTAGCCCTTGAAATTACCTTTCCAACGAGTGGTTGCACGTTTCCTTGCGATACCTGTAGCCACGGGTAAGTCCGTTTGAATCCGCTGCGGCTGGAAGATAATGCCCAGGAAATCTGTATCTTGTACGCAGCAGACTTCGAGTTGGATTTCTGGTATGATGTGACCAGATCTGGGCTTTCGACTAAACACGAAAGTCGTAGCCCTTGAAATTACCTTTCCAACGAGTGGTTGTACGTTTTCAGGCGATACCTGTAGCCACAGGAATCCCCAGTCAAAGTTGCTGACCAGTTTACATATAATTCTAGGTGATTACAATATGAACTTGGATTCGATGGAATAGATGTTGCAATCCATCTCGAGATTGGGTGAATTCTTTTGTGTTAATCACCGAGGTAATGTGAAGATTGATGTTTGAGGACTTGAATTCCTAAGCCGAGATGTGAATCAAGCCTAAGTGAATGAAAGGCTTTGTTATATTTGGTAGATCACCATTATGCGCATTATCTATAGTATGATGGGTTCATTCGGAAGGATTTGTAAATGATTAAAACTATGGTCAGGATGTATAATGGATTGATGGAAGGGAATGGATAGCCCAATGCTTAGAGTGTCGTCTCCCCACGGGTAGCGTTGTGGAAGTTAACAAGTGCGGTGTTGACCGTCACTAATGGGAATGAGGTTGAGTTGGATAAAATTGGACGGTTGGGCTTGGTCCTCGGTGTTCACGTCCCGGGGCTCCTTCCGTGCCACGTGAACGGTTGGGCTTGGTCCTCGGTGTTCATGTCCCGAGGCTCCTTCCGTATTTGATGGATGGTTGGGCTTGGTCCTCGTGCTTTCTCCGAGGCTCCTTCCATGCCACGGAATTGTGGAATTGCATGTGGTGTGAGTCGACACGCGGTGTCGTAATCCCGGGTTAAGGATAGTGTGGCAGGTCTATGGGCTCGCCAATCATCACACCGATGGGAGTTGACAGTTAGACCTTGGGCGGTTGGGCTTGGTCCTCGGGGTTCACGTCCCGAGGCTCCTTCCGTGCCAAGTGAACGGTTGGGCTTGGTCCTCGTGCTCATTTCCGAGGCTCCTTCCGTGTCATACAATAGGACAATCAGGGGCTAGGATCTTGGTGCATATTTACCCGAGAGAACCCGCTGAGCCGTAGTACGCATGTGAGCTCCGCTGTTGTGTTCCTAGCGTTGAGGCGTACGGAGGCCTAGGCCAGGTAGTATGGATACCAGCCTAGTAGTGGAGATGCCCGCTCTACTGTCACCGTTTGGCCACGACGGTTGATGCATGAGAGGTTAGCTACCTGCTCGAATAGTGGGAACTATAAGTCTGTGTCGACATAGCGATTGCATGTGCTTGAGCATGGGTGTGTCATTGCATTGCATACATAGCATTGCACTTCATTACATACACAAGACCCTCATCGTATAAGTTTGTATGGGCACTCCTATACGATGAGTTACTTTCTGCTGAACGACCCTCAACTTATATGCTTATATGGGCATCCATTTAAGTTGAGTTACTTACTGTTCTCGTTATATACTCTCTTGCTGCTGTAGTTTGTAGATTTGAAAATAAGAGCTTGTTTATTATACACTACTGATATTGCTGCTTAAAATATGTATACTCACTACACCTGTTGTACTACT
This sequence comes from Platanthera zijinensis, assembly GCA_039513925.1. Taxonomy (NCBI): domain Eukaryota; kingdom Viridiplantae; phylum Streptophyta; class Magnoliopsida; order Asparagales; family Orchidaceae; genus Platanthera; species Platanthera zijinensis. Next base: position 2,722,504 of record CM077097.1, read on the forward strand.
GTTATTTATATATTGTACCTGTTCCTTTCTCCGCCCGGTGCCGAGGAGTCGCCGGGGGAGCGGATGTGAAACCACTTAGTCTTTTTGACTAACGGTTGCTATGTCTTCCTTTTTAGGAGGAAACCCCGCAGGTGGAGCAGCAGGCTATGCAGACGGATAGCCATGCCAGGGTGACAGAGCCTGAAGGGACGGTATTGTCGCTACCATCGGTTACAGATGTGAGTGAGAGAGAGATTTTGTTGTAGCCCTTCGGGGCAATTTTGTTTACGTACTCTGATTTTATTAGAAGCTTGCTGTAGCTTCTTTATTTATGATATTATGGACATATGCTTGGTGTGGATTTGACTTTCATATTATTATGGTTGGGTTGGCAGTTATATGTTGATATTGGTTGTAGCCGGCAGAATAGGCGTCTTGTGGTACAGGCTAGCTCAAGTGCTGGTTGTTAGTGTATATTTGGACGAATAACGTGTTCGGAGGCTTAACGGGTCGTGTCGGGTACACGGTTAACCCATACCCGTAGAAACTCCTAAGGGTTTTGCCTATTTATACCCACCTAGGGGCAACGGGTAGGGGATTCCACTTTGATCCCCATCCGGATGCTTCGAGCAACGTTCTCAATCTCGAAGTTACGCCCCCATTGTTGCTCGTAACCGTTTTTTTTTTCGTTTCGTGCACTGCGCCTCTTCCTCGCGGAACCTCGCCGCCGTCCCTCTCGATCCCGTCCCCGGTTTTTCGCACAGGAGAAGAAGCACAACCGCCGCCGCTGCTTGATCGCGAACAAGGAAAATCAGTTTTGCGCACGATTTCTTAGTTCGCCGCCTCTGTTCAAGCCGTTTTTCCGCCTGTTTTTTACCGATCGGGAAGAAGAAATACGTCACCGTGTTTTTCCCGGAGTTCCGCCGCCGCCTCTTCCATCAAAGGGTCGCCGTTCTCTGCGTTTTTCTTGTAGCCGCCGGTGATCGGAAAGGGAGAAACTTTGCTGGTTCTGATTGGGAAAAGGAGGAAGGCGCTTCCCTTTGTTCTTTCTGCCATCACCGCTACCGTGACCGGGATAGGCCTCCCTGTTTAGAGAAGACGCCGGCCTCGCTGCTTGGAATGACTTCTGGATACTGTGAAGAAAGAAAAGAAAAATCCTCCAACCTGTTTTGATTTCGCCGCCTCTGCGTTTTTGATCAGCCGCCACTGTTTTAGATCAAAAGTAGATCTGCTGTATACATTGCTGGAAAGGAGACGATTGCCGCTGTTCTTCTTTCTTTTTCTGCCATTGCCGTTCGTCGGGTTTGGTTTTACTAGCCAGAGATACCTACGAGATAGAGTAAAAGACAATCAACATCAGAAGGCACGATTATTTATAAGCTTTGGAATTTAAAGCTCTGACTCAAGCCTCCTTTGGTGCAAAGTTTGGTCAGTCGTCTCTATTATTGTGAGCTTTAAATAAAGCCTTGCCAGCAGTTTTATTTAAGGAAGGAGATAGTTGAGAAAGATCAGAGACAGGGACAAAATGTTGAAGGGGTCAAATTTCTCGTCTCCCATTCCAATGATAAAATTGGAGAAGTTCACAGCAACTGAATTCAATGACTGGAAATTGAATACCCAGTTTAGAATGAAGTATCTGAACGTGTTCTACACAGTTCAGTCTGATCGTGCTACTGTTATGGGGACCGACGAGGAGGCACAGTGGATAGCTGATGAGGACTTCTGCCGCGACTACCTGCTGAACTGCCTGTCCTCCAGCCTGGCGAAGACGTACATCAAGATGAAGACCGCCAAGGAAATCTGGGAAGCACTGGAAGAGCACTTCAGGCAAGAGGAGGATCTGTCCAAGGCGCACCTGGTGGACAAATTCCATTCCTTCATGTTCGACGAGGAGAAAGCGATTCTCCCGCAGGTATCGGATTTTGAAGCATTAGTAGATTCTTTACATAGTGAGAATATTTCCCTGCCAGACAGCTTTGTTGCTGGCACGATTATTTTTAAACTGCCCTCTACGTGGTATAATTTCAAAACTGAAATGTACCGCAAGAAGATGCAGGTCGGTCTCAATGACCTCAAGCGATTTATTCGCATTGAGGATGAGAATAGGACTTGACACGCTTTAGAAACTGTTAGCAAGCAGAAGGCTGCGGCTAACATGGTTCTCAGTTCTAAATGCGTGTCGAACCCTAAGAGGACCAGACCCTCTCATAATAGCTCCCAGGTTGCAGGCCCTAGCAAACGCACCAAAAAGTTCAAGGGCAAGTGTTTTAACTGCAACAAGTGGGGGCACAGCGCATCTGATTGCAGGCTCCCTAAACGGGAAAGAACCAAAGCACCACAGGATGGCAACCAAGCCAATATGGTTAGCCTAGCTGAGTCTTCCGATTTTGTTGGGATGGTCGGAAACGCTAAGGCCAGCACGGAGTGGTACTTGGATTCGGGGGCGACGTGCCACGTTTGCAACAATGCTGATCTTATGACAGGGCTCACTGCTGTAAAAGAGTCTGTTACAGTTGCAAATGGCGAGACAGCTGACGTCTTGAAGGTGGGGAATGCAACTCTGCTGCTATCCTCAGGTAAGACTTTAACTCTCATAAATGTTAAATTTATTCCATCTCTAGCTGCTAACTTAGTGTCTATAAGTTTATTATGTGATGCTGGTATGTCTTTTACTTTTTGTAGCGGTAGAGTAACACTGTCAGTTAACTCACACTATTTTGGATGTGCATACGTCCAAAATAGGATGTACCGACTAAGTCTAGCAAACGAGTTAGTTCAACAAGTTCAAACAAACTTAGTTAGCCCTAAGACTCTACATGAGAGACTAGGACACGTGAACTATAGGAAGATGTTCCAAATAGCTAGAACTCACCAGATCACATTAGACACTAAGTCACCGCCTGAGAAATGTGACGTGTGTGCTCAGACTAAGATCACTAGGAAACCTTTTAGTGCGGTTACTAGGAGCACAACACCCCTAGAGCTTATACATTCCGATATATGTGACTTTAAAAGTTTTGTCACCAGAGGAGGAAGGAAGTATATGATCACATTTATAGATGACTGCTCTAGGTTCTGTCACATTTATCTTCTTAAAACTAAAGATGAAGCGTTTGAAAAATTCTGTTTTTTCAAAACCAGGGTAGAGAACCAACTAGACATGAGAATTAAGAGGTTTAGAAGTGATAGAGGAGGAGAATATATGTCCAGTGAGTTCCGGGGTTTCCTTGCCTCTCAAGGGATCATAGCAGAAACCACTGCTCCTTACTCACCCCAATCGAATGGTATAGCCGAGAGAAAGAATAGAACGTTAACAGAGATGTTGAATTCTATGCTCCTCACTGCTGGCATGCCTACCACCTATTGGGGAGAAGCAGTTTTAACTGCAAACAACATTCTAAACAAAGTTCCTCATGCTAAGTTAGACGTTACACCCTACGAGCGTTGGTTTAAGAGACCCCCGTCTTTAACTAGACTTAAGACCTGGGGTTGCATAGCCTATGTCAGGGTCTCTGACCCTAGACGGTCTAAACTTGGACCTAGGACTAACACGTGTGTCTACATAGGTTGTGCTGAAGATAGTGCTGCAGATAGATTCTTAGACCTGTCTAATAATATAATTATTGAATCTAGGGATGCTGTGTTCTTTGAGGATAAGTTCCTTAAGGATAAGAACCTGACAATCCCTGGTATGCAAGCAACTATTACTGAGGAAGAACCTGAATCAGTACCGAGCACCTCCTATTCAGTCCCGGTAGACAATAGTGTCCTAGAGTGTAGAAGGACTTCAGTGAGAGAGCGAACTCCCAGAACCTTTGGTAGTGACTTTGTCACTTACCACGTTGAGGCCGATCCATCCACCTATAAGGACGCGATGAGATCAAGGGATTCACTACTCTGGAAAGAGGCCATTGATGAAGAGATGAACTCTTTGCTTCAGAACAACACCTGGACGTTGGTTGATAAGCCAAGAGGGGCTAAAACTATAGGGTGTAAGTGGGTTCTGAAAAAGAAACTCAATCCTGATGGTAGCGTAGCTAAGTATAAAGCACGCCTGGTGGCTAAAGGTTTCACACAAGTTAGTGGGGTGGATTATTTTGATGTATATTCACCAGTGTGTCACTTAACAACCATTAGGATCCTACTTGCTATTGCGTCTATTGAGAACTTTATTGTTCATCAAATGGATGTTAAGACTGCGTTCTTAAACGGAGATCTGACCGAAGAAATATACATGAGTCAACCTGAAGGCTTCATAGTAGACGGTCACGAAAATAAGGTCTGTAAGTTAATCAAGTCGCTATACGGACTAAAACAAGCACCAAAATTATGGCATGAGAAGTTTGACTATAGTATAAGGAACATGGGATTCATGTCGAGTCTCTCGGACAAATGTCTTTACATACGTCATAGATCGAACAAAGTCGCTATAATATGCTTGTATGTGGATGATATGCTGATTCTTGGTTCTGATCAATCCGTAGTGGATGACGTTAAGTCAGAACTAATGAAGGAGTTTAGCATTAAAGACCTAGGTATAGTTGAGACTATCCTAGGCATGCAAGTGAGTTTTGGGAAAAATGGCATTTCCCTAAGTCAAAGCCACTATATAAAGTCCATGTTGGACACGTGGGGATACAGTGAACGTAGAGCAGTGGAGACACCTTATGATTATAATAATCGCTTAAAGCCCAATGATGGAGCTGCGATTCGATAGTCAGATTATGCTAAACTGATTGGTAGTCTCATGTACGCCATGGTCTGCACAAGACCAGACATAGCCTTTACGGTCGGCATGTTGAGCAGATTCACTAGTAATCCTAGCCAAGACCATTGGGATGCCCTCGATAGGCTGATGCGATACCTAAAGCACACCCAAACGTATGCTTTATGTTACCATGGTCATCCTCCAGTGTTGGAAGGATATTCTGATGCATCATGGTGCTCAGAATTAAACGACAGCAAGTCCACTAGTGGTTTCATATTCACACTAGGAGGAGCAGCTGTAGCCTGGAAGTCCAAGAGGCAGTCATGTATTGCATTATCTTCTATGGAATCCGAACTCTACGCTCTAGCTTCAGCGGGTGAAGAAGTAGAGTGGATAAGAGATTTGGTGATGGACATTCCATTGTCGAGCCTGAAGTTGAGTTCTGTTGCAGTTTACTGCGATAATCAGGCTACGAAAACGATTGCTACGAACACTTTGTTCAACAGCCTAAGAAGGCAACTCAGGATGAAACAAGCCTGGTTGACCTCCCTTACGATTCAAGGGATTGTGAACCTCGTTGATGTGAGGTCAAAAGATAATGTTGCAGACGCCTTGACAAAGGGCTTAAATAGAGTTCTCACAATAAAAACATCGGGGGAGATGGGATTAAAGTTCATAGAAATATGAAACTTCCACCAATGTTTATGTTTTCATAGTAAGAACCTATAGTCGCAACATTCAAGCATCTAATAACAGACTGAAAACCCCAAATAATTTCTTGATGAAAGCCCAAGATGGTTAGATGCTAGTCATTCCACACCTGATGACTTAACATCTTTCTCGTTGTAAGCTGATTTGAGAATTATTCAACTGGGAATAGAAAGTCGTTGTACGAGTTAATCTAACATTAGTGATCATAGCACATTATTCCACATTTGATAATGTTGCAAATGACGGTGTGCCAAGTCATATGACGAGGTACATAGTGGTCACTAATGAGTAAGATAACAACGTTTGATTTATTAAAATCAAAACTTGACGGGTCCTAGCTAGACTGGATAGAGATGCTGACAGTGTTACTTCACTACTGCTACAAGTACTAAGCTCATTTAGGTAGAGCTAGCTTACTTTGATACGTCACTGCATATGTTTATGAATTCATAGAGTCTGACTCATGAAATTCCTTGCAGGCACTGGTGAAGATGGAGGAGAGAAAGTGGATTTTGACATAGATGATGATGATCTACTCTCTGAGTAGAATTGTTACACGTTTATCTGTAGTCATTTTATTGTTTTTCCAGACTTATTTATTGTTGAGTAGCACATTTTTCTTTGCATGTATTATGTTATTGTTTTTTAAAATTCATGTTTATGTTTTCTTTAAAAACTGTGCTAACTCTTATAGAAATGTGTTAAGTCGGAAATTTATTTTTGGTACTTCCACTTTCTGCACTCCGAAACGTATACGTTATTTGTCACAAATATAGGAGGAGATTGTTAGTGTATATTTGGACGAATAACGTGTTCGGAGGCTTAACGGGTCGTGTCGGGTACACGGTTAACCCATACCCGTAGAAACTCCTAAGGGTTTTGCCTATTTATACCCACCTAGGGGCAACGGGTAGGGGATTCCACTTTGATCCCCATCCGGATGCTTCGAGCAACGTTCTCACTGGTGCTACCGCAAGGCGGCTGTTCTGGGCATAAGACCCCTCTCGTGCCGTGTTTTGTGTTCCGGGAGGGGGTCTTACACACACACACCTTCAACACTTCCACATTTCTATACCATATGAGGGTTCATTATACACACAAGTGGTAAACCACCCTATAATACATATCACTCCCACACTGCTACCCGTAGGGAGACACATGATGCAGCGCCACCGCTAATTGATGATGACCCGGTTGCCGAAGCGCTACGGCATAAAGATCTTAGACGTCGTGATGATGCTGAAGGAAGTGCACGTTACAACCTCCGCCCGCGGCGTGCTCGAACCGCCATGAAAAATTAGCTTTAATTATCTTATTTCATGAACTCTATTTTTATATTTTTAGAATATAAAATTATCCAATGTTTAAGTGATAATTTTATATTCATGGCATGTTTTTATTTATTTAATTTAAACAATTTTATTTTTGGTGTGCACTTAGCCATTCGGGTGGATGAGATTACACTCCATCATGAAGGGTTAAGGCTTGTTGTAATCTCCAATTTAAGGAGGTCTTTATGAGGAATCAAGCATTGAAGAATTAAAACCGCGCGGTGCGACTCCGGCGTGGCTTCCTTGGTGCGACTCCGCGGAAGAAGGTTGCAAACCCTTCGGTGTGACGCCGGTGGATCCGTGGAGAGAGTGATTCTCCCACAGTTATCTTGTGTGAAACACTTTCAGGTTGGGTAATAACTTCCCTCTCCCTTGTGTGATTCTCTTCTTTAGTTGTGGTGGTTTCGCGCTCGTTTTATCCGGATCTTTAATTTAATCGCTATAAGTTTTCAATCGAGATCGCCGTTGCAAGGCTTTTTAATTCAGGATCGGGTGGATCCTATTTGCTTGAGCGGATCTTGGCCTATAGCCTTGGTCTTGCTCTCTAAAAGCAGTGGCAACCTTTGTGTTTTCTTGGGGAATACTCCGACTCAAATTTCCGATCGTTGTTTTCGAGTCGACCATTCCTCCTTTGTTATTTGCGCTGCGTTCTTGCGACGAGAACTATTGTGGGCGATAGGTGCTGTGTAGGTGCGGTAGATCTACGACGTGTAGTGCGTAGGAAAGCATTAGTTTCGTGGAGATCTCCGACTCGGGACGCACCCTACACCAATTTGGTATCAGAGGCGGTTGTTTCAACTTCTACGTTGCAAACATCCTCTCTGTGTTCTTCGTTGGTTGATCTGAACTTTCAAAGATCTGAAATTTTCGGATTGGTCTGCGTTTAGTAAATCCCTCGGAATTTTAAAACTTGTCAAAAAAATCTGAAAAAAAAACTGTAGCTTCCTGCGCTTATTTCCAGCAATTTTAAAACAGAAAATTTTTCGATTCGGTCTCGTTAAGTCAGCCTGCAAATTAGAACATCGTAATTTTGTCTAGTTGGTCTGCAAATAGCGGGCTGAAATCTTTTTTTTTCAGCAAAATTTCAAAAAAAAAATTTTTTAACGATCTACCTGTTATCCACCTCAAGCTTTTATAAAAATATTTTATTTTCAGTCTAGCTACAGCCCTAGGGAAAATCGTCTTTCATAATTTTCTGGGTCTTGCATGCGCACTAGGCTAGGCACGGAGTATACGGCGCTGTCTACGTCTAGGATGGCTGAGAACGGGCATGAGCTTCATAATGCTGAAGCGATCGCAGGTCTACGTAATGATATGACAGAGCTTAGGGCTATATTAGCACAGATTTTACAAAATCAAGCAAGGCCACCCCCACCACCCGCTAATGATGAGTTGCCCCGCCGGCGCCAACACATCTCCGATTCGGATTCTGATGGGGACTCCCCACGAGTGCCCCCTCGAGGCCGTCGCCACAAGCGAGAGTTTGACATTACTAGGGCCATCAAGATTGATGCCCCCACTTTCGACGGCATGGGAGATCCACAGAACTTCCTTACGTGGATAGTGGACATGGAATGTTACTACGACTGGCACCATCTCACGGACCCCCAAAAGGTCCAATTTGCCAGGATGAAGCTGACAGGCCGTGCCAAAACTTATTCGCTAAATGAAGAGCGTAGGCTAGGTGCTGGAGACGGAAACCCAATTATTGGGTGGACCGTAATGAAGAATTTGTTGACCGATCAGTACGTTCCCGCATACCATCGAACACAGATGTTTGACGACTTGCCACCCTGTGGCAGGGCTCAAATTCAGTAGCGGAGTATATGGGAGAACTGAAGGACCGAATGGTGCGTTGTGATCTGAAGGAAATCCCCGAGGTTACCCTTTCTAGATTCCGTAAGGGGCTTCAACCCGATATTCAGTGAAAGCTCTTACGTTATGGCCACACAGATCTAAACACGACATTCAATGCCGCCCTCGACATTGAGAAACACTTAGCATCTAAGGCCCACTCCCGGTATTCCCATACAAAGGGAAAATCCACCACCGGAGCTTCGTCCTCCACATATCAGGACAAAGGGAAATTCCGGTCCACCGAGTCCAAGTCTGTTGTGATCACTGCTAGGAACACTAAGAACTCTGCGAGCGAACGTATTCCCATCGGAAAGGTTAGCAAGACTAACGCTACATGTTACTCTTGCGGCATTCAAGGTCACTACGCCTTCGAATGCCCAACGAAAACTAAAGCCATAGCCTTGTTAGAGTCGACGACCGATTTTGCGGATTATGTTTATGAGGCTGCTGAGGAGAGCGACCCAGAAGGGGTCCCAAGTGACTTAGAGGACGATCACCCCCTTATGGTGATGCGTTGTATCTTGACCACTCCTCGTCCATTAGATGATTGGAAGAGGACGAGCATATTTTCTCTGATTTTTAAGAGTGGCGAGAAGCTTTGCAAGCTGATTATTGATAGTGGTAGTTGTGTGAATGTCGTATCTGAGAACGCCATTGCACGTATGTCCTTGACCACGGAACCACACCCGACCCCATATCAGGTCGCCTGGATCAACAAGATCTCTGTACCCGTTACCAAGCGATGCCTGGTTCCACTCTCATTCAAATCCTATATTGATGAGGTGTGGTGTGATGTCCTTCCGATGGACGCTTGTCATGTGTTGTTAGGCCGCCCTTGGATATATGACCGTGATGTTACTCATTTTGGTAGAGCCAACACTTATGAATTCAAATTCAATGGCAAAACCATCACCTTGAGACCGAACATCCCAAAGGAGCCCGTAGTCTTGGCTAAGGACACCACTATCCCGGTAGAATGGAAAACATTGAATCTAGTTGGTAGGAAAGAGTTTGAGAGAGATCCGTTCCTTGATGGAATTATGTATGCGCTAGTCCTCCTAAGTGCGAAGCCCGATTCTAGCATTTTGGATGAGTTACCTAGTGAGTTACGGGTACTATTGGAAGAGTATAGGGACGTGTACCCGGATGAGTTGCCGCCCACGTTACCCCCGCTTAGGAATATCCAGCATGCGATATACCTCATCCCGGGGTCTTCCTTGCCAAATCAGCCCCATTATCGACTCCACCCCGCAGCTCACCTGGAGTTGCAGTCCCAAATAGAGGGCTTACTGGAGAAGGGTTTTATTAGGACTAGTATGAGTCCATGTGCTATACCAGCCCTACTTGCCCCCAAGAAGGATGGTACATGGAGGATGTGCGTTGATAGCCGGGCTATCAACAAAATCACCATCAAGTATAGGTTCCCCATTCCCCGCCTAGATGATTTGTTGGATGTCTTGTCTGGAGCCGCCGTATTCTCCAAATTAGATCTTCGGAGTGGCTATCACCAGATTAGGATACGTGAGGGCGACGAGTGGAAGACGGCATTTAAGTCGAAGGATGGACTGTACGAATGGCTTGTGATGCCCTTTGGGTTATCCAATGCCCCTAGTACCTTCTCCCGGATGATGACACATGTCTTTCAGCCATTCATGGGGAAGTTCGTTGTCGTCTACTTTGACGATATACTGATTTATAGCACCTCTACTACCGAGCACATCTCCCACATGAGAGTGATCCTTTCCACCCTGCGGAAGGAGACTTTATTTCTCAATCTTAAGAAATGCACTTTCAATGCCTCGGAGGTAGAGTTCTTAGGTTATATAGTCGGTTCTAAGGGTATTCGAGTTGATTCGGGCAAGGTTCAGGTCATTAAGGACTGGCCCGTGCCAACCACCCTACGTGAGGTACGTAGTTTCCATGGGTTAGCCACGTTTTATCGTTGTTTCATACGAGACTTCAGTAGTATTATGGCGCATATCACCGACTGTATGAAGAAGGGAGAGTTTACATGGACGAAGTCCGCCACCTATGCTTTTGAACGAATAAAGGAGCTTATGACTGAGGCACCTATCTTACGTCTACCTTACTTTGCTAAAGTCTTTGAGCTCACATGTGATGCGTCTGAGGTAGGGATTGGAGTTGTCTTGAGCCAGGAGGGCCATCCCGTTAGCTATTTTAGCGAGAAGTTGTCCAGTCCTAAGCTGAACTATTCAAATTACGATAGGGAATTTTATGCTGTAGTTCAATGTCTACACCATTGGAGGCACTATCTCCTCTCCAAGGAGTTTGTGATCCTCTCTGATCATGAGGCTTTACGTTTCATCAACGGCCAGCATAAGATCAACCCACGACATGCTAAGTGGGTGGCTTTCTTACAAGGTTACACGTTTAATCTCAAGCACCTTAAGGGAGCTGATAACCGAGTCGCGGACGCCCTTAGTCATCTTACTATTTTACTCACCTCTATGGAAGTACATGTTGTAGGATTTGAGCGGATTAAGGATGAGTACGCTACGTGTCCTGACTTCTAGGACTTTTATTTTTCTGCCCAGGATAGTTCCCCCACTACGATATCTGCATACGTTATCAAGGACGGTTACCTGTTTAGGAACGGGAAGCTATGTATCCCGCAGTCATCGTTACGACTACATATCATATGGGAATTGCATAGCGGAGGGTTGAGTGGCCACTTAGGTAGAGATAAGACTATTATGCTAGTCGAGGACAAATTCTATTCGCAAAAACTGAAGGTTATGGTGGGGCAGGTAGTGAGTAGCTGCCGCACGTGTCAGGTGTCTAAGTGAAGTAAAACCAACGTTGGATTATATACTCCCTTGCCTATTCCCTCCATGCCTTGGGTAGACGTTAGTATGGATTTTGTATTAGGCCTCCCCATTACTCTACGTCATCACGACTCAGTTTTTATAGTGGTGGATAGGTTTTCAAAGATGGCTTATTTCATCCCATGTAGTAGGACAAACGATGCATCTCACGTTGCTAAACTATATTTTAGGGAAGTCGTTAGTCACCGTGGAGTGCCAAAGACCATATTATTAGATAGGGACGTAAAATTCACTAGTTATTTTTGGAAAACTCTTTGGATTTTAATGGGAACGAAATTATTGTTTTCCTCCGCCTATCACCCCCAAACTGATGGGCAGACGGAAGTGGTTAATCGGAGCTTAGGAAATTTGTTACGATGCCTTGTGAGTGATCACAAGAGCACTTGGGATCTTCTCCTTCCCCATGCCCAATTAGCCTACAATAACTCCAAGAATAGGTCTACGGGTCTGTCCCCGAATGAGATTGTCCACGGGTATAAGGCTCCTGTGCCACTTGACTTGGTGCCATTGCCCCCAACGTACAAGGCAAGTCAGTTTGCACAATCCTACGCCCAACACATCCATGTTTTACACGCACGTATACAGGCCACTTTGACCACGCAATACGACTCTTACCAAGCGCACGCTAATTTACATCGGAGAGTATCAAAATTCAAAATTGGCGATCTAGTTTTAGTCCGTTTAGTTCCCGAACGCTTGCCAACTGGCACCGTTAAAAAGTTAGCACCAAAGCGTGCCGGCTCTTTTAGGATTATTAAAAAGTTAGGTGACAACGCTTTTGTTTTGGACTTGCCTGCTGATTGGGGGATCTCCCCCATTTTTAACGTTTCGGATTTAACGATGTTTGTGTCACCACCACAAGAGTTGATTTCTTTGTCGTCTTCTTCTCCCACTCAAAATTCTGATGGGTTGGGGAGTGGTAGTTCGGATGATATCTCTCTTTCGGTCCCTGCAGGTATAACATCGGATGGTACGTTGCCTTCTTTTACTCCTACTGCTGACATGTTTCCCAGGTTTCCCAGGACATTCCTCACTCCAGATATGATACTTGCTGCGGAACCGTTCACTACTCCGGATGGTACTACTTACCGCTTTCTGGTCCGTTGGCGTGACCGCCCCCCTTTGGACGACTCTTGGGTACTCGCGACAGAGCTTCAACGTTTGGATGCCGAGCTTCTCCACCGCTATCTCTCCACTCACGCATCAGAGATACGTGATTTTGAGTGGGGGAGGATTGATACAGCGCCACCGCTAATTGATGATGACCCGGTTGTCGAAGCGCTACGGCATAATGATCTTAGACGCCGTGATGACGCTAAAGGAAGTGCACGTTACAACCTCCGCCCGCGGCGTGCTCGAACCGCTATGAAAAATTAGCTTTAATTATCTTATTTCATGAACTCTATTTTTATATTTTTAGAATATAAAATTATCCAATGTTTAAGTGATAATTTTATATTCATGGCATGTTTTTATTTCTTTAATTTAAACAATTTTATTTTTGGTGTGCACTTAGCCATTCGGGTGGATGAGATTACACTCCATCATGAACGGTTAAGGCTTGTTGTAATCTCCTATTTAAGGAGGTGTTTATGAGGAATCAAGCATTGAAGAATTAAAACCTAAAATTTCCCCTCCAAGTGAAATTTCGGTCAAGGCTCTCATCTAGCCGCCGCCTCCTCCCCTTGTGTGGTGTGAAGCCGCTGCGCCTTGCTCCCTCCATCCGCGCGGTGCGACTCCGGCGTGGCTTCCTTGGTGCGACTCCGCAGAAGAAGGTTGCAAACCCTTCGGTGTGACGTCGGCGGATCCGTGGAGAGAGTGATTCTCCTACAGTTATCTTGTGTGAAACACTTTCCGGTTGGGTAATCTCTTCCCTCTCCCTTGTGTGATTCTCTTCTTTAGTTGTGGTGGTTTCGCGCTCGTTTTCTCCGGATCTTTAATTTAATCGCTACAAGTTTTGAATCGAGATCGCCGTTGCAAGGCTTTTTAATTCCGGATCGGGTGGATCCTATTTGCTTGAGCGGATCTTGGCCTATAGCCTTGGTCTTGCTCTTTAAAAGGAGTGGCAACCTTTGTGTTTTCTTGGGGAGTACTCCGACTCAAATTTTCGATTGTTGTTTTCGAGTCGACCATTCCTCCTTTGTTATTTGCGCTGCTTTCTTGCGACGAGAACTATTGTGGGCGATAGGTGCTATGTAGGTGCGGTAGATCTACGACGTGTAGTGCGTAGGAAAGCGTTATTTTCGTGGAGATCTCCGACTCGGGACGCACCCTACACCAACACATCTCAAATAGTGGATTATTATACACATTCCATTCATCAATATATCACATGGTCTTATATTAACCTCATCTGATTCCATCTTAATTCAAGCCTTTACAAACCTCTATGCTTCCATAGAATATTCACACATACTCATGATACTTCACATACACATCAAACATGATATCATAGCTCAATGTTACACCTTTTAATATTCGGGCATCACACCTTCTTTCCCAAACCGATTTCATTATCCTGATTATAATCATGCACCTTCTTACCGGATTTAACGAAAATGTCTCTTGTTCATCCATATCGTGTCAGATCATTTGCTCACTAACTTTCCCAAACCATTTGCTTATTGGGCTCCTCCAAACTGCTTACACCAATACATTTCACCAAACCATTTGTTTAGTATATGATCTATCTACCGAATCCCATCAACCATTTGTTTGCCAATTTTCCCAAATCATTCGTTTCTCAAACTCTACCAATTCATTTGTACTTATGTGTTTCACCCACCGATTGGTCCCCCCATAAGGATCTATCCACTAGATGCCAAAAGCCATTTGTTCCTTACAATCACTACTAAATTAAGTCCAGCAATTCTCATACAAATCTCTTCGTTCATTCGCTTATGACCTATCTATCAACTCAGTGCCAATAATCTTTTATTCATCATAATAATTAGTAAATTAATTCCAGCAACCTCAAATGATATACTATGACCAAATGCCTACATTCATTTATTCATCACAATCATTAGTAAATTAAGTCCAACAAAATCAAATAATTTACTATGACTTCTCTGCTAATTTCAAACTAGGTTATGCACTTAAACCGAGAATTATAAGTACAGGAAGCATGCTGGTCAGCAACTTATACCGGGGATTTTCGAAGCTACAATCCTCGTAAGAAAACATCAAACCATCTGTTTTAAAGGTCTTTCCAAGGACTACAACTTTTGAATTCATACCAAAACTCAGATCATGTCGTAACATACTCAAGACAGGCCTCAAAGATTGTTGTCTGCCGAAAACAGATTTCTGCACGCATCTTAAAGCAAGATGAACGGCATCAGTTTATCTTCTTCATCACGCCATATGTTCAAACCATGTACATAAATTCCTCCACCCTTAGTCACCCTCACTAGACAATTTTCTCTTCACGAACCAAGTCCACAATATATTCAAGGAGAGGGGAGAGGTTGAAGACATCACTATCCTTACGGCACACGCCCTAGAATTGTCTTTTCCTAAGAAATCGTCATCTCGCAAGTCAAAACTCTTTTGAGTCTACATCTCTCCTAGAATTAACTACAAATCTAGCACCAAGGGAGAGGGTAGGAATATCACCTTATCTCTGGAGTTTCCACCATTTTAGGCCATGGAACTTGTCACCCCTCTTTGTGGCATCCCCTCTTTCATTAGTGTTGATCTTCACGTGAAGAAGAGAAGATTTTAGTTCAGCAAATCCGAACCAGTGAATCTTTCCCCTCTGGTGGTTTTAGCACAGGTCACCGCTAGGGTTCGACAAAGGCAACTTCTTGGCAAAATTTGTAAAGAGACGGCAAGGGTTTTCGATTTACTCATATTTTTATAATAGGAATTTGGGTTGAAATCGTCCGGCATGTGTGTTCCTATTATTGGACCGCTCATATTGCAATTTTGAAAGGACGCGGCCTATTTAAGTCGGTTTGGTGCAATTCCCGAAAATCCGGTTCAGACGGGCCAAATGACAGCAAGTAGACTGCTTAGGAAAATCTACTATGTCAGATTCATCGAGTAAGCAATCCTTACTCAATGAATCGTCGAGTATTATACTCTCACTCGACAAATCATTGAGATTTGTCAACACCACTCAACGCCATGTGTAAGTACAACACTTTCCAAGTAAAATTTGTTGAGTGCACCATCTTTACCTGACGAATTATCGAGTGGCGTCGACTAAATTCAACGCACTTAATGCCACAGCTCTCCGAATCATCCTGAGTGAAAGCATTGAGTGGCGTCGAGTGCACTCAACGCACTCGATTCCTTTTAGCTAATGGCATCGAGTGCACTAAACGCACTCAATGCCCATCATCCCAGAAATCTTTCTAAGTCAAATGGCATTGAGTGGTGTCGAGTCCACTCAGCGGTTGGCCTTCAGCATATTCTCTAAGTCACAACTGGCATGGAATTGAGTCCAGGCAACACACTCAATGCCTAAATTAGCCAGCAAATTCCAAGTTAAAACGGGCATGGCATTGAGACCACTTAACACCGTGTTGAGTCAACTCAATGCCTAAATCTGCCAGAAAACTCTTAAGTTAAAACACGAATTGCGTTGAGTTGTATTGTGACCACTCAATGCCGCGTTGAGTCTAGTTAACACACTCAACTCCTTATTTCCAGAAATCATTCCAAGTAAAATGGTGTTGAGTGCACTCAACACACTCAATGCCAATTAGTCTATGGCGTTGAGTGCAATCAATACACTCAACGCCCCGAGCCAAATATTTTCTGTTAGAATCGAACTAAAACAAGCCGGAAACGGTTTAAACTGAAACTTTATTATCAGTAAAAGGTATCTATTACAAAGGAATGGCCTCCCTTATATAGAATGGAGGAGAGAAGAGAGAATACAAATAAGAGATGTGGGACTAAAATTTTACATGACACAAGCGGACTGTACAGACACAAACCGCACAAGCAGCGCGGTTAGACAGAGGGTCTAACCGCTCGACAACTGCCAGAGAGAGAGAGAGAGATCGCCATGTGAGACCGCCAGACCGCCCGGTCTCCAAGTCGCCAAGCCAGACCGCCAGACCGCCTGGTCACCACTTCAACACTCCCCCTCAAGCTGGAGCATATATATCGATCATGCCCAGCTTGTCACAAATATGAGAAAATGAGGCGGATACTGGCTTGGTGAAGATGTCAGCCAGCTCTTTTTCAGAAGTGACAAAGGGAGTGCAAATTTGTTCTTTTAAGATCTCTTCACGAATGAAATGACAGTCAACCTTAATGTGCTTGGTTCTTTCATGGAAGACAGGATTTTTGGAGATGTATATGGCAGCCTTGTTATCACAAAACATAGGTACAGGATGGTTGTAGACCTCTCCTAAATCTAGCATGAGAGCCCGTAGCCATTTTAAATCACAAGTGGTCGATGCCATACTGCGATACTCAGCTTCTGCAATTGACCTGGAGACAACAGACTGCTTCTTGCTCTTCCAGCTCACCAGATTTCCCCCAACAAAGGTGAAAAAACTCGAGGTTGACTTGCGATCCCCATTGTCATCAGCATAACTTGCATCTGAGTATGCTTCAACCATCAGATGAACATTCTTCTGAAAAAGTAATCCTTTCCCAGGCGCTGCTTTGATATACTCCAAGATCCGCAAGGCGGACTGTAGATGGCACTCTCTAGGTGCTTGCATGAATTGACTCACCTTGCCCACAGTATAGGAAATGTCGGGTCTGGTCGCTGTGAGATATATGAGCTTACCAACCAGATGCCTGTACCGCGAACTATCTGAAAGAGGAGGCGAATCATCTGTCCAGGTTTTGTCTTCTCCAATTGTCATGGGGCTGATAATACGTTTTGTATCCTAAACTATTATCGTATTTTCTATTTTATATTGTGCAAATTATGTCTATTATTAGTTTATTTTTATCATTTATATGTAAATATTATTGCCACTGACTTTTTCTTGTCTTTTTGCAGGTTTCCAGAAAATTGGCCAAAATGACCTGTCACGCCCCCCTGTCACGCCCTCCCTGGGCGTGACCTAGGGCGTGTCACCCCTCCCGAGGACTCCTGCTGGAAGGAACAGAAAACGGTCAAAAAACCGCTGTCACGCCCCCTAACACGCCCTCCCTAGGCGTGTCCCCAGGCGTGACCAGGGGCGTGTCGCCCTCTGCCGCAAAGCCTGCCGCCGCATTAAATGTCGTTCCGCCTCAGCACGCAAACAGTACTGTCACGCCCCATGTCATGCCCGTGACATGGGCGTGACACCCTCCTTTTTCGGTGACTGACGGATTTCCGACCAATGATTTGGACATGACGTGCCTGTCACGCCCCCCTGTCACGGGCGTGACCTAGGGCGTGACCACCGACGTACCGAAGCAATCATCCCTCCCGCCAGAATCTAGAGCCCGAGGTCAACATAGTACTGTCACGCCCCCTGACACGCCCCCCCTAGGGCGTGTCGGAGGGCGTGACCAACCCGAGAAAATTTTCTATAAATTGAGCCCCCCCCCTCTCCATTTCAGAAAGCTTTGGTTGAGAGGGGGAGGTACTGCCCCTTTGGTTCTTGAGTTTTTTATGCTTTCTCTCTCTCTCTCTCTCTCTCTCTCTCTCTCTCTCTCTCTTCCTTTGTAATTTTTGCTTAATCATGGTTTAATATTTAGTTGCTTTAGCTTTCTTTGTAATCTTTGCTCTTGCTTAGTGCTAATTGTAGGGCTAGAATAGGATTTAATTTTCATGCACTTGTAATTTCAATTTCAATAGTGTAACTTGCCTTTTTTCATTAATAAAAGTGTTCTTCCTTTACTTGTGTTCCTTTATATGCTTTCTACTCATCTCCCCTCCTCCACTCCATTATGATTAACTAATCCTCCTTGTACTCGATCTTGATGATCCGAGGTTAGAGCGATTATGTTATGATGTTTTAATTAATCTTTTCTTTTTAGGATAGGGCCTTGAATTACTCTTGATTAATCACGGGTTGGAGGTATATTTTCGATATATACTCTCTGCCTTTGCTTTCATTTTGGGCTAGCCGAGAGGCCGAAAGAATGAAGTGAGCATTCAAGAGTAAAGGGAGTTGTACGCACCCCTCGATAGAGGCAGACGTCCAAATCTCCCGGATTGGAGTAAAATCCAATAGTGGGGTTCACCGTGTAAAGCGAGTTTTAGGCCTCCGATTTAGACGAGAGTCGGTCGAACCTTCCTAAACTCAGTTGGGCACGACTTCGAGAGAAGCGTGTTCAAGCTTTAGGAACCTCCACGGTCAAGGACCTTTATCCTATTAAGTTCAGATTTTTATCGCATTTTCTTAATCGTCTTTAGCCGAGGTGAATCTTGATTGAGTGCATTTCCATTTCATATTTTCTACATTTCGTAGTAATCGCCTATCTTGTGCTCTTTGATTAACTGCAGTAGTTTCCTTTCTAGCATAGTTGTTTGCTTAATAGCTTTACTTAATTGCAGTAGTTCTCTTTGTAGTATAGCTTTACTTTCTCCCCTGCACTTAAATTTTCTAAAACCCTAGTTTTTCCGTCGATAAGATAATAGCGTTTGTGTGAGTAAGCTTAGCCAACAGTTCCCGGATTTCAATTCGACACTTGTGTCCCCTAGATACAATTCGATAGGTATACTTGCCTCATTGGGTTGCTAGTTCGGTTGCGTTTATTTTCTTCAAACCCTAGAGCGCAACAAGTTTTTGGCGCCGTTGCCGGGGAGAACCAACTTCCGTTGATATTTTGAAAACACAAACCTATTAATTATATCTCATCTCTTTCTCATCCTCTTTCTTTAAAATTTTAAAAATCCAAAAAAATTTTTTATCACCGCTCTTAATAGAAACCAACCTCACAATTTTTCTACGCCACCTAATTCTCTCGAAAAGGGCAAAGGGCTTTAAGCGCCACTGTCTTGTCTAGTACCTTGCGAACCCTTCACGGGGTAGTCCTTGGGAAGTTCGGGAGTTAATCTATAAAAAAAAAATCTATTTCAAAAAGAAAAAAATTTCTAATCTTTTTTTTCTAGTTTATCCTTTTTCTCTTCCTCTTCTTCTTTTCTGTTCTTTTAGTGCATGACCCGCGGCAGTCCGTCAGTTATTTTGGACTTGGACCACGAAATTGAGCGTACTCTTCGGAGAAGATCGCGATTTCAAGGTCCTACTATCCAAGTGTCGGTTGAGGACTCCGAGTCATTTGCTACTTTAAGAATGGAAGAACCCAACGTAGATGAGGCCATGCAAAGGACTATGTCCTATTATGCACGACCGAACCTCGAGGGAACAGAATCAAGTATAGTCCGCCCTGCTATAGCAAATAATAACTTCGAACTAAAGCCTAGCATAATTCAAATGGTGCAGCAATATGTGCAATTTGACGGACTTCAAGATGAAGATCCGAACGCACATATAGCTAGCTTTCTTGAAATTTGCGACACCTTCAAGATAAGTGGTGTCACAAATGATGCGATCAGGCTGAGACTCTTCCCCTTCTCTCTAGGAACTAAAGCTAAGCAGTGGCTTAACACACTTCCGAAAAATAGCATAACCACTTGGAATGAATTAACTGAAAAATTTTTGGCGAAGTATTTTCCGCCAGCTAAAACTGCAAAACTTAGGAACGACATCTCTGCCTTCGGACAAATAGACTCTGAAACCCTATACGAAACCTGGGAGAGATTTAAAGAATTATTAAGACGATGCCCACACCACGCGCTGCCTGTATGGTTACAAGTGCAGACGTTTTATAACGGGCTAAATCAAAGCACGAAGCAAATGATAGACGCAGCTTCTGGCGGTAGTTTAAATCATAAGACCCCGGAAGCCGTTCTTGAGCTTTTTGAGGACATGGCCATGAACACTTATCAGTGGAATGTGCCTAGGTCCCGCCCGAACAAGCCTGCAGGTATCTATGAAGTGGACAACGTCTCCCAGCTCGCTCTGCAAGTAGAAATCCTAAGCAAAAAAATCACGGAGATGACTGCTGCCTCCGCCCCTCAGGTATGGGAATCTGCAACCCCTACTCCAGAACATTTAGATTATGTTAATAATATGCCTAGAACTGCTTTTAATAATTTTTCTGCTGCGAATTTTCATCCGCCTGGTTTTAATTTTCCGAATAGTTATAACCCTGCTTTAAGAAATCATCCGAACTTTTCATGGAGTAATCCATCGAATGCGATGCGCCCACCCCCGCAAAATGATTTTTCTGCACCACCACCACCACCACCACTTCTTCAAAATTACCCAAAACCTCCAAGCTTGGAGGAATTACTTTCTAAATATATCACCACAAATGACGCTACCATAAGAACTTTAACCGGAAGCGTAAAAAGTTTAGAAAATCAGGTAGGACAGCTCGCGAAAATAATTTCTGAGCGACCCGCAGGGTCTCTTCCTTCCAATACCGAACCCAACCCAAGAGAGCAAGCGAAAGCTATAACTCTTCGGAGTGGGAAGCAAGTCTCCGGTATGGTAAGTGAAGAGCCCGAGGCAAGCTCCGCTCCCGCCTCTAAAAATCAAAGCACCGCTCCCATTTTAAAAATTCCGCCATCTGCTGAAGAAGTAATCACCCCTATTTTAGAAAATAATCTCACTCCACCACCCATCTTCAAAAATAATTCAACTCCTCCATACCCCTCTGAACTTAATAGACAACGTCAAGATGATCAGTACTCCCGTTTCTTAGAAATTTACAAACAAATTCACATTAATCTTCCCTTCTACGAGGCTATTTCGCAGATGCCAAAATACGCCAAATATCTTAAAGACCTCCTCACAAACAAGAAGAAGTTAGAGAATCTTTCACACGTCACGCTAAACGCCGAGTGCTCCGCCGTTTTAACAAACGGTTTGCCGAAGAAAATCAGTGACCCGGGTAGTTTCTCTATCCCGTGTGTCTTCGGTGATCTTTTTGTTAAACACGCGTTAGCCGACTTAGGCGCGAGTATAAACCTGATGCCCTTTTCGTTGTTCAAAAAGTTAGGGATTGGTAGCCTTAAACCCACGCGTATGAGTATCCAGCTAGCCGATAGATCCGTCAAGTACCCGTTAGGAATAGTGGTGGACGTTCTAGTGAAAGTCGACAAGTTCATCTTCCCGGTGGACTTTGTCATTTTGGACATCGAAGAAGACGTCGAGGTTCCCCTGATCCTTGGCCGACCCTTCCTTGCCACCTCCTGAGCCATCATTGACGTAAGCAATGGTAAGCTCTTTCTTCGAGTAGGCGATGACGAAGTCACATTTTCTATCACCCCTTCGATGAAGAACACCTTAGCGAACGATGACTCATGTTTTTTCGTAGACGCCGTGAGTGATGATTCTTCCTACTGCCTCTCCGACTTTGAAAAAGAATTTTCTACTTTTTGCTCCTCTTCTCTTACAACGGAATCACTGCAAGGAAGTGATGAATCTTCTTATTGTTTTTCTGAGTTTGAAAAAGAATTTTCTGATTTTTGTTCTTCCTCTTTTCTTCCCACTGAATCTCTACAAGAAGCTGTCTTGGCTGCTAGCCCCACCCCTTATTACGTTCCTTATAAAAAAGTTTATGAAGATATTATTTTTGAAAAAGAAAGAATCTCAAAATCCTCTTATGAAGAACCCCCTACCCTAGAACTTAAAGAACTTCCCGAACACCTTAAGTATGTTTTCTTAGAAAAAGACTCCAAGTTACCAGTTATCGTTTCGGCCTACCTCAAGGATACGCAGAACGATAAACTTCTTCTAGTTCTACGTAAGCATCGCCGGGCTATTGCTTGGCAAATTTCTGATATCAAGGGCATAAGCCCATCTTTCTGTACCCATAAAATTTTAATGGAAGATAATTCGCGTAACTCTATCCAACCTCAGCGCCGTATAAACCCAAACATGAAAGAAGTAGTTAAGGGCGAGGTTATGAAACTATTAGACGCAGGAATTATCTACCCTATATCGGACAGTAAGTGGGTTAGCCCCGTTCAGGTAGTTCCAAAGAAGGGAGGGATAACCGTAGTTAGTAATGAGAATAATGAATTAATCCCGACGCGGATGGTGACGGATTAGCGTATGTGCATAGATTACCGTAAGTTAAATGACGCCACCCGCAAGGACCACTTTCCTTTACCGTTTATCGACCAGATTTTAGAACGTCTCTCCGGCCATAGCTTTATTGTTTTCTCGATGGCCTCTCGGGGTACTTTCAAATACCCATCTCTCCCGAGGACCAAGAGAAAACTACGTTTACCGAAGAATGCCATTTGGATTATGCAATGCGCCAGCTACATTCTAGCAATGTATGCTTGCAATATTTGACAAGTACGTAGAAAGCATTATGGAGGTATTCATGGACGATTTCTCCGTGTTCGGCGATTCCTTCGATAGATGTTTAGAAAACCTCGAAAAAGTCTTAGAACGATGCGAAGAAACTAACCTTGCCCTAAATTGGGAAAAATGCCATTTTATGGTGAGGGAAGGGTTAGTTTTGGGTCATAAAATTTCTGCTAAAGATATCGAGGTAGACGTTGCCAAGATAGAAGTTATTGAGAAGTTACCGCCGCCTACAAACATAAAAGCTATAAGAAGTTTCCTAGGGCACGCTGGTTTTTATCGTCGTTTTATAAAGGACTTCTCCAAGATCACTAAGCCCCTCACCCATCTCTTAGAAAAAGATGCTCCATTCATTTTTGATGACTCTTGTATTTCTGCCTTTGAATTAATTAAAGAAAAGTTAATTAACGCACCGATTATGATAGCTCCGGTGTGGGACCTTCCTTTCGAGATTATGTGCGATGCGAGTAGTTTTGCGGTGGGAGCCGTATTAGGTCAACGCATATCTAAAAACTTCCACCCCATATATTACGCTAGTAAAACCCTCACATCTGCATAAGAAAAATACACCACAACTGAGAAGGAGCTCTTAGCTGTA
The DNA here is from genome assembly GCA_039513925.1 of Platanthera zijinensis. NCBI lineage: Eukaryota > Viridiplantae > Streptophyta > Magnoliopsida > Asparagales > Orchidaceae > Platanthera > Platanthera zijinensis. The sequence continues at coordinate 2,745,828 of CM077097.1, forward strand.
GTATTTGCGTTTGATAAATTCCGCCCTTACATTACTCTTTCAAAAATCATTGTTTTTACGGACCACTCGGCCCTCAAGTACCTTCTTGCCAAAACGGATGCCAAGCCTCGCTTGATTCGCTGGGTCTTACTCCTCCAGGAGTTTGACTTAGAGATCCGTGATAAGCGAGGAGCCGAGAACTTGGCCGCCGACCATTTATCAAGATTAGATAACCCCTTTATAGAAAAATTAAATGAAAAATCTTTTAATGACTATTTTCCAGATGAGAAGCTGCTTTTAGTTAATACATCTACTTCTCCTTGGTTCGTGCACTTCGCCAACTATCTAGTGGCCCGGGTGCTCCCAAAAGAGTTCTCCTCTCAGCAAAAGAAGAAATTCTTTTCTGAGCTGAAGAACTACTTTTGGGAAGACCCGCATCTTTTCAAAATTTTTGCGGATCAAGTGATAAGGAGAGGTGTTTCTTTTGATGAAGGAATTGATAGTCAAAAACATTTGCATGAAGGTCCGACAGGTAGGCACTATCAAGTTGCTCGCACCGCTCATAAGGTGCTTTGCGCGGGTTTTTACTGGCCTAGCCTGTTTAAAGACGCGCAAGCTTTTGTGAGCAGGTGTGATAGTTGCCAACGGTCGGGCAACATCTCTAATAAAAATGAAATGCCGCGAAATTATTTCTTAGAGTGCGAAATTTTTGACCTCTGGGGAATTGATTTTGTTGGCCCCCTTCCTTCTAGTTTCGGAAACAAATATATTTTGGTTGCTGTTGATTATGTTTCACGATGGGCTGAGGCCCAAGCTCTTCCTACGAACGACTCCCGAGTTGTAGTCACATTTCTAAAAAGATTATTTTCGAGATTCGGTACGCCACGCGCAATCGTTAGCGATAGGGGTTCCCATTTCTGTAACGCACAATTTTCAAAAATCCTTACCAAATACGGTGTTACACATAAGCTTTCCACTGCCTACCACCCCCAAACTAACGGTCAAGTCGAAGTAGTTAATAGAGAAATAAAAAGAATATTAGAAAAGACTGTTTCAACTTCTAGAAAAGACTGGTCAACCAAACTTGACGATGCTCTATGGGCCTACCGAACAGCGTACAAAACCGCCCTCGGATGTACGCCGTATCGGCTGGTCTATGGAAAATCGTGCCATCTGCCCGTAGAGTTAGAACACTGCGCCTTTTGGGCCTTAAAATTTTTAAACTTCGATCCCCACTCAGTCGGTGACCTTCAGAAAATTTCAACAAAATGAACTCGACGAGTGGCGCTCTTATGCTTATGAAAATAATTAACTTTATAAAGAGCGGACGAAGCGTTTACACGATAAACACTTAAGGCACCCTAAAAACTTTAAGCCGGGCGACCAAGTCCTTTTATATAATTCTCGTTTACGTTTATTTCCGGGCAAATTAAAATCTCGCTGGTCTGGCCCGTTTTCTGTTTTAGAAGTATTTCCTTATAGAACTGTTTTAATTTCTCACCCTGATAAGGGTAATTTCAAAGTGAATGGTCAGCGTCTTAAACTCTACTTTTCTGGTGATGATGACGTCAGTCCAAACATTATTAAGTTTCTGCTTCGCGAACTGTAATCTGAAACTTTTAATTTTTTGCTAAAGACAATTTTATTTCGGGACAACAATATTTTTGGACAAAATTATTTTTTATGCGTCGAGCTCAACGATGCTTTAACCAAAGGGCGCTCTTGGGAGGCAACCCAAGTTATCTTTTTCTGTTTTCTTTATTTTACAATTTTTGCCTCGGACGGCTCCGACAAGCTGAAGCTTCTGTGATCGCCTGCTCCAACATTGCTGAATCCATCACGAAGTCCAAAGAAGACATTCGGGGGGCGGCATCACTCAGCTTTCGCAGCAAATAAATCCGGGGAAGTACCTGTATTTCAATTCTGTCTTTCAATTCTGTACTTTATTTTTCTCTCATTCTCCAATCCCCTTCTTTAGCCATTGAGGGCAATGTCTGATTTAAGCTTGGGGGAGGATTTCCTCCTTCATTTTTGCGTAGTGTAAATAATCTTCTTTTTGTATATATTGTAAATATTTCCGAAAAAAAAATGAATATCTTAAAATTTCAAAAAAAAAGAGAAAAAAATCCAAAATTAAAAAAAAATATATGTGCTTTTGAATTGTTTAGACATTTTGGTATTTCAATAGTACCCCTAGTTTTTAGTTTTGTTTTATTCAAAATCTCCTATAAACAACTTAGTTAATTATAATATTTCTAATCGTCCTTTTTAATTATGTTTCACAAGTAAAATGTTGGTCATGCTGTGTTTCTTATTCACTGTAGCATGTTAAGGTGAAAAATTTTTCTAAAACTCGCATTTCTATTATGGTTTTTTGTTGTTTATTTCCTTTACTTTCTTAAAAATTCATCATCCACTATTTTCTTTTTCGTTTTTGAATAATTTTTGTAAAGTCAACTTTTGAATAACGTAGTAGATGTGATCGATCCAAGTCACCTATTATTTCTATTTTCAAGTTAATTTCATCAATCTTCTTTTATTATCTAGGACTCGCTTTTTGAAAATTTTTCAAACCTTTGTTTTAAATAAATTCAAAAGCGTGAAAATGATTTAGGCCATTTTTGTTTTCATTTGAGCTTTCCTGCCAACCTAAAAACTATTACCACTAGTTAGCCGTTTTTGAGCTTTTTTTCCGATTACATTTGATAGCTCCTCCCTTCATTTCAGTTCCACCAAGGCCAAAATTTCCAACCTATCGAATCACACTAGCCTTTTTGAGTTTCATAAATTAGTTTGACGATTTTGATAGGATATTTTGTGATTTTTGTGGGAGAAAGATTTTTGAAAAAAAAAGTATGCTCAAAAGTGATGTTCATTTCTGTTTGGCCAATTCAAAGGGAAAATAAAAATATTTATGGCCTTTGTTTTGAAAAAAGAAAAAAAATGAAAAAAAGAAGAAAAAGAATGTGTGTATATATTTTTATAAAGTTTTTGAAACTCTTTGCTTTGGTTTAGTGTGATTTTAAAACCTTCACTTTTATCTTTGAATTCCACTCCTAATCATTTTCCTAAACCAAACATTTCTGTCCTATTTAAGTCCTCTTGATTCACGCTTTTTGTTTTTTATTTAATAACTAAGAAAAGAAAAACAGTAAATCAGTTTTAGTTTTGGATTTAAACCTAGATTTTTGTTAATTAAATTGATATAATTATAATGCGTTGCTTGGATCTAGTAACAACTCAATGCGTGTTTTTCATTTTCGTTGCTTTGCTTAAAGTCCATTTAAAAAATCTCGTTAAAATTTTGGATGATTTCTTTTTATTAAGTAAAGTTTATAAAAGTTTTACCATACCTAAATAATTGTTTTAGACTTACATTTCACCTTTTCCCTACTAAGAATTTCGCATAGTACTTGTGTAGGCATAATTAGAACTTTTTGATTAGTCCTTTTTATAAATTTCTAGTTTTTATATTTTTGCTTGGGGACAAGCAAAACTTAAGCTTGGGGGAATTTGATAATACGTTTTGTATCCTAAACTATTATCGTATTTTCTATTTTATATTTTGCAAATTATGTCTATTATTAGTTTATTTTTATCATTTTTGTGTAAATATTATTGCCACTGACTTTTTCTTGTCTTTTTGCAGGTTTCCAGAAAATTGGCCAAAATGACCTGTCACGCCCCCCTATCACGCCCTCCCTGGGCGTGACCTAGGGCGTGTCACCCCTCTTGAGGACTCCTGCTGGAAGGGACAGAAAACGGTCAAAAAACCGCTGTCACGCCCCCTAACACGCCCTCCCTGGGCGTGTCCCCAGGCGTGACCAGGGGCGTGTCGCCCTCTGCCGCAAAGCCTGCCGCCGCATTAAATGTCGTTCCGCCTCAGCACACAAACAGTACTGTCACGCCCCATGTCACGCCCGTGACATGGGCGTGACACCCTCCTTTTTCGGTGACTGACGGATTTCCGACCAATGATTTGGACATGACGTGCCTGTCACGCCCCCCTGTCATGGGCGTGACCTAGGGCGTGTCCACCGATGTACCGAAGCAATCATCCCTCCCGCCAGAATCCAGAGCCCGAGGTCAACATAGTACTATCACGCCCCTGACACGCCCCCCTAGGTCGTGTCGGAGGGCGTGACCAACCCGAGAAAATTTTCTATAAATTGAGCCCCCCTCTCCATTTCAGAAAGTTTTGGTTGAGAGGGGGATGTGCTACCCCTTTGGTTCTTGAGTTTTTTATGCTTTCTCTCTCTCTCTCTCTCTCTCTCTCTCTTCCTTTGTAATTTTTGCTTAATCATGGTTTAATATTTAGTTGCTTTAGCTTTCTTTGTAATCTTTGCTCTTGCTTAGTGCTAATTGTAGGGCTAGAATAGGATTTAATTTTCATGCACTTGTAATTTCAATTTCAATAGTGTAACTTGCCTTTTTTCATTAATAAAAGTGCTCTTCCTTTACTTGTGTTCCTTTATATGCTTTTCTACTCATCTCCCTCCTCCACTCCATTATGATTAACTAATCCTCCTTGTACTCGATCTTGATGATCCGAGGTTAGAGCGATTATGTTATGATGTTTTAATTAATCTTTTCTTTTTAGGATAGGGCCTTGAATTACTCTTGATTAATCATGGGTTGGAGGTATATTTTCGATATATACTCTCCGCCTTTGCTTTCATTCTGGGCTAGCCGAGAGGCCGAAAGAATGAAGTGAGCATTCAAGAGTAAAGGGAGTTGTACGCACCCCTCGAGAGAGGCAGACGTCCAAATCTCCCGGATTGGAGTAAAATCCAATAGTGGGGTTCACCGCGTAAAGCGAGTTTTAGGCCTCCGATTTAGATGAGAGTCGGTCGGACCTTCCTAAACTCAGTTGGGCACGACTTCGAGAGAAGCGTGTTCAAGCTTTAGGAACCTCCACGGTCAAGGACCTTTATCCTATTAAGTTCAGATTTTTATCGCATTTTCTTAATCGTCTTTAGCCGAGGTGAATCTTGATTGAGTGCATTTCCATTTCATATTTTCTACCTTTCGTAGTAATCGCCTATCTTGTGCTCTTTGATTAACTGCAGTAGTTTCCTTTCTAGCATAGTTGTTTGCTTAATAGCTTTACTTAATTGTAGTAGTTCTCTTTCTAGTATAGCTTTACTTTCTCCCCTGCACTTAAATTTTCTAAAACCCTAGTTTTTCCATCGATAAGATAATAGCGTTCGTGTGAGTAAGCTTAGCCAACAGTTCCCGGATTTCAATACGACACTTGTGTCCCCTAGCTACAATTCGATTGGTATACTTGCCTCATTGGGTTGCTAGTTCGGTTGCGTTTATTTTCTTCAAACCCTAGCGCACAACAGGGGCATATTGCAGGTTTTGCTCCAGTCAATCCTGCCTCTTTTAAAAGATCAAGGGCATACTTATGCTAGGAGAGAACTAATGAGTCGGGCTTCCGAGAGATTTCGATCCCCAGAAAGTACTTTGGAGAGCTCATATCTTTTGTGACCAGATGCTGACGAAGATGTCGCTTTGTCAGGTCTACCCCTTCCTGGTCATCGCCAGTGGGAAGAATATCATCGACGTACACAGCAAGAACAACCAGCCCAGAGGGGGTTTTGCGAATAAAGAGAGAGTGATCAGCGGAGCTTCGTACAAAACCAACGGCCGCCACGATGCTGCTGAACTTGTCAAACCAAGCTCGAGGGCTCTGCTTGAGGCCATAGATTGCCTTCTTCAGCCGGCATACTCGAGTCTCCCCCTAAGCAACATACCCAGGAGGTTGCTCCATGTATACGGCCTCCTGAAGATCACCATAAAGGAAGGCATTCTTGACATCCAGCTGGGAAATCGGCCAATCCCTATTTACCGCCACAGAGAGAAGGACCCAGATAGTGCTGAGACGAGCCATGGGGGTGAAGGTGTCAAAGTAATCAACCCCATAGGTCTGAGTAAATCCCTTAGCAACAAGGCGAGCCTTATAACGATCCACAGTGCCGTCTGGGCCAAATTTGACCACAAAGACCTAGCGACAGCCAACAACATCAGTGCCAAAGGGAGGAGGAACAAGAGTCCAGGTACCCCGCTCAGTTAGGGTCGCCATTTCCTCATCCATGGCCATCTTCCAATGAGGAATAACAAGGGCCTCATGGTAGGATCGGGGTATGGCAGTGGCAGAGATAGCCAGTGCAAAAGCCCTGCGAGAAGGGGTAAGACGATCATATGAAACAACAGCAGCAAGGGGGTGTAGAGTACACGTCCGCACCCCTTTGCGAAGAGCTATAGGAAGATCCAGGTCAGTGGGTCCCTCGGCATCCGGAGCATCCGTGGCAGAGAGAGCTGGCCCGGGAGTAGAGAGCGACGGCAGCGGAGATGAGGGAGATGGTGGCGGAGAAAGAGGCGGAGTGAGAGGAGTGGACGGAGATGGTGTAGGGGTGGAGATTGCAGTAGGATACGAGGGAACGAAGGGAACAGTAGGAGAATTAGAAGCTGGGAGACGAGGAGAGGAGTAAGCCGAGAAGTAGGAGGTATTCTCGAAGAAGGTGACGTCAGCAGAGACGAACTGCTTACGAAGGACGGGATCAAAGCAACAATAGCCTTTCTGAGTGGTGGAGTACTCCAGAAAGACACATTTGGTGGAGCAAGGGGAGAGCTTATCACGGGTGCCAAAAGGGGCATGCACAAATGCAGTGCATCCAAAGATTTGGAGAGGGAGAGGAAACGGTTCCTTGGCCGGATACAGAATGGATAATGGGGTTTTTCCGTGGAGAACCGTGGAGGGAATGCGATTGATAAGGTAGCAGGCAAGGAGAATAGCATAGCCCCAATAGGAGCGAGGAATATGCATCTGGGTCATCAAGGTGCGAGCGACATCGAGGAGGTGACGATTTTTGCGTTCTGCCACACCATTTTGTTGTGAAGTATAGACACAACTAGTTTGATGAATAATCCCATTTTGCATGCAGAAGGCAGAAAAATCATGACTGACATATTCTTGGGCATTATCAGATCGAAAAACTTTAATAGAAACATTAAACTGAGTTTTGATCATGAGATAGAAAGATGTCCATACAGAGAATAATTCAGAGCGATCTTTTAACAGATACACCCACGTACAGCGAGAGAAATCATCAATGAACGTGACAAAATATGAACTACCCCGACCAATGGTAAGAGTAGGAGAAGGACCCCAAACATCGGAGTGGATGAGATCAAACGGACGGGTAGATCCACGAACGTGTTTTGGAGGAAAGGAGGAGCGGTGATGCTTGCCAAGCTGACAGGCCTCACAGTTGAGCGGAGGACTTTGTGGAGGAAGTTGGTGCAAAAGTTGACGAAGAAGGCATGGAGGAGCATGACCAAGGCGGAGATGCCATTGGAGAAGATATGTGGAGGTGGAGGAGAAGGTGGAGAAAGAGGAAATGTTGTCCAAGAAGTATAGGCCGCCACTCTCAGTCCCAGTAGCAATCGTCCGTTGGGAGTCCGGATCCTGAAAAGAGAAAGAAGTAGAAGTAAATGTGACGGAACATTGTAATTGGTTGCACAGAGAGGTAACAGATAACAAGTTGCACGGGAACTTGGGCACGTAGAGAGTATCCGCCAAGCGAAGAGACGGAGTGACATGAACAATCCCCATCCCATGGTCCGATGATGAAGAGCCGTCAGCGAGAATAACCGTGGGAGACCGATCATGTGTTTCTAGGAGAGAAAAACACTAGAGATTGCCGGTCATATGATTAGTAGCACCGGTGTCGATCAGCCATTTTCCTTGAGTAACAACGTGGGCACTACCAGAAGACGTGACCACCGAGGAGAATGGCTTTGAGGAGTATATGAATGCCATGAAGGGAGGAACCAAAAAACTGCAGCGGTCACGGTGACAGCGCACCAGCGGCAAGAAGGGCCACGACCAAGGTGCAGAGCAAGGCAATGCGGAAGAAGAGGGAAGCACAAGCCGCGCGACTAAAGCAGAGGTCACGGCGACTAACAAGCAAAAGCGGTTAAAGGAAGAACCGCACAGAGGAGATCAGGCCGCTACGACTTAGAGACAGGTCGCGGGAACTAAGATATAGAGTGGCTAATAAAGCAGGGCAGAGAGGCCGCCAAAACAAGGAAGAACCCGTGCGAACAGAGGGAAATCGCAGCGGTTAGAAAAAAAGATCTGCAGCGGTCACGAGGGTAGACAACAGCGGCCAGAAAAGCCACGACCAAGCCGCAGAAACAAGAAGAGGGAAAGATGTCGAGCGGCTAGATAACAGACCGTACGAACATAAGAAGCCCGCTGGGAGGCAAAAAACGGCGAACAAGGCAAACAGGCCGCGTCAACAGGCCGGGGCGACTAGAGAAGAGGAGCAGCTAGAACGGAGGGCACGACGACTTGCACAGGTCGCGGCGAGAATAAGGAGAAACAAAGAGGTCGCGCACACAAAGGGCAATGGCAAGGAGAAAAGAAGCCGTGCGAATAGGGAACAGACCGGAAGAAACAAGCCGCGAGAACAGGCCGCAAGAAGAAGCAAGCCGCGCGGACAGGTCGTGCGGTCAGAGAGGGCGCATAGAATCATGCGGAGAAAACGGAGTCCTCTGATACCATGTTAGAATCGAACTAAAACAAGCCGGAAACGGTTTAAATTGAAACTTTATTATCAGTAAATGGTATCTATTCCAAAGGAATGGCCTCCCTTATATAGAATGGAGGAGAGAAGAGAGAATACAAATAAGAGATGTGGGACTAAAATTTTACATGACACAAGCAGACTGTACAGACACAAACCGCACAAGCCGCGCGGTTAGACAGAGGGGCTAACCGCTCGGCAACTGCCAGAGAGAGAGAGAGATCGCCATGTGAGACCGCCAGACCGCCCGGTCTCCAAGTCGCCAAGCGAGACCGCCAGACCGCCCGGTCACCACTTCAACATTTTCTAAGAAAATTCCTGATCTAATCATCGAGTCCAGTTGACTCACTCGACGATTCCCAAACCTGAGTCAATTCTCTTGACACAAAATACGTGCGAGGGGTCTAGCATGAAAAGGGATGTTATAAATCCTATAAACAAAATAAAAGATTTCATCCCCAAAATCAGTCTAAGGCCGTGGGGGAAATTAAAGCATGCACTCTTATTATTTTTGACCCAACCATGTGTGTACGCGCGTCATCATATAAATCTTAGCTTGGCACGTCTACTACGCGATGTTATGTTATGCATGTTGTGCTATGCAATCTAGAAAAGGACTTAGTGCATGTTATGAGCGGTATACACATGCAATACTATGCATCCCATTCTACATAATATTACAAGCAACGAAAAGTAAAAATCTAATGCGCACTCATGTGATTGTTATGCATCCCATACTACATAACAAACACATGTTGCTTCCTATGAGGATCCATATACAAACACATATTATGCATCCCATTCTACATAATATGCCTCATATATTTCTTATTATGTTGTTGAGTGTAGTGTTCATGCTTCATCCAAGACGTACTGATGACACGTCGGTGTGTGTATGAAATGACACTAGACAACTTACACTAATATAATTAATAGTATTTTGATCAATTTTCAAATAAACCTATTTCTTTGACACTATCTGCCACATCCTTAGTAGATCATCTAAGGTTCTAATGGTCCTATCAGACTGACCATCTGTCTGAGGATGAACCGTTGGGCAGAGGGTAAGGTGAGAACCTAAGTATGCTTGTACTTCCTCCAAACTCTTAAGGAGAACACCACTGCTCCCAACTCCAAATCATGTACAGGGAAGTTAACCTCATGCTTCTTTAACACTAGGGTCAAGTGTTCAACATGATCTTCCTCCGTCATTCAAAAGAACAAGATGTCATCGATGAAAACGATTACAAAGGCATCAGAGTACTGCTCAAACACTCTATTCTTCAAACTTATGAACGTCGAAGGGGTGTTTGCGAGCCCAAACGACATCATGGTGAATTCGTATAAGCCGTACTTTGAACTAAAGGCTGTATTTTTGATATCTCCCTCTTGTATTCTCATCTAGTAGTCTCTCGAGCGCAGATCCAACTTGAAAAAACCAGTGCGCTCCTACCAATTGATTGAATGACGATCGATCTGAGGTAAGGGGTAGGTGTTCCTCACCGTCAGTCGGTTGAGTTCCTGATAGTCTATGCGTAAGCTTAATGTTCCTTCCTTCTTCTGAACAAATAGTACAAGGCTCCCCAAGGTGAAACTTGGGCGAACGAACCCTGACTTTACAAATTCTTGTAACTGAACTCTAAAATCGGCGAGTTTCTTTTGGGGCAATTCTATAAGGGGTCCTAAAGATGGGCTTGGCACCCGATACTAATTTAATCTGGAAATCCACTTCTTTAGGCGGGGTAGTAGTCCTGGCAGCTTTTCAGGAAAAGCCTTAGTGAAATCCCACACCACTCGCACATCATCCATACCATTTATCATCTCTTTTAATCTAAAGCATATAGCATATACTTCGTCCCCTTTCATTTGGACTTTTAAGGCCTGATTTGGAGTCAGTAACATACAGGGTATGAACTTAATACCTAGGAAGACGATTTCTGAGTCTCCATGTCTCAAGGTGATTTGCTTCACCCCACCGTCAATGCTGGCATAATGCCAATCCAACCATATCATACCCAAAGTAAGATCAAATTCTGGTATTCTCAATACAGTTGCATGGGTTTCAAAGATCTTTCCTTTAATACATACTTCCAAGTCACACTTTGCGGAAGAATTCATTTTGGAGCCATCCGGGAGGCGTACTCTCCGAGTGATGTCGGTGAAGTCTTGCACTCCTTCCAAGTTTATAATAAAGCCTACCAACACAAACAAGTGTGTAGCACCGGTATCAAATAAGGTGTGGGTTGGTTTCGCACCAACCATTATAGTGTCTAATTATCCATTATGAAAACTCAAAATTAAATTATTATCATAGCGTAAGCAAATTAAGGACGAATGCATAATATGTATTGATCAAGTCACCACATACCTACAGTCACGTCCTGAATATTCCACTCCTGTGCCATATCTGGACCAATTGCATGCCCCCGAGCGAGTCCTGGGTTCCTTCCCCATGGTCCTCGTCCTCAACCACACTTGTTTCCCCGTCTTCGTAGAGCTGCAGGAGGAGAAGCACGGGGAGCATTTCCCTTTAGTTACGAGCAGTAATGCCGGATGTGTCTTGGTTGATTACACTAGTAGCAAGCTCGATCATTCTGATATATTTCTCAAGGTTGGGGTGGTGCTGGCTGCGGGGCTGGATGTTCCATCCTCAACTTCTGACGGAAGCAACCACTACCTCATTGATTTCTTTTACCTTTATTGCCCTACCTCCTTCTATAGCTGGGACCTGCTCCAATTGCTCCCTCAGCGGGTCTCTTATCGCTGGCATGGACTGTCAAGTGATCCGCATCTAGCCTTTTCATTGGGTCCACTATCTCTGTCAGGTTCACGCCAGCTATAAACAAAATCCCTTGCCTTAAGGGGTCTCGCAAGTCTGGGCTCTGTTGGGACCTAAGAATGTTCAAAATAGCCGCAAACGTCTGTCCTAGCTCTGACTGTTGAAACTATGTGTGTGTGGAAGGGGCAGGATTGCCCCAAACCGGTTCTACACGCGTTGGGGGTCTACACATAGGGTACGAACTTATGGTCAGGTTGGCTAATCGTAGGGTAAAGATTGGACAAACTTAATGTGAATTGCATATGGGCACACCACTACTTCTGCTAAGTCAGTTTGTCCCAAACTGACTAATCAAACGGGGCAGAACCATTGTTCTATGACTTCTTTAGTTCAGGATCATCGCAAGTCTGATACCATTTGTAAGACCCCCCTTCCGGAACACAAGACACGGCCGAGGGGATTCTTATGCCCAGAATAGCCACCTTGCGTTAGCACCAACACATTGGTTGGCCAGAACCATAAGATGCCTGTCCTGCCAGCTAAGATCAATATCATCATTGCTAACCCAACATAAATAATATAACAGAAGTCAAAATCCACAATAAGAATATAAGTCCAGGATAAGTACATTATAATAAGAAGCAACAAAGGCTTCTATAATATCATAGTACAAAATGCCAAGAAGGCTACAAATAAGTCTCTAAAAATTCACATCCGTAATGGACGGCAGCGATTGTATCGACCCTTTAGGCCCTGTCACTTCTGCCTTGCTGCCCTCCAACAAAACCTACTACTCTGTCTGTGGTGTTCCCTCTTAAAAAAAGAAGATGCAGCAACCGTTAGTCATAAAGACTAAGTGCCTATCACATCCGCTTCCACGACGACTCCTCGACACTGGGCAGAGAATGGAATAAGGATACAATATATATATAAACAGTTGTACAAACAAGTGGTAAAGGATTAATTAACAACAGTGTATATTAAGGAACTACAACAATTAAGTATATCAATCTACTTTAGCAGTTCTACCATCAACAACAGTATGTAAGTATAAATCTATGAAAGTAAGAAAGTAACTCAACTTATATGAATGCCCATACAGACATATATGTTAAGGTTCAGCTTAACAGTAAGTAACTCATCATATAAGAGTGTCCATACAAACTTATATGATAAGGATCTTATGCGATGCGATGCAATGTTATGGCTCACCCATGCTCACACATGCCATTTCACTTAGCCCTGCCATTTCACAAACCATATCCCTTTGTTCACCTAGCGATGACTTAGACATTTCACAAACCACATCCCTTTTTGTACCTCGGGATGGCGCCCATTTGAGCACCTCGAGACGACTTTGCCATTTCACAGACAACATCCCTTTGTTCACCTCAGGATGGCGCCCCTTTGAGCACCTCGGGACGACGCAACCATTTCACAAACCACATCCCTTTGTTCATCTCGTGGTGGCGCCCTTTGAGCACCTCAGGATGACTTAGCCATTTCACAAACCACATCCCTTTGTTCACCTCGAGATGACTGAGCCATTTCACAAACCACATCCCTTTGTCCACCTCGGGATGGCGCCGCATTGAGCACCTCGGGACGACTTAGCCATTTTACGATCAACATCCCTTTGTTCACCTCGGGATGGCGCCCCTTTGAGCACCTCAGGACGACTTAGCAATTTCAAAAACTGCATCACTTTGTTCACCTCAGGATGGCACCCCTTTGAACACCTCGAGACCACTTAGCTATTTCACAAACCACATCCCTTAGTTCACCTCGGGATGGCGCCACTTTGAGCACCTCGAGACGACTTTGCCATTTCACAAACCACATCCCTTTGTTCACCTCGGGATGGATTAGCCATTTCAAAATTTGTGCTCAATAGCACGCAAGGGGTCCACACCGAGTCCCTAACAAACACATCATTCCGATGTGGCAAACACACACACACCTTCGACCCTTCCATATTTCCATACCACATGAGGGTTAATTATATACACAGGTGGTAAACTACCCTATAATACATATCACTCCCATACTGCTACCCGTAGGGAGAGACATCTCTAAGCAGTGGATTATTATAGACATTCCATTCATCACTATATCACATGGTTTTATATTAACCTCGTCTGATTCCATCTTAATTCAAGCCTTTATAAACCATTATGCTTCCATATAATATTCACACACTCTCATTATACTTCACATACACATCAAATGTGATATCATAGCTCTATGTTACACCATTAAATATTTGTGCATCACACCTTATTTCCAAAACCTATTTCATTATCCATATTATAATCATGCACCTTCTTACCGAATTTCACGAGAGTGTCGCTTGTTCATCCAAATCGTATCAGAACGTTTGTTCACTAACTTTCCTAAACCATTTGCTTATCGGGCTCCTCCAAAACGCTTACACTAATACATTTCACCAAACCTTTCGTTTAGTATGTGATCTATCTACTGAATGCCATCATCCATTTGTTCGCCAATTTTCCCAAATCATTCGTTTCTCAAACTCTACCAATTCATTTGTACCTATGTGTTTCACCTACCGATTGGTCCCACCATAAGTATCTATCCAATAGATGCCAATAGACATTTGTTACTTACAATCACTACTAAATTAAGACCAACAATTCTCATGCAAATCTCAACGTTCATTTGCTTATGACCTATCTATCAACTAAGTGCCAACAATCATTTATTCATTACAATCATTAGTAAATTAAGTCTAGCAACCTAAAATAATTTACTATGACCAAATGCCTATAATCATTTATTCATAACAATCATTTGTAAATTAAGTCCAGCAACCTCAAATAATTTTATATGACTTCTCTACTAATTTTAAACTAGGTTATGCACTTAAACCGAGAATTATAAGTACAGGAAGCTTGCTTGTCAGCAACTTCGACTGGGAATTTTCGAGGCTGCAGATCTCGTAAGAAAACGTGTAACCATCCGTTGGAAAGGTTTTTTCAAGGAATACAACTTTTGAATTCAGACCAAAACCCAGATCTGGCCGCAATATACTCAAAACAAGCCTCAAAGACTGCTGCGAGCAGAAAATAGATTTCTGCACGAATCTTAAAGCAAGATGAATGGCATCAGTTCATCTTCTTCACAAAGCCATATGTTCAAACAATGTCCAAAAATTCATCCACCCTTAGTCACCCTCACTAAACTATTTTCTCTTCACGAACAAAGTCCACCATCTACTCAAGGAGAGGGGAGAGGTTTAAGACAACACTATCGTTAGGGCACAAGCCCTAGAATGGTCTCTTCCTAGGAAATCTTCATCCCGCAAGTCAAAACTCTTTTGAGTCGACATCTCTCCTAGAAATAACTACAGATCTAGCAATAAGGGAGAGGGTAGGAAGCTCACCTCATCTCCGGCATTTCAATCGTTTCCAGTCATGGATCTTGTCACCTTTCTCTGTGGAATCCCCTCTTTTGTTGGTGTTGATCTTCACGGGAAGAAGAAAAGATTTTTGTCCAGCAAATACGACCCAACGAATCTTTTCCCTCTGGTGGTTTTGGCACAGGTCACTGCTAGGGTTTGGAAAAGGCAACTGCTTGGCAAAATTATTAAAGAGACGACTAGGGTTTTCGATTTACTCTTATTTTTATAATAGGAATTAGGGTTGAAATGTTCTAGCACGTGTCATCCTATTATTGGACAACTTATATTGCCATTTTGAAAGGATGCGACCCATTTAAGTCAGTTTGGCGCAATTCCCAAAAATCAAGTTCAGACCGGCCAAGTGACAACAAGTAGAATCCGCTAGAAAATCTGTTAAGTAATATTCGTCGAGTAAGCAATCCTTACTCGACGAATTCCTGAGTATTATACTCTCACTTAACGGATCATCGAGATTCGTCGACACCACTCAACGCTATGTGTAATTACAATATTTTCCAATTAAAATTCGTCAAGTGCACCTTCTTTACTCGACGAATCGTTGAGTAGCGTTGAGTGCATTCAACGCACTCAACGCCACAGCTCTCTGAATCATCCTGAGTGAAAGCATTGAGTGGCATCGAGTGCACTCAATGCACTCGATGCCTTACAGCTAATGGCGTCGAGTGCACTCAACGGACTCGATGCCAATATTCCCAGACATCTTTCTAAGTCAAATGGCGTTGAGTGGTCTCGAGTCCACTCAATGTTTGGCCTTCAGCATATTCTCTAAGTTAAAACTAGCATGGCGTTGAGTCTAGGCAACACACTCAACGCCTAGATCAACCAACAAATTCCAATTTAAAACTTGCATGGCATTGAGTGGTGTTGATACCACTCAACGCCGCATTGAGTCAACTCAACGCCTAAATCGGCCAAAAAACTCTTAAGTTAAAATAAGAATGGCGTTGAGTGGTATTGTGACCACTCAACGTCGCGTTGAGTACAGTTAACACACTTAACGCCTTATTTTCAGAAATTGTTCCAAGTAAAATGGCGTTGAGTGCACTCAACACACTCAACGCCAATCAGTCTATGGCCTTGACTGCACTCAATGCCCCGAGCCAAATATTTTTCTAAGAAAATTCCTGATCTAAGTGTCGAGTCCAGACAACTCACTCGACGCTTCCCAAAGCTGAGTGAATTATCTTGACTCAAAACGCGTGCGAGGGGTCTAGCACGGAAAGGGATGTAACATAGGAAGCTCCTTATCTCTTTGGGAGTAGCAGTTCTATTCCAATCCATAACAACAACTATCTTTTCTTGGTCCACATAAATTCCATCCTTATTAACCATATGACCTAGAAAAGAAACCTTAGGAATTCAAAACTCACACTAAACGCAAGTATTGTGCATGCTCTTCAGCACTGCGGGAGTATACCAGAACATCATTTATAAATACGACCACAAAACGGTCCAGGAAATCCTTTAACACTATGTTCATCATATACATGATGGCAGAGGGTGCATTGGTCAGACCAAAGGACATTACCAAAAACTCAAAATGTCGATGCTAAGAACGAAAAGCAGTCCGCAGGATATCTATCTCAAGAATCCTCAATTGATGGTAGCCTAAACGAAGGTCAATCTTTGAAAACACAGTGCTACCACGCAACTGATCAAACAAGTCATATGTTCTCGTTAAGGGATACCTATTCTAGATGGTTACTTTATTCAGTTCTCAATAATCAATGCACATCCTCATCAATCAATCCTTTTTCTTTACAAACAGCATAGGAGCACCCCACGGTGAAGAACTTGGTCTAATGAATCCATTCCACAGCAACTCATCCAACTGGTTACACAACTCCTCCAGCTCACGCGGGGCCAGACGGTATGGCTCCTTAGCAATAGAACGGGTACCCGGTGTATAACCCCATATTTGTTGAGTGGGATCCAGAAACACCAAGGGCAAGGTTTGGGCTAGCTTTGGGCTAGCCTCAGGGAAGAAAAGCTACTCTCGTCCAATCAGGGTTGAGCTCGACTCAACGACTCTACTCAGATTTTGCCGAGCTCAGCTCCGGTCTCGTTGAGAGGAGCTCGACGATTGTCAAATAGGTTCGGAACAGAAGAGCCCTTGCTTGGGAGCAGGCGCTCGCGCTCAGGTACACAGTTCATCGAGTAGAACTCGATGCCCGGCAAGATAAGGCGGGCTTCGGCCGAGACCTACTCCCGCCTAGGGGTGGGCGAGAAGGCTCGCGCCTCGCAAGGGAGGGAGCAGGCATAACCTGTACCATTCTTCAATTTCTTTTTAGCTCTCGCCTGGTTAGGGCGAGAGAGTTCTCGGTAAGGTGTAAGCGCAAGAGCCTTCAATCTTCGACAGGAAGGCTCCCGCCGGGTAAGGCCTTGGGTGAAATCACCTAGATGCCCTCATGTAAAATTTCCTGTATACCCCGAGGGTCTGTATTTTGCTCCTCAGAACAGCGAAGTTTGGCGGTTGGCAGACCAGCTAGGGTATTTTAGTAATTTCAGGCCAGCAAAGGCTATAAATAGACCCACAGGGGCTCCTCAGAAGGCAAGCTTTCATATTTTTCCCTAATATCTTCCAGTGCTTTCTGAGGAGCTCCTAGCTCAACATCTGATTTAGGAGGGGAAGCGCTCAGAGATATTTTGGGTAAGAGGTGGGACCTCCTAGCTAAGGCTTCTGGTCGGTTTCTGGTCCTTTACTGCCAGTCAGAGGTCGGAGCTTGGGAGAAGTAGGTGTTAGATACACCCCTGATTTCTAACTTTCGTTGCAGTAAAATTTTGGCTTCAACAGTTCTGATGCGGAGAGCGTGGAAGGTAGCCGATACAAGAAAATCTTGAGTTAAGTCCCATGGCCGGAGGTAAAGGCAAAGGATCAGGCTCCAGAGGTTCCCCTTCTCGGGGAGTGAAAGTGTTTAGTTGTGTTGGGTACATTGGAAAATGTGTACCTTATTTGAAGAAGCCTAACTTAACATAATGATATACATCAAGGTGTATTTGATGTTGTTTAAGTTGAATATGTGCAGGTTAAAAGTATGGAAAAATTTCTAAGTCCATGTGTCGACACTAGAAGAAGATGTGTCGACACTTCAGGAAGATTGTGTCGACACTTCAAGAAGGCTGTGTCGACACAGAGAAAATGAGTCGGCATCAACTGTGTCGACACCGGGAGGCAGTGTCGACACACACAAGATTATAGTTGACATCAACTGTGTCGACACCAGGAGGCTGTGTCGACACACAGAGGCAAAGTCGACAATATTTGTGTCGACACCAGAAGACTGAGTCTACACATATAGGCAGAGTCGAAAAAAGCTGTGTCGACACCTGAAGACAGTGTCGACACATACTATGTTCTGAATCTACATCAACTGTGTCGACACACAAGACTTGTGTCGACACATTGCCAAGTCTAGACCAAGTCATTTGCTGATGAATGATGAAGTGTTTGAGTCAACACAAATACTCAGTGTCGACTCACTCTCAAGTTGTAGTATGCAGAAGCTGAGTCGACTTAAAGGCAAACTTGTCGACTTCACCAGAGGCAGTGTCGATACCAAAGTTACTTGTGTCGACACATATAGACAGATGGTCTCGACACTTTCTGACAGACAGTCTCGACACTTTGCTGTCCAAGACAAAGACACAAGATCTGTTTGAAGACTTGACAGATGTGGGTTACAACAGGTTAGCTGAAGCTATCAGACTTGTCAGAAAACAGTTAGAAACCTGATTAGCCGGTCACCAAAAAGAAGGTCTATAAATAGACAGATTCAGAAGTATAAATCAGAAGTATTATTATTTTTTATTGAGAAGCAACACACATAAAAACTTCTTAAGGAATCAAATCAAGAAAGTGCAAGGCACTGAAGAAGATCTTCATCAGAAGATCTAAGAAGACATTCTGAAGGGTTCAACCTCTCAGGATCAGTCTAAGGAGAATTCATCCTAGAATTCTGAAGAATTTCCAAAGGGATTAGATAGAGAGGGATCCAGTCGTTTGAAGATCACGAAGGAAGCTGTTACAGGTTTCTCAAGAAGTTGTTCGGAAATCAACTCAGCTAGTTCAGATTCAAGAAGCTTTGAAGAAAGCTAAGTTTCAGTTGATTTCATCCATCAACTGATCAGGTGCTGTCTTGTCCTTTCTCTCTCAACAAGGGCAAGATTCCATAAAACTCTTTTCTAAATTCTGTAGGATCTATTAATATAGATCTGAGTTGTAAGCCTATGTTATAAAGGCTGAGTGTAGGAGAGATAATCTCTGAGTTGTAGGTCTTGAATAAAGACTAAGGTAGGGTTGGTTTGCCTGAGTTGTAGGAGTGTGGTATCACTCTGAGTTGTAGGAATACATTTTTGATTCTGAGCTATAGGATCTGAGGATCTGAGTTAAGGAAGGGAGTTTGGCTGAATCTAGCACACTGCTAGATAGGCGAAGGGGGAAAGTGGATGTACCCAGATCTTGGGGAACCACTATAAAACTGTTTGCAATCTGTGATGTGTGAATCTCTGTGATTGCTGTGCTGTGTGTATATATTCAGTAGTTATATTCTGCTTAAGTTTGAAAACAAGCATTAGAACCTATTCACCCCCCCCCCTCTAGGTGTTTAGGTAATCTTGAAAGTAAAACTATCAAGTGGTATCAGAGGGAGGTTGCTCAAAGTAAGACTTAACAGTCTGAGTTAGATCTAAAGGCAAAATCAAGAATCAAGAAAATGGGTTCAGGTGAGAATCACAAGGAGTTGGGTTTTATGAAGATTCCCATCTGTAGAAAAGAAATCTTTGGAATTTGGAAGGAAAGGGTTAGGCTGTTTATGGAGGCCTCAGACCCAAGAATTTATATCACAGTGAAAGAAGGTCCATACATTCCAATGAAGACTTCTGTGTTAGATGCAAATGAGGAAACTCCTAAGGATTTTTCAGAAATGACAAAGGAGGAAATCATCTTAGCCACTATGGACAAGAGAGCTCAAAACATCATAGTAAGTGCAATAGATGATTCCACTTTCCAAAATCTGATACATTGCAAGACTTCCAAAAAGATGTGGGACACCTTGATTGTCTATATGGAAGGATCTGAAGAAGTAAGACAAGACAGAAAATCAATGCTCAACCAAGAATATGAGAGCTTCAGACAAGGAATGTCTGATAGCATAACTGAGTGTTATAAGAAATTCTATAGGATTATGAATGAACTGATGTCCTATGGAAGAGTCTTCAGTACATATGAGCTGAATGACAAGTTTCTCAGATCTTTAACAAAGGATTGGGATACCAAAATATGTGTCATTAGAGAAGTGGCCAAGTTAGCTGATATTTCTCCTCCAACCTTGTTTGGAAAGTTGCTTTCATATGAAATGCAATTGATGGCTAGGAAGGAGGAAGAGAGAAGTACAAAAAGTGAGCATAGATCTGTGGCTTTCAAAGTTGAAGCCACTAGAAAGAAAGGGAGGATGTCATCGTCTCCTCTCAAGGAAGCTACAGAAGAGATAACAGAAAATTCAGATAGTCAGAAATCAGGGAGCAGTGAATCAGATACTGACTTTGCTGCCTTTACAAGACAGTTTCAAAAGTTCTTGAAAAAGAAGTAGTGGAAGTCCAGGCCCTCCACATCACAGCCAGTAGATGAGTACTATCAGAAGAGAAAATCCTCAAGAAATGAGAGAAACAGAACTAAGCCCAGCAAAGCCATAACTTCTAAGATTGTTTGTTATTGCTGCAATAAGACTGGACATATGGTAGCTGAATGTCCAGAAAAGAGAAAGGAGTCAGTAGACAGAAAAAGGACTCAACACAAGGGCAAGAAGGAGAAATCTTTTGTTGTAAAGAAGGATAAGAATCTTTCAGATCAGTCCTCATCAGAGTCAGAATCTGAAGCAGAAGCATACATAGGATTGTATGCAGCCAATGAAGAAGAGGAATTTCTGCAACTAATGGATTCCATTCATGATCAAGAAGATAAGGAATGCATGGGTCTGATGGCAGAGTTAGATGATAACCAATGCAAGAATCAGCCTGGTGTAACGACCCCATCCGTTAGATGACGTATAGTAGAAGGTCCGGCCGGGGCCCCACACTATATGCCACAAACAGACGGTGAGGTCACAGGATAATACCAAACCAAATACGAATCCTAACTCAGAGCATTCTAGCGGAAGCTTTAAGTTACAACTTTGAACTCTTAACCGGAATGTCCATATATATAAAACCACCTTTATATATAAATACCACGGAATGTACACAACCACAAGAGTTTGGCCTTAAGGCCTTACAGTTCCTCTGAACATACATCATGTTTTACAAACCTCGGCGCGCAGGCCGGCCATACATGAGTAAAAAGAGAAAACAAAACAAAGCCATTCGCTTAGCCTTCCAGGCTAGCCGCAGCAGCAGCAGCAACAGCAGTAGGGATTCAGCCCATCATTTACCACTTGGCTCTCCAGCACCTGCACGGGAACAATCCACCCAACCGGTGGTAACCAATGCAACGGTCAGCATTCAGCTGACCCAATTATAACAATCCTACCCCTTTCTCGGGGCATGAGCATTCTTTCCCTGCAAGCATGGCATCAACAATAGCAACTATGTGCGCGCAGGCACATTCAAGCCATCACAACCATCAGCCACCCGGCCCGACAGTCCGTGCACTCAGGGCACATTTTCGGTGTACCGGAATACCAGGGTCAACACCACCGTCTACACGGTATTTGAGCATTTCTAGTCTTTCCGGCGCGCGGGCCTAAGACTCTCATTAGGCGCTCCAACAAAACCTAAACCAGGCTTCCAAGTCGGACGGACCTAACGCAGGTACGGATCAGCCACCCCCCGTTGCTCAAGTCGCCGAGCCACCTCGAATACGGAAGTATCCATGGCATTTTATAGGCGCGGGTCAGTTTCACCTTTCCTGTTCGGCAATCTGCCTTTTCATCGAGTTGTAGCCCAACGGCTCAACTACTCACAAAGTGGCAACGCACGGCCACAAGAGTTGCCGCCAACCCTCTTCATTTCCTGGACATCGTCCAGTACTTCCTGCCGCACCAAGCAACAGGTAGGAACAAGGCATCACAAGCCATAGGCATCACAAGCCATTATCACGGAGCCTTCTCCGATATGCAAACAAGCATCACCAATCCAGATTACATCCAGATGAGCTTCACACAGCATGCCTAGAGCCGTACTCCAATTCCGGCCTCTAACAAGGGGGACTTCACATATCTACCCCAAGGGACACCACAACCCACCGCACACTCGCGGGGAAGGGCTTTCCCTATGCAATGCAGAAAAGAAGGACTTCACATGTCCAAGGAGGGAGATCGTTACCCTTGTCGATTTCTTCGGTGCCATCGAAAACTAGCCGGTGAGAAAGAACCGCAGCAGCCTTGCCTTCACAACGCCGGCTTCGGATCACGAATCGGACCACGGGAGCTCCGCCGGTGGCTTGGTCTCCTCCTCCTTCTTCCTCTCTTTCTCTCTCTTTCTCTCTTCCTTAAGGGCAAATGAAGAATGAACCTTCATCCTTCCTTCACGACTTAATCCAGCCCAAGAAACCACCTGAGCCTTTGGATCAAAAGAGAGGAAACTGAACGGCCAAGATTTGCCCAAAACTTCACTTTTTGGCCGACACGGCCTGTGACACGCCCGTGTCACAGGCCGTGTACCCCTTAAGCGGTACACACAGATTGAACCGACTGCACAACACGGGTCATCGACACGCCCGTGTCGGACCTGACACGCCCGTGTCAAACCTGAGACACGCCCGTGTCTCCTGCTCCATCGAGCTGCAACCAGTATACGGGTCGGAACACGGCAGCTGACACGCCCGTGTCCAGCCTGACACGCCCGTGTTCAAGGCCGTATTCAAGGCCGTGTCCGGCTCTGACCTGAATAGGCCAATTTCGCAAAATAAATCGAACACGCCCTGGGACACGCCCGTGTCCCAGGCCGTGTACACCCGACACGCCCTGGGACACGCCCGTGTCCCAGGCCGTGTAACCTGACCTGCTACTCAAACTTCAAGTTGAGTCTTTTTGGGCCTTTTTGGGGTGTTACAACCCTCTCCCCCTTAACAAAATTTCGTCCCGAAATTTACACGGTAAGGAAACAAAACCAGCAATGCTATAACTCTGTTATAACAAAAAGTACACGGTCTACAGTTTATACAAATAACTCGGGAAATTCAGCTCGCATGGTCTGCTCTCGCTCCCATGTTAGCTCTTCACGGCCACAATTGTCCCATCGGACCTTGACCATCCCGATCACTTTGTTCCGCAACTGTTTCTCGGCTCGATCCTCGATCCGAATGGGTCTAACCCTCGTCGTTAGCCCATACTTGACCGGTACCCGATCATTCTCCACTACTTGAGCTGGATCCTTCACCGCCTTACGAAGGACTGAGATGTGAAACACATCATGTAATCCACCTAAGTCCGCTGAAAGTGCTAGTCGATAAGCAGCTTCCCCAACTCGCTCCACCACCTCAAATGGACCAAGATACCTCGGACTTAGCTTTTTCAAACGCCGAATCCTGGACACACCTTTGAAGGGTTTGATCTTCAAATATACCCAATCACCCACCGCGAACTCCACGTTCCGGTGCTTGGCATTGTAGTACTTTGCTTGACGATCTTGGGCTATCAACAGCCTCTCCCGAATAGAGCGTATGAGCGAAGTAGCTTCTTCGACTTCCTTTTTCCCACTCAGCTTCGATTCGCCTGCTTCTGCCCAAGCTAAGGGTGTACGACATTTCCGACCATACAACGCCTCAAATGGTGCCATACCAATACTCGCTTGGTAGCTATTATTATAGGCAAATTCGACGAGAAATATATACTCTTCCCATCTCTTACCAAAGTCTAGGGCGCACATGCAGAGCATGTCTTCCATCGTCCTGTTGGTTCGTTCAGTCTGGCCATCCGTTTGGGGATGAAAGGCCGTACTAAACGCTAACTTTGTACCCAACATTTGATGAACGAGCCGCCAATCATTCGATGTGAACCCCCATCACGGTCACTAACGATGCTCCGAGGAACACCGTGCAGTCGAACAACCTGCTCCACATACAGCTTGGCCAAGGTTTCCACTGAATCGTCTCTTCTGTTTGGAAGGAAGTGCGCCACTTTCGTCAACCGGTCCACAATCACCCAGATTGAATCATGACCGCGTTGAGATCTCGGCAACCCGTGCACGAAATCCATCGAAACATCATCGAACTTCCACTCCGGAATAGGTAATGACTTCAGGAAACCGCCAGGCTTCTGGCATTCTGCTTTCACCAACGCACAGGTAGTGCATTCAGCCACATAACGAGCCACATCTTTCTTTAGTCCGGGCCACCAGAACAGCTTTTTCATATCCCTGTACATCTTCGTGCTCCCTGGGTGAACTGAGTACTTTGCAAAGTGAGCTTCGTACATCAACTCTTCCCTCAGTTTACCCACACTTGGGACGCACACTCGACCATTTCTCCGTAACAACCCGTTATCCCAAGAGAATTGATCATCCGACCCATCTTTAGCATAGCGCTGGAGACTTTCATCAAGCTCCGTTGCTCGCCGAACTCTGTCCGTAAGGTCATACTGCACCTCCGTCCAGTTCAAGCACGCATCGGTTGACGCACCCTTGTCAACACACGATATCTCCAATGCTTCCAATTCCTGGATCAAACGCTGATCATGCCTCTGCAACCAGCTTGCCCGTACCGGAGTCTTCCGACTCAAAGCATCAGCGACCACATTTCCCTTCCCGGGAGTATAGTGAATCTCGAAGGTGTAGTCCCCGAGGAACTCCATCCATCTTCGTTGTCGCATATTCAGATCCTTCTGATGCAACAAATACTTTAGGCTCTTATGATCTGTATAGATATCCACTTTCACGCCATATAGATAGTGCCGCCACAACTTGAGCGCAAAGATTACCGCCGCCAACTCCAAATCATGGACGGGGTAATTCCGCTCATGCACTTTCAACTGACGCGAGCCATAAGCAATCACTTTCCCAAACTGCAGAAGAACGCAGCCTAAGCCGCTCCCAGATGCATCACTATAGATCTCATACCCATCGGTACCACATGGCGATGTCAATACAGGCGCCGTGGTCAAACGACTCTTCAAGTCTTCAAAAGCTCGCGCGCACTCCGGCGTCCAAATGAACTTTTGATCTTTTCTCGTCAGCGTGGTGAGAGGTAAAGCAATCCGTGAGAAGTTTTCCACAAACCGTCTATAGTAGCCCGCAAGTCCAAGGAAGCTCCTGACCTCGGCCACTGAAGACATCACTGGCCAATCTCGGATGGCACTTATCTTCAACGGATCCACCGCGATACCCTCTCCGCTTACCACATGGCCTAAAAAGGCTACTGAAGAGAGCCAGAATTCACACTTTGAGAACTTGGCAAAAAGTTTGTTCCTCCGCAGGGTATGCAAGACCAACCGCAAATGGTTTGCGTGATCCTCTTCCGACTGAGTGTATACTAAGATGTCATCGATAAACACAATAACAAACAAATCCAAGTACTCTCGGAACGTTCGATGCATTAGGTCCATAAATACCAAAGGCGCATTACATAGGCCAAACGGCATTACCGTGAACTCATAATGACCGTAGCGTGTTCCAAACGCTGTCTTGGGAATGTCACCTTCCCGAATCCTTAGCTGATAATATCCCGATTTCAAATCCAACTTGGAATAGACCGTTGATCCTGCCAGCTGATCAAAGAGGTCATCAATTCGTGGGATCGGATACTTGTTTTTCTCGTCAGCTTATTCAACTCGCGGTAGTCAATACACAACCGTAAGCTACCTTCTTTCTTTTTCACAAAGAGAACAGGCGCGCTCCAAGGTGACATACTTGGGCGTATATAACCCTGCTCCAACAACTCTTGCAGTTGGACTTTCAACTCAGCCATCTCTTTTGGCGCGACGCGATATGGAGAGCGGGCCACAGGTTTCGCACCTGGCACCAACTCAATAGAGAAGTCAATCTCCCGCTGGGGTGGTAACCCAGGA
Source organism: Platanthera zijinensis (assembly GCA_039513925.1). Taxonomy (NCBI): domain Eukaryota; kingdom Viridiplantae; phylum Streptophyta; class Magnoliopsida; order Asparagales; family Orchidaceae; genus Platanthera; species Platanthera zijinensis. The sequence goes on from CM077097.1 coordinate 2,771,622, forward strand.
AGATCTTTAGGAAACACGTCGGCAAACTCTGACACAACTGGCACTTCACCGACACTGGCCTTTGGCTCAACAGCCTGAATTAGCATGAAGAATAACTCCGCGCCCTTCCGAACAGCATTGACGACTTGGAGTGCAGACAACAAAGTCCCGCCAACTCCTCGCATACCAGCGAACTTCGTCACAAGCCCGGTATTCTGGCCCAGTGTAATCTCTTTGGAGTTGCAATCAATAAAGGCACGCTGCTCCGAGAGCCAGTCCATACCAAAGATCACATCAAACTCCGATAACGGTAGCACAGCTACACTCAAACCGAAATCCCGACTTCCTATTTGCACATCCACATCGCAAGCCCTATCCGCAAGCATCACACAGCCATTCGGCAATAGCACCCTTGTACTATCCACCGTCACATGACTTGGTACCCCAATGCGAGATACGAAATCCTCGGACAGAAAAGAATGTGAAGCACCCGTATCAAACAGGGCTCTCGCTAAATTATTCCGAATCAGGACAAAGCCTGCAGCACACACACATCATGCACAAGCTAAACAAAACCAAAACCAAAAGCACAGCAAGTAAACTAAATCAACTCGTACCTGTGACAACGTCACTTTGCTTAATCGCTTCCTGTTGGCCAAGTTGATAGATTCGGGGCTGCGCCTGGGAAGCAGAGGAATCCACCACCGCTTTGCCCTTCTCAGCATACGACGCACCCGTCTTCTTCTCCCCTTTGGGCTGCACAACCCGACAGTCACGAGCTATATGCCCCACCCGGCCACAGTTATAGCATGTACGAGCATCCGGCCTTGATGTCGCTCCCGACACCACGGTCGTAGTCACTTGCCCAGATGGCTTGGACCTCTTGCCCCCTTTCTTCTGGTAAAACGACTTGCCTGGGCGAGGTGCTTGAAACTCTGGCTTAGACACCACCAAGCCCTTATTCCCTTGCACTCGCCTCATGTCCTTCTCCAACGCACACGCAGTATCAACCAACGCCTGAAACCCTTGGCTCACAGAACTCGAAAGCAGGAATCGCAACTCATCCCGCAATCCTTCATAGAACCGATTCGTTTTCCTTTGGTCATCCGCGAAGATTGTTCCCGTATATCGTCCCAACCTGGTAAACTCGTGCAAGTAGATATCCACACTATCGTCCCCTTGCTTTAACCGTTGGAACTCATTTTCTATAGCAATACGTTGCGCCGCTGGGACATGTTTCGCCAGAAATATCCGAGAGAACTCCTCAATCGACACTTGTGTTAATTGCCTGCCCGCCAAATGGTGTAGCTCAACCTCGTCCCACCACAACCGCGCCTCCCCTTCAAGCATGAAGGTGGCTAAGGTGACCTTGAGAGTTTCCTCCGCCCTGATCGCTGTCATTATCCTCTTGACACGCGATAACCAATCTTCCGCCTGCGTTGGGGATCCCATTCCCGCAAACGTAGGAGGACTGAAGCTCATGAATTGCTTCAACTGTCGGTCAGCTGCTCGTGGATCTACAGCCTCAACCGGCTCGGGTCTTACATCAACACGAACTGGCACTACCGCCGGCTGCGCTTGCCCGGTCGGCTGAATCATGGCAAATAGCGCCTCAGCCATTAAGCGAACAGTTTCCGCAGATGGAGGAGGTGTTGGCACCTCAGCTGGTGCCGCACTCTCATCAGAATGCTGGGGCTCAGACTGCCCAGCACCACTACGTGTCACCTATAGGTGGATAAGACACACATTAGCGAACGTATGCAAGCAAAACAACACAAAAAGGAACGCGCAGATTCCTCAAACAAGATTTTGTACATTCCTTAATGGACATTCCAGAGTTCATTAGCGTTACAGCAGGTCGCACAAACACGTGCTCGCCGCCCCACAAAAGAATTCGACCACGAATTCGAAAGAGGAAGACCGAGAAAAGCTGATACCAAAATGTAACGACCCCATCCGTTAGATGACGTATAGTAGAAGGTCCGGCCGGGGCCCCACACTATATGCCACAAACAGACGGTGAGGTCACAGGATAATACCAAACCAAATACGAATCCTAACTCAGAGCATTCTAGCGGAAGCTTTAAGTTACAACTTTGAACTCTTAACCGGAATGTCCATATATATAAAACCACCTTTATATATAAATACCACGGAATGTACACAACCACAAGAGTTTGGCCTTAAGGCCTTACAGTTCCTCTGAACATACATCATGTTTTACAAACCTCGGCGCGCAGGCCAGCCATACATGAGTAAAAAGAGAAAACAAAACAAAGCCATTCGCTTAGCCTTCCAGGCTAGCCGCAGCAGCAGCAGCAACAGCAGTAGGGCTTCAGCCCATCATTTACCACTTGGCTCTCCAGCACCTGCACGGGAACAATCCACCCAACCGGTGGTAACCAATGCAACGGTCAGCATTCAGCTGACCCAATTATAACAATCCTACCCCTTTCTCGGGGCATGAGCATTCTTTCCCTGCAAGCATGGCATCAACAATAGCAACTATGTGCGCGCAGGCACATTCAAGCCATCACAACCATCGGCCACCCGGCCCGACAGTCCGTGCACTCAGGGCACATTTTCGGTGTACCGGAATACCAGGGTCAACACCACCGTCTACACGGTATTTGAGCATTTCTAGTCTTTCCGGCGCGCGGGCCTAAGACTCTCATTAGGCGCTCCAACAAAACCTAAACCAGGCTTCCAAGTCGGACGGACCTAACGCAGGTACGGATCAACCACCCCCCCGTTGCTCAAGTCGCCGAGCCACCTCGAATACGGAAGTATCCATGGCATTTTATAGGCGCGGGTCGGTTTCACCTTTCCTGTTCGGCAATCTGCCTTTTCATCGAGTTGCAGCCCAACGGCTCAACTACTCACAAAGTGGCAACGCACGGCCACAAGAGTTGCCGCCAACCCTCTTCATTTCCTGGACATCGTCCAGTACTTCCTGCCGCACCAAGCAACAGGTAGGAACAAGGCATCACAAGCCATAGGCATCACAAGCCATTATCACGGAGCCTTCTCCGATATGCAAACAAGCATCACCAATCCAGATTACATCCAGATGGGCTTCACACAGCATGCCTAGAGCCATACTCCAATTCCGGCCTCTAACAAGGGGGACTTCACATATCTACCCCAAGGGACACCACAACCCACCGCACACTCACGGGGAAGGGCTTTCCCTATGCAATGCAGAAAAGAAGGACTTCACATGTCCAAGGAGGGAGATCGTTACCCTTGTCGATTTCTTCGGTGCCATCGAAAACTAGCCGGTGAGAAAGAACCGCAGCAGCCTTGCCTTCACAACGCCGGCTTCGGATCACGAATCGGACCACGGGAGCTCCGCCGGTGGCTTGGTCTCCTCCTCCTTCTTCCTCTCTTTCTCTCTCTTTCTCTCTTCCTTAAGGGCAAATGAAGAATGAACCTTCATCCTTCCTTCACGACTTAATCCAGCCCAAGAAACCACCTGAGCCTTTGGATCAAAAGAGAGGAAACTGAACGGCCAAGATTTGCCCAAAACTTCACTTTTTGGCCGACACGGCCTGTGACACGCCCGTGTCACAGGCCGTGTACCCCTTAAGCGGTACACACAGATTGAACCGACTGTACAACACGGGTCATCGACACGCCCGTGTCGGACCTGACACGCCCGTGTCAAACCTGAGACACGCCCGTGTCTCCTGCTCCATCGAGCTGCAACCAGTACACGGGTCGGAACACGGCAGCTGACACGCCCGTGTCCAGCCTGACACGCCCGTGTTCAAGGCCGTGTTCAAGGCCGTGTCCGGCTCTGACCTGAATAGGCCAATTTCGCAAAATAAATCGAACACGCCCTGGGACACGCCCGTGTCCCAGGCCGTGTACACCCGACACGCCCTGGGACACGCCCGTGTCCCAAGCCGTGTAACCTGACCTGCTACTCAAACTTCAAGTTGAGTCTTTTTGGGCCTTTTTGGGGTATTACACCTGGTCCTAGTAAAGTACAAAAGGTTTCTAGTTCTTCTGATTTTAGTACTGGCTCAGAGTCAGATTCATCTACATCAAGTGATGTAAATGGATCTGAATCTGAAGGTGATATTCATCAATTGATGGATGAATATAGGGTCTTGTTGCAGGCTCTTAAGAAAAGCAAGAATCTAGTCAAAGTTCAGGCTCAGGAAATTGCTGATCTTAAGGTTGCTGCAACTGAGTTTGAAAAAGTGATGGATCAAAAGTTAAATGAGATTGCCAAACTGAAAAATATAACCTATATTCAGATGGGCACAATCAAATATAACAATGATCAAATTAAGAGTCTGGAGGCCAGACTAAGAATAGAAAAAGATTTAGTGGCTAGTTACTCTAAGCCAAAATCTGTCTTACCTTTAATAGATGAGTTTGTGGCTCAAAAGGGTAAGGCAGGATTAGGCTTCAAAGGTAACCCCAGGGCTGCCCAATTCAAAAGAAAAGGCAAAGCTCCTGTCCAGCCTCTAAACCTTTCAGTCCCAGTTATGTTTAGAAAGGTGCAAGTGCCTTCTAACAAACATGATCTTAAGAATATTCATGGTCATGTTAAGACTAATGTTCAGATAGACAAGGGTGTAAATGCAAATAGGTCTACCCATGTTCATAAACCCCATGGTTATGAGAAATCTGTGGGTGAAGCTGCAGCAGCACCAACACTGGACAGAAATCCTTCTGTCAAGGGTGCATTAAGACCTAGTGTAACGCCCCCGAATTTTCGATGATTTATTTTAAATCCTTTTTCGGCGTTACGTTGACGTTTTCCGTCTCGAGCCGTTGTTAGAGTACCTCGTTAGGTGTTCTTAGAGGTTTAGCCTGTTTGCGGGTTTCCCCAGCTAGCCGGTGTCTGTTTTGGAGACCCGGTTGAGCCGTTCAGGGAATTCTCGTGTTTGGCTTCGGGCGAGGTTAGCTCGAGTTTTGTTCGTCGGAAGTCGTTTTCGACTTCGCCGTTGTGTTCGTAGCCCGGGTTTTTAGCTACGGTGCGATTTTGGTCGAAATCCGAAGACGTCGCGTTTTCGCGTCGTTTTGGCGGTAGTTAATTTGTGCGAGTCGTCATTTTTCTATGTGACGGCATGCCTCTTGGCGCATGTGTAGTTTATCGCGCGATTTATGCGTGCCGGTATTTTGTACGTGCTCGTGCGCGCGTGTGCGCGCGCGCGTGTGCGTGCGCGCGGGGTTGAGTATGTTTGCGTGTGCGTGTCGGCGTTCGTGTTAGTATGTGCGCGCGGAGGGGTACGATTTCGTGCGTGCCCTTGCGTGCTAGGTGTTATATTTATGTACGTACGCGTGCGTGTGCATGCGTGCGAGGGTGTATACTATTATGTGTATTAATAGTTATTTGGGTTGTATGTTATTAGGGGTTAATTATTAGTATTAACTGTTAAGTTTAATGTATACTATTTATTAGTATTAAGTATTAGTTAAATGTATTAGGATTAGTTTAGGTTAGGTTTTATTATAACCCCCCCCCCCCCTCTCTCCCGTGAACCAGCAGCCGCCCCCCCCCCCTTTATTTCTTTTTTTTTTGTTGTTTCCTGTGCGAGCCCGAGCCCGAGCGGAAACCGCCCTAGCCGGCCTCCTTCCGCCGCCCGCCGCCCGCAGCTCCGGCCTCCCCTCCCCGATCCGAGCCCGGATCCGTGATCCCCTCGCCGAGAGCTTCGCTCCGAGGTATTCTATTCGTCATTCCTCCATGATTTCCATTTGGATTTCGTTTTGGATTTCTCTTTTTTTTTGGAATATATTGTTCTCCTTTCATGTTTAGATGCAATCTTAGGTGGATTTGGAATTGTTGGGAGCTTTCCGGAATTTTTGGGCGTCCGCCATAGCGCCGTTGTGCTGGCGAAATTTTCGGTGATTCGTGCGAGGCAAGTGTTTCTCCCTTTCGCCGTTTGGCCTCTCTTTTCCTCTATTGCTTGTTAAATTCATAATCAAAATTGTTAATTTAGTCGTAATAACGCCCCTCCTAACCCTTATCCCCATTGGATCGCGCTAGAAAAAAATTAGGATTTCTACCCTCCCGCTAGTAGCTTCCGATTTAGGACGGCGTCGCGGTAGGTGTGTCGCGTAGATATGGGTTAGCGTCGGGTTGAGTTTATGTTAGGCCTAGGTGTAGGTCTAGGTTTTGGGGATTTTGCCTAGCTTGCCTATTTGAGGCGTTTAGGTGTAATTGTGCACGCACGGCCTATGGTCGTGCGTCTTTTAAATCGTGCGACCCGATGTCGGTGCTCGTACGCTAGGCTTAGGTTCGAGTGGGTGTACTCACTCGCAGCGGCGTTGCGTAATCGCAACGACTAATCCCTTAGCGTTGATTTCTCCCCGAGTGTTTTGCTCGTGTATCGAGAGTCCCTTGTCGGCTGTTACTTTTCGAAGGCCGAATCGTGGGTTGTGGTCAGTAGTGGTGGTGGATGGCTCTTTTAGGGGTTGTGTGGCGTGATGTAGCCTTGACCACACTCTTTACCTTGACCCGAGTAGTTTTCTGGGCAAGTGAGTGATGGGTCTTTTGTGCCTTCACGTGTCAACCCTTGAGCAATTTGTTGACTCGGAATTAGTGGTTGGGCGATTTGGAACGCTTTCAACCTGATTCCAAGTTTCTTGTTTTTGCTACTGCCGCCTCTCACAATTTAGGATGTTAGGCGTTTCTTCCGTAGGTGTTGCAGCATTTTTTTTTGGCATCATGGCCATGTTGACTCTGCAGGTTTTTAGGCAGAGTAGTTGCTGTTTACCCGCACTTGGTGCAGGTTTGCTTTTCGCCCTTCCTTGGGCATTGTTGTTTTTACTCTTGTTTGTACTCTCTTTACCTTACTTTACCTGCTTTTACCTTACTTTCCTTTTTAGCACTTGCATTCCTTGCTCTGAGGTGTTCTATTTTCTTCTGAACGCCTCAGGTTCTGGGCGGTAGCCAGTAGGTGGCTGTTGCGGAGGTGCTGTTGGAGGTTTCCTTTCTGTTGGCTGTTGAGACTCTCCTGAGTCATTGTGAGGTAGTTTTACTGCACTTTCTACAGACATGCATACTTGCCAGTGGGTTCGTGTCAGCTGTTGGCGCCCCTGGTAGTTTTACCTTTTTGTACTAGATATGCTTTTCTTCTTACTGCTACCCTTTCTGGGAGATAGTCTATTTGCTCTGGGAAGTTTTATGTTAGGTTGCTAGCTATTTTAAAACTATAAAAGTAAAACTATATTATGTATAAGCATATGATCAGCATGATTTCTAAAAAGAACTCACTTAACGTACTTTCATAATTACGTATAACAAATGATTTTCCTATATATGTATAAATTAAAACTAGAGTTTTGGTTCAGCGTAAGGGCCCTTCGGGATCACTTATGCGCTCATTTAGGATGATGACGTAAATGAAGTATCTTCCGCTACGTATAAAAATCAGTTTTGAAACCGTGGACTCTTTGGTCCACTGAGCCGAGGGATACGGCCAATAAATAAATCAAGTTTTTTTTTATAATCAATTAATTCATGATTTGAAGGATTTGGAGTGTCGCCTGAACGTCGGCAGTTATCCCCTGCTCGACGTGGCATCACAGCGCGTAGATTTTCTCTTACTCTGATTTAAAATATAGTGAGAAAAAATGCGGGTTGTGACAGTTGGTATCAGAGGGAGGTTGCTTGACAATTGGTCGGGCAACCTTCCTTTGTTTGTGTTAGATGTTTAGAGTCATATCATACACACACCGACATGTCATCGGCACGTTTTGGCTGAAGCACGAACACTGCACTACACTCATAAGCATAACATGAAGTATACGGGGCATATTATGTATTTTACGATACATAATATGTGATTGTATATGGATCCACCATAGGGGCAACATGCGAGGGTTATGTATTATGGGTGCATAACCTCACCGCATGGATGCGACTAGCACGTTTTCTTTTTAGTTGCATGAGAATGTTATGTAGTATGGGATGCATAACATTTTCATGTGTACTCCGCCATGGCATGCACTAGGGCCTTTTTAGAATGCATAGCATAATCATGCATAGCATAACATTGCATAAGCACAACGCGCCAAGCTAAAGACGTGCAGGATGACATGTGTACACACATAATTTTTGAGTCAAAAACAATATAATTCATGCATTCCCGATCTAGGCACAAGAGTTAGTGTGATGGTGGTGAACCATCTTAGGCTAAGCATATCATTCCTTTTGTATTAAATAAAATAAAATCTCAGAGCAAATATAGCAGTAGAAGATCATATTTATGTATGTATTGTCTGTACCTTTTGTCTAATCCTAGGAGTTTAGCTAAGTTCTAATCGTTTGTTATGTTTTAATTTTCCTTATAGTATGCCGCCGAAGCGTAGAGTGACGAGGTCGACTCCCCAGTCTGAGGGTGAGTCCTCCGGTGCTCAAAGTGATGCGTTGGTGGAAAGCCTGAGGCAGAGTAACGAGGCCTTATCAAGGCAGGTGGTGGAGTTGCAGGCCCAGATGCAGTCCTTTTTATCCGGAGCGGCGGGTCAGACTCCGGGAGTTCAGGACCCCGCCGTGGGTACAGCTGTCCTAGCCCCTCCTGCCCCTCCTGCTCCTCTCGTGCCTCCAGTGGTGGTGCCCCCCGGGATGGCTTTCATCTCCCAGTTTCAGCGGCTGCGACCTCCTACCTACGATGGTAAGGCGGACTATATGGTACTAGATGACTGGATGATCACCATGGAGGAGATGTTCCACTACTCTGGGGTGACTGAAGACCAGAAGGTAATGTTAGCCGCCTATCAGCTGAAGGGGCTAGCGAAGAGCTGGTGGTTGCGAGAGAAGGAAGGCATGGTGGGAGGATGTACTTGGGCATCCTTCAAAGAGATCCTGATGAGGAAGTTTCTACCGTCAGTAGAGCGAGACAGGCTGATGAATGACTTTATTCATTTGAAGCAGAGGCAGCTATCCGTCAGCGACTACGAGATTGAGTTTAGCAAACTCAGTCGCTTTGGTCCTAGCTTGGTGAGCTCCGAGGAGGACAGGGTGAAGCGGTTTCTTGGTGGCCTCAGGAGCGATGTCCAGCAGCTTGCGGTTGCTCACGGCGCAGTTACTTATGCGGGTGCAGTTGAGGCCGCTTTGAAGGTAGAGGCTATCGAGAACGCGAAGCAGCGCGGACAGCAGGCGAGAAGCGAGAAGAGGAGGTCAGTTGAGGAAAAGGGTCCCCAGGTTCTTGGTGCTGCTTCTGAGAAGAAGAGCAAGGTAGTGTGCAGTTTCTGTGGCCATCCGGGCCACCCAGCTGAGAGGTGCTTCAAGAGGGCAAGGGTCCAGAAGAAGGAGCATGTGCATGCTATCCAGAGTGCTCCGAGGAGGGATGTTCCTTGTCCTGTCTGCAAGCGACCCGATCACGAGGCTGCTCAGTGCTGGTCCAGGGATCGTGTTTGCTACCAGTGTGGCCAGAAGGGCCATATTAAGTCGAGGTGCCCTCAGGTTCAGTCCGCTCTACATGCCGTTCCGCTCCAGGCTTTACCTCCGCCTCAGCCGGTGGACAAGGGTAAAGGGAAGCTGAATGTGGTATCTTCAGCGGAGGCTGAGACTTCGACGCAGGTCATTTCAGGTAAACCCCCCCCCCCTCGCTTGACTTTCTCTTTTGTAGCAGTTTTAGTGTTGCTATGGTTTTGTTTATTGCTTGTGCGTTTATGGTTTTGTTTGTGTATAGGGAAATTTAAGGTAAGGAACCGCTGGGCCCGCGTTCTGTTTGACTCAGGTGCTACCCACTCTTTTGTGGCTAGGGCCTTTGTCGAGCGGTGCCAGTGGGTTGTTGATCGTGTTGGTGGAGCCTTTTGCGTCAAGTTCCCCTCGGGTGAATCCGTGATATCAGATCAGGGCATTCTGGACTGCCCTATTTTGTTGGGGGATTATCTGGCCAAGGCTGATCTGAAAGTGTTGGACTTAGAGGATTTCGATGTCATCCTGGGTATGGACTGGTTGTCCCGATATGATGCAGTGATTCAGTGCAGGGGAAAGCGCTTGGATTTCAGAAAGGACAGCGGTCAGCCCGGGAGTGTTTTCGGTGATTCGCGTCGGGACTCTCCGGCGATTTCTGCGGTATGTGCTCAGAGGGTTTTTCCTGCTGGTTGTTTTGCTTGTCTGGTCTCAGTGTTGGGGACTGTTAGCAGTGTGCCGCTTTTGGATGAGATTCCGGTTGCGCGAGAGTTTCCTGACGTGTTCCCTAGCGATCTTCCCGGTCTTCCTCCAGACAGGGATGTGGAGTTCGTGATCGATTTGGAGCCTGGTACGCGTCCGATTGCCAAGGCGCCGTATCGGATGGCCCCGCGAGAGCTGGAGGAGCTTCGTACTCAGCTTGATGAGTTGTTGGAGAAGGGCTTCATAAGGCAAAGCTCGTCGCCCTGGGGTGCTCCGGTTCTCTTTGTGAAGAAGAAGGATGGTTCGATGCGCCTTTGTATCGACTATAGAGAGTTGAACAAAGTCACCATCAAGAACAGGTATCCTCTGCCCAGAATCGACGACTTATTTGACCAGTTGCGTGGCAGTTCAGTATTTTCGAAGATAGACCTCCGTTCTGGTTACCATCAGCTTAGGATCCGAGAGTCGGATGTTCCACGGACGGCTTTCCGATCGAGGCATGGTCATTTCGAGTTCCTGGTCATGTCTTTTGGGCTGACCAATGCGCCTTCAGCATTTATGGACATGATGAACCGGGTGTTCAAGGACTTTCTGGACAAGTTTGTCGTTGTGTTCATTGACGACGTTCTGATTTATTCTCAAAATGCGGCGGAGCATGATCAGCATTTGCGGTTGGTGTTATCCGCCTTGAGGGATCATCAGTTGTATGCCAAGCTGAGCAAATGCGAGTTCTGGTTGCCTCAGGTTTCCTTCCTGGGTCATGTGGTGAACAAAGATGGTATTTCAGTGGACCCGGAGAAGATCTCAGCAGTGATGGATTGGAGTAGGCCGAGCACACCCAAGGAGATCAGGAGCTTCTTGGGGTTGGCCGGCTATTATAGAAGATTCGTCGAGGGCTTTTCTACCTTGGCAGCGCCCTTGACAAAGCTGACGCAGAAGCATGCGGCGTTCGTTTGGAGTGATAAGTGCGAGGAGGCCTTTCTGGAGCTGAAGAGCCGGTTATGTTCTGCCCCTGTGTTGACCTTACCGGCGGAGGGACAGGACTATGACGTTTATGTGGATGCCTCGCACGTTGGACTCGGTGGCGTGTTGATGCAGGAGGGGAAGGTGATCGCTTATGGGTCTCGTCAGTTGAAGATTCATGAGCGGAACTATCCTACGCACGACCTCGAGTTCGCAGCGGTGATTTTTGCCTTGAAGTTGTGGAGACACCTACTCTATGGAGCTCAGTGCAAGATTTTCACAGATCATAAGAGCCTGAAGTACGTGTTCACTCAGAAGGAGCTGAATTTGCACCAGCGGCGGTGGCTTGAGTATGTTGCTGATTATGATGTTGAGATTCAGTACCATCCGGGCAAGGCCAATGTGGTGGCCGACGCCTTGAGCCGGAAGACGGGGAAGGTCTTCAATCTCACCGCGGATCGTTTAGTGGAGGAGTTTCTATTGATGGATATCACCGCAGGACGCTGTGAGTTGCAGAGCAGTTTGGTAGTGGCAGAGCCGTCATGGATTTCTCTCACCAGATTGCATCAGAAAGAGGATCCGGATTTGTTGCACTTGTACCTCAGAGCTGAGAGGGGAGAGTTGCCAGATTTCTCCATCGACCAGGCGGGTACTTTGAAGTACCGCGGCAGGTTTTGCATCCCCGCAGTTGGAGACATCAGAGTATTGGTTTGCAAAGAGGCTCACGGATCCAGTGTTTCCTACCACCCGGGATCTACGAAGATGTACCATGATCTGAAGCAGATCGCCTGGTGGTATGGGATGAAGGGTGATATAGCTCGTTTTGTCTCGGAGTGTTACACTTGCAGGCGGGTGAAGGCCGACCATGGGAGGCCTGGTGGCAAGTTGGCACCATTGGAGATCCCGACTTGGAAGTGGGAAAGCATCTCGATGGATTTCATCACAGGCTTACCGAGATCTCCGAGAGGGTTTGATTCTGTTTGGGTGATCGTGGACCGATTGACGAAGTGTGCGCACTTCGTACCTTATAAGATCGATTACTCGATGAAGAAGATTGCTGAGTTGTACTTGGATGAGGTCGTCAGATTGCATGGCATTCCAGTTAGCATCGTTTCAGATCGAGACTCTCGGTTCACATCGCGTTTCTGGAGGAGTTTGCAGGAGGGTTTGGGCAATGATTTGAGGTATTCCACAGCTTACCATCCGCAGACCAACGGGCAGACCGAGCGTGTGAATCAGATTGTGGAGGATATGATCCGGTGCTATATTCTCGATCATGGAGGTGCTTGGGATGAGCGTTTACGGCTCATGGAATTTGCCTACAACAACAGCTACCAAGAGAGTCTACAGATGGCTCCCTTCGAGGCGTTGTATGGGAGGCGCTGCAGAACCCCTTTGTTTTGGGCCGAGGCCGGTGAGAGGCCTGTTTTGGGTCCTGATGCACTCGAAGAGATGGAGGTTTCCGTGAAGCTCATTCGGGAGAAGCTTCGAGTTGCTCAGGAGAGGTATGAGAAGAACGCCAATCGGCGTAGGTCCGATTTGGAGTTTTCAGTGGATGATTTGGTCTTCTTGAAGGTGTCTCCGATGGTAGGAGTGAAGAGGTTTGGCAGAAATCGGAAGTTGGATCCGAGATTTGTGGGCCCGTTCAGGATTTTGGAGCGTATTGGTGTGGCTGCTTATAGGCTGGATCTGCCAGCTAGCTTCCCGGGGGTTCATAATGTCTTTCATGTGAGCCAGTTGCGGAAGTGCGTGCGGAGCAGTGGGCAAGTCTTGGACGCTGTGCCCCAGTTAGAGCCAAATCTCTCGTATGTCGAGGTGCCGGTCCGCATTTTGGAAGCTCAAGCTCGAGTGTTGCGGACGAAGTCTATTCCTATGGTGAAGGTTCTTTGGAAGAATCAGGATTTGGAGAGCGCGACTTGGGAGCTAGAGTCGGCTATGAGGGAGGCTCACCCTCATTTGTTCCCCTGAGTTGTCGGGTACGTTCCCTTTCTGGTAGTTTGTTTCTTTCCTTCTGTTGTAGGAGTGGTATTCGCAAAGTTTCGGGTCGAAACTTTTTGTTAGGGGGAGTGACTGTAACGCCCCCGAATTTTCGATGATTTATTTTAAATCCTTTTTCGGCGTTACGTTGACGTTTTCCGTCTCGAGCCGTTGTTAGAGTACCTCGTTAGGTGTTCTTAGAGGTTTAGCCTGTTTGCGGGTTTCCCCAGCTAGCCGGTGTCTGTTTTGGAGACCCGGTTGAGCCGTTCAGGGAATTCTCGTGTTTGGCTTCGGGCGAGGTTAGCTCGAGTTTTGTTCGTCGGAAGTCGTTTTCGACTTCGCCGTTGTGTTCGTAGCCCGGGTTTTTAGCTACGGTGCGATTTTGGTCGAAATCCGAAGACGTCGCGTTTTCGCGTCGTTTTGGCGGTAGTTAATTTGTGCGAGTCGTCATTTTTCTATGTGACGGCATGCCTCTTGGCGCATGTGTAGTTTATCGCGCGATTTATGCGTGCCGGTATTTTGTACGTGCTCGTGCGCGTGTGTGCGCGCGCGCGTGTGCGTGCGCGCGGGGTTGAGTATGTTTGCGTGTGCGTGTCGGCGTTCGTGTTAGTATGTGCGCGCGGAGGGGTACGATTTCGTGCGTGCCCTTGCGTGCTAGGTGTTATATTTATGTACGTACGCGTGCGTGTGCATGCGTGCGAGGGTGTATACTATTATGTGTATTAATAGTTATTTGGGTTGTATGTTATTAGGGGTTAATTATTAGTATTAACTGTTAAGTTTAATGTATACTATTTATTAGTATTAAGTATTAGTTAAATGTATTAGGATTAGTTTAGGTTAGGTTTTATTATAACCCCCCCCCCCCCCTCTCTCCCGTGAACCAGCAGCCGCCCCCCCCCCCCCTTTATTTCTTTTTTTTTTGTTGTTTCCTGTGCGAGCCCGAGCCCGAGCGGAAACCGCCCTAGCCGGCCTCCTTCCGCCGCCCGCCGCCCGCAGCTCCGGCCTCCCCTCCCCGATCCGAGTCCGGATCCGTGATCCCCTCGCCGAGAGCTTCGCTCCGAGGTATTCTATTCGTCATTCCTCCATGATTTCCATTTGGATTTCGTTTTGGATTTCTCTTTTTTTTTGGAATATATTGTTCTCCTTTCATGTTTAGATGCAATCTTAGGTGGATTTGGAATTGTTGGGAGCTTTCCGGAATTTTTGGGCGTCCGCCATAGCGCCGTTGTGCTGGCGAAATTTTCGGTGATTCGTGCGAGGCAAGTGTTTCTCCCTTTCGCCGTTTGGCCTCTCTTTTCCTCTATTGCTTGTTAAATTCATAATCAAAATTGTTAATTTAGTCGTAATAACGCCCCTCCTAACCCTTATCCCCATTGGATCGCGCTAGAAAAAAATTAGGATTTCTACCCTCCCGCTAGTAGCTTCCGATTTAGGACGGCGTCGCGGTAGGTGTGTCGCGTAGATATGGGTTAGCGTCGGGTTGAGTTTATGTTAGGCCTAGGTGTAGGTCTAGGTTTTGGGGATTTTGCCTAGCTTGCCTATTTGAGGCGTTTAGGTGTAATTGTGCACGCACGGCCTATGGTCGTGCGTCTTTTAAATCGTGCGACCCGATGTCGGTGCTCGTACGCTAGGCTTAGGTTCGAGTGGGTGTACTCACTCGCAGCGGCGTTGCGTAATCGCAACGACTAATCCCTTAGCGTTGATTTCTCCCCGAGTGTTTTGCTCGTGTATCGAGAGTCCCTTGTCGGCTGTTACTTTTCGAAGGCCGAATCGTGGGTTGTGGTCAGTAGTGGTGGTGGATGGCTCTTTTAGGGGTTGTGTGGCGTGATGTAGCCTTGACCACACTCTTTACCTTGACCCGAGTAGTTTTCTGGGCAAGTGAGTGATGGGTCTTTTGTGCCTTCACGTGTCAACCCTTGAGCAATTTGTTGACTCGGAATTAGTGGTTGGGCGATTTGGAACGCTTTCAACCTGATTCCAAGTTTCTTGTTTTTGCTACTGCCGCCTCTCACAATTTAGGATGTTAGGCGTTTCTTCCGTAGGTGTTGCAGCATTTTTTTTTGGCATCATGGCCATGTTGACTCTGCAGGTTTTTAGGCAGAGTAGTTGCTGTTTACCCGCACTTGGTGCAGGTTTGCTTTTCGCCCTTCCTTGGGCATTGTTGTTTTTACTCTTGTTTGTACTCTCTTTACCTTACTTTACCTGCTTTTACCTTACTTTCCTTTTTAGCACTTGCATTCCTTGCTCTGAGGTGTTCTATTTTCTTCTGAACGCCTCAGGTTCTGGGCGGTAGCCAGTAGGTGGCTGTTGCGGAGGTGCTGTTGGAGGTTTCCTTTCTGTTGGCTGTTGAGACTCTCCTGAGTCATTGTGAGGTAGTTTTACTGCACTTTCTACAGACATACATACTTGCCAGTGGGTTCGTGTCAGCTGTTGGCGCCCCTGGTAGTTTTACCTTTTTGTACTAGATATGCTTTTCTTCTTACTGCTACCCTTTCTGGGAGATAGTCTATTTGCTCTGGGAAGTTTTATGTTAGGTTGCTAGCTATTTTAAAACTATAAAAGTAAAACTATATTATGTATAAGCATATGATCAGCATGATTTCTAAAAAGAACTCACTTAACGTACTTTCATAATTACGTATAACAAATGATTTTCCTATATATGTATAAATTAAAACTAGAGTTTTGGTTCAGCGTAAGGGCCCTTCGGGATCACTTATGCGCTCATTTAGGATGATGACGTAAATGAAGTATCTTCCGCTACGTATAAAAATCAGTTTTGAAACCGTGGACTCTTTGGTCCACTGAGCCGAGGGATACGGCCAATAAATAAATCAAGTTTTTTTTTATAATCAATTAATTCATGATTTGAAGGATTTGGAGTGTCGCCTGAACGTCGGCAGTTATCCCCTGCTCGACGTGGCATCACAGCGCGTAGATTTTCTCTTACTCTGATTTAAAATATAGTGAGAAAAAATGCGGGTTGTGACACCTAGATACAACAAGTTTGAATGTTGGTGTTGTGGCAAGAGAGGCCATTTTGCCTTAGACTGCTGGCATAACACAAATGTAAGGAAGAACAATAGTCTACCAGTTAGAAGAGCTGCTGGTAGTCCTAATATGAATGGTGCTAACCTGAACCAAGGACCCAAGACTTACTTGGGTTCTAAGGAAAAGTAATTCTGTATTGCAGGAAAGTCCAAGTTACCATGCCCCTATATGGTACTTGGACAGTGGATGTTTCAGGCACATGACTGGAACAAAGGGGCAGCTGATGGAGTACACATCTGTCAAAGATGGACCTAAAGTAATCTTTGGTGGATCTGAAAGAGGAATCATCAAAGGGTTTGGTAACATTTCTTTAAACCAAATTACCATCACCTAAGTGGCTTATGTAAAAGGGTTGAAACATAATCTGATTAGCGTAAGTCAACTGAGAGATCTTGGATATGACATTTCATTTGTTAAGGATGGATGTCATATCAAAAGGTCAAGTGATCAAAAAATCATATTGACTGGGTATAGAAAGAGAAATGTTTATTGTCTTAATTTTGTATGTGAGAACAAGGCTTCTCCCATCTGTCTTGTGGCTAATGATAATGCATCTCATTGTGTCAAGTGGCACAAGAGGTTGGCTCATCTTAACTACAAGACAATTGGCCAACTCTTCAGCAAAGAGTTAGTGAGGAATGGTCCTCAAGTTAAGTGTATAAAGGAAGGGATATGTTCAGCTTGTCAAAAGGGCAAGCAGACAAAATCCTCCTTTCGTAGTCTTGAAAACAAGGATTCTGTGAGGTGCTTATACCTCTTACATATGGATCTTTTTGGTCCTATGCCAGTTCATAGTCTAGGTAGGAAGGTCTGCACTTTTGTGGTTGTGGATGACTATTCTAGATATACATGGGTGTTCTTTCTGAGACAAAAATCAGAAACCCCAAGTGTCTTACTTAGTTTTGTGAAACAAATTCAGAATGAACTAAACAGTACAGCGATCAAGATCAGAAGTGACCATGGCACTGAATTTCAATCTGAAAGTATGACAAGATTATGTGAAGACTTTGGGATTTTCCAAGAGTTCTCCTCACCTAGAACACCTCAGCAAAATGGTATTGCTGAAAGAAAGAATAGGACATTGATTGAAGCTGGTAGAACTCTATTGAGTGACACCTCTCTTCCAGAATATTTCTGGGCTGAGGCAGTAAACACTGCATGTCATGTGATCAATAGGGCTTCTATCACCAAGTGCCACAAAAAGACTCCCTATGAAATTATGAAAGGTAGAAAACCAAATTTATCCTACTTTAGGATCTTTGGTTGCAAGTGCTATATACTTAACAATGGCAAGTCATATCTAACTAAGTTTGCTGCCAAATCCCAAGATGGGATATTTGTTGGGTACAGCATAAATAGTAAGGCCTATAGAGTCTTCAACTTGACTACTCAAGTTGTAGAAGAATCTGTACATGTTGTGTTTGATGAATCAAGATTAATCAACTGTGAGTTGCCTTGTAGTTCATACTATCCAACAGGTATTAGCAAAAGAATGGACAAGCTTTCCATTGCAGAAGAATCAAATGCAGATGAAGTAGTGGAAAATGAAGGCTACAGTCCAGGGGGAGTACAAAACTCTATTGAAGCTGATGACAACCAAGAAGTACAGCATGATGAAAGAGCTGGAGATGTTCAACCTGAAGAAAATCTTCCTCCAGCCATAAGACATCTAAAAGATAATCCAGCTAATCAAATAATAGGTGATCCAAGTCAAGGAGTGCAGACTAGAAGCAGAAATCTGAGCACAGTCCTGCACTCAAGCTTCCTATCTCAACTGGAGCCTAAGAAATTTGAAGAAGCCATCCAAGGCCAACATTTGATTAATGCTATGCAAGAGGAGCTTAATCAATTCAGAAGGTGCAAAGTCTGGGAGCTTGTTCCTAAACCAAAAGACCATAACATCATTGGAACAAAGTGGATATTTAGGAACAAGTTGGATGAGAGTGGAGTAATAGTAAAGAACAAAGCAAGACTGGTTGCTAAAGGATATAGGCAGGAAGAAGGAATAGATTTTGATCAGACATTTGCCCCAGTAGAAAGACTGGAGGCAATCAGGATGTTTCTTGCCTATGCTGCATACCAAGGATTCAAGGTATACCAAATGGATGTGAAATCAACATTTCTAAATGGAGATCTAAAAGAAGAAGTCTATGTGGAACAACCATCAGGTTTTGTAGACTCTCTTAAACCTGATTATGTTTTTAGACTTAGGAAAGCATTATATGGGTTAAAGCAAGCCCCAAGGGCTTGGTATGACACCCTGTCTACTTTCCTTATTGAGAACAAATTCTCAAGAGGCAAAATAGACAAGAGTCTATTCCTTAGGGAGTCTAAAGGCAAGATAATCTTAGTCCAAATCTATGTGGATGACATAATTTTTGGGTCTATAGAGAACAACCTTTGCAAGAAGTTTGCCAAACTTATGCAAGGGAAGTTTAAAATGAGTAGTATGGGGGAACTTAAGTTCTTCTTTTGGACTCCAAGTAAGACAGACTGATGATGGCTTGTCCATATCCCAGTCTAAGTTCACCAAAGAGTTGATAAAGAAATATGGTATGGAATCTTCCTCTACCATGAAAACTCCAATGGGAACAAATATTCATATATGTAAAGATGATACAGGTAAGCCTGTAGATGAGTCTTTGTATAGAGGAATAGTTGGTTCTCTATTATACCTCACAGCTAGTAGACCAGATATTATGTATGCTACATGTGTCTATGCTAGGTACCAGGCATGCCCTAAAGATTCTCATTATACTGCTGTTAAAAGAATTTTGAGATATTTAAAAGGCACACCAAATCTAGGCCTTTGGTACCCTAGGAATAGAGATTTTCAACTAATAGGTTATTCAGATGCAGATTTTGCAGGCTGTAGAGAGGATAGAAAGAGTACTACAGGTACTTGCCAATTCTTGGGAGGAAGACTGATATCATGGAGCAGTAAAAAGCAAACCAGTGTGGCAATATCCACAGTTGAGTCTGAATATGTTGCTGCTGGAAGTTGCTGTGCACAGCTATTGTGGATTCAGCATCAGTTAAAGGACTATGGTATTCAAGTAAGTAGAACACCTTTATTGTGTGATTCTAAGAGTGCTATTTCTATTGCTAACAACCCTGTTTCTCATAGTAGAACTTAACATATAAAAATAAAATACCATTTTCTTAGAGAGCATGTAGAAAGAGAAGATATCTCATTGGAATTTGTTAAAACAGATTATCAAATTGCAGATATTTTTACTAAGCCACTGGATGAAACAAAATTCAATAAATTTAAAATTGAATTAGGAATGCTGACCATTGATTAGTATATCAACAAACAGAAATTGGCTAAGTAAAATGGTATCGACACTTTCAGTGATAAA
This sequence comes from Platanthera zijinensis, assembly GCA_039513925.1. Lineage (NCBI taxonomy): Eukaryota > Viridiplantae > Streptophyta > Magnoliopsida > Asparagales > Orchidaceae > Platanthera > Platanthera zijinensis. The sequence goes on from CM077097.1 coordinate 2,791,038, forward strand.
GTGTCGACTCAGTATAGTTATGTCGACTTGTCAGAGAATTTATGTCGATACAGAGAATTTGTGTCGACACTTAAGGATCAAATAGTCGACTAATCCAGAAATGTAGTGTCGACTTCACCAGAATAATGGTGTCGACACTTACAGATTTTGTGTCGACACTTGTACTAAGAGTCGACACAGAATTTCTGATGCTCTACTATGTCTCTCTTGTGTCGACATATCCTCAATTGGTGTCGACACACAGTAGTCAACATTGATGTCGAGACAGTAAAAGTTTGTGTAGACACATTTCATCTGTGTCGACACATTTAGTCTGTTTTTGCCCGCCTTTTGACCTTCTTTCATTAGAGGGTATAAATAGGTCAAGAACATATTCTGTCGACACGCTCACAAGGTTTTCGAGACTAAAACCCTGTGTCGACATTCTCTCTCTTCTCTTCTCTCCGGTTTTCTCATCTTTCCAATGGCGCCAAAGGTTGAGGATAACGTCAATGACGGATATGAGCTGGTTAGGGCTGCGTTCGACAATGCCACGCCTAAAATAAAATAGGTGATATCTTATCTTGCTGATAATGGATTGGAATATCTGGTTTCTGAACCTACCAAAATCTGGAAGAAGGAGGTACTTGAATTTTACACTTCAGCATCAGTGGATTCTTCTGGACTCAAGATCAAATCCACAGTTCATGGAACCAAGGTGAAACTTACTCTACGGAGTTTAAGAAAGATTCTTCAATTACCAAGCATTGAGAATGTGGAAGAGGTCCCCGCCTCTAAGACAAGGGAGGCTCTACAATGGTGTGGATTGGATCCAACCGTCAAAATTGGAGCAGCTATCAACAGAAAAGGAATGAATCCACAAGGCAAATTTCTATCTGAAGTGGTTGGGAAGGTGATCTTGTGTAAACCTGGCGGCCATGATAGGATTTCAGCCCTAATGTTTAACCTCATGACAAGGATCATCTTCAGGGTTAACACAGACTGGTCAACAGTTGTGTTTGATAAAATCAAGGAAGGACTTAAGAAGCCAAATCTGGCTAGGATTTTGAGTCTATATCTGTCTAGACTCATCCCAGAGGTCATGCAACAAATTCCTGGGACTAAGATCAATCACATGAGAAAAATGGACATGAGATTATTCACAAGATGGGATAAAGTTCTGTCCAAAGAGGTGCCTGATGTGGACAGGCAGGACACACCAGAAAAATCTCCAGGTCATGATCAAAGTACTGAACAACTTCCAAGAGATCAAGTGAGAGAGCAGGCTGAAGACCAGCCTGAGTCTACTCAAGTCCAGGATGACTCTTTACCTGCACAGGTGCAGGGGGAGCAAGTTTATTCTTTTGCCCAGGACATTCCTAACATTGAACAGGTGCAAGGGGAGCAGATTTCTGAACAAGTGCAAGAGGAAGAACAAATATATTTATCAAAAGATTTGCACACTGCTGGTCTAGATGACTCATCTTCTGCTCAGGCACAAAAGGAATTCACTCTAGATGAGTTGTTTCCTGATGTTGAAATTGCTACTGATTGAATTGAGGAGGAGCAAGAAATTGAGAAGGAGCTCGAAGTTGAGGGGAGCAAGTGATTGTTGACAAAGATCAATATGTCACTGAGACAGATATTCCTCCTTCTCCTCCTGAAAGAGTTCAGATTGAAAGCTCTTCAGAATCTGAGTCTGCAGAAGCCAGAGTGGCAAAGAAAAGGAAGCTCATGGTCTTCAAAAGAAGAAGCCATAGCTACAAGCAAGCTCTACAGTCTTCAACTCACCAATCTCCATCTGATTTTAATTACAACAAGTTCATGGTAGATTTGTAGGTGAAGCTAGATAATCAGAGATTAGCCATGGAGAAATATGTTGATGAAAGTAATAAAAATCTTCAGTTTGATCTGGCTCAAGATATAAAATCTATAAGATTTGAAGTCAATCAAAATAAAAGAGAAATGACTGATTATTTTACAAAAGGGGCACATGCTGTTGTATATCTAGCACAAAAACAAGGGGAAATGAAGAAAGAAATAGATGCTCAATCTGTTAATCAAGGATACATTCTTGAAAATCAAAAACGGCTAAATGACAATTTGACAACTTCCAACACAGATATTCTTGCTCAATTTCAAACAACCATGTCTAAATTGACTGAAGCTAGGGCATCTGAAATGCTTGTATATGAAACTAAGTTCAACACTGCTTTAGACTCAGTTCAGTCAGCCATCACCACTTCCCAGAAGGAAATTACTTCAAAACTTAACAAGTTGAAACCTTTCTTCAGAGATGGCATTAATTATCTAGATGGTCAGATCAGATTTCAGAAGGACGATCTCAGAGATCATGTAGAAAGAGAAGTCCTAAAGGGGGAGAGGGTACTTATTTCTGCTGGCTCAGAACATGCCAAGTGGGTAACTAACAGTATCAGAGCCACATTGGGATATCCACCCCTTTGTGATGATGATAATATGACAGAGTCAGGAGTTCAGCCAAAAGGTCTACTTGAAGGCAACCAACCAGAAGTTGCTCAAGTCATATACCCCCCTGCAGATTTTGACTTGATTGATCAGATGGTGCAAACTATATATAGTCCTCCTGAGGAGGTTTCAAATATTATACTTGGAAAAGTAGACATGCCTGAAGCTGCAATCAAGGCTCAGCAAGAGGCTCAACTGTCTAAGAAGAGGTTTAGGGAGCAAGCTGAACTAAAACCTGATTTTGAATAGTGGAGCCCTACCTCTAGAAACATCGTACTAACTGCCTGGAAAGCTGTAAAAGATCAAGTCCATGAAAGGGGCAAGTGGTACAATGAACAAGAATGGCAGAGGCATGAAGCCAGACAGGAGGCTATTGTTCAGTATAGAAGGAAAGCTAAGATGGGAAAGCTACCTCCTGATGTTGTGGAGCCTAGCAAATACTTTCCCAAGACATATCACTACTTTGAGAGACAAAGACTGAAGACTGAGGCTCAGGAGAAGGCTAATCTTAAAGGCAAAAAGCCCATGGAAGAAACTGAACCTTCTGTGCAGGCACAAGTACAACCTGGAAGAGGGATTGTTATAAAGGAGCCTGATCTGTCTTAGTCTTAGATGTCTTAAGTTTTAGTTTAAAAATGTGTAATGTGAAACATTCAGTGTTAAACATTTTGTAAAAAATCATTTTGACATAATACATAAAATCTTGCTCTTTAATTAATTTTTGTATATATGCTTTTATCTCTGTGATGAATCTGTGCAAGTGTTTTGATTGTTAATATTTCCTGTAATATTAAGCTTATATACATCATCATCATTTTGTTTATTATTATCATAAGTGGTGTATATCATTAGCTAATATGGGTTATGACTTCTCCAAATAGGGGGAGATTGTTGGGTACATTGGAAAAGGTATACCTGATTTGAAGAAGCCTAACTTAGCATAATGATATACATCAAGGTGTATTTGATGTTGTTTAAGTTGAATATGTGCAGGTTAAAAGTATGGAAAAATTTCTAAGTCCATGTGTTGACACCAGAAGAAGATGTGTCGACACTTCAGGAAGATTGTGTCGACACTTCAAGAAGGCTGTGTCGACACAGAGAAAATGAGTCGACATCAACTGTGTCGACACCGGGAGATAGTGTCGATACACACAAGATTATAGTTGACATCAACTGTGTCGACACCAGGAGGCTGTGTCGACACACAGAGGCAAAGTCGATAATATTTGTGTCGACACCAGAAGACTGAGTCGACACATATAGGCAGAGTCGACAAAAGCTGTGTCGACACCTGAAGACAGTGTCGACACATACTATGTTCTGAATCTACATCAACTGTGTCGACACACAGGACTTGTGTCGACACACTGCCAAGTCTAGACCAAGTCATTTGCTGATGAATGATGAAGTGTTTGAGTCGACACAAATACTCAGTGTCGACTCACTCTCAAGTTGTAGTATGCAGAAGCTGAGTCGACTTAAAGGCAAACTTGTCGACTTCTCCAGAGGCAGTGTCGACACCAAAGTTACTTGTGTCGACACATATAGGCAGATGGTCTCGACACTTTCTGACAGACAGTCTCAACACTTTGCTGTCCAAGACAAAGGCACAAGATCTTTTTGAAGACTTGACAGCTGTGGGTTACAACAGGTTAACTGAAGCTGTCAGACTTGTCAGAAAATAGATAGAAACCTAATCAGCTAGTCACCAAAAAGAAGGTCTATAAATAGACAGATTCAGAAGTAGAAATCAGAAGTATTATTATTTTTTATTGAGAAGCAACACACATAAAAGTTGCTTAAGGAATCAAATCAAGAAAGTGCAAGGCACTGAAGAAGATCATCATCAGAAGATCTCAGAAGACATTCTGAAGGGTTCAACCTCTTAGGATCAGTCTAAGGAGAATTCGTCCTAGAATTCTGAAGAATTTCCAAAGGGATTGGATAGAGAGGGATCCAGTCGTTTGAAGATCAAGAAGGAAGCTGTTACAGGTTTCTCAAGAAGCTGTTTGGAAATCAACACAGCTAGTTTAGATTCAAGAAGCTTTGAAGAAAGCTAAGTTTCAGTTGATTTCATCCATCAGCTGATCAGGTGCTGTCGTGTTCTTTCTCTCTCTATAAGGGCAAGATTCCATAAAACTCTTTTCTAAATTCTGTAGGATCTATTAATATAGATCTGAGTTGTAAGACTATGTTATAAAGGCTGAGTGTAGGAGAGATAATCTCTGAGTTGTAGGTCTTGAATAAAGACTGAGGTAGGGCTGGTTTGCCTGAGTTGTAGGAGTGTGGTATCACTGATAGTTTAACTTTCAAGGCAGCCTAAACACCTAGAGGGGGGGGGGTGAATAGGTTCTGCTTCTCTTTTTAAAACTTTTAAAAAACTTCTAGGCAGAATTCAATTCAATAGCTAACATAATAAACACAGCAATCACAGAAAACAAAACATCACAGATTGCACTATGTTTTATAGTGGTTCCCCAAGGTCTGGGTACATCCACTTTCCCCCTTCACCTATCTAGCAGTATGCTAGATTCGGCCAAACTTCCACTTATCTCAGATCAATAGATCCTATAACTCAGAACCCAACTGGTTCCTACAACTCAGGCACAACTGCCCTACCTCAGCCTTGCCCCAAGGCCTACAACTCAGAGAATATCCTTCTCCTACACTCAGGCAAACAGCCCTACCACTCAGAGTTCAACACTCCTACACTCAGCCTTTATAACATAGGCTTACAACTCAGATCTGTGTAAACAGATCCTACAGAAATATAGAAAAGATTGTTTTAATTGTCTTGCCAAGGTTGAGAGAGAAAAGGACAAGACAATTCTTGATCAGCTGATGTAATCAACTGGTTCTTAGCCTTCTTCAAAGCTTCTTGAAAATGTACTTAGCTGAGTTGATTCCAAACAGCTTCTTGAGAATCCACTGGTGGATTCTTTCTTCTTCTTCAAATTCTGACTTGATCTCTCTCTATCCAGAACTTTGAATGATTCTTCTGAATTCTGATTAGAACTCTTCTTAGATCTATCCTTAGATAGTCTTCTTAGATCTCCCGGAGAAGATCTTCTTAAGTGCCTAGCACTTTCTTGAAATGATTAGAATTGTAATCCTTCTCCACTTTTTGATCCAATGTCTTTCAAAAAGTTAGTTCTATTTTTTCCTGAATCTGTCTATTTATAGACATTCTTCATGGTAACCGGCTGATCCGGTTTCTAACCGTTTTCTGACAAGTCTGACACCTTCAGTTAACCGGTGGTAACCCACAGCTGTCAAATCTTCAAACAAGTCCTGTGCCTTAGACTTGAATCACAAGTTGTTGAAACAGTCTGTCAGAAAGTGTCGAGACCATCTGTCTATCTGTGTCGACATAATTGACTTTGGTGTCGACACAGTCTTCAGTGATGTCGACTAAGTTGCCTTTGAGTCGACACAGCTTCTTCTGCAAATAACTTGATCTTGACTCTTCAGTGTGTCGACACAAGTCCTGTGTGTCGACACAGTTGTTGTAGAATCATAACTTTAGTAAGTGTCGACATAGCCTTCAGGTGTCGACACATTCATTTTTTAACTCTGCTATAATGTGTCGACTTAATGACAATGTGTCGACACATTCTGCTGGTGTCGACAAACTTGAGGTCGACTATTTTCTTCTGTGTCGACACATTCAGATAATGTCGACAATCTTGAGATCGACTATACTCTTCTGTGTCGACACATTCTCCCAATGTTGAGGTCGTCGCTTTTCTTCTGTGTCGACACAAATTCCCAGAGTTGTGTCGACTCTTTTCTTCTGTGTCGACACAAATTCCCAGTGATGTGTCGACTTACTTCTTCTGTGTCGACACTTTCTCCCAGTGTAGTTGTAGACTAACTGCTATGTGTCGACACTGCTTCCCAGTGTTGTGTCGACAATTTTCTTCTATGTGTCGACACTGCTTCCTTTGTGTCGACACTTGGACTTAGAATTTTTCTTGCATACTTTATCAATTCTTCACCTGCACATGTCAACTTAAAACAACATCAAATACACCTTGATGTATATCATTGAGCTAGGTTGGGCTTCTTCAAATCAGGTACACATTTTCCAATGTACCCAACAATCTCCCCCTATTTGGAGAAGTCATAACCCCTATAGCCAATGATATACACCATTTATAAACAGTACTAAATGATGATTAATGACATAGCAGGAATACTTTAATATAAACAAAACATAACAAAGAATCATTCATCACAGAATGCACATTATAATAAGCCAAACAACATTTTGTTTATAACTGGGTAATGTTTGATTACAATGTTTTACATTTGATGATTACATCACAACATTACAAAATATTTAAAACAAAATCAGGATTGATCAGGCTCTCTAATTATAATCCCTTTACCAGACTGAATTGTAGCTGTCACAGGAGCTTCTGATTCTTCAGCTATCTTCTTTCCTTTAAGATCAGCTTTCTTCTGAGCTTCTTCCTTGATCCTTTGCCTTTCAAAATAATGAAAAGGCTTTGGAAAGTATTTGCTTGGCTCCTTAGCATCTGATGGCAGCCTTCCCAGCTTAGCTTTCCTTCTGAATTGTACTATTGCCTCTTGCCTTGCCTCATACTTCTGCCATTCAATTTCATTGTACCACTTTCCTCTCTCATGAACTTTATCTTATATAGCTTTCCATGCAGTGAGTATGATGTTCCTTGAAGTAGGACTCCACTGCTCATAATCTGGCTTAAGTACAGCCTGCTCTCTGAATTTCTTCTTTGCCAATAGAGCATCCTGCTGTTCTTTCAGAGTAGCCTCAGGCTTATCAACCTTTCCAAAGACAATATTAGTAACCTCCTTTGGAGGACTATACATTCCTTGAACTTTCTGATCAATCAAGTCAAAATCTGGAGGGGGGTAAATGACTTGGGCAACCTCAGGTTGAGTGCCTTCAAGTAGATTTGATTGTATTCCTGATTCAGCTACCATAGCATCATCACACAATGGGGGATATCCCAAAGTGGCTCGAATGCTATTGGTCACCCATTTGGAGTGCTCTGAGCCTGCATGTATTAGCATCCTCTCCCCCTTTATGTCTTCTCTAGATACATGATCTCTTAGATCTTCCTTTTGAAATCGAATTTGGCCATCCAAATAATTCACTCCCTCTTTGAAAAATGGTCTTAACTTTTGAAGCTTGTCAGATATTTCTTTTTGAGAGGTTGTGATGGCAGTCTTAACAGATGCAATGGCAGCTTGAAAATTCTTATCAAATTCTTCCTTTTCTTTGGCTCTATCTGTAGGCAGACCTGGAAAAATCTTCTTTACCTCCTTAATGATCTCATTGTGAGATTCAGTTAAATTATCATTCATTCTGATCTGATTTTCCAAAACATAACTTTGCTTCAAAGCAATGTCATCCACCTTTGTAGTGATAGCCTCCTATTGTTTAGCTAGATAAACCACAGCATTGCCTCCCTTGTGGAAGCAATCTGTCATTTCAGTTTTATGCAAGTTGACTTGAAATTGGATGGACTTGATATCCTGAGCTAAGTCAAACTGAAGTGACTTGCTATTTTCATCAACATACTTCTCCAGAGCCATCCTTTGGTCATCCAATTTTACTTGAAGATCTACCATAAATTTGTTGTAATCAAAGGCTGGAGAAACTTGTGGAGGTGTGGTCTGTAAAGCCTGCTTATAATTCTTGCTTCTTCTCTTGAAGACAACAAGTTTTCTTTTCTTTGCCACCCTGGCTTCTTCAGTTTCTGTTTCAGATGAAGTATCTACATGAATTCTTTCTTGTGGATGATGAATTGTATCTGTTCCAGGGAGTTATTGCTCAGCTTCAACATCCACTGGCTCATCCTCAACCTGTGGTTCAACTGCAGCTTCCTGATCAATGTCCATTCCTATGGACTTCTCAATATCTGGTCCACCTCCTACCTTATCAGTAGTAGTATCAATATCTGGGAATAGCTCCTCCATAGTAAATTTTAGTTGAGCTGCCACTTCTGCAGCAGTTAAATCTTGAGATAAGTTTAACTGTGCTTCCTCTTGTACTTGCACTTCAGTATTTGGAGTGTCAGGAGTAGGAGTGGACACTAGCTCCCCCTGAACCTGTGCAGTAATAAGAGTATGAGCAATGTCTTTTATAGTAAAATACATGAGCTCCCCCTATACCTGAGCAGGAGTAGATACCTTTGGAGCAGGAGTGGAAACTGGCTCCCCCTGCATCTGTGCAGGTGTTGATACTTCCTGGACCACAGTTGAGTCAAGCTGTGTCCTCAGTGGATCACAGTATGAGCAATGTCTTTTATAGTAAAATACTTGCTGATTCATTCCCTTCCTGTGGAATGCAGCTCCAATCTTCAATCCTGAATCCAGGCCACACCATTGAAGAGCTTCCCTTGTCTTAGATATAGGAACTTCCTCTTCATTCTCAACTACTTGCAGTTGGAAGATCTTTCTTAAACTTCTTTGGTTAACCTTTACCTTAGTCCCTTGAACAGTAGACTTAATCTTGAGGCCAGTAGAATGGACTGATGCAGAGATAAAGAACTCGTGCACCTCCTTCTTCCAGATTTTAGTAGGTTCTGAAATGAGAAATTCTAACCCTGATGCAGAGAGAAGGGTGATAACTCCTTGAACATCTGCCGGCGCCTCTGCAAAGGCCTGGCGCACCAACTCATACCCTTCATTGATGTTATCTTCAATCCTTGGCGCCATCGTTGTGTCGAGAAAGCTTGAGAGAAGAGAGAAAGATAGACTGTCGACACAGGGTTTTAGTCTCGAAAACCTTGGAAGCGTGTCGACAGAATGAGATTTTGACCTATTTATAGCCGCAGTTGAAAGAAGTTCAAAAGGCGCCAAAAACAGTCAAAATGTGTCGACACAGACGGAATGTGTTGACACAAACTTCTACCGTCTCGACATAACTTCAGCCGACTATGTGTCGACACCAATTTGTGGTTATGTCGACACCTTAGATAAATAGAAATTCTGTGTCGACTCTAAGGATAAGTGTCGACACATATTCTGTAAGTGTCGACACCATTTTCCTGGTTGAGTCGACATTATATTTCTGGTTAAGTCGACAATATAACTCTTAAGTGTCGACACATATTCTCTGTGTCGACACAATATTTCTGACTTGTCGACATAATTTCTCTGAGTCGACACATTACTACTGAATGTGTCAACACATTCTTACTTAGCCAATTTCTGTAACTTCAATGTGTCCTTTTTAACACTTGATTATGTTGTTGTTACTACCTTTACTTATTTATATACCACTTCAATTGCATTGTTAATGATTTTGTTAATACATTAATCAATGGTTAACATACCTAATTCAATTTTGAATTTATTGAATTTGGTTTCATCTAAAGGCTTAGTAAACACATCTGCTATTTGATAATCTGTTTTTACAAATTCCAATGAGATGTCTCCTCTTTCTACATGTTCTCTAAGAAAATGGTATTTGATTTCTATATGCTTAGTTCTACTATGAGAAACTGGATTATTAGCAATAGAAATAGCACTCTTTGAATCACATAAAAGAGGGTGTTCTACTTACCTGAATACCATAATCCTTAAGCTGATGCTGCATCCACAATAGCTGTGCACAGCAGCTTCCAGCAGCAACATACTCTGACTCAGCTGTGGAAATTGCCACACTGGTCTGCTTCTTACTACTCCAAGATATTAGTCTTCCTCCCAGGAATTGACAAGTACCTGTAGTACTCTTTCTATCCTCTCTACATCCTGCAAAATCTGCATCTGAATAGCCTGTTAGTAGAAAATCTCTATTCCTAGGGTACCAAAGACCTAGAGTAGGAGTGCCCTTTAGATATCTCAGAATCCTTTTGACTGCAGTATAATGAGATTCTTTAGGGCAGGCTTGGTACCTAGCACAGACACATGTTGCATACATAATGTCAGGTCTACTAGCAGTGAGATATAGTAGAGACCCAACTATTCCTCTATACAATGATTCATCAACAGGTTTACCTGTCTCATCTTTGCATATAGACATACTAGTTCCCATAGGAGTTCTCATGGTGGAGGATGACTCCATACCATACTTCTTAATTAATTCTTTGGTGAACTTAGACTGGGATATGGACAATCCATCATCAGTCTGTCTTACTTGGAGTCCCAAGAAGAACTTAAGTTCACCCATACTGCTCATCTCAAACTTCCCTTGCATAAGTTTGGCAAACTTTTTATAAAGGTTGTTTTCAGTAGATCCAAAGATTATGTCATCAACATAGATCTGGACTAAGATGATCTTTCCTTTGGATTCCCTAAGGAATAGAGTTTTGTCTATCTTTCCTCTTGAGAATTTATTCTCAATGAGGAAGGTAGACAGGGTTTCATACCAAGCCCTTGGAGCTTGTTTTAACCCATACAAAGCTTTCCTAAGCTTATACACAGAATCAGGTTTAAGAGGATCTACAAAACCTGATGGCTTCTCTACATATACTTCTTCTTTAAGATCACCATTCAGAAATGCTGACTTCACATCCATCTGGTATACTTTGAAGTCTTGGTAGGCTGCATAGGCAAGGAACATTCTGATTGCCTCCAGCCTTGCTACTGGAGCAAAGGTTTGATCAAAGTCAATCCCTTCTTCCTGCCTGTATCCTTTTGCAACCAATCTTGCTTTATTCTTTACTATTATACCACTTTCATCTAGCTTGTTCCTATAGATCCACTTAGTGCCAATTATGTTGTGGCCTCTTGGTTTAGGAACAAGCTCCCAGACTTTGCACGTTCTGAATTGATTCAGCTCCTCTTGCATAGCATCAATCCAGTGCTGGTCTTGGATAGCTTCTTCAAACTTCTTAGGTTCCATTTGGGATAAGAAACTAGAATGCAAAACTGTGCTTTGATTTCTGCTTCTAGTTTGCACTCCTTGTCTTGGATCACCAATTATCTGATCAGTAGGATGATCTCTTAGATATCTTATAGCTGGAGGTAGATTCCCTTCAGGTTGAGCATCTCCAGCTTCTTCATTCTGCTGTTCCTCTTGGTTTTCATCAGCTTCCATTATCTCTTGTACTCCCCCTGGACAGCAGCCTTCATTTTCCAATGCTCCATCTTCCTTTGAAGCTTCAGCAATGGAGAGCTTGTCCATCTTCTTGCTTATACCTGTTGAGTCATTTGATCTACAAGACAACTCACAATTGATTAATCTTGTTTCATCAAATACAACATGCACAGATTCTTCAACCACTTGAGTAGTTAAGTTGAAGACTCTATAGGCCTTACTATTTGTGCTGTACCCAACAAATATCCCATCCTGGGATTTGGCAGCAAACTTAGTCAAATATGACTTGCCATTGTTAAGTATATAGCACTTGCAACCAAAGATCCTAAAATAGGATAGATTTGGTTTTCTGCCTTTCACAATCTCATAGGGAGTCTTTCTGTGGCTTTTGGTGATAGAAGCCCTATTGATGACATGACAAGCAGTGTTAACTGCCTCAGCCCAAAAATATTCTGGGAGAGAGGTGTCACTCAATAGAGTTCTACCAGCTTCAATTAATGTTCTATTCTTTCTTTCAGCAATTCCATTTTGCTGAGGTGTTCTAGGTGAGGAGAACTCTTGGAAAATCCCAAAGTCTATACACAAGTTTGTTATGCTTTCAGATTGAAACTCAGTACCATGGTCACTTCTGATTTTGACCACTGTACTATTCAGTTCATTCTGAATTTGCTTTACAAAATTAAGTAATACACTTGGGGTTTCAGATTTTTGTCTCAGAAAGAACACCCATGTAAATCTAGAATAGTCATCTACAACCACTAGAGTGTAGACCTTCCTACCTAGACTGTGAACTGGCATAGGACCAAAAAGATCCATATGCAAGAGGTATAAGCACCTCACAGAATCCTTGTTTTCAAGGCTTTGAAATGAGGTTTTTGTCTGCTTGCCCTTTTGACAAGCTGAGCATACCCCTTCCTTTATACACTTAACTTGAGGCCCATTCCTCACTAGTTCTTTACTAAAGAGTTGGCCAATTGTCTTGTAGTTTAGATGAGCCAATCTCTTGTGCCACTTAACACAATGAGAAGCATTGTCATCAGCTACAAGACAAATGGGGGAAGCCTTATTCTCACATTCAAAATTAAGGCAATACACATTTCTCTTCCTATACCCAGTCAATATGATCTCTTGATCACTTGACCTTTTGATATGACATCCATCCTTACCAAATGAAATGTCATATCCTAGATCACTCAGCTGGCTTATGCTTATTAGATTATGTTTCAAACCTTTTACATAGGCCACTTGGGTGATAGTAATTAGGTTGGAAGAAATGTTACCAAACCCTTTGATGACTCCTTTTTCAGATCCACCATAAGATCACTTTATGTCCATCTTTGACAGATGAATACTCCTTCAGCAGCCCCTTTGTTCCAGTCATGTGCCTGGAACAACCACTATCCAAGTACCATATAGGGGCATGGTTACTTGGATTCAACTGCAATACAGAATTACTTACCCTTAGAACCCAAGTAAGTCTTGGGTCCTTGGTTCAGGTTAGCATTAATAAAGTTATCATAACCTCTTCTAACAGGTAGACTCTTATTCTTTATAACACTTGTGTTATACCAGCAGCCCAATGCAAAATGGCCCCTCTTGCCACAGCACCAACATTCAAACTTATTGTATCTAGATCTAGATACATCCTTGTCAGTAGAATTTCTGTTCATTGCTGGTGCTGTTGCTACTTCACCTACTGATTTCTTAAAACCATTTGGTTTATGACCATAGGTAGGCCTGCTTGCCTTAACACCCTTGTTCTTCAGAACATTTGTCTTAATATGACCTTGAATGTCTTCATGATCATATATGTTAGAAGGCACTTTCTCCTTACTAAACCTTATAGGGACTGAAAGGTTTAGTGGCTGAATAGGGACTTTGCCTTTCCTCTTGAATCTGCCAGCCCTGGAGTTACCTTTAAATCCTAATCCAGCCTTACCCTTCTGAGTGACAAATTCATCTATCAAGGGTAAGACATATTTTGGCTTAGAGTAACTAGCCACTAAATCCCTTTCAATTCTAAGTCTGGCCTCCAGACTCTTTACTTGATCATTAGTATAATTAATTGTGCCCATCTGAATAATAGTTATATTCTTCAGCTTGGCAATTTCATTTAATTTTTGATCAAGGACTTTTTCTAACTCAGTTGTTGCTACCCTTAGTTCAGCAATTTCCTGAGCCTGTGTTTTAACCAGGTTCTTGCTTTTCTTAAGGGCCCGCAACAAGTCCCCATACTTGTCTATCAATTGATAGACATCTCCTTCAGATCCAGATGCATCTTCATCACTTGATGCAGATGTAGCTGATTCTTCATTTGTACTACAAACAGATGTACAAGAAGGACAGTTTACCTCATTAGGACCAAACTGATTCTGGCATATGTCCTCTTCTGATCTTGTCATCAAACCCATGCATTGATGTTCATTGATGGAGTCTAGCAACTGCATAAACTCTTCTTCCTCAGATGCAGCATATAGTCCAATATATGCTTCAGCTTCAGATCCTGATTCTGAAGTTGACTGGTCTGACAGACTTTTATCTTTCTTTGCTACAAAAGATTTCTCCTTCTTGCCTTTTTGATAAGTCTTCTTCTTTTCTGAAGATTCTTTCCTTTTGTCAGGACAATCAGCCACTACATGTCCAGGCCTATTGCAACAATAGCAGACAATCTTTGAAGTAGTGGCTTTGCTGGGCTTTGATCTACTTTTCTCTTTCCTTGATGACCTTCTCTTCTGATAATAGTCATCAACTTGCTGTGATGTGGAAGGCCTAGACTTCCATTGCTTCTTTTTCAAGAACCTTTGGAATTGCCTAGTGAATGCAGCAAAGTCTGCATCTGACTCACAGCTAACTGAACCCTTATCTGAATTTTCAGAACTATCTTCTTCAACTTCCTTAGGAGGAGATGGTGATTTCCTCCTATTCTTTCTGGTGGCTTCAGCATTAAATGCCACAGTCTTTTCTCTATGCTCTCCTCTTGAGTTTCTTTCCTCCTCCTTCCTTACCATAAGTTGCATTTCATAGGATAGCAACTTTCCAAACAGGGTTGGAGGAGATATTTCTGCCAATTTAGCCACTTCTCTTATGGCACAGATCTTTGTATCCCAATCCTTTGATAAGGATCTTAAGAATTTGTCATTCAGTTCATAGGTACTGAAGACTCTTCCATAGGATATTAGCTCATTCACAATTCTATAGAATTTCTTATAGCACTCAGTTATGCTATCAGATTTTCCTTGTCTAAAGCTTTCATACTCCTGATTTAGCATAGACTTTCTGTCCAGCCTTACTTCTTCAGATCCCTCCATGTAGACAATCAATGTGTCCCACATCTCCTTGGAGGTCTTGCAGTGAATCAGATTCTGAAATGTTGAATCATCTATGGCACTGACAATGATGTTCTGTGCCCTTTTGTCCATGGTTGCCAAGATGATTTCATCCTTGGTCATTTCTGAATAAGTCTTTGGTATTTGGATATTTGCATCAAGAACAGATATCTTCATTGGTATGAAGGGGCCTTCCTGTACTGTGATGTAAATCCTTGGGTCAGATGCTTCCATAAACAATCAGACTCTTTCTTTCCAGATCCCAAAGATTTCCTTCTTGCATATGGGTAATTTCATAGACCCTAGCTCCTTATGATTCTCTCCAGAACCCATCTTCTTGATTCTTGAATCTGCCTATCAGATCTACCTCAGACTGTTAAGTCCTTTTTGAGGAACCTCCCTCTGATACCACTTGATAGTTTAACTTTCAAGGCAGCCTAAACACCTAGAGGGGGGTGAATAGGTTCTGCTTCTCTTTTTAAAACTTTTAAAAAACTTCTAGGCAGAATTCAATTCAATAGCTAACATAATAAACACAGCAATCACAGAAAACAAAACATCACATATTGCACTATGTTTTATAGTGGTTCCCCAAGGTCTGGGTACATCAACTTTCCCCCTTCACCTATCTAGCAGTATGCTAGATTCGGCCAAACTTCCACTTATCTCAGATCAATAGATCCTACAACTCAGAACCCAACTGGTTCCTACAACTCAGGCACAACTGCCCTACCTCAGCCTTGCCCCAAGGCCTACAACTCAGAGAATATCCTTCTCCTACACTCAGGCAAACAACCCTACCACTCAGAGTTCAACACTCCTACACTCAGCCTTTATAACATAGGCTTACAACTCAGATCTGTGTAAACAGATCCTACAGAAATATAGAAAAGATTGTTTTAATTGTCTTGCCAAGGTTGAGAGAGAAAAGGGCAAGACAATTCTTGATCAGCTGATGTAATCAACTGGTTCTTAGCCTTCTTCAAAGCTTCTTGAAAATGTACTTAGCTGAGTTGATTCCAAACAGCTTCTTGAGAATCCACTGGTGGATTCTTTCTTCTTCTTCAAATTCTGACTTGATCTCTCTCTATCCAGAACTTTGAATGATTCTTCTGAATTCTGATTAGAACTCTTCTTAGATCTATCCTTAGATAGTCTTCTTAGATCTCCCGGAGAAGATCTTCTTAAGTGCCTAGCACTTTCTTGAAATGAGTAGAATTGTAATCCTTCTCCACTTTCTGATCCAATGTCTTTCAAAAAGTTAGTTCTATTTTTTTCCTGAATCTGTCTATTTATAGACATTCTTCATGGTAACCGGCTGATCCGGTTTCTAACCGTTTTCTGACAAGTCTGACACCTTCAGTTAACCGGTGGTAACCCACAGCTGTCAAATCTTCAAACAAGTCCTGTGCCTTAGACTTGAATCACAAGTTGTTGAAACAGTCTGTCAGAAAGTGTCGAGACCATCTGTCTATCTGTGTTGACATAATTGACTTTGGTGTCGACACAGTCTTCAGTGATGTCGACTAAGTTGCCTTTGAGTCGACACAGCTTCTTCTGCAAATAACTTGATCTTGACTCTTCAGTGTGTCGACACAAGTCCTGTGTGTCGACACAGTTGTTGTAGAATCATAACTTTAGTAAGTGTCGACATAGCCTTCAGGTGTCGACACATTCATTTTTTAACTCTGCTATTATGTGTCGACTTAATGACAATGTGTCGACACATTCTGCTGGTGTCGACAAACTTGAGGTCGACTATTTTCTTCTGTGTCGACACATTCAGATAATGTCGACAATCTTGAGATCGACTATACTCTTCTGTGTCGACACATTCTCCCAATGTTGAGGTCGTCGCTTTTCTTCTGTGTCGACACAAATTCCCAGAGTTGTGTCGACTCTTTTCTTCTGTGTCGACACAAATTCCCAGTGATGTGTCGACTTACTTCTTCTGTGTCGACACTTTCTCCCAGTGTAGTTGTAGACTAACTGCTATGTGTGGACACTGCTTCCCAGTGTTGTGTCGACAATTTTCTTCTATGTGTCGACACTGCTTCCTTTGTGTCGACACTTGGACTTAGAATTTTTCTTGCATACTTTATCAATTCTTCACCTGCACATGTCAACTTAAAACAACATCAAATACACCTTGATGTATATCATTGAGCTAGGTTGGGCTTCTTCAAATCAGGTACACATTTTCCAATGTACCCAACAATCACTCTGAGTTGTAGGAATCCATTTTGGATTCTGAGCGGTAGGATCTGAGGATCTGAGTTAAGGAAGGGAGTTTGGCTGAATCTAGCACACTGCTTGATAGGCGAAGGGGGAAAGTGGATGTACCCAGATCTTGGGGAACCACTATAAAACTGTGTGCAATCTGTGATGTGTGAATCTCTATGATTGTTGTGCTGTGTGTATATATTCAGTAGTTATATTCTGCTTAAGTTTGAAAACAAGCATTAGAACCTATTCACCCCCCCCCCCTCTAGGTGTATAGGTAGTCTTGAAAGTAAAACTATCAAGTTGTCTACCTAAATCACCTAGATGGGGTGAATAGGTGAGTTGTGCGTCTTTTTGTAAAATAAAAATTTTGAGACCTATGCACACAATTATCAACCAAGCAATCACAGACGACAAAAGATTTATAGTGGTTCCCCAACCTTGGGTACTTCCACTTTACTTCACCGATCTAGCAAACTACTAGACTCGGCTACTCAACTATCTCAGATTGAAATCCAATCCTACGCCTCGGAACAAAGTTCCTACAATCTCGATTCATAACAAGGATCTACACTCGTAAGATAAAACTTCCTACAACTCAGAGATAAAAGAAAATGCTCCTACAATCTGAGAAAAATCTCCTACAAGATATAAGAAAAGATTTATAGAAATACAAACAATGATTTCTCAGATCTAGAAACAGTCGGCCAAAATCTTCTTTCTTTGAACTGTTGCTTTATCAAAAAAGTTGAAGAAGAAACTCGGCAAGATCTTGATCTAAAATTTATTTGACTCAAACGATCCGAGAGATGATGAGGAGTTGAAGAACAATCTCGATCTGTAAGTCTACCTTGATCTTAATCTTCTTGAACGCAAGCCCTAGGCGATTTGCACTATGAAGATAGGCAGCGACTTCCATTTTTGGAAAGAGAAAATCGATTCAAAGACTTAGAATATTATTTGACAGCTTGTTAGGGTCAGTCGGTTTAACACGACCTTATATAAGATCTCCCTAACGGTTATAATTAGCATTAATGACGTACACGCAGACCAATTACATCAAGTCATTTGAAAATCCCGTCAAATCTGGATTTAGCGAATTTCTGACAAATCTTATTGAAGTACTTGATTAAAATATAAACTACTCGAGTATATATATATATATCATTACTCGAGTGGATAGGAATAGATTACTCGACGAGAAGTCCTTGAGTAAATTCGAAAAAGAATTAGTAACTACTCGAGTACATGAAGACCTACAAGAGTTCTAACATAGTTACTCGGGACGTGGAGTTGAACTACTCGAGTACAAGAAGCATTACTCGAGAGAATAGAAATTAACTACTCGAGATGAAAAAGGATTACTCGAGTCAAGGACTTAGAATAATTTCTGAGTGAGGAAAAACGGATTACTCGAGAACTGGAACTGGACTACTCGAGAGGAGATAAACTACTCGAGTATATGGATATCAATACTATAGTAATGGACTTAGAAAGAATTCTGAGGGATGAAAACTTATCACTCGTGTAATAAACCTGGACTACTCGAGTAGTAGATAGACTACTCGAGTACATGATCTTGACTACTCGAGTGAAGTAAAACACCATGAATTCTGTCTTCTGTAACTCTAGACAAAAGACTAATTTACTCGAGTGGTTAACATTATTACTCGAGTGAATGACTTAGAAAATTTCTTAGAGGAAATTTTGTTAACTCGAGAGTAAGGGTTAATCTACTCGAGTAATTGACCTGTCTACTCGAGAGCTATATTCAGGCTACTCGAGAGCCATTCCCTTACTCGAGTACAAATATACTTACTCGAGTATAATCTAAGTATTTAACTCGAGTATATAAGGTACTTACTCGAGTGAAAGACTTAGAAAATTTTTCTCAAACAAAATTTTCTCTTCTTCAACAAACTCAGCAACATTTCATTCTCCAATCAATCCTAGTGCTTGAAATATGAAGTGTATCCTAATAGAGAGGTTACACATGGTTCAACACTATGGATCACACAATGAGGGATTAAATTGTGTGGTCCTGTATTTGATGACCCATTGTAGGATGACATTGGTCTACACTTGGCAATATAGTCTTGCAAACACATAACTCAAGCAACACATCAAATACAACTTAATTCATCTTAATTCAAGGATGACTTCTCCAAATCTTGGTTCTTGATGGTACAATACCCATCAATCTCCCCCTATTTGTAGAAGTCAGAACCCTTTACACTAAGGTGAATTATATAGACATATTAAGAACTAGATGTGCAATAAAGAAAGCAGTACAGTAAGCATAAGGATTAAAATCAAATAGCATAAGATCAGAATTAAGAATTATATAAACTAGATTGTCCAAAATATCATTTCTACACAGAACATAACCACACTCTCATAATTATCTTATGCTTAGATTTAATGATGTTGCTTTCCCTTCTCTTGTTGTCTTTTTTGGTAGCTAAAAGGCTTTGGATAGTACTTTGGAGGCTTTGGAGGAGCAGCAGGGTTGTTCCTACCATATTCTCTTTCATAAATCCTTCTCTTCATAATTGACTTTTCATACAAATCCCATTCCTTGGAGCTGTAATGATCATTCCTATTTTCATTGTAGTCCATGACAAGCTTGAGAGTTTTTAGAATGAGGGACTTAGAAATTTGAGACAAGATTTCTGCAAACTCTGTAGCTTTCCTCTTTTTTTGCCTCAGGATTTGGAATGGATTTACTAGCAGAAGGACCCTCTCCATATTTCCTTCTTTTGGGGATCTGAACTTCTGGAAGGTCTTTAGGAATGTCAGATTCCCAAACTTGAGAATAGGATTCTGGAGGAAGAGTTGCATCATTAGGCCTAGGAGAGAAAGTTGGCATTTGTGCTGGCATCTGAGCTAAAGCTGGCTGGCCATCAGCAAGAGGGTTTAGATGGTGAGGAATGTGTTGGGTCCCTAGTTGGATTTGGGCTAGGTTCACTATGTTAGGATATGACCCAACATGTATAGATCAGGATCATGGTTGTGTCCTAGAGTCTATGTCAAGTCCTTTGAGTCAATAGTACAAAGGACCAGCCTCCTACACTGCCAGAGACTCAAGACTTAGAGAATTCAAGACTTAGAAAAAGGAGTTATACGTTTGTCAATCTCCAGTCAACGAAAGTCGAGCTCAGGACGAACTCAGGGACAATTCTCTGAGCTCAGCTCGACGAACTTAGTTTTCAGCTCGACGAACTCTGGATAAAGTAATAACTCTTCTAAGTCAAACCTCAGTCGACAAACTAAGAACATCAGCTAGAAGAACTCTGTTCTCCGGTCGACTAATTCTGGATAAGGTGATTCAACACTCAACATTAGAAAATATTCTAAGTCCAGACTGCAGACTCAGTTTGACGATCTTGGACCCCAACTGGACTAACTCTGTTCTCAAGGCTCAGCTCGACGATCTTAGATTCAGCTCGACGAACTTGATGCAATGAAGAAGAAAGTTACCAAGCAACATTCAGAGGTCGACGATCTTTGATCTAAGCTCGACGAACAACCATTCTCAGCTCGACAAACTGTGGACTCAAGTCGACGAATCCAGTCTTGGTTGTTTTCCTCTTTTATCCTTATTATGTGGCAATGATTCCTGAGTAATTAATGCTCTAATATTCTATGAATATTACCGTTAGAAAAGAGCATTAATTATGGTCTTCATCAGGATTACTGCATGTCATTTTTATAAGGGACAGTTGGGGAAACAAATCAATGCAAAAAATATTCCAAGGCAGTTAGCATTAATTGCAGGAGGAATTTCAAAATTCAAATTGACATTCACGTTGGAAATATAAAAACAGAGATTATTATTCCTGTGAAGTTGATGAGATACATAGAACAACCATTCCGAGAGACATACAGAATTCTTGAGATTGAGAATCGATCAGTCAAGAATCAACTGCGGCTAGACAAGAAGAAGAACAATTCTGAATAAGAAGAACAACCATCCAAATCAAGTGTCTTCTTCTGTCATACTCTCAGGAACAATCTGAAGGACAATAATACTGCATCTGTCAAAATAGTGCATGAAGTTCTTCTTGTCAAAATTGAAAGCTTAGAGTCCTATCACCCTGAAGAAAAAGTTCCATCCCTCCCTGAATAAACTCAATATTTCAGGGGGAGCTTTTTTTTTGTTAACATCAATTACACAAGTCTTCTCAGTTGTATTTGAGAAAGAGAAGACACCATCACTCTCACACCCCCTCTATAAAAAGGGTTCTCTACTCCCTTCAAAAGTGATTCCTGGTTGCAAGTCTCCTAACCAAAAGACTTGAGGTTTGGTTTTTGAGCACATGATCAAAAGCTGATTGGTGGCAGTCACCTGATAAAAAACCTGAGTGGATTCCTACCAGGGTGGTAGAAGAGTGGATATATGCAGTTTGGGGAACCACTATAAATTCTTGTGTTGTCTGGTTGCCCTTTTCTTCTTGCTCTTGTTGTGGTTGTGTTATTTAGTTTTTCCTGTGATTTCATTTATTTCATTTGGTATTCTGTGATACAGTACCTGAGTTTAGGAGTACTTCTTATAGTTCAAAAGAAGTTTTAAATATACTTACATACTCTATTCACCCCCCCCCCCCCTCTAGAGTATATCAGATCTAACCATTACTTTCAATTGGTATCAGAGCAGGTTCTCTTTGTTGTACAAGTTAAAACCTTGAACCAAAGATCCTAAGCTAGATCTGTTCCTTAACTTTGCTAGACTTATCTATACAGCATGGAATAGAACAAAGAATATGCAAGCACTAGACCTCCAGTGTGTAAATTGTCCAAGTTCACAATTTAGAAGGCAAGAATTATGCTTTACATGAACTCTATTGATGAAGATATATTTAAGTCTATCTTAATAGGACCACCAGCTCCAGTGGCTTTAACCTAAACTACATCAACTGACATGAGTGCAGTTTCACCCCCTAGATGGATAGATGCAAAGAAGAAGGCTAAGATAGCTGATGCCAAAGACAAGAACATACTGGCTCAAACTATGTCTGATGAAATATTTCAAAAGGTTACTGAGTGTCAATCAGCCAAGGAGATTTGGGATTCCCTGAACCAAATGGTGGCTGGATCAGCAGATGAGAAGAAAGACAGAAGGTCAAATCTCATCACTCAGTATGAGAACTTCAAGAAGGATGAAGCAGAGATAGTAGTAGTAATATACAACAGACTTAGCTCCATCATCAGTGAGCTAAGGACTCTAGACAAATAATTCACTTTGACTGAAGTGAATGACAAAATCCTTATGTGCTTCCCCAGCACATGGGACTCAAGAATCTGGCCCATTAGAGAAGCCAGAAGCATGACAGAGATTTTAATAGAATATCTTCTAGGAAAATAAAAGTCCTATGAGCAACTGATCAAAGCAAGGTAAGTAGCAGCTGAAGTGAAGACTCCTACACCAATTAGGAAGTAGCACGGCATAGCTTTCAAAGCAATAGAAGACTCTAAAGTTATTCCAGTAAATGAAGAGTTGATGAGTCTCTTTGCCAAGATATTCTTCAAGATGGACAGAAAGGACTTCAGAAGGAAACCCTCTAAATATGAAGATAAGCCAAGGTATGACAAAACACCCTCTAAAGAAGTAGTGTGTTTTGGGTGCAGGAAACCTTGACACTTCATTTCTGAGTGTCCAGAAGCTCAGAAGAAGGACATAAGAAAGGAGAAGGACTTAAGAAAGAGTCACTACAACAAGTCTTCCTCAAGCAAGCATAAGAGTAAAGACAAGGGCTTTGTTTCTGAGACATGGAGTGATACTGAAGAAAAATCTACATCCTCCAGCTCCAGAGAGGATGAAGAAGAGCAGAGAGTAAAGGAAGTCTGCCTTATGGTTATTGAGGCAGGCAGTAGCATATTAGATACAGATGAGTCTGATAATGAAGAACCTCTATCAACTGAAGATCAGGTAATAGCTTCCTATGATTTTGAGTTAGATAAATTTAAATCTAAATTTAAAAAATTATGTTTAGACTTGATAAGCTCTGAGAAGAAAATCAAACTTCTCAATGAAAAGTTAGATACCCTAGACAACATCACTGTAGAAAATGCATAATTAACTAATGAACTAATGTCTGCTAATAAACAAATATATTTTCTGAAAACTAAACTAGGTAAGGCAAAACTATTAGAAGAATCACTAAATGGAAGAAGTATATAATTATTAGATATCACTAGCACTGTAAATGCTAGGACCAATAATAGCAAACTAGGACTAGGTGCCTCCTCTAGTGATCCACCTCTAATTCAGAAAAATAATATTTCCAGACTAGTAAAATTTATATCTGATAAGGGAAAGAGGAACTCTAAACAGGTAAATAAAGTTAATAAGATTCTTG
Organism: Platanthera zijinensis; assembly: GCA_039513925.1. Lineage (NCBI taxonomy): Eukaryota > Viridiplantae > Streptophyta > Magnoliopsida > Asparagales > Orchidaceae > Platanthera > Platanthera zijinensis. The sequence continues at coordinate 2,814,449 of CM077097.1, forward strand.
AACAAATTGAAACCAAAAATAAGCTCAAGAACCAAAAGAATAACATAAATAACAATGTTCAGCAGTTATCGTCGAACTCAGATCGACGATATATGAACGGATCGTCGAACTCAGAACGACGATCTTTGAATGCAAACATCAGTAATAATCATTCTTCGATCTATGATCGATGATACCAGTATGGTTCGTCGACCAGAGATCGACGATTTTGGTACTTCAAGAATGAATACCTTCATTCTTCGAGCAGAGATCGACGATCTCATCCAATATCGTCGAGCTCAGGTCGACGATCCAACCAGAGATCGTCGAACCCAGATCTTAATAACAGGAACTTAAATTCTAATAACAACTTTAATCCCTTAACTCAATGGATAATTCCACCTAGGAGGTACCATCCTAAAGGGTATACAGATCAACCTGAATGTTCTTACATTTCTAGTTATAACTATGTAAATCAACAAGGACCCAAGGTTACCTAGGTCAAGAACAACTAACTGCTTTATTTGCAGATGAAGAACTGTCCAACATATAATCAACATTGGTATCTGGACAGTGGCTGCTCCAAGCACGTGGAAGGCAACAAGGACAACCTAATTGATTACAAGTCCAAGCTAGGACCAAAGGTCATCTTTGGTGACTCTAACTGTGGCCAAACAGTGTGCTATGGCAAAGTCAGGATTGGAACAATAACTTTCAAGAGAGTTGCATATGTAAGTGGACTAAAGCATAACCTCATCTCTATAAGCCAACTCTGTGATGAAGGTTGTCAGGAGAAAGAGAGTTCTACCAAAGACTCCTTGTAGGTACACAACTTGTGTGAGAAATTGGATGACTTAAACCTCACCCCAAAAGTTATACCTCATCCTTCTCAATAAGTCAATGAAGGAAGTGATGAAGAAAGTGTGGAAGAAACACCAAATGATGTTGCAGAACCAACTCCACCCACTAACTTTCTCACACTGAGGGATCACCCCAGATCCTAAGTGATTGGAGACATAACAGTATGTGTACAGACAAGGAATCAACTTAACCATGATTTGATGCATGCCTGTTTCCTCTCTGCAAATTGAGCCTCAATTCATAACTGATGCAGAACAAGATCCCCACTGGATCATTGCAATGCAAGAGGAGCTTAATAATTTTGAGAGATGCAGAGTTTGGGTTTTGGTTCCAAGACCAAAATACTACCCAGTCATTGGAACAAAATGGGTATTACGAAATAAGCTTGATGCCCAAGGTGTGATTGTGAGGAACAAGGCTAGGCTTGTTGCTCAAGGGTATAGGCAAGAGGATGGGATTGACTATGATCAAACCTTTGCTCTAGTTGCTAGGATAGAAGCTATAAGGATATTTCTAGCTTATGCAACATTCAAAAAGTTCAATGTCTATCAAATGGATGTGAAGAGTGCTTTCTTAAATGGGGAACTTAAAGAAAAGGTTTTTGTCTAACAACCTCCAGGTTTTGGTTCTCCAACTCATCCCTCTTATGTGTTTAAATTGCATAAAGCTCTCTATGGTTTAAAGCATGCTACAAGAGCTCGGTATGAGACCTTAGCCAGCTTTCACTTAGAGCATGGTTTTTCAAGAGGCATAGTAGATAGGACTTTATTTACAAAAATGCATCATAATTAAATATTATTTGTACAAATATATGTAGATGATATAATATTTGGTTATACTGATCCCAAATTATGCAAAAGATTTTCTGATCTAATGCATTAAAAATTTGATATGAGTAGCATGGGTGAGCTCTCCTTTTTCCTTGGTCTCCAAGGGAAGCAACTTCCTGATGGAATTTTCATTTCCAAGGCTAAATATGCTAAAGAGCTTATTAAAAAGTTTGGGATGGTTGATGCCTCAGCAAAGAAAACACCCATGGCTACAAATGTTGTAATAGATTCAGATGTGCATGGGTAACCTGTGGATCAGAAATTATGTAGGGGAATTGTTGGGTCTCTACTATACCTTACAGCAAGCAGACCTAATATTATGTTTGCTAAATTCCTTTGTTCTAGGTTCCAAGTGAACCCCGAAGAATCCCATCTAGTTTTTCTAAAAAGGATTTTAAGATAAATAAAGGGTTGTCCTAGTCTAGGTCTCTGGTATCCTACTGAGTCAGAGTTTGAGTTAACTGGATACTCAGGTGCTGACTTTGCTGGATGCAGAGTGGACAGAAAAAGTAACTCAGGAACCTACCAGTTCCTTGGTATGAGATTGGTGTCCAGGTTTTGAAAGAAGCAATCATCTATGTCCACATCAAATGCTGAAGTAGAATACATTGCAGCTGGCAGTTGTTGTTCACAGATGCTGTGGATTCAGAACTAACTCCTGGATTATGGATTAAACTTAAATAATTCAACTCTTCTATGTGATAACACAAGTGATATAGCTATAGCACAAAATCAAGTCCATCACAGCAGAAATAAACATATAGACATAATACATCATTTCATTAGAGAATGTGTAGGCAAAAACAAAATCAATCTTCTCTATATCTACACTGATTTACAAAGAGCTGATATTTTCACCAAACCCCTGGTTGAAAGAAATCACTTGTTCTTTATAAATCAGCTTGGAATGATAAATGGAGAAGGTTTAGTTTAGTCTATGTCTTCAATCGACGAATTTTTCAGAGTTCGTCGAACGGAGATCGACGAACTAGGAAAAGTTCTTGAGATTTTCGTCGAGTAGAGATCGATGAACTCTTTGTGAGTGAAGTTAGTTTCATCGAACTGAGATCGATGAACTTACTTCAGAAAACTTTTTGTCGACCAGAGATCGACAAAATTTCTTCAAATCTTCAGACTGAGATCGATGAACTATTTAACTCCCAAATTATTTCGTCGACCTCAGATCGAAGAACTTTTCATTTTTTCGTGGAACGGAGTCTGTCGATTCATATTCCAGAAAACACTATATCTAGGTTTTCTTCGACCTCCGTCCCACACTTTCCATTTTTTGCACTTGATCATCGTTTTTCCTTTGTAGGTGCTCTCAATGGCGATTCCCGCTGGATCTCTTGCTGCTATGAAATTCGATACTGGTTTTGACTTGGATTTTGAATCGTTCTAGTACTCAGATAAAGTTTTCCTGAACATTCTTCAACTGCTTGAAGATCAACAACTAAAGACTCTGCTTTCGACTCGTATCAAGATATCTGCTACAGAAATCAGGGAGTGGGTGTACACAGCTACTACAGACGAGAACATAATGTCTGGCATCATCGCAGGTAATGCTATTTCTCTTACCCCTAACATTCTAACTGGGATTTTTAGATTGAAAAATGGTGAGGAGGAATTAGAAATAGATTCTGAAGAGTTTGATTTGATGATGAGTACAATGGGTTATTCTAAAGACACCCCAAACAAACTACTTAAGAAACTTTTGTCTGCCGAGTATAAGTTTCTAGCAGATATAGTTGGGAAGGTGTTGCTCGGGAAGCACACAGCACATGCTTACATCACCAGGCATCAGTTCCTGGTTATGTGCGCTATAGTAAATAAGAAAGCTGTGAACTGGGGTCAAATTCTGTTTAATTTTATTAAAAAGAAGAATAATAAGAAAGAGGTGTGTTTTAGAAGGATCCTAGGGATCTTACTCAAGGAAAAAGATGTAGGATCCCTGGTCTCCTCGACCATGTCCATCAATGCTTCAAAGAGACTCACCTGTGCTCTTTTTAGCAAGTGGGAGAGGACCATCACTAAGCCAACAAAGGCTACCTCCTCCTCCACTAAAACTTCATAGAGTACAAGGGCTGCACCAGCCTCTCCCCACCCCACTGAAGGGATCCTCTCCACCCCTCCACCACCTCCTTCCCCTCAAGTTCGATCCCAATCATAAGTCCAACCAACTCCACCCTTCACTACCACACTAATCCATACCCCAACACCACCAGCCTCTCCAATTCCCTCTTCCCCTTCACATATACCATCCCCTCCTCCTTCACCTCAGCCTGATACATCCATGCCTACACCAACCCAATCCCCTCTTCCATCTCATCTTGCTGATATCCCCCACATCAACCTCACCTCATTCCCATCCTTCAACCTATTATAATCTCCACTACACACTCCCTCTCCTCAACATGACTCCCCCCTAGAAACTCCCATTTCACCTCCACCTATCACCCCCTCAGCAACTGAAATCTCCACTTAACCAACTACTGACCAACCATCCACTTCTCCAAACCTAGATCGATCTCTTGTCACCCCACTCATTACTCTCCTCACACCCCACCTCAAATCTCTTATAGCAGAGGCCATTTCTCCTCTAGCTGTCTCCATATCCTCTCTTGCTGCCCAGATCTCTTCCCTCACTACTTCTCCCTCTTCATTTGGGAGCCTGGCTTCAGTATCTACTAAAACTAGGCAGGGGGAGATACTTCATAAAGAAGTAGCAGCAATTGCAGGAGCAGTAGCAGAACTAGTTGTACAGGTCTCAGATACAGCAGATACAGCAGTAATGGATACAGAAGCAGAAGCTGAAGCAGATGATACTGATTTATTTGATTTGATTAATTTTACTAAAACTGAAACGGAAATAGATGAGTCAGTTATATTGGAAAAATACTGTTGGTGATATTTTCATTAATTCCACAGTAGACTTGATGAGTCTGTTAAGATCTTTCGATACAGCTTATCTAAGTCTCCCTCCAGCTGAGTGTACTAAGCCATCATTGGTTATTACCCCCTATTCTTCTCCAATAATCCCTGATGTTGTCAAACAACTCAAGGCCAGTTTTGCTATCCCTGCCACTCCATCATCCCCACAGATGGTTTCTCCCATTGTATCTTCTCCCATGGCTCCAGTATTTATAATGGAAGATTCTCTAGTGCCAGATCTAGATGCTTTGATCTTGGCTGACATAGAGGAATAAAACAAGTTATCTGCTCAAAATACATATGTATACAGTTCTCAAGTCCCCTTTCCAGTTCCATCTCAAATAGAAAAGAAAACAATTTCCGAGGACACACTAAAAGAAATTGATGATAGGTATGATAATCCTAAACCTTCTAATGATGATCATGATGATTATGATTCTGAGAAGGATCAAAAGTGGAAGAAAATCTCTAAGAAAAGGAAGGATCCTCCTCCTCCTGCTCCCAAGCATAGAAATACAAATGACACTCCCTACTACATTTTACAAAACATAACCTCATACAAAGGGATGCCAGCCTAGATATGGCTTTCAAAGAATGAACAAAAGGCCAGAAAGAAAAGCAGAAGATACTCACCTCCCCCAGCTCATAGATACAGAAAGGACCCCACCCCCCCCCCCTCCTCCTCCTCTAGCTGCTGGTTGAGCAGGAACCACTTCTCAAAGGTCAGATGCACCTTCGAAGCATACATTCACAAGAACTTATCAGAGGCAGGAAAGGCCATCTAGACATCAATCTCATGGAAGAAGCCAAAAAAGAAGTATGGGTTGTACAGAGCAGATAAAAGAAGTACTCTATCAAAAGCTAGAGTTCTCTCCTCCCCCAACAACAAGCTAAACAAAGAAGGCATTCAGTATCACGCAAACCTAAAGGAAAATATAGTGAAACTGCACCTCCAAAGTCACTATACATTCAGAGTGATGAAAGCCATAAAGCAATAAACTTTCAAGCACAGTCAACTCAATTCAGGCCTTCTACTCTGCTACCCTCCAAAGATGATCAATCATCTATCAGTCAGGATGTTGATCATAATTTCAAGAATTTATTGGTCTCTCACAGATAAAGAAGGCCAGAGAAGAAGGAGAAGATCTAACCAAGTTCAATACCATGTCCTCATATGGAGAGAAAGAAATTGAAAGACATCAGGTGAGCAAGAAGGTATTTAATTTTGAAGATTATAAAGCTAGACACCCAGAGGCTATAGTTCCCAGAACCTCCACACCTACAGTGATTGGAGCAACAGATATGTACATATCAAAGAAAGAAGCTGCTAATCCTGACAGGAAAATCATTTTTACTCAGCCTGGGGATAAGAGCCAAGAAGCTCAGCCAAAGGAGAGGAAACAAAAAAACTACAACCTGAACTACTATTTGGTATATTTTTTATAAACTGTGTTTTCTTGTTACAAAGGTGACTATGTAAATATATCTGTTGTATTTACTGTTAAATTTTCTGCCAGATATATATTGTGTTCTTGCTTTGTACATTTTCTTGTATTGAGTATGTTATTAGTGACCTCACCCAAATAGGGGGAGATTATTGGATCCCTACTTGGATTTGTGCTAGGTTCACTAAGTTAGGATATGACCCAACATGTATAAATCAGGGTCATGGTTGTGTCCTTGAGTCTTGGTAAAGTCCTTTTAGTCAACAGTACAAAGGACAAGCCTCCAACACTGCTAGAGACTCAAGACTTAGAGAATTCAAGACTTAGAAAAAGGAGTTCTACGCTCATCGATCTCCGGTCGACGAAAGTTGAGCTCAGCTAGACGAACTCAGGGACAATTCTCTGAGCTCAGCTCGACGAACTTAGTTCTTAGCTTGACGAACTCTGGACAAAGTAATAACTCCTCTAAGTCAAACCTCAGTCGACGAACTAAGAACATCAGCTAAAAGAACTCTATTCTCTAGTCGATTAATTCTGGATAAGGTGATTCAACACTCAACATCAGAAAATATTCTAAGTCCAGACTGCAAACTCAGCTCGACGATCTTGGACCCCAACTGGACTTACTCTGTTCTTATGGCTTAGCTCGACGAACTTCATGCACAGAAGAAGAAAGTTATCAAGCAACATTCAGAGGTCGCCGATCTTTAATCTCAGCTCGACGAACAGCAATTCTCGGCTCGATGAACTGTGGACTCAGGTCGACGAATCCAGACTTGGCTGTTTTCCTCTTTTGTCCTTATTATATGGCAATGATTCCTGAGAAATTAATGCTCTAATATTCTCTAAATATTACCGTTAGACAAGAGCATTAATTATGGTCTTCATCAGGATTACTGCTTGCCATTTTTATAAGGGACAGTTGGGGAAACAAATCAATGCCAAAAATATTCCAAGGCCATCAGCATTAATTCCAGAAGGAATTTAAAAATTCAAATGGACATTCACGTTGGAAATATAAAAACAGAAATTATTATTCCTGTGAAGTTGATGAGATACAGAGAACAACAATTCCGAGAGACATACAGAATTCTTCAGATTGAGAATCGATCAGTCAAGAATCAATAGCGGCTAGACAAGAAGAAGAACAATTCTGAAGAAGAAGAAAAACCATCCAAATCAAGTGTCTTCTTCTATCATACTCTCAGGAACTCTCTGATGGACAACAATACTGCATCTGTCAAAATAGTTCTTGTAGTTCTTCTTGTCAAAATTGAAAGCTTCAAGTCCTATCACCCTGAAGAAAAAGTTCCATCCCTCCCTAAATAAACTCAATATTTCAGGGGGAGTTTTTTTTTTGTTAACATCAATTCCACAAGTCTTCTCAGTTGTATTTGAGAAAGAGAAGACACCATCACTCTAACACCCCCTCTGTAAAAAGGGTTCCTTACTCCCTTCAAAAGTGATTCCTGGTTTCAAGTCTCCTAACCAAAAGACTTTAGGTTTTGTTTTTCAGCAACTGATCAAAAGATCATTTGTTGCAGTCACCTGATAAAAAAACTGAGTGGATTCCTACCAGGGTGGTAGAAGAGTGGAAGTACCCAGTTTGGGGAACCACTATAAATTCTTGTGTTGTCTGGTTTCCCTTTTCTTCTTTCTCTTGATGTGGCTTTGTTATTTAGTTTTTCTGTGATTTCATTTATTTCATTTGGTATTCTGTGATACAGTACCTGAGTTTAGGAGTACTTCTTATAGTTCAGAAAAAGTTTTAAATATACCCACATACTCTATTCACCCCCCCCCCTCTAGAGTATATCACATCTAACCCTTACTTTCAGAATGATATTTGGATCAGCCTGAAATTCTGGAAAGATTTGATTATACATCTAAACAGTAGTGTCATAAGTGTGGAACTTTACTGACTGTATTTGAGATAGCAAATCCTGATTGATTTCCTTTATTTACTCATTCCAAATGGTCTGGACATTAGAATCATATTTTTCAACTTTTTCTTTTACTAACTTCTCCCCCTTTCTGCTTCTAGACAAAGTTTCTCTATAGTTTCATCCCTGAAGATTCCCACTTCTTCACAGACTTTCATTATATGCTCTTGGGCTTTCTTTTCAAGTTCAATTTGATTATTTGCCAGAGTGAGATATTGGTTCATAACCTCACCAACACTTGTAATAGTGTGGTCCAATGCCTTACCACCTATTCTGAAAAACTGCTTCATTTGATCTGTGTTGTGCTATATTTCAGCAAAGCCTTTACTCATCTTATTCTCTAAAGCAGAGACCTTGTCTTGAACTGACTTCAAGGAATCATCAAAGTCTTTTCTTTATTATAACAACAGTTGCTCAATCTTTCCAAGAATATCTGAAGAAGTTGTTGTAGCTAAAGTAGTGGCAGTAGCAGCAGGAGGAACAGGAGCTAGAGGAGGAGGGGCTATCCGGGGAACAATTTCTTTAATGACTACTAAGCTTTGAGCAATTGTAGTATTGACAAAAATAACTTCTTCCTCACCAGTGAAGGTGGGAAGAGAGAAGTCTAAGTTCCTCAAAGGGGCTTCTACAGGCTCTGGAGAACCTTTATCTTCATCTGAGAGTAGAATGGTCTGATGTTGTTCTTGCTGAGCATCTGGAGAAGTATCATTAGGTGACTGTGCGGATTACACAGGTGAGGGAGAAGGAACAAGAGTAGGTGTTGGTGATGGTGTAGGAGTGGGTTGCTTGGGTTATAAAGCAGGTTTCTCTTTTTGAAGAGGGGGAAGAGGTTCATCAGTGGTTAACTCTTCAATCATCTTGTCTATATCATCACTGGTGGAGAGTATAGTTTCTAGTACATGTGCATCTAAATGGAGTTCTTCTAAAGTAGCTGGTTGGAAGGATGTATCTGGAGGAGGAGCTGGGGTACTTTCTTGTTGCTATGCTAAAAGATACGAAAGAGAATGAAGTCTATCTTATTGTGCTGAAAGGGCAGAAGGAGACTGTACTCTGTGCTGCTGTTTTGACTGGTTAGGAGGAGAGGAAATTCTTTATTGAATAGAAGAAGTTGGCTCCCCTGCAATTGCTGCACTAGATGTGCCAGCAACAGTTGGGAGAGAGGGAGATGGAGTCCTGTCATCTGAAGCAGAGATTTCTTGAGAAGCAGGCTGCTCAAAAGTTCTAGCATCCTAGACTGGGTTTTGTAACTTCACCTCCCATCTTTGGATGGAGGAAATTGAAACTTTCTTCATGTAATGAAGAATGATCCCTTTGGAAAAAGTGAAAACCTCAAGATTAATCTTATGAAGAAGAAGAGAAATAATCCTGGCATAACTTAGAGCCTTTATGCTCTCCTTGATTTTATCAAGAATAAACTGTTAAAACTGAAACCTTTTCCTGCAGACAATGGCTTACAATATGTAAAAGAACCTGAATGAAATGTCTATAATAGAGTTGGTCTTGCATAGAAGTATTTTTTCAATGATATCCACTAATAGTTTTCCCTCAGAATTCAGTTCTGATCTTGTGATGGTGAGAGCTCCTAAAGAGACACCACAAAACATACATGTCCTGTCAGAATCCTCAGAATCTAGGTCTTCTTCTTCATCAACAACTGGCAGTCGAAGAAGAGTAGAGATAGTAGTTTTGTTAAGCTTTATCTTTATTCCTTTAACCTTGGTCTTGAGTAATGTCTCGTTTCTCTTGACTTTGATATGCTTGTAAAACTCCTCAACATCAGGAAATAAAAGCTTACACAGTTGTTGTAGAACAAATGAAAGATCGGCGATGTCGAGAAGAATCAGTAGGTTGCGAAAATCATCTGACAATTCAGAGATTCCGGCGACAACAAGTTCTGATCCTGTTCCAATGTTAGACGAGGGCACAATGATCCAGAAATTTGAGAAGAACTGGTGCGGGAAAGAAGATTGCGTGGGCTTTGCAACTTTCGGCGGAAGACGAAACGTCTGTCGGCTTAGTCGAGTGATTGGATTTGATTCGTGTAGAAACATATATCCGAACTTTTCTATTTATATAGCCCTAATTTATTTATAATTAAGCAAGAAAGTAAGCTTACATACCTTGGAGAGTGCGGCAAAAGCCTCGGGTTGCGAATAAGAAATTTGAATAGAAGATCGAAAACTTGACTGCCTGATACTCGAGTGAAGATATTGAGGTACTCGAGAGAAGATATTGAAGTACTCGAGTATGTCTTTTTATGACTAAAGTAGGTTACTCGAGTGGCTGAAGAAATACTCGTGTAGGTCAAGGAGGTACTCGAGTGCCTTACTTCTTACTTGAGTAGGTCTATGTCTTACTCGAGTCATAAAGTCAAAAATTTGAAGAAGTTCAACTTTTGACTGATTTCTTGATCTCTGGTCCTTTTTGAGAGTCCACAACCTATAATCTTCTTTGTTGAGCATACCAAGTTCTATTTTGAAGAACGAGGACTTGGTCTCGTCCAACGGCTTCGTGAAAAAATCTGCAATTTGCTACTCTATAGAGACATACTGTAGATCTATATCCCTGATAATACTTTTTGTAGCCTAAACTATTATCGTATTTTATATTTTATATTGTACAAATTATGTCTATTATTAGTTTATTTTTATCCTTTTTATGTAAATTTTATTGCCACTAACTTTTTCCTGTCTTTTTGCAGGTTTCCAGAAAAATTGCCAAAATGACCTGTCACGCCCCCCTGTCACGCCCTCCCTGGGCGTGACCTAGGGCGTGTCACCCGATCCCGAGGACACCTGCTGGAAGGGACAGAAAACGGTCAAAAACCGCTGTCACGCCCCCCTGTCACGCCCTCCCTGGGCGTGTCACTAGGCGTGACCAGGGGCGTGTCGCCCTCTGCCGCAAAGCTGCCGCCGCATTAAATGCCCTTCCGCCTCAGCACGCAAATAGTACTGTCACGCCCCATATCACGCCCGTGACATGGGCGTGACACCTTCCTTTTTCGGCGACTGACGGATTTCCGACCAATGATTTGGACATGACATGCCTGTCACGCCCCCCTGTCACGGGCGTGACCCAGGGCGTGACCACCGACGTACCGAAGCAATCATCCCTCCCGCCAGAATCCAGAGCCCGATGTCAAATCCGTACCTGTCATGTCCAAATCATTGGTCGGAAATCCGTCAGTCGCCGAAAAAGGAAGGTGTCACGCCCATGTCAATCCCCATACTACACATGCTCCCGGATTAAGTGGTATCTCAGCTCTATGTGCTTTGTTCGGTTGTGAGAGACTAGGTTGTTGGCTATTGCAATTGCGCTGGAAGAGTCGCAAAACAATGGAATGTTCTGAAACTTCATGTTGTAGTCTTCAAATTGATTCTTTATCCATAGCAGCTGTGCACAACAAATGCCGGCAGAGATATACTCTAACTCAGTTGTTTAGATTGCAACACAGTTCTACTTCTTACTACTCCAAGAAATGAGTCTTCTTCCAAGGAATTGGCAAGTCTCGGAAGTACCTTTCCTGTCGTCTTTGCTACCTGCAAAGTCTGCATCTGAAAAACCAATTAGTTCGCTATCATTTCTTCTTGGCGACCATAAGCCAAGATTCAGTGTACCTTTCAGGTATCTCAAAATCTGCTTTGCAGCAGCATAGTGAGATTCCTTATAGTTCACTTAGAATCTTGCATAGAAACATGTAGAGAACATTATGTTCTGTCTACTGGCAGTAAGGTAGAGCAAGGATCCAATTATGCTTCTATACATGGTTTCATCAAAAGGTTTCCCTTTCTCATCATTGTCAAAGGACATAGCTAAACCCTTTGGAGTCCTCATAGAGGTTGTGTTCTCCATTCCGAATTTCATAATTAGCTCTTTGGTGAACTTTGTCTTCAAGATGAAAATTCCATCTTCAGATTGTTTCACTTGAAGCCCTAAGAAATACTTCAGCTCTCCCATACTGCTCATTTCAAACTTCCATTACATAAGTTTTGAAAACTTCTTGTAGAGTGTTGATGCATGAAATGCGACAAGGGAGTCTAGCACCATCAGCTAACGGTTCGAGCACTAGGGAAAGGAGGGGAAAAGGAAGAGGGACAGTCGAGTAGTCGGTTACTAGCGGTTATCGTAGAAATCGGGGCAAGCTACAAGAAGCGGCGACACCACACTTCGCCCGCCACGGCCTCAATGGCTCTCCTACGACAGGCTTTACTTTTATTAAAGACGAAGCAGTTAAACTTTGGGAGGAGAAAAAAGAAGAAAAGAGAAGCCAGCCGGATAACAAGCCGCAAGGCACTAGGTTTGAGACCGCAGCTCTTAACAAGCGAGCTCCTGGACTCGAGTCAGTATGCTTTGGGTGTACCTCCACCCCCTATTTATAAGCTTGGGGGCCTGCCCAAATGGGAAGGGCTAAAATTACTTGCTGACTGGAGTATAGGAGAACCGGGCAGGGGTGGCGGGAAGCAAGTAAAAAGAGAAGAAAAGGGGAAGGCCGCGCGGCCTGGAGGTCTTCCTCTTTCTTCTCTTTTTACTTGTTTCCCATCACCCCTTCCTGGTTCTCCTGTCCCCCGGTCAGCCGGTTATTTTATCCCTGCCCAGTTGGGCAGGCCCCCGAGCCTATAAATAGGGGGTGGAGGCACACCCAAAGCATGCTGACTCAAGTCCAGGAGCTCGCTTGTTAAGAGCTGCAGTCTCGAACCTACTGCCTTACAGCTTGTTATTCGGGAGGAAAGTCATATACCTTAGTTATTGTAGATGATTTCTCTAGATTTACTTGGGTATTCTTTCTGAGAAACAAGTCAGATAACTTTAAAGTTCTTATATACTTTCTTAGGAACATCAAGATTGAGTACTCTACTCAGATTGCATTGATTAAAAGTGATCATGACACTGAGTTTGAATCTCTTCTGATGAAAGAATTCTATGAGAAGGAAGGTATCAGGAATTGTTTTTTCACTCCTATAACTCTTCAACAAAATGGGATAGCTAAAAGGAAAAATAAAACCCTAATTAAATCTGCTGGAATATTACTTGTAGATGCTCACTTGCCCCTATCCTTTTGGGCAAAGGATGTAAGCACAACAAACTATGTTCTTAATAGAAGTCTAATTCATAAACTAAGGGGTAAGACTCCCTATGAATTACTTAAATCTAAGAAACCTAAATTAAACTATTTTAAAGTTTTTTGCTTGTAAGTATTACATTCATTTCAATAATAAGAAAATTTTGAGAAAATTTGAAGCCAAAGCTGCAGAAGGAATTTTCCTTAGATATTCTCAAGTCAGCAAGACTTATAGGGTCTTTAATAAATCTACCCTTAAAATGGAAGATTTTTTACATGTTTTTTTGATGAGACTAATATGTTTTACAAGGAGAGAGATATCTCTACTATAGAATCTTTTCAGGTACCAAATCTGTGTGAGAAATTGGATGAATTAATCCTAACACAAGAGGATACATTACATCCTTCCCAACTGATTACTGATGATGATACTGATGAAGAAAGTTCAGAAATCTATGATGAAAATATTGTGGCTAATAAAATTCCACCACAGGAATTAGCACCACAAACAGTTGAACAACTAACTCTACCTGTTGATCTTATCACACTAAGAGATCATCCTAGATCTCAAGTGATTGGAGACATATCAACTGGTGTTCAAACAAGGCATCAATTGAATCAAGATCAGATGCTTACTAGTTTTATTTCTCAGATTGAACCTAAATCCATCAAAGATGCAGAACAAGATCCCTACTGGATCATTGCTATGGAAGAGGAACTCAATCAGTTTGAGAGATATAGAGTTTGAGACTTAGTTCCAAGACCCAAAGATTATCCAGTCATTGGAACCAAGTGGGTCTTTAGGAATAAGTTGGATGCTCAAGGAATCATTATAAGAAATAAAGCAAGATTGTTAGCTCAAGGATACTCATAGGAGGAAGGAATAGACTATGATCATACATTTTCTCCTGTTGCAAGATTAAAGGCTATCAGGATTATTCTTGCATTTGCAGCATTCAAGAGATTCAAGGTATATCAGATGGATGTGAAGAGTGATTTTCTAAATGGAGAGCTTAAAGAGGAAGTTTTCGTAGAACAACCACCAGATTTTATATCTCCAACTCACTCTTCTCATGTTTTTAGACTTAATAAAGCTCTTTATGGTCTTAAACAAGCTCCAAGAGCTTGGTATGAAACCATTGCTAGTTTTCTTTTAGAAAATAAATTTATTAGGGGCATAGTAGATAAAATATTGTTCTTTAGACATCATAAATCTAAAATCATACTAGTTCAAATATATATAGACGATATAATTTTGGTTCTACTGATTCCAAACTATGCAAAAGGTTTTCTGACCTAATGCATTCTAAGTTTGAAATGAGTAGTATGAGTGAGCTATCCTACTTCCTTAGTTTACAAGTGAAGCAAACTCCTGATGATATTTTTTATATCCCAATCTAAATATGCTAAAGAGCTAATTAAAAGATTTGGGATGTCAGATGCCTCAACTATAAAAACACTCATGCCCTCTAATATTGTAGTTGATAATGATGAACAGGGTAAACATGTTGATCTAAAAATATATAGGACTATTGTTGGGTCCTCGTTATATTTAAAAGCTAGTAGACCAAACATAATGTTTGTTACCTTTATTTGTGATAAGCTTCAAGTAAATCCTAAAGAATCTAATCCAATTATAGTAAAAAGGATTTTAAGATATATAAAAGGTTGCCCAAATCTAGGACTCTGGTATCCAATTGAGTCAGAATTTGAATTAACTAGATTCTCAACTGTTGATTATGCTGGATGTAGAGTTGAAAAAAAAAGCACATCAGGAACTTGTCAGCTTCTTGGTGCTTGGCTTGTGTTATGGTTTTACAAGAAGCAAACTTCTGTGTTTACTTCAACTCCGAAGTTGAATACATTGCAGCTGGCAACTATTGTTCACAGATTTTGTGGATTCAAAATCAGCTACTGGATTATTGATACAACTTAAATAATTCAACAATATTTTGTGATAATACCAGTGTAATATTAATTGCACAAAATCCACTCCATCATAGTAGGACTAAGAATATAGAAATAAGACATCAATTTCTTAGAGATAATGTAGACAAAAACAAAATAAATCTTGTTTTCATTTCTACTGATTTACAAAGTGCAGACATTTTCACTAAACCCTTAGATGAAAAAAAACATCTTTTGTTTTTAAATCAGTTAGGCATGATTAATGGAGAGTAATTGATTTGAGTTTTTGTTTGAGCTCGACGAATTGAACACCTTTCGTCGAACGAAGATCGACGAACTGTGAACTTTTCGTAAGACATTCGTCGAACGGAGATCGACGATCTTTCTTTGTGAAATTTTCGTCGAACGGAGATCGACGGATTGGTTTCAAATATTTATCATCGAACTGAGCTCAACGAAATATATTTCTTTCGTAAAACTTTCGTCGACTGTAGATCGACGAAATGTATTTCTTTTGAGAATTTTCGTCAAATAAGAGTTTGAGGTTTTGCTTTTCGTCAGACATAGTTCGCCTTTTCAACTTCTGAAATCTTATAATTAGGTTTTCATCGAACTCTATCCCGCACTTTCTCCATTTTCCCTTGCACTTGATCTCTTTGCTTTACAGGCAAATGACGATCTCTCAGGAAATCCTCTCGGTGATGAAATGTGATGTAGGCTTCGACATAGACATTCAATCTTTCAATCATTCAGACCAAATCTTCCAGGATGTTTAACATCTCTTTGAAGATCAAAATCTACAAACTTTCATGACAACTAGAATAAAACTTCCAGTTACATAGATCAAGGAATGGTTACATATAACCCAGAAAGATATTTCAAATATTACTGGATCTATATTTGGAAATCAGGATCCTCTCATTCCTGAAATTCTCTCTGAAGTTTTTTGGTTTTGTTAATGGTGAAGATGACATAGAGTTATCTAGTTCTGATTTTGATAAAATGCTAGAAAGGTTGGGTCATTCACAAGGAAACCCTAACCATTTACTGAAAAAGAATTTTTTAATTGAATATAAATTCTTAGCCGATATTGTGGGTAAGGTTCTGTTACGCAAACATTCTGCACATGATTATGTAACTAGGCACCAGTTCCCCTTGATGTGTGCCTTGGTTAATCAGAAGACTGTGAACTGGGGATCAATCTTGTTTGATTCCATTAAGAAAAAGATTAACAAGAAAGATGTTGGTTATGGGAGAATCCTTGGGATTTTCTTACCGGCTAAGTGTCTTGAACTTTTGTTCTCCCAGACCATTTTTATTAATGCTTCAAAGAGGCTAATCTATGCCCTCATTGGAAGATGGGAGAGGGTAATCCCTAAGCCATCCAGGGCTACCTCTTCTAGGAATGCTTCTGAAAGCGCAAGGGATGTTTCAGCCACTCTCACAACCCAAGAAGAGGCTCCAGCTCCTCAAAATTCTTCTCATTTACCATCTCCATGCCATTCTTCACCTTTACCATCTCCTCCATCTCATCAACCTTCTCTATCTGAAAAAATTACATCATCAATTCCACTTGATTATTCTCCTCTTCCTAAGTCACCTCTACCACCAATTATATATGAAGATATTCCACCCACTTCTTTTCATACAGATTCACTAATTCATCAGTCACCCTCATCTAGTCTACTTTCTAATCCACTTCATTTCAATCTACTTCCTCTGTCTCCATCTCATATATCTCCACCACATTCACCAATCCAAGAAATCATTCCTGATGGCATTCCTCCTATCATTCCTCCATCATACATTCCTTAAGACTTCACTATCTGTTAAATTTATGCAAATAGATCTACTCCCTCATCTTCTACTCCAAATCCAACATCAACATCCGCTCAAAATCCTACTGATTTTATGTTTTTGGTTTTTTCCTCCATTACTTCAAATCTCATTTAATTTATCACCCCCAATCTCAAGAAACTAATAGATGAAGCAATGGCTCCTCTTGTTGCTTCTATCTCTGCCCTCTCTTCTCAACTTGCCTCCTCTAATTTTTTCCCTTCTTTTGGGGGCCTAGATTCAGGTCTCTCTGAATCTTGGCAAGGGGAGATGTTTTATGAAGAATCTCCAGCAACATAAGCTCCAAACAGTCCTACAGCAGCAGTTTTTGATGAAAACAAGGATTCAGAAATGCTTGCAGTTGTTTCAGTTGAAGATCAGTTGATAGAAGAGTTGACAGTAGTAATTCCAGAAGTTGTTACTATTGGTGATGCCTCTATTCATCCCACAGTCAACTTGCATTCTTTATTATCTTATTTTGATACTCTGCATAATGATTTTCTAGTTTTATAGCATGATCTTTCTAAAACTATAGTATGCTATACTGCTCCTGTTAATCCTTCAAATTTAGAACAGCTAAGGAACAGCCTTAAATATTTTTCTACCAGTAAGAATCCAGACCTTGAGACTGTAGTAGCTGATAATATAATAGATTTTATAAAGCAAGTTTCCTGCCCTCCTACTTATACATGGGATGAAACTCCTATGACTAATCTTGATGACATTCTTTTTCAAGACATGGAACAAGAAGATGAGAGTGTACATATACAAGTTGATACAAATATTATTCATACACAGCCAGAAGTTCAAGTTCATGATCATTCTAATTTTCTTAAGCAGTTAGATGATTTATATGATCTCCCTATAGAAGAGTCCAATGATGACTCAGAGTCATATGACTCAGAAGATTTTGGATCTAAGAAAAGGAAATTAAAGAAGAATGCTCCTACAAATGTTGCTCCTAAACCCTCCACTAAAGCTTATATTCCATACTATATTCGCATGGAATTCCCCTCACTCCAGATCTTCCCCACTGGATGAGATTCTCTATGAATGAGCAAAAGAACAAGAAGAAGATGAGGAGATACTCTTCACCTCCAAAAACTTATAGAGGACAACCTCCTCCTCCCCCAGCAGTAGGAGTAGCAGGAAATGTTTCTCATAGGCCTACTTCTCATCATCATTCTAGACCTTCAAGGTCAGGTTTTCAAAGCAGTCAGCAGCGGCAAACAAAGCAAAGCAGCCAGCAGTCAAGACAAAGCAGTTCACAACAATTAGAACAAGAGAAGCCTTCTTCACTAGTTTATGATCAAGAAATGGATCCAAATTTCAGAATGGCTAGATTTAATGAGCTTTTTGCTATATCATAAATAAAGAAAGCTAAAGTAGAAGGAAAGGACACCTCATAGTTCTCAACCATGTCCTCTTACAGACAGAAGGAGCTTGACAACTATCAGGTAAAGAACTTGTTCAAAGTGGACAAGTACATGAGCTTGCATCCAGAGGTAGTTGTGCTAAGGACTACCTCTCTGAAGATCATTGGATCTCAGGATTTGAAGATGAGTCAAAGAGAAGCTGCAGATCATAACAGGAAGTTGATCTTTGCGAAACCATCTTTAGATTCTCTCTCTAATGCTTTTAAGAAAGACAATTGATTTCTGCTTTTATGTCTTTAAACTGTGTTTAAGCTTTTGAATTCTCAAAGCACTTAATTTTATATCTACTGAAAGTTTTTCTGCTAGATATTTTATGCTTTGTGTTCTTTCTTTGTAGATTGTATCCTCGCCCAAATAGGGGGAGATTGTTGGAATCCTATTACTAATTTGGGATAAGATCACTATCATTTATTTAGGATGATTAGTTTGACCCAATATGTATAGTCTAGGTTCATTGGTTATTTCCAAGGTTATTGCCTCAGAAGGAATTCCAACAAAAATTTAGTTCAACGAAAGCTGAGCATAGTTCGATAAACACTGAGCTCAGCTCGATGAACTCAAAGTTCTACCTCTGAGTTTAGCTCGACGAAAGCTGAGTTCCGGTCGATGAACTCTGACCTCAACTCTGTAGCTCAGCTCGACGATAGCCAAGCTCAGTTCGATGAATGACATATTTAGTTCGATGAACTCCAAGCTCAGGTCGACGAAAGGTTTGCTGAGTTCGAATAATTCTTTGCAATGTACTGGTAGTTTTATATTCAGAGGCGTATTGATTTTAAATGGCGTAATTTCAGTTAGTTACACTCTAATATTTAATGCTAAATATTCTTAATGAATATAGCCACTTCTGGCAGTATTAAATATGGAATTATCATAGAGCTATTATTCTAATGAATTACAAGGGCAGTTAAGGAATGGTTTTAATTCCAAATATTTGAATAAAGCCATTGCAAATTCTCAGAGATTCTTCAAACGTTTCAAGGAATATTTTTAAAAATTCAAATGTTTGAATTTTTTCCAGAGTATATATATTCAAAAGATTACTGCTTAAATACATATAATAGATTTTGGATTACAGATTGAGACACACAAAGACTTTGGATAATTTTCTTCTAACTCTCCTAGAGACAACTAATTTCACATCAGTCTAAAATTTCTACTAGAGAGAAACAATATTCTTGAAGGCCTACACCCTGAAGAAAAGTCTCCCTCTCCTGATCATAATCTCTACACAAATCAGGGGGAGCTTTTAGCTTATAACATCCACTAATCTTCTCAGAGAATCTTGACAGAGAATACATCATCACCTTTTTAGTTTATTTCATAAACTGTGTATAGGGTTTTTAACTCCCTTCAAAAGTTATCTTTTGGTTTCTAAGTCTCCTGATCAAAAGACATAAGCTTGGTTTTTGGGCACCTGATCAAAAGCTCAAAGGGTTGCTAGATCTCCGTTAGAAAATAGATCTTCTAGTGGCAGGGCACCTGATCAAAAACCTGTAGTGGATTCCTACCAGGGTGGTAGAAGAGTGGATGTACCCAGATTTATTGGGGAACCACTATAAATTTCTATTTGTCGTCTGTGATTGTTATTCTTCTTATTTGTGTGCTATGATTTTTGCTTTCTATATTTATATATCACTTACTTTAAATCTGCTATAAAAATTAATTAAAGTTTTTAAAAAAAATACACTATTCACCCCCCCCCCCCCCTTAGTGTAAAGTAGATTTATCCCTAACTTTCAGTAGCGCTCGGTGGTTGTCCAAGGAAAAGTCCGGTTGATGCTCAATACCCATCGTAAAGCTCTCACCTAACTGATTGGGTTGGTGGTAGCGCCTAGTGGTTGACCATGGGAAAGTCTGGTTGATGCTCAACACCCGCCCTCAGGCTCTCACCTAGTTGATTAGGCCGGTGGTAGTTCCCGGTTGTTGGCCAAAGGAAAGTCCGATTGATGCTCAACACCCACCGTCAGGCTCTAACCAAGTTAATTGGGTCGGTGGTAGTGCCTGGTCGTTGGCAAAAGGAAAGTCTAGTTGAAGCTCAACACCCGCCGTCAGGCTCTTACCTAGCTGATTAGGCCGTTGGTAGCGCCCGGTGGTTGGCCAAAGGAAAGTCTGGTTATGCTCAACACCTTCCATCAGGCTCTCACCTAGCTGATTGGGCCGGTGGTAACGCCTGGTGGTTGCTCTAGAATTAAGTCCCGAATTTCTCCCGTTGTCAGGCTTTCATCTAGTTGCTAGGGCAGGGGTCCTTTGTGGACACCGTTCTTGCTATAAAACTACGTCAATGTACTCCCACTGTCAGGATTTTACCCAGCTGATAAGGCAGCTGGGCCCTTGTGAGACATTGAAAAGTACCTTAGAAACCTTGTCCTGGGCTGCTCATGCCAGCCAGGGAGGCTTGAAATCTGGGGAATTCTAGGAGGAAATCCATGGCTTCAATGAGATCTCACCAAGAAGGGATCTCGCCAAATCCAGTTCTTGCAAGTTGTATCCTATTTGCACGTGAGCCTATGAGGCGAGAACATCGCGAGAACTATATTCTAGGCAACAAGCTCGAAGTAAAAATCTATCGGTGCGCATGAACCAATTGGGCAAGAACGATGCAAGATCTAGCCATATACTTCAAATTATTAAAGTCAATGATTTACCTGGTTGGCTCAGCGAGATGTCCGTTTATGTCCTCGTGAGATATCGTGATCACAAACTCTTAAGAGGAAGTGCGAGACGAACGCATTTTCGTATAATAGAGCATTCGAAATCAAAGCACAGAAAAAAAGAAATTCCATAAAAAAAATTGTTTTTCATAACATCAATGAACAATTATATGTCGCAAAGGGCAAAGCCCGAAAAAGAGGAAAATTTCAAGAAAAAATGAGAACTTCAGGACGACGACGCCAATTGCACGCTCTCACCGAAGCATGCAGCACTGTCTTCAGGCTCAGGGATTGGAAGGAAGAGCTCCGGGAGAAAGATCTCAGTCATCACCTTCTCGCCATCGCTATTTAAGAATTCAGCTGCTTCATCACCTGGAGCGAATACCTCGCTACCGCAATAGCATTATCTTGCATCATCAGCTCGATCTCACGTGGCGTGTACATCAAATCCTTTTTCCTTTCGCTCGGGGGAGGAGGGACCAGCGAATCGATCCATTGTTGGTTCTGGGCCCATATCCTCCAATTCTCCTCCTCGAGCTGGGTAATGTGCGCGTCCTTTTGGGAGACAATCGCGACATCCTACAGTACATTAAAGGGTTAGTGTGAGAACAATGTTCTGTGACTGCAGCAAAAAGTAAAGGCTTACCACTCCGAACTATCGCAAGGCGAGGTCCTTTTTGGCGGTGTCCAAATCCCGCTTCAAGGTTGTAACCTCTTTGTAGAGCTAAGAACGCGCATCACTTACATCCGCCAGTTGTCGCTAGAGGAGGATGCTGTGGCGGGCTGACATGTGGGTTAATTTGATGGCACAGAACTGAGCTCACGAGCTCTCGTAGGCGACTGACTTCATCAGCGATGTGTCATAGTAAGCGGTGTTGTCTCGCCCGTACATGCCGAATGCGAGTGCATAGGCCTTACCTGAGACCATCTCACCCTCTTACCAGGAGGGGAGTGTAGTGGAGATTAAGGCCCTGTTGGCTTCCTGATCCCATACCAATAGGGGCTCGTCGGCATCATCCAGCACCCTCTCGCCTAGACCGAAGTTCCTGTTATCCCTAGGCCTGGGTTTCTCTTTTGTTGTCGAGGTCGTGCCAATCTTGCCAACTTACTTCTTTACAGTCTCGCCAACAGCACTCGCAGGGAAATCTGAGGCGATATCCTTGCCCTTGGCAAGAACTGTTGTTTTTTGTTTCTTAGGAGGTGGTGGAGGGGAGGTGTCAAGCTTTCACTTCTGTCTGCTTGATCTCAATGACGACTTAGTTTGGTCTCGACAGGCCATAGCGGCAGCTACAGCGCGTGCCATCTCGGAAGAGAGTGCAACATAAGGAGGGTTGAAGGGTATATCTCATACCCCTGCATAGGTATCATAAGTTATAAAAATGCCAAAGCATGTAATCTTTAAAAATGGCTGAATGCGAGAACTACCTTCCCTGACGAGAACTAGAAGCAGCGTGTCGGCGTTCCTCCTCAGGAAGGGAATATTGAAATCCTTCCCGAAGAGGAATTGGTGAAGCTTGGCCTTATGACCTCCAAGACTGGGAGGGTGGTATGTAGACTCTTCCTATTGGATCGACGAGAGCGGGAGGTTGCCGAAGTCTTCAGAGACAAAGATGAACTTCTTGACCAAGTTATGATTTTTGTTGGCTAGACCCTTCGCCTTAAAGTTGTTGCCGGAGAAAAAGGAGACCCCATCCCTCTTGGTGCAGAAGTTAAAAAGTTTGTGGAAGATGGGGAGGCTGAATTCCATTCGCTCCGACCGCAGGTAACAGGAGAATGCGACCAACAGGGCTATGGAGTAAGGATTGAGTTATGCGGGAACCACGTTGAATTATTGGAGGGCTTGGCGGATCTCAGACTAGATGAGAAGGCGCAAGTCTGCATCAAAGTGCTCAGCAGGGATGGCGAGCTCACATGGTGATAAGTGGTTGATCGCCTCGTCTCTTCCGGAATGTCACGTGGTTAAGTCCGACGGAATGTAGAGGTTCACAAGCGTTTGGTACTCTTATCTGGACAAGCCGCAGTTCACGAACGAATAATTGGTGAATGCAACCAAACATTTGGTCTGCCCTTCAGTTTCCCTTATCATCTCGCTAAGATAGAAAAAGAGAGAAAGTAGGCGAGTGCAATAGAAAGAAAGTTGGCGTAGGAGTTGGAAGCTATTGAATGCGATAATTAACACGGTAGGTAAGGATATATTTATAGAAATTTTGGGAGGGAAAGGGCCCAGGCATGAAAAGGTACGGATAGCCTATTTTCTAGATCTCGCCTCAGATTCCGCCTTGGACCTTGATGAGATCTCGATCTCCCTCACTCGCGCCACTAACCTAAGCGTAGATGACAAAAAGTAAAGACGCGAGGGGAATAGGAAGAATAAAAAGCTAAAAAGAAAGGCGATATCAAATAAAGAATATACTGTCAGAACATTATCTATACTCGGCATAATGGTCGGCAATCATTATTACATAGCTCAAATAAAATAAAAGTTAAAGCGGGAAGGCGGGTGCTGGTAGCCCCACCAGGGGCCATTAC
Organism: Platanthera zijinensis; assembly: GCA_039513925.1. Lineage (NCBI taxonomy): Eukaryota > Viridiplantae > Streptophyta > Magnoliopsida > Asparagales > Orchidaceae > Platanthera > Platanthera zijinensis. The sequence goes on from CM077097.1 coordinate 2,837,860, forward strand.
AACCATCCCTGACCCCTCCTTCCCTCCCCAGGAATTGCACGAGTATAATAAAGAGAGTGCATGGTTTGAAGTTCTAACTAAGCATGGTGTAGTTGATCCTCGGCTCTCGCGAGATGAAGGTCGGGGTAGTCCGACCCGCCGCCTGCTTCTCCCCCAAGGTTGGCAATCAATTGCGTGTAATTGTTATCTAAGCTAAGAAGCCGCTTCTCGGCACACTCCTAGTTCTCCTGCATTTGGTTGGCAATCTCGCGCAGTAGCAAAGATTACTTCCGGAGTATCTACACCAGCTGCCGATTCATCCCCTCGGCACCCTTCGGGTTGCATAAGTATTCGACAATCGAACCCGGAGAAGGGAGAGGCGAGATCTCATCCTCATCAATATCGACATTGGTGGAAGATATTTCGCAGAAGCCTGCATTAAATAGTGTTAGGTGTGCCTAGTTTTCGCGCCTTTTGTGAAAAGCGAAAGTGTTCATTACCAGGTCCAGTACTCGCATCCTTGTCTAAAGGTCAGTGAGAAGCATTGGGCTGCCTTTTAAAGGGATTGTTGAATGTTATGTTCCCTATCCAAAGCCCGGGGGGAAAGGTTGTTGGCTCAACAACATAAGTGTTGACCTGCGGAGGAAGGTTGGGTACAGTATCTATTGGGGGTTGAAGGCTCAAGGCAGGATCCACAGGAATTTGGCGGGCAGGGGATCTTTGCGTGGGAACTCTCAACCCCGCAACTCCAAAAAGGGGAGCTGCGAAGAAAAGGAGGGTGAGCCACATGGCGAAGATCTAGAAGACAAAAGAAGGCTTACATTTCTCTCATAGGGGAGAGTCCGGTTTCAATGTTTGGAGAAGAGAGGTGATATCGCAGGCCGTCTCATCATTCCCGTCCACGTACGAGTGTGGTTCGGCACTCGCTTCCCCAGCTTCTTTTTCCTTCGATGGAATCTGCGGTCAGAGCGTTAGTGTCCTTCTTTTCCCAAGCAAGCAGTAAAAAGCGAGTGAATGCACCGGAGGAATCCCAGAGTTAGAAGGCTCCTGCGAGACGGTCTCATCTCTGGTCAGATCGCGTCTGACCACCTTTGCTTTCTTCATCTTCGGCGATGATCTTAGGACTTTGCGCGTAATCCAGGAGGCAAATGAACCCATCAAGGCCTTGTCATTGGCACAGACAATGTTAAGGCGATCTAGAGCTTCCTTCGAGAGCAACATTTTCGTGGAGGAGAGAACCAAGAAAGTTGAGAAAGGGCAAGAAAGCCTCTTCCCCCATCAGAATATTTATAGAGCCAGAGCGGGGCCTATAAAATATTCCCTTCTAGGTTAGCAGGCACTCATCAAATACCTGGGGTTGGATGATTCTTTTCGACCATCGTAGAACCTCACAAAGAGTGTGGATTGTGTACACCCCATATTCGATGAGTGGATCTGCTCCCCCCCCTTAGGGGACCATTGCTTCCCGGGATCCCCAGGAGCGAGACCCTTCCAGTGTTCGCCGAGTGCACTCAGGCCTTCTGCTCCTTGGAGTTTAGTGGAGCCGAGTGCACTAAATTCCTTCTGCTCCTTGGCATTGAGTGGAGAGGAGTGCACTCAACACCTTCTTCTCCTTGTTGTTGAGTGGAGTTGAGTTCACTCAATGCCTTCTGCTCCTTGGCGTTGAGTGGAGCCGAGTGCACTCAATGCCTTCTGCTCCTTGGAATTGAGTGGAGCCGAGTGCACTCAACGCCTCCTTCTTCTTGGCATTGAGTGAGCCATCTGATCCTTGGCGTTGTGTGGAGCCGAGTACACTCAACTCCTTCTGCTCCTTGGCGTTGAGTGGAGCTGAGTGCACTCAATGCATTCTACTCCTTGGCGTTGAGTGGAGCCGAGTGCACTTGATGCCTTCTGTTCCTTGGCATTGAGTGGAGCCGAGTGCACTCAGCTCTTTTTCATCCTTGACATTGAGTGGATCCAAGTGCACTCAACGCCTTCTTCTCCTTAGCATTGAGTGAGCCTTCTACTCCTTGGCATTGAGTGGAGCCGAGTACACTCAACGCCTTCTGCTCCTTGGATTTGAGTGGAGCCGAGTGCACACAATGCCTTCTATTCCTTGGCATTATATAGCGTGGGACCCATCTAAAATCATCCGTAGAGGAGTGCCGCGGAGGCGAGTGCCTGTCTCACCCCAACACTCGCCCATTTTAGGCGAGTGGTGCCCCCATAGAAAACTCTTCCAGTGAGATGTCGAGGAGGCGAGTGCCTGGCTTCCCCAGCACTCGCCCCCTTTAGGCGAGTGGTTCTCGCATAGAACACTCGCCTAGTGGGTCCCAGAGGTGAAATTACCTGGGTGCCCTTGTAGGGCTGCATATAGCCGTTTAGAATAGCAGAGGTATGTTATTTGCAGATCATTTTCAGAAAACTATAAATAGACCCAAGGGGGTACCTTAGAAGGCATGTTTACTTGTGCCCTGGTCTTCTTGCGCTTTTTGAGGTATCCTTAGCTCAGCGCTTGGCTAAGGAGGGGAAGCGCTCTAAGATCTTCCGGTTGTGTGGTGGGACCTCCGTGCTGGAGCCTCGGGTTTGTTTCTTGTTATAAGTCTCTAGCTGTCTGAGTTTGTGAGGGAGAAGTAAGTGTGAGATCTTCCATTCTCCAAGGGTTCGAACTCCACAAAAGCCGATTTTTGGTTTCAACAGGGATACTAGGTTTGGTGCCCAAACCCTTTCCAAGATGGACCTCCATAATGGGTACCATCAGATACGAGTTCGTGAGGGGAATGAATGGAAGAAGACCTTTAAGACCAAGGATAGTCTGTACGAGTGTCTAGTCATGTCATTTGGGCTATCTAATGCCCCAAACACGTTTATGAGAGTTATGACGCAGGTGTTACAGCGCTACATGGCTAAGTTTCTGGTGATGTACCTCAACGATATACTGATCTATAGCCAGACGTAGGCCGATCACCTAAATCTTTTGAGGCTTCTCTTTGCCACCCTCCGTCGGAAGAAGTTGTGTGTGAATTTGAAGATGTGCTCCTTCCTTGCTTAGTCTATTCACTTTCTAAGATTCATCGCATCATCTACTATAGTATCTATTGACCATGAGAAGTTCTAGTCTATTTGCAACTGGCCTTTGCCAGCGAACATTCATGAGACTCGCAGCTTCCACAAACTTGTCACATCATATAGGGGTTTGTCCAGGTGTTCAGTACGATCTGGCCCCATTCACGAGTTGTCTTAAGAAGGGAGAATTTTAGTTGACCCCCGCATCCAGTAAAGCTTTTGAGGAGATCAAAGAGAGGTTAACAATGGCTCTCGTTCAGAGATTTCCTGATTTTATTCATGCATTCGAGGTTGCATGTGATGCTTCTGGTGTAGGTATTGGTGACGTATTGAGCCAAGAGGGACATCCAGTTTCCTAGTTTAGTTAGACCCTGAATAAGGCCATGCAAAAGTACTCGAACTATGATTAGGAATTTTATGTGATTATCTAGTCTCTGGGCTATTGGAGGCACAATCTCCTTTCCCGGGAGTTTGTGCTCTATTCAGATCACCAAGCATTAGGATATTTAGATTTTCAACGCAAGTTAGGAAACTGACATGCCAAGTGGGTCGAGTACCTGTAGTACTTTCATTACATCCTCAAACACCGATCTGGTGTTGAGAACAAGCCGAGTGAGACGTTAAGTCGTCGTGTCTCCGTGCTTCAGACGATGATCGTATGCATAGATGGACTTGAGAGAGTGACTCTAAATTATCTAACATACCCTGATTTCGATTATATTTATACCGCCTAGTCCCAAGAACCCACGGACCCTATTGAGGGATATCATATTTTTGAGGGATATATGTACCGGGGCTCCCGCTTGTGAATAATTTAGACTTCTTACCGCAGTTACCTAATTTGGGAGCTACATGCAGGCGGAGTTGCTGGGCACTTTTGGCGAGATAAATATATCGCCATTATTAAGGACCGCCTCTACTGGCCCAGTATTAAGAAGGAACTGGCTAGCGTTGTCCTCCACTGCTGTATCTGCCAAACAATAAAGGGAACCGAGAAGAATATGGTTATGTGCACACCTATACCTGTTCCACACCGTCCTTGGGAGGAAATTAACATGGACGTTGTGCTCGGACTCCCCCATACTCTTCGGAAACACGATTCCATCTTTGTGGTGGTCAATCGGTTCTTGAAGATGGCGCACTTTATTGTGTGTCGCAAGATGAAGGATGCTTCACACGTCACATCCATCTTTATGAGAGACATTGAAAGTCTTTGTTCAAGAGTAGTTACACACCTAGAGGGAGATGAATAGATTTTCAAGTCTTTTGAACTCTTTTAACTTTGGTTGAGTTGTGTGTAGGATTTTATTGTTAGCTTTCAAGAGACACAACAAAATACAAGAATTTATAGTGGTTTCCCTATCTAGGGTACATCCACTTTCCTCTTTTACCTATCTAGCAGTGAGCTAGATTCGGCTAACTCCTCCTTTATCTCGGCTCCTTGAGCTTACACCTCAGATCCCACAAGATCCTACACCTCAAACTGAAACTCACTCCTACAACTCAAATTATAGCAACTCCTACCTTAGTCTAGACAACCCTACAATCAGAGATATCAGATCTCCTACCTCATATCTATATAGAGATATTACCTCAGGCACAAGCCTTACCTCAGATCATAAATAGAATCCAATAACTCAGACACTCAGCAACAACACTCAGCCTTTATAACACGGGATAAAACTTAGATCAATAGATGATCTTAGAGATTGAGTAAAGGTTTGGTGATTATTGACTACCGAGAAATAGTTCTCTGAGTCACCTTTCTGAACTAAAAAAACCAGTCCAAACTCTTCACAGCAACAAGACTTTAGATCTTCAGAGTAGTTCTGCTTGTGCTGAGAAGAATAAAAGCAAATCTTTGTATCTTCAAGCTTTTGATGTAACAGTGTTGTAAGCAGTGGCTTTGAAAATGAACAATAACTTTTGAATGCTCTGCTTCTTATATTCATACAGAAAATAAATATGATTTCTAATCTTGCTAAAGAAGACTTTGATATTTTCAATTCTTGATCCCTTCAATCAATAAGCCTTTTTCTGTGTTCATAAGAACTTATGTAAATCCGAGAGTGAAGGATTTACTCACTTGATGGAGAAGATGATTATGCTAAAAGCTATTTTAATTTCTCTGTAAAAAATCCTTTTTATGTCCCGTCGTCCACCGACTCTTTGATCTGTATTGGCAAGCCGAACTAGGTAACTATAAAGTTACTTTAGCTTTAATTACTATACAGAAGGCATTCAGCACCATTTTTCTTCTAGGGCATAAGTCCTATAATATTTGAATTATGGATGATGTCAGCATGACTCAGTGATTGTGGACTTAGTAATTTTCAAACAATCTGCACAGACGTTGAGTGTAGCCTAGTGACTCGGCGCAAAAACATTTGGTAGATAATATGTTTTTTGAGGCGTTGAGTGAACCTCCATCACATAACACATCTTTCTTAGACATCTTAACTCATAAGGCATTGAGTGAGCCTTCATCACTCAACACTTTTGGACTTGGCAAAATTCTTCTGGTTGAAGGCGCTGAGTGAAGCTCCTTTACTTAACGCTTCTTGACTATTGAATTATTGATGAGGCGTTGAGTGACCCTTCTTCACTCAACGTTTCTATACATAGATAGATTTCCTTTAGAGTAGGTGCTAAGTGAACTGCCTTCACTCAATTCTTCTGGACTCGGCTAGAATTGAGTCCAGCAACACTGTGGCTTTGAATGCTTGATGTTTTGTCAACTCTTTTAGCCTTCTGGGGTTGAGTGAACTGAACTCACTCAACTCATATGGACTTAGCCCGATTTCTTCTTTTCCAGCATCCTGTCTTGACTCCAAATAATATTGTGACCCTAACAACCTATCAAATCAGGGAAAAGTAGACAACTTGTATATATTAAAACTTTGAACATATATCAGATGCAATTATGTGTATACTATTGACTTGTGGGCCTTTTTAAAATCTGGAACAATATGATCAATGGACCCAAAAATTTACTCCTATTTGAAGAAGTCAGAACCCTTGTCAATGATATACACTACCACATGAAAGAGATAAAATTTTTAGCAAACTAGAGTAATAAATAACACAATCAAAATATGATTAACACATAAAGTGATAATTATAAAAAGAATGTGTGCCCATTATAAAGTTCATATTCCTAGGGCCCTAAGAAACCCAATACATAAAACATTTCAGGTTTCTGGTTCCTTGATGATTATGCCCCTACTTGGTTTCTTAGCAGCCTTCTCATCAGCTTCAATCTGCTTTTGCTTTTGTCTATCAAAGCAGTTGTAAGACTTTGGAAAGTACTTACTATGCTCTGGAGCATCTGATGGCATTGCCCCTGTCCTCTTGTACCTTCTGAATTTTCTCCTTACCTCTTTATTTATTTCCATCTTGGCCAATTCTAGGGAGGTATATAGATTTACCCTATATGTTTTGTTCTCTTTGATTTGATCTCACACAAACATAATGATAGTCCTTGATTGAGGAATGCATCTTTCAAAGTCAAGCCTAGTTTCCATCTCTTCTCTATATCTCTTTTTACTTAGTCTGATCTCTTAATCTTCTTCAGCAGCAGACTTACCTTTGACCTTTGATATCTGTTCAGTAGTGGGGCTGAAGGTGTAAGACCCCCATTTTTTTCCTTCACCACTGGGTCTTATGTCCAGAACCGTCGCCTTACGGTGACTCCAACTACCAAGTTAGATTCCACCGCACGATGTTGATCCTTCCTGCTAAAATAATCACATCATAGTAGGCCAACAAAAGAGAGAGTAAGTAGTACAAGTCCATAGATCAAAGCTCACTATCAATATATATAAAAGAGCAATAGTCCACAATAAGTATAAAGTATGAAAGAGAGTAGAAAATGGCCTTAAGCCCGGTACATAATACAAATGATCTCTTTCTCATAACTCACAACATCTAAGCGAAAACAAACTGAAATCCATCCTCGAGCTATCATCGTGTAGTAGTAGTAGTGTGTAGTAACTGCTCCTCATTTCCTGCAACCTTGTCCTGCCGGTGTTGATGCTCCTGCTGCTCGATCCCCTAAAATGATGTGGTCCACCGACCGTTAGTCAAAAGACTAAGCCAATATCATCCTAGACTAACCCCCGTAACTCCTATCCACCGTACGGGGAGGACGAAAGCGGAGGACAATAAAGTAGAGTGGAAAAAGCAAGTGACAACTACCCTAGCACGTGTATGTACAAAAGAACTATAGCCATGAAGTAGTAATGTAAACAAAGTAAAGTACAGAGCAGTAAAAATAATAAAATGAACAAACAATATTAAAAGTAACCTTAATTTATAAGAATGTCCATACAAACTTATAGATTAAGGGGTCGTTTTGCAAGGCCTATCATATAAAAAGTCTCATACCAATTTATACGATAGGGGTAGGGGTTTAAATGCAATGATGATTTGATATGCTATGTTATGCTGGTTTAATGTTATGTTCATACAAGTGCAACACATGCACTCGACTCTATGCGCACAGACCTTTAGTTCCCCGATTTTGGAAGCTAGCTTTGTTGCGCGCTAGGGTTCGAAGAAATAAACGCAACCGAACTAGCAACCCGATGAGGCAAGTATACCTATCGAATTGTAGCAAGGGGACACAAGTGCCGTATTAAGATCCGGGAACTGTTGGCTAAGCTTACTCACACGAACGCTATTATCTTATCGACGGAAAAACTAGGGTTTTAGAAAATCTAAGTGCAGGGGAGAAAGTAAAGCTATTCTAGAAAAAGAAACACTGCAATTAAGAGGGCTATTAAGTAAACAACTAAGCTAGAACGGAAACTACTGCAGTTAATAAAAGAGCACAATATATGAGATTACTACAAAAGGTAGAACAATATGAAATGGAAATGCACCCGATCGAGATTCACCTCGGCTAAAGACGATTAAGAAAGTGCGATAAAAATCTAAACTTAATAGGATAAGGGTCCTTGACCGTGGAGGTTCCTAAAGCTTGAACACGCTTCTCTCGAAGTCGTGCCCAACTGAGTTTAGGAAGGTCCGACCGACTCTCGTCTAAATCGGAGGCCTAAAACTCGCTTTACGCGGTGAACCCCACTATTGGATTTTACTCCAATCCGGGAGATTTGGACGTCTGCCTCTCTCGAGGGGTGCGTACAACTCCCTTTACTCTTGAATGCTCACTTCATTCTTTCGGCCTCTCGGCTAGCCCAGAATGAAAGCAAAGGCGGAGAGTATATATCGAAAATATACCTCCGACCCGTGATAAATCAAGAGTAATTCAAGGCCCTAACCTAAAAAGAAAAGATTAATTAAAACATCATAACATAATCGCTCTAACCTCGGATCATCAAGATCGAGTACAAGGAGGATTAGTTAATCATAATGGAGTGAAGGGGGGAAGATGAGTAGAAAAGCATAAGAAGAACACAAACTAAAAAAAAAACACTTTTATTAATAAAAAGGGCAAGTTACACTATTGAAAATTAAAGTTACAAGTGCATGAAAATTAAACCCTATTCTAGCCCTACATTAAGCACTAAGCAAGAAGAAAATTACATTAAAAGCTAGCACAAACTATGATTAAACTAGGGTTAACCAAAAAGTACAAAGAGAGGGGGAGAGAGAGAGAGAGAAAGCATGAAAAAGGATCAAGAAACAAAGGGGCAGCACCTCCCCCACTCAACCAAAGCTTGCTGAAATGGGGGGGAGGGGGGCTCAATTTATAGATTTTTTCTCGGGTTGGTCACGCCCTCCGACACGCCCTAGGGGGGGCGTGTCAGGGGGCGTGACAGGTACGGATTTGACCTCGGGCTCTGGATTCTGGCGGGAGGGATGATTGCTTCGGTACGTCGGTGGTCACGCCCTAGGTCACGCCCGTGACAGGGGGGCGTGACAGGCATGTCATGTCCAAATCATTGGTCGGAAATCCGTCAGTCGCCGAAAAAGGAGGGTGTCACGCCCATGTCACGGGCGTGACATGGGGCGTGACAGTACTATTTGCGTGCTGAGACGGAACGACATTTAATGCGGCGGCAGGCTTTGAGGCAGAGGGCGACACGCCCATGTCACGCCCGGTGACACGCCCAGGGAGGGCGTGACAGGGGGGCGTGACAGCGGTTTTGGCCGTTATCTGTCCCTTCCAGCAGGTGTCCTCGGGATCGGGTGACACGCCCTAGGTCACGCCCTGGGAGGGCGTGACAGGGGGGCGTGACAGGCCATTTTGGCAATTTTTCTGAAAACCTGCAAAAAGACAGGAAAAAGTTAGTGGCAATAAAATTTACATAAAAAGGATAAAAATAAACTAATAATAGACATAATTTGTACAATATAAAATATAAAATACGATAATAGTTTAGGCTACAAAACGTATTATCAAATTCCCCCAAGCTTAAGCTTTGCTTGTCCCCAAGCAAAAATATAAAAACTAGATATTTATAAAAAGGACTAATCAAAAACTTCTAATTATGCCTACACAAGTACTATGCGAAATTCTTAGTAGGGAAGAGGTGAAATGTAAGTCTAAAACAATTATTTAGGTATGGTAAAACTTTTATAAACTTTACTTAATAAAAACAAATCATCCAAAATTTTAGCGAGATTTTTTTAAATGGACTTAAGTAAAGCAACAAAAATGAAAAACACGCATTGAGTTGTTACTAGATCCAAGCAACGCATTATAATTATATCAATTTAATTATCAAAAATCTAGGTTTAAATCCAAAACTAAAACTGATTTACTATTTTTCTTTTCTTAGTTGTTAAATAAAAACAAAAAAAACGTGAATCAAAAGGACTTAAATAGGACAGAAACGTTTGGTTTAGGAAAATGATTAGGAGTGGAATTCAAAGATAAACGTGAAGGTTTAAAATCACACTAAACCAAAGCAAGAGTTTCAAAAATTTTCATAAAAATATATACACATTTTTTTCCTTCTTTTTCATTTTCTTTTTCATTTTTTTTTCTTTTTTCAAAACAAAGGCCATAAATATTTTTATTTTCCTTTTTGAGTTGGCCAAACAAAAATAAACATCACTTTTGAACATACTTCTTTTTTTTTTCGAAAACCTTTCTCCACAAAAATCACAAAATACCCTATCAAAATCGTCAAAATAATTTATGAAACTCAAAAAGGCTAGTGTGATTCGATAGGTTGGAAATTTTGGCTTTGGTGAAACTGAAATGAAATGAGGAACTATCAAATGAAATCGGAAAAAGGCTCAAAAACGGCTAACTAGTGGTAAAAGTTTTTAGGTTGGCAGAAAAGCTCAAACGAAAACAAAAACGGCCTAAATCATTTTCACGCTTTTGAATTTATTTAAAACAAAGGTCTGAAAAATTTCAAAAAGCGAGTCCTAGATAATAAAAGAAGATTGATGAAATTAACTCGAAAATAGAAATAATAGGTGACTTGGATCGTTCACATCTACTACGTTATTCAAAAGTTGACTTTACAAAAATTATTCAAAAATGAAAAAGAAAATAGTGGATGATGAATTTTTGAGAAAGTAAAGAAAATAAAAAAACAAAAAAACCATAATAGAAATGCGAGTTTTAGAAAAATATTTCACCTTAACATGCTACCGCGAATTAGAAACACAGCATGGCCAACATTTTACTTGTGAAACATAATTAAAAAGGACGATTAGAAATATTTTAATTAACTAAGTTATTTATAGGAGATTTTGAGTAAAACAAAACTAAAAACTAGGGGTACTATTGAAATACCAAAATGTCTAAACTATTCAAAAACACACATACATTTTTTTTATTTTGAGAAATATTCTCTTTTTTTGGATTTTGGAATTTTTCTCTTTTTTTGGAATTTTAAGATATTCATTTTTTTTTTTTTTATAGAACTATTTACAAAAAAGGAAATTATTTACACTAAGCAAAAATGAACTATTTACAAAAAAGGAAATTATTTACACTAAGCAAAAATGAAGGAGGAAATCCTCCCCCAAGCTTAAAACAGACATTGTCCTCAATGGCTAAAGAAGGGGATTGGAGAAGGAGAGAAAAATAAAGTGCAGAATTGAAAAGACAGAATTGAAATACAGGTACTTCCCCGGATTTATTTGCTGCGAAAGCTGAGTGATGCCGCTCCCCGAATGTCTTCTTTGGACTTCGTGATGGATTCAGCAATGTTGGAGCAGGCGATCGCAGAAGCTTCAGCTTGTCGGAGCCGTCCGAGGCAAAAATTGTAAAATAAAGAAAACAGAAAAAGATAACTTGGGTTGCCTCCCAAGAGCGCCCTTTGGTTAAAGCGTCGTTGAGCTCGACGCATCAAAAATAATATTGTCCAAAAATATTGTTGTCCCAAAATAAAATTGTTTTTAGCCAAAAAAAATAAAAAGTTCAAGATTAAAGTTCGTGAAGCAGAAACTTAATAGTGTTTGGACTGACATCATCATCACCAGAAAAATACAGTTTAAGACGCTGACCATTCACTTTGAAATTACCCTTATCAGGGTGAGAAATTAAAACAGTTCCATAAGAAAATACTTCTAAAACAGAAAACGGGCCAGACCAGCGAGATTTTAATTTGCCCGGAAATAAACGTAAACGACTGTTATATAACAGGACTTGGTCGCCCGGCTTAAAGTTTTTAGGGTGCCTTAAGTGTTTATCGTGTAAACGCTTCGTCCGCTCTTTATAAAGTTTATTATTTTCATAAGCATAAGAGCGCCACTCATCGAGTTCATTTAGTTGAAATTTTCGAAGGTCACCGACTGAGTGGGGATCGAAGTTTAAAAATTTTAAGGCCCAAAAGGCGCGGTGTTCTAACTCCACGGGCAGATGGCACGATTTTCCATAGACCAGCCGATACGGCGTACATCCGAGGGCGGTTTTGTACGCTGTTCGGTAGGCCCATAGAGCATCGTCAAGTTTGGTTGACCAGTCTTTTCTAGAAGTTGAAACAGTCTTTTCTAATATTCTTTTTATTTCTCTATTTACTACTTCGACTTGACCGTTAGTTTGGGGGTGGTAGGCAGTGGACAGTTTATGCGTAACGCCGTATTTAGTAAGGATTTTTGAAAATTGCGCGTTACAGAAATGGGAACCCCTATCGCTAACGATTGCGCGTGGCGTACCGAATCTAGAAAATAATTTTTTTAAAAACATGACTACAACTCGGGAGTCGTTCGTAGGAAGAGCTTGGGCTTCAGCCCATCGTGAAACATAATCAACAGCAACTAAAATATATTTGTTTCCGAAGCTAGAAGGAAGGGGGCCAACAAAATCAATTCCCCAGAGGTCGAAAATTTTGCACTCTAAGAAATAATTTTGCGGCATTTCATTTTTATTAGAAATATTGCCCGACCGTTGGCAACTATCACACCTGCTCACAAAGGCTTGCGCGTCTTTAAACAGGCTAGGCCAGTAAAAACCCGCGCAAAGCACCTTATGAGCGGTGCGAGCAGCTTGATAGTGCCCACCTGTCGGACCTTCATGCAAATGTTTTAGAATATCAATTCCTTCATCAAAAGAAACACATCTCCTTATCACTTGATCCGCACAAATTTTGAAAAGATGCGGGTCTTCCCAAAAGTAGTTCTTCAGCTCAGAAAAGAATTTCTTCTTCTGCTGAGAGGAGAACTCTTTTGGGAGCACCCGGGCCACTAGATAGTTGGCGATGTGCGCGAACCAAGGAGAAGTAGATGTATTAACTAAAAGCAGCTTCTCATCAGGAAAATAGTCATTAAAAGATTTTTCATTTAATTTTTCTATAAAGGGGTTATCTAATCTTGATAAATGGTCGGCGGCCAAGTTTTCGGCTCCTCGCTTATCACGGATCTCTAAGTCAAACTCCTGGAGGAGTAAGACCCAGCGAATCAAGCGAGGCTTGGCATCCGTTTTGGCAAGAAGGTACTTGAGGGCCGAGTGGTCCGTAAAAACAATGATTTTTGAAAGTGTAATGTAAGGGCGAAATTTATCAAACGCAAATACTACGGCTAAGAGCTCCTTCTCGGTTGTGGTGTAATTTTCTTGTGCAGATGTGAGGGTTTTACTAGCGTAATAGATGGGGTGGAAGTTCTTAGATATGCGTTGACCTAATACGGCTCCCACCGCAAAACTACTCGCATCGCACATAATCTCGAAGGGAAGGTCCCACACCGGAGCTATCATAATTGGTGCGTTAATTAACTTTTCTTTAATTGATTCAAAGGCAGAATTACAAGAGTCATCAAAAATGAATGGAGCGTCTTTTTCTAAGAGATGGGTGAGGGGCTTAGTGATCTTGGAGAAGTCCTTTATAAAACGACGATAAAAACCAGCGTGGCCTAGGAAACTTCTTATAGCTTTTATGTTTGTAGGTGGCGGCAACTTCTCAATAACTTCTATCTTGGCAACGTCTACCTCAATACCTTTAGCAGAAATTTTATGACCCAAAACTAACCCTTCCCTCACCATAAAATGGCATTTTTCCCAATTTAGGGCAAGGTTAGTTTCTTCGCATCGTTCTAAGACTTTTTCGAGGTTTTCTAAACATCTATCGAAGGTATCGCCGAACACGGAGAAATCGTCCATGAATACCTCCATAATGCTTTCTACGTACTTGTCAAATATTGCGAGCATACATCGTTGAAATGTAGCCGGCGCATTGCATAATCCAAACGGCATTCTCCGGTACGCGAAGGTGCCGAAGGGACAAGTAAACGTAGTTTTCTCTTGGTCCTCGGGGGAGATGGGTATTTGAAAGTACCCCGAGAGGCCATCGAGAAAACAATAAAAGCTATGGCCGGAGAGACGTTCTAAAATCTGGTCGATAAACGGTAGAGGAAAGTGGTCCTTACGGGTGGCGTCATTTAACTTACGGTAATCTATGCACATACGCCAACCCGTCACCGTCCGTGTCGGGATTAATTCATTATTCTCATTACTAACTACGGTTATCCCTCCCTTTTTTGGAACTACCTGAACGGGGCTAACCCACTTACTGTCTGATATAGGGTAGATAATTCCTGCGTCTAATAGTTTCATAACCTCGCCCTTAACTACTTCTTTCATATTCGGGTTTATACGGCGTTGAGGTTGAATAGAGTTACGCGAATTATCTTCCATTAGGATTTTATGTGTACAGAAAGATGGGCTTATGCCCTTGATATCAGAAATTTGCCAAGCAATAGCCCGGCGATGCTTACGTAGAACTAGAAGAAGTTTATCGTTCTGCGTATCCGTGAGGTAGGCCGAAACGATAACTGGTAACTTGGAGTCTTTTTCTAAGAAAGCATACTTAAGGTGTTCGGGAAGTTCTTTAAGTTCTAGGGTAGGGGGTTCTTCATAAGAGGATTTTGAGATTCTTTCTTTTTCAAAAATAATATCTTCATAAACTTTTTTATAAGGAACGTAATAAGGGGTGGGGCTAGCAGCCAAGACGGCTTCTTGTACAGATTCAGTGGTAAGGAAAGAGGAAGAACAAAAATCAGAAAACTCTTTTTCAAACTCAGAAAGACAATAAGAAGATTCATCACTTCCTTGCAGTGATTCTGTTGTAAGAGAAGAGGAGCAAAAAGTAGAAAATTCTTTTTCAAAGTCGGCGAGGCAGTAGGAAGAATCATCACTCACGGCGTCTATGAAAAAACATGAGTCATCGTTCGCTAAGGTGTTCTTCATCGAAGGGGTGATCGGAAATGTGACTTCGTCGTCGCCTACTCGAAGAAAGAGCTTACCATTGCTTACGTCAATGATGGCTCGGGAGGTGGCAAGGAAGGGTCGGCCAAGGATCAGGGGAACCTCGACGTCTTCTTCGATGTCCAAAATGACAAAGTCCACCGGGAAGATGAACTTGTCGACTTTCACTAGAACGTCCTCCACTATTCCTAACGGGTACTTGACGGATCTATCGGCTAGCTGGATACTCATACGCGTGGGGTTAAGGCTACCAATCCCTAACTTTTTGAACAACGAAAAGGGCATCAGGTTTATACTTGCGCCTAAGTCGGCTAACGCGTGTTTAACAAAGAGATCACCGAAGACACACGGGATAGAGAAACTACCCGGGTCACTGATTTTCTTCGGCAAACCGTTTGTTAAAACGGCGGAGCACTCGGCGTTAAGCGTGACGTGCGAAAGATTCTCTAACTTCTTCTTGTTTGTGAGGAGGTCTTTAAGATATTTGGCGTATTTCGGCATTTGCGAAATAGCCTCGTGGAAGGGAAGATTAATGTGAATTTGTTTGAAGATTTCTAAGAAGCGGGAGTATTGATCATCTTGACGTTGTCTATTAAGTTCAGAGGGGTATGGAGGAGTTGAATTATTTTTGAAGATGGGTGGTGGAGTGAGATTGTCTTCTAAAACGGGGGTGATTACTTCTTCAGCAGAGGGTGTAAGCGGAGCAGAGCTTTGATTTTTAAAAGCAGGAGCGGAGCTTGCCTCGGGCTCTTCACTTACCATACCGGAGACGTGCTTCCCACTCCGAAGAGTTATAGCTTTCGCTTGCTCTCTCGGGTTGGGTTCGGTATTGGAAGGAAGAGACCCTGCGGGTCGCTCAGAAATTATTTTCGCGAGCTGTCCTACCTGATTTTCTAGACTTTTTACGCTTCCGGTTAACGTTCTTATAGTGGCGTCATTTGTGGTGATATATTTAGAAAGTAATTCCTCCAAGCTTGGAGGTTTTGGGTAATTTTGAAGAAGTGGTGGTGGTGGTGGTTGTGCAGAAAAATCATTTTGCGGAGGTGGGCGCATCGCATTCGATGGATTACTCCATGAAAAGTTCGGGTGATTTCTTAAAGCGGGGTTATAACTATTCGGAAAATTAAAACCAGGCGGATGAAAATTCGCAGCAGAAAAATTATTAAAAGCAGTTCTAGGCAAATTATTAACATAATCTAAATGTTCTGGAGTAGGGGTTGCAGATTCCCATACCTGAGGGGCGGAGGCAGCAGTCATCTCCGTGATTTTTTTGCTTAGGATTTCTACTTGCAGAGCGAGCTGGGAGACGTTGTCCACTTCATAGATACCTGCAGGCTTGTTCGGGCGGGACCTAGGCACATTCCACTGATAAGTGTTCATGGCCATGTCCTCAAAAAGCTCAAGAGCGGCTTCCGGGGTCTTATGATTTAAAGTACCGCCAGAAGCTGCGTCTATCATTTGCTTCGTGCTTTGATTTAGCCCGTTATAAAACGTCTGCACTTGTAACCATACAGGCAGCGCGTGATGTGGGCATCGTCTTAATAATTCTTTAAATCTCTCCCAGGTTTCGTAAAGGGTTTCAGAGTCTATTTGTCCAAAGGCAGAGATGTCGTTCCTAAGTTTTGCAGTTTTAGCTGGCGGAAAATACTTCGCCAAAAATTTTTCAGTTAATTCATTCCAAGTGGTTATGCTATTTTTCGGAAGTGTGTTAAGCCACTGCTTAGCTTTAGTTCTTAGCGAGAAAGGGAAGAGTCTTAGCCTTATCGCATCATTTGTGACACCATTTATCTTGAAGGTGTCGCAAATTTCAAGAAAGCTAGCTATATGTGCGTTCGGATCTTCATCTTGAAGTCCGTCAAATTGCACATATTGCTGCACCATTTGAATTATGCTAGGCTTTAGTTCAAAGTTATTATTTGCTATAGTAGGGCGGACTATACTCGATTCTGTTCCCTCGAGGTTCGGTCGTGCATAATAGGACATAGTCCTTTGCACGGCCTCATCTACGTTGGGTTCTTCCATTCTTAAAGTATTAAATGACTCGGAGTCCTCAACCGGCACTTGGATGGTAGGACCTTGAAATCGCGATCTTCTCCGAAGAGTACGCTCAATTTCGTGGTCCAAGTCCAAAATAACCGACGGACTCCCGCGGGTCATGCACTAAAAGAACAGAAAAGAAGAAGAGAAAGAGAAAAAGGATAAACTAGAAAGAAAAACTAGATTTAGAAAATTAAATTAAATTTTTTTTTTTTTTTGAAATAGATTTTTTTATAGATTAACTCCCGAACTTCCCAAGGACTACCCCGTGAAGGGTTCGCAAGGTACTAGACAAGACAGTGGCGCTTAAAGCCCTTTGCCCTTTTCGAGAGAATTAGGTGGCGTAGAAAAATTGTGAGGTTGGTTTCTATTAAGAGCGGTGATAAAATTTTTTTGATTTTTTTAAAACTTTAAAGAAAGGGGATGAGAAAGAGAAGAGATAAAATTAATAGGTTCGTGTTTTCAAAATATCAACGGAAGTTGGCTCCCCGGCAACGGCGCCAAAAACTTGTTGCGCGCTAGGGTTCGAAGAAATAAACGCAACCGAACTAGCAACCCGATGAGGCAAGTATACCTATCGAATTGTAGCAAGGGGACACAAGTGTCGTATTAAGATCCGGGAACTGTTGGCTAAGCTTACTCACACGAACGCTATTATCTTATCGACGGAAAAACTAGGGTTTTAGAAAATCTAAGTGCAGGGGAGAAAGTAAAGCTATTCTAGAAAAAGAAACACTGCAATTAAGAGGGCTATTAAGTAAACAACTAAGCTAGAACGGAAACTACTGCAGTTAATAAAAGAGCACAATATATGAGATTACTACAAAAGGTAGAACAATATGAAATGGAAATGCACCCGATCGAGATTCACCTCGGCTAAAGACGATTAAGAAAGTGCGATAAAAATCTAAACTTAATAGGATAAGGGTCCTTGACCGTGGAGGTTCCTAAAGCTTGAACACGCTTCTCTCGAAGTCGTGCCCAACTGAGTTTAGGAAGGTCCGACCGACTCTCGTCTAAATCGGAGGCCTAAAACTCGCTTTACGCGGTGAACCCCACTATTGGATTTTACTCCAATCCGGGAGATTTGGACGTCTGCCTCTCTCGAGGGGTGCGTACAACTCCCTTTACTCTTGAATGCTCACTTCATTCTTTCGGCCTCTCGGCTAGCCCAGAATGAAAGCAAAGGCGGAGAGTATATATCGAAAATATACCTCCGACCCGTGATAAATCAAGAGTAATTCAAGGCCCTAACCTAAAAAGAAAAGATTAATTAAAACATCATAACATAATCGCTCTAACCTCGGATCATCAAGATCGAGTACAAGGAGGATTAGTTAATCATAATGGAGTGAAGGGGGGAAGATGAGTAGAAAAGCATAAGAAGAACACAAACTAAAAAAAAACACTTTTATTAATAAAAAGGGCAAGTTACACTATTGAAAATTAAAGTTACAAGTGCATGAAAATTAAACCCTATTCTAGCCCTACATTAAGCACTAAGCAAGAAGAAAATTACATTAAAAGCTAGCACAAACTATGATTAAACTAGGGTTAACCAAAAAGTACAAAGAGAGGGGGAGAGAGAGAGAGAGAAAGCATGAAAAAGGATCAAGAAACAAAGGGGCAGCACCTCCCCCACTCAACCAAAGCTTGCTGAAATGGGGGGGAGGGGGGCTCAATTTATAGATTTTTTCTCGGGTTGGTCACGCCCTCCGACACGCCCTAGGGGGGGCGTGTCAGGGGGCGTGACAGGTACGGATTTGACCTCGGGCTCTGGATTCTGGCGGGAGGGATGATTGCTTCGGTACGTCGGTGGTCACGCCCTAGGTCACGCCCGTGACAGGGGGGCGTGACAGGCATGTCATGTCCAAATCATTGGTCGGAAATCCGTCAGTCGCCGAAAAAGGAGGGTGTCACGCCCATGTCACGGGCGTGACATGGGGCGTGACAGTACTATTTGCGTGCTGAGACGGAACGACATTTAATGCGGCGGCAGGCTTTGAGGCAGAGGGCGACACGCCCATGTCACGCCCGGTGACACGCCCAGGGAGGGCGTGACAGGGGGGCGTGACAGCGGTTTTGGCCGTTATCTGTCCCTTCCAGCAGGTGTCCTCGGGATCGGGTGACACGCCCTAGGTCACGCCCTGGGAGGGCGTGACAGGGGGGCGTGACAGGCCATTTTGGCAATTTTTCTGAAAACCTGCAAAAAGACAGGAAAAAGTTAGTGGCAATAAAATTTACATAAAAAGGATAAAAATAAACTAATAATAGACATAATTTGTACAATATAAAATATAAAATACGATAATAGTTTAGGCTACAAAACGTATTATCAAGCTTCACTCCCAGGAGCCTCTGTAGTGGCCAACGGAGATAGTGGGTTTGGCCACCCCACTCTTAGGCTGGTATCCGCACTACCAGGCCAAGCCCTTACGTACGCCTCTAAAGGACACACCAGAGTCACCACGTACTAATGCCGAAAAATCCACCTGTCTTTCCTTGGCTAAGTGAGAACCACACTTGCCAAGTCAACGTATCAACGTCAGTGCGAACGACCATCTAATACCGAAGACCCAACACCTTTATGCACATGCAATTATGAATTCCCGAGCCATAGGCTCCCCGGACTAACCTGTCTGTTACAACTACCTTCTGAGCCTTCGGCTCGCCGAGCTAACTTGCCCATTTTCACAATCATCGAGCATACCACTCAGAAAATTAAACCATGCTAACCTACCGAGTCATCGGGGTGAGTGAAAGTGAAGTACTTAGAATTAATCTTACACTAACAGTATAGCCTTATAGTTTAGGGTTAGCCTTGGACTGCCCTGGGCATTCCCTATAAAGGGCTCTCGAGGGCACTAGGAACTACAATGGGCTGAAGCCCAAAGCTCCCATTCTCAAGGTACTTATTATTTTTTTTATCTACCCATGTCCCTACTCTACTGATCTTACACTTGATCTAACCCTAAGTGTATTTAGACTTTCTTCAAGGAAAGACGATCCACCGTCGTTCCCGAGCACAACCTTTCCCCTAGTCAACTAGGCTCTCACAACTGACTTACATTGGTGACCTCATTCATAATCTCCTGATTAAGTCCACCAACTACCCCTTTCCCATACCAAGGTTCACATGTTCCCCTAATCCTACAGTTTTACTGTGTGCAGACCTAATAGACTATATGATGTGCAAAACAGTTAACCTTCCAAATAATCATCCAAATGACCTAAGATTATTATTGGGGGTCAATCATGATACTTTATGAATAAATCAAGAATATTGTAATTTTCCTACTATATTTTGTATTTATTATATTTCCTGCAAAATCAGGCCACCTATGCTTTTGAACACCAAGTACACTTTTCTAACTAGGGATGGCCTTTGAAAAATTATGAAAATTTGGTAACATCAAAATAATAGTAAATATCAAAAATCCTTATTTTTCAAAAATGTTTGACCTCCAACAAATTATTCAATAAATAACCATAATATTAGGATCAATAGGGAAAACTTAAACCAACCATCCAAAAATTATGAGAAAATTACTAGATGATAAATAATACCAGGAAAGGCTACTGACCAAGAATTTTAATTTTTTAACTCCAATTTGTCACATAGATAGATTATTTAAAAATATTCAACTGAGGGCACTTTGTGAAGGATTCTATGTGAAAATTCTTCCAATATTTTTATAAAAATTCACAGAGCATGATTATATCATAAAATGATCCCTGACTAAGTTTCACAATTTTCTAGTAATCAAATAACCCTAAAATAATTATCTTGTGATTGAATCAAACTAAGGGTTTGTGAATGAAGTACTAAAATTATCTATCCAAAAATTCACAATAAAATTTCTAAATTTCATGAGCATCCAAGTTCATTTAAGCATGTACATAAATATTGAATCAAAGTGCCCTAATCTATCCATAACTATTTTAAAGAGGGTGTAAGTTCCTAAAAATTCTAAAATCATTTACAAGAGCTTATTTTCACTCTAAGAACTCATCAACCAAGTTCCAAAACAATCCAAGGACATAAGGTCCCATGTCCTTCAATATGCTCCAAATCTCAACCCTAGGGCTTACACTAGGGTCTTATGGTATCTCCACCCCAAACCACCCTAAATATCTTGTGGGTGTGTTTTTGATGACTTGTAGTCTGTGGCACAAGTTTCATTCCTTTTGGATGAGTATTTGACACTCAACCCATCAAATACACACTTGCCCTAATTTACCCTTTGGGACCAAACTTTGGTCACACCAATACCTACTCAAACAAACCCCAAATGGGCTGAGATTTTTTCCATAGTCATGTCATGACCCTAATGGTCAACCACCCAAAATATTGGATGGTTTTGAGGTCATTTGACCCGTTAATTAAAGCATACATGATTTATTAAATGTTTTCTAAAACTATAGAAAAATGTATTGCAAAAATTCTCATTTTTGGATATGTATGGGATATAGATTATACTAACCTATGATTTAAATTTCAAAATATTTAGATTAGTAGATTAGTGGGGGCACACAAACTTGTCTCTGGTTAACCCTAGGTATAGCCTGCATCACATTAAATGTTCTGGTCAGACCACTTACCCAAATGGGTCTAAATTAATTTTCAAATAAACTAGACCTCCAGGGCTACAACTTTGATGTTAACTATTTTTCCAGAAAAGGCATCTAAGTATTTTTAATATTTTATTTAAAACAATGCAATAAATATTACAGAAATGAAATATTTATTAATCCCTAACTATACATCCGGCATCACGAATCTTGGCGCAGGATGGATGGCATCCCTTCAACGTCCCCAGCGCGACAATAGTTCAGATTGCCCCATCCTGGACCTTCTTTCCCTGAGATTTCCAGGCCACCCAGCCACCTCCCTGGCCGACCACCGCCACCACCACCTCTGTTGAGGTGGTGGCTAACGCTGGGCGGCGACACGGCCGCCGGAGAGGCCGTTTTCAGCGAACTCGCAATCTCCTTTTTCTCATAGAAATTCTCCAAATTTTCTCTCTGGATCGGGCTCAATTGAGCCCGATTTATCTCCTAATTGATCTAGGATACTAGTATAAGGGGAGAGGAGGAGAAGTGGACCTTGTTTGGGGTTCGACGACAGCGGTCGGCCATAGAGTTTCTCCTCTCCGGCGAGCTTGCCCAATTTCTCGATCCTCCACCAAAACCATTGATCCAATACCTCATTTAGATTGCCAAGAATGTTTTGATGGTGATGGGTTGGCCAAAAGTGGTAATGGGGGTTGTATATGGGGATTTATATTTTTCCATGGAGGGGAGGTGAAGTGGTGGTCGACAATGGTGGTTGGGCTCCCCCATTAGTGTTTTCTTGCTGGAATTTATGGTATTCTCATCTCAAGAGTCAAGGAAGATGAATGGGGGCAATGGGGAGATGAATGGTGTGGCCTATGGTCTCCCTCCATAACTACTCTCTCTTTCTTCTTTCTCTCTTCTATATTAAAGGGGACTTGAGGTTTCTCTCTCCTAGTCACCACCTCCAAATTTTTAGTGGCATTCCATGTAAATATCAGCCTCCTAAAACTAGTGGCCACTCAACTTGGGCTTAGCCCAAGTGAGTTAGGCTAGGTTGGGTCAACTTGAGCTAATTTGAACCAATTTAGGTTGAGTTGACTTTGGTCAATTTGACCTTTTGAGTTGACCCCAATGAGTGGTTAGTGACCCATTGGCTCTCTTAAGGGTTAGGAAGGTTCAAGTGGAGTCAAGGAGTCAAGGTAAAGGTCCACTGGCCCTAGATAGGCCACTTTTACCATTTTAGAGTTAGGGTTGACTTTGGTCAACTTGACCACTTTAGTTGACCCCCATGGGTTCTAGGTGTTCCAAGGGACCCCCTAATGGGTTAGGGGTGTTCTGGTGGGGTCAAATAGTCAAGGTGAGGCATTAAAGTCAAATTTTAGGTTAGGTAATTGGAATGTGTTATTTGCAGACCATGGTGATCTTCACCTTCATGCTTAAGTTCACATAGTCTCTTTGAGCTTCCTAGGGTTTTGTCATGACCTAGTTGTAACGCCCCTGATTTTTCGATATTTTGTTTAATTCATTATCTGGAGTGTTAATAACGTCAGGGCGTTACGTTGACGCATTTTCGGCATATGCCGTTATTAGAGCATGGTTTTAGCTCTTAGATTTTTCTGTGTGTGGTTGGGTTTAGCCTGCTTGCAAGATTCCTTAGCAAGCCGGGTCTGTTTTGGTGACTCGGTAGAGCCTCTTTGGGAATGCTTGTGTTTTGGCATCGGGAGGTGTTTGCCTAAGTTTGGTTTGTTGAATCTTAATTTCGACTGCATCGTTGGGTTCGTAGCGTCGTTATTTGGCTACAGTGTGATTTTCATAGAAATCCGTGTTGGCGCGAATTTTGGGTCGTTTGGACCATTATTTAATAATAAACTATTATTATAATACTTATATTTCTAAGTATAAATAGCCTTGTGAAAAGACAAACCCTATTCATCGTCTTCTTCTTAAAACCGTCGACTGTTACGGGAAGAGCGAGGGCGACGGTCTTTTCTAAGCTTTCGGCCACCGATTTCTGGAGTGTTGGTGCTTGAAATCGTTGTTGGAGGGTAGATATGGATAGCTCTCACCTAGATCTAGGTTTCTACGGTAAGATTTTGCCATTTCGTGAAATTTTGGGTGTTAGGAATTTCGTTTTGACCCTCTTTCATCCTGAAAAGTTTTAGGAAGTGTTGCTTAAGTGATCTTGCAGCCAGATTCTTGAGGAGCGCTTGCGTGGCCGGATTCGGTCATTTTAGGCAAGTGGTGGTTTCCCCCTTGCTTATTTTTATTTCACATTTTCTTGATGTCCTCCCGGTATAGAAGCTGAATTAGGGCAGGATCTCCTCCTTGTCAAATTCATTTTTTATAAATCTTGGGGCAAGTGGTGATTTACACTATTTCTTTCTTAGTAGGCCGAATAGTGCTTAGCATAGCAGCAAACTAGTGGCTGTGGTGAGGGAGCATTGTTACAGGAGAAATCTCTTCATGTGTGAGCATAACAGTAAGTTGTTCTTGGTCTAGGTTTAGATTTTGCCAAAAAAAAATTATTAATACTATTAATTAAATTATTGAAAAATTAGTGGTTGTTGTAAGTCTAATATCCTCTATTTAGGTAAGATAGCACTTCTGCCAAGTTACTGTCTTAGGCGTTGAGTATAGCCTTAGTATTGATATTCAGTTTCTATCCTAAGTATAAAAGTGTTTAGTGTGTTGTACACACTCAACGCGATGTTGAGTGTGTTGAATACACTCAACGCCATCAGATTTTAACGCTAAGTATAAAAGCGTTGAGTGTGATGCACACACTCAACGCAACATTGAGTGAGTTTAAGACACTCAACGCCATCAGAATTTAATCTAAGTGTAAAAGCATTGAGTGAGCTGACTTCACTCAAGATGGCGTTGAG
Source organism: Platanthera zijinensis (assembly GCA_039513925.1). Classification (NCBI taxonomy): domain Eukaryota; kingdom Viridiplantae; phylum Streptophyta; class Magnoliopsida; order Asparagales; family Orchidaceae; genus Platanthera; species Platanthera zijinensis. The sequence goes on from CM077097.1 coordinate 2,861,989, forward strand.
TGAGCTGACTTCACTGAACGCGGTATTGAGTGTGCTGAATGCACTCTACGCCATGCTAAGTGTCTGAGCGACCAAGGGTAAAAGCGTTGAGTGAGCTGACTTCACTCAACACAACATTGAGTGTGTTGAAGAACGCCATCGCTTAATTATTGTCTAAGTAAGAAAGCGTTGAGTGAGTGGTTTTCACTCAACGTGGCATTGAGTGAAGCCTCGCCATGTAGGAATTCTGAGTCTAAGTCAAAAAGCGTCTACACATTAAGTGGACTCAACGCGGCGTTGAGTTGTTTGGTTTTTCACTGAGTTAGCTGGATGGCATCGAGTACGTTGACTGCACTCGATGCAGCATCGAGTGTACTCGACGCTTTTCCATGGACTTAGAATTTTTTCGCCGATTCTTGTCTGATTCCTTGGGAATGGGCCCCAGTGTGAATTTGGGGTTTTCTTCCTCATTTTAGCAGAATAAACTAGTGGTTGGTTGAAGTTTTACCATTGCATGGATGTTAGGGCCTTTGGTGCCCGGTTTTGTGCATCTTTACCTTATGTGGGTTAGTGGCTGCTGGTATGTTGGGCAGGTCCCTTCCATCGTGTCTTGCGACTGCTTGTATGTTGGGTAGGTCCCTTCCACCGCAGGTACTGGTTTTTCCCCAGGTTTGGGTGTGCCGAGACATGAGACCGCCTTTTCTTGGGCCTAGTGAAGCTTTACTATTGGTGTGTTGGGTAGGTCCCTTCCACTTCTTGTTCCAGATTTTGCCGGTATTTTTGCTCTCTAATGGTGATTTGACCAATTGTTTTCTTTAATTTATGCACGTATTTATGCTTATGATATTTAAGTTTTTATCCTTATAGCACTTTGTGCAACTTGGGATGTTTTACCTTTGTGAGTTCCTTCTTCCCTTCTTTTTCCTTGGGCTTAAATGTTGATGATTCCTTAAAATCATCTAGTCATGGGTTGGTAACCCATTTGACATTTTATTGTCTATTGATAGAATCCTTTTGCCACTTGTATTTCTTGCTGAGCTGTACTTTTTTTGAATGCCTCAGGTTCAGGGCAGTAGCCGGATAAGCGGCTAGGTTTGGAAGTTTGCTAGTGGACTGCTGTTTTGTAGAGGTTTTCCTCACAGTAGTGAGGTAGTGTTTTGTTTCTTTCATGTTAGTACAGACATACATGCTCTCCAGTGGGTTCGTGTCAGGTTGTTGACGCCCACTATGGGTGTTCTTTTGAAATGTTAATTACTTTGCTAAGCTGCCTAGTTGACCTATTTTGTGGTTGTGTTTACTTGGTCTCTGGGAATGTTCTAACTAGGTTGCATGTTAGGTATTTTAGCATATAAAAGCATTACTACTAGTATTTCTTACATTCCATCTTTCTAAAACTAAAAGGCTTTTTTCTAACTAACGTAAAGACTATTTCTATATTTATAATAAATCTAGAGTCTTGCATATCGCGAGTTCTCCTTTGGGAATATTTATGCTCGTGTAGGATGTTAATCTAACAAAATCAAAGTATTTTCGCAGCTTATAACTATACTTTTACCCGTGGACTAGCTGATCCACTGTGCCTAGGGATACGACCATCTAAACTTAAACTTGTTTTTACTTAATAACTTATGGATTTCATTTAAACTGTAGAGTTTGGAGTCTTGCCTGAGCGCCAGCAGTTATACCCTACATGGCGTGGCATTATGGCGTGTATTTTCTCTTACTCTGATATAACTTAAATGTTGAGAAAATGCGGGTTATGATAATTGGTATCAAAGGGATGGGTTGTTAGACAATTGGTCGAGCAACCGTCTCTAGTTAGTTTTAGTTGTCTAGTGTCATTTCATACACACATTGATGTGTCATAGTATGTCTTGGCTGAAGCACGAACACTACACGCATAAGCTTGATAATAAGTATACAAGGCATATTATGTAGTATGGGATGCATAATATGTGTTTGTATATGGATCCACCATTGGTGGCAACATGTGACGGTTATGTAGTATGGGATGCATAACTACCATCACATGGGTGCCCATTCGCATGTTTTCTTTTTCGTTGCATGCGATGTTATGTAGTATGGGATGCATAACATTTCATGTGTACGCTGCTCATAACATGCATTAAGGCTTTTTAGATTGCATAGCACAACATGCATGACATAACATTGCATCAGCACACGTGCCAAGCTAAAGATTTACATGATGACATATGTATACACATGGTTTTAAAGTAAAAGGAATGAAAATTTATGCATTCATTGTCTTTGCACATGAGTTAATAGGATGATGGTATATAATCCTTGGTTTAAGCATTTTATCAATTATAAAATTCCCAGAGCAAGTTAGCAGCATCAGTAAGTACTTATATATGTTTTGTCTGTACTAGGTTGTTTGGTTCTAGCGGTTAAGCTAGGTTTTGATTAGTTGTTTATTATGTTATTAGAATGTTGAGATGACTTACAATGAGGTCGACTCCCCAGTCAGAGGGTGAGTCATCTGGTGCTCAGAATGAGGCCGTGAAAGAAGGATTACGACAGAGCAACGAAGCTTTGTCTATGCAAATGTTGGAGGTGCAGTCGCAGATCCAAACCTTGTTGACTATCGTTGGAGGACAGCCTCTTAGAGTTCAGGACCATGTTGTGGGTCAAGGTGTTCCAGTTCCTCCTGCTCATCTGGTTCCCCCAGTTATGCTACCACTAGAGATGAATTTCATCTCGCATTTCCAGCAATTAGGACCCCTACCTATGATGGTAGGGCAGACTTCATGGCTTTGGACAACTAGATTATAGCCATCGAGGAGATCTTTTCGTACTCGGGAGTTTCTGTCGACCAGAGTGAAGGTCGCTTCTTATCAGCTCAAGGGACTTATAAAAAGCTGGTGGCTGAGGTAAAAGGAAAACTTGAAGGATGGATGTTTATGGGAAGTCTTCAAGGAGCTTTTGCTGAAGAAGTTTCTGCTGTCGGTCGAGCGAGACAGTTTGTTGAATGATTTCCTGCACTTAAAGCAGAGGCAGCTCATAGTGAGTGAGTATGAGGTGGAGTTTAGAAAGTTGAGCCTGTTCACCCCAGATTTAGTTATTTTTGAGGCCAGCAGAGTTAAACGTTTTCTGGGTGGTCTAAGGAGTGACATCCAACAGCTAGCAAATTCTTATGGATCAGAAACCTATGCTAAAGCAGTAGAAGCTACTCTGAAGGTCAAAGAGATCGATAATGCTAAGAACTGAGGTCAGCAGTTGAGAAAGATAAGAGAAAATCTTATGAGGGAAGAAACTCCAAGGAATTTGGTTCTGCTTCTAGGAAAAGAAACAAAAAGACATGCTGTTTCTATGGCCGGTCAGGCCATCTGTTCGAGAAGTGTTTCAAGAGAATAGGAGCTCAGAAGCAGGAGCAGGTTCATGCGATTCAGGGTGCTCCTAAGGGAGATTTGGTTTGTACTTCATGTAAATGAAGGGGGCACGATGCTTCCCACTATTAGGGTAAGGAAAGGGGCTTCTTTCTGTGTAGATAGAAAGTACATTTCAAGTCGAAGTGCCAGTAGGCTCAGCCCCTATTACAACCAGTTCCACTTCAGGCTTTTCCACCGCCGTAGCATTTCGATAAGGGAAAGAGGATGTTGAACGTGGTGTCTCTTTAGGAATCCCAGACGTCTACTCAGGTTATTTCAAGGTAGATCTTAGTCTAGTTTTAGCTTTTAATTCATAGCTATAGGTTCAATGTTCATCTCCTTAGTCGTGTATGCAATTATTTTTATAGGAAGGTTTAAGGTAAAGAACCATTGTGAACGCGTTCTGTTTTATTCTGGTGTTACCCACTCATTTGTGGCTAGGACCTTTGATGAGCGTCATCGTCTGACTCTGGATCAAGTTGGCAATGTGTTTCATGTCAAGTTTCCTTCCGGTGATTCAGTGGTATCGGACCAAGGCATTCAGAGTTGTCTGATTCTGTTAGGTGATTTTCTAGCGGTTGCTGATTTGAAGGTGATAAACTTGGAAGATTTTGATATGATCATGGACATGGACTGGTTATCCAAGTATGATGTTGTTATCCAGTATAAGGTTAAGCGCTTGGACTTCAAGATGGACAACAGTCAACCCAGGAGTGTTTATGGTTTTCTGCGCCAAGTTTCTCTGATTATTTCTGCGGTACGTGCTCGGAAGCTGGTAAATTTCAGATGTTTTGCCTATTTGGTTTCCGTGTTGGTGACCGATAGTAGATTTCCGCGAGTTGAGGAGATTGTTGTTGTGCGCGAATTTCCCGATGTATTTCCTGACAATATTCCTGGTCTTCTACCTGAGAGAGACATGAAGTTCGTCATAGATATGGAGTCGGGTACCCGTCCTATTGCTATGGCTCCGTACCGTATGGCCCCGCGTGAACTGGAGGAGTTTCGTACCAAGTTAGATGAGTTGCTTCAGAATGGTTTTATTAGGCCGAGTTCATCGCCTTTGGGTGCTCCCATTTTGTTTGTAAAGAAAAAGGATAGATCTATGAGGTTGTGCATAGATTACAGAGAATTGAATAAGGTAACTATCAATAACAGGTATCCCCTGCCGAGAATTGATGATTTGTTTGATCAGTTGCATGGTAGTGCTGTGTTTTCAAAGATTGATCTTCGTTCAGGCTACCATCAGTTGAGGATTCATGAGACGGATATCCCACGGACTGCCTTTCGTTCCCGGCACGGACATTTTGAGTTCTTTGTGATGTCTTTTGGTTTGACCAATGCACCCTCTGCCTTTATGTATATGATGAACCGAGTGTTCAAGGATTTCCTGGACCATTTTGTGGTCGTGTTCATAGATGACGTTTTGGTGTATTCCCGCAATGTTGTGGAGCATGCCCAACATTTGCGTTTAGTTTTTTCTGCTTTGAGAGAGCATAAATTTTTTGCCAAGCTGAGCAAGTGTGAGTTTTGGTTGCCTCAAGTTTCTTTCTTGGGTCATGTGATTAATAGAGATGGTATTTCAGTTGGCCCCGAGAAGATAGTTGTTGTTATAGATTGGAATAGGCCCACCACACCCAAGGAGATAAGGAGGTTTCTAGGGTTGGCTGGTTATTATAGAAGGTTTGTAGAGGGTTTCTCTACGTTGTCTGTGCCACTGACTAAACAGACGCAGAAGAACGCAGTTTTTGTCTGGAGCGATAAGTTCGAGGAAGCTTTTCAGGAATTAAAGAGGAGATTGTGCACTGCTCCGGTGTTGACCTTACCTACAGAAGGAATAAAATATTCCGTATATGTAGATGCATCGCATGTCAGACTTGGATGCGTGTTGATGCAAGAAGGCAAGGTAATTGCGTATGGGTCGAGATAGTTAAAGGTACATGATAGAAACTACCCCACGCATGATCTAGATTTTGCAGCTGTAATATATGCCCCAAAGTTGTTGAGGCACTTGCTATATGGCGCATTATGCAAGATTTATACCGATCATAAAAGTTTAAAATACGTTTTCACTAAAACGGTATTGAATCTGCGCCCGTAAAGATGGTTAGAGTATGTTGCTAATTATGATGTTGAGATTTAATACCATCTAGGCAAAGACAATGTGGTAGCCGATGCTCTGAGTAGGAAGACGGGGAAAATTTTTAACCTCTCCGTTGATTCGCTGGTAGAAGAATTTGTCTTGATGGATATTTCTGTTGGAACTTGTAACTCGTCAAGTAGTTTGGAGGTAGTTGAGCCTTCATGGATCGCACTAAAAAGACTACATCAGATGGAAGATCCTGATTTTTTGCACCTTTACAAGAGAACTGAGAAAGAGGAGTTACCAGATTTTTCAATCGATGATGCGGGTACCTTGAAGTACAGCGGCAGATTTTGTATCCCTGCTATTGAGGACATTCGATTTATGTTGTGCAATGAGGTGCACGGTTCTAGTTTTTCCTACCACCCAGGTTCTACAAAGATGATCGAGACCTAAAGCAAATTGTATGGTGGTTTGGAATGAAGGGTGATATAGCCATGTTTGTGTCTGAATGTTTTATATGCAAGCGTGTTAAGGCCGATCATAGAAGGCATGGTGGCAAGTTGACACCTTTGGATTTTCCAGCTGGAAATGGGAGAGTATTTCCATGGAATTCATTATGGGTTTACCGAGATCTCCCCGAGGTCACGATTCTATTTTGGTGATAGTAGATCGAATGATAAAGTGTGCTCACTTTGTGCCATTTAAGATTGGCTACTCCATGAAGAAGATAGCCGAATTATATTTAGATGAAGTCATCAGACTGCATAGAGTACCAGTTAGCATTATATTGGATCGAGACTCCAGGATTACTTCTCGCTTTTGGAAAAGCTTACAAGAAGGGTTGGGTACCAATCTTAAGTATTCCATCGCTTATCATCCACAGACTAATGGTCAAACGGAGAGAGTAAATCAGATTGTGGAGGATATGATCAGATGTTAAATTTTAAGCCACAGAGGAGCGTGGGATGAGTGACACAGATTGATGGAGTTTGCTTATAATAATAGTTATCAAGAAAGTTTGCAGATGGCCCCGTTTGAGGCCTTGTATGGGAGATGATGCGGAACTCCCTTGTTTTGGGTCGAGGTCGGTGAGAGACCATTATTAGATCCTGAAGTGTTATAAGAGATGGAAATATCTATAAAGCTTATTTGAGAGAAGCTTCGGATAGTGAAGGAACGGTATAAGAAGAATGCCAATCGACGTAGGACTGATTTGGTGTTTGTTGTCTGGGACCTGGTTTTTCTAAAGGTTTCCCCAATGTCCGGTGTTAAAAGATTTGGAAAGAATCATAATTGGACCCGAGTTATTTGGGACCTTTTAGGGTTATTGAGCGTATTGGTGTATCAGCTTATAGGCTGTATTTACCAGAAAATTTTCCTAGTGTGCACGACGTATTTCACGTGAGCCAGATGCGGAAATGTGTGCTCAGCGACCGATAGATTCTTGATGTTGTGCCCCAGTTGAAGCCTAATCTTTCCTATGTTGAGGTTCTTGTCCGCATCTGGATACTCAAGATCGAGTGTTTCGGAGGAAAACCATACCAATGGTTAAAGTTTTTTGGCAAAACCAAGACGTGGAAAGCGCCATTTGGGAGTAGGAGTCAGCTATGAGGGAGACTCATCCTCATCTATTCCCATAGTTGATTGGTATGTAATATTTTCAATAACCCTTGGTTATTTCTTTTTTCTTTTTTAATAGAGGTTTTATGCGTAAAGTTTCGGGACGAAACTTTCTTTTAGGGGGAGTGGCTGTAACGCCCTCAATTTTTAAATATTTGGTTTAATTTGTTATCTGTCATGTTTATGACGTCAGGGCATTACGTTGATGCTTTTTCGGCATATGTCGTTGTTAGAGCGTGGATTTAGCTCTTAGGATTTTCTTTGTGTGGCTGGGTTTAGCCTATTTGCAAGATTCCCTAGCGAGTCGGGTCTGTTTTGGTGACTCGGTGGAGCCTCTTTGGGAATGCTTGTATTTTGGCTTCAGGAGGTGTTTGCCCGAATTTGGTTCGTCGAATCTGAATTTCGACTCTGTTGTTGGGTTTGTAGCATCGGTATTTAGCTACGGTGTGATTTTCTTAGGAATCCGTATTGGCGCAAATTTTGGGTCGTTTGGAATATTATTTAATAATAAATTATATTTATAATACTTATATTTTTAAGTATAAATAGCCTTGTGAATAGACAAACCCTATTCATCGTCTTCTTCTTGAAACCATCGGCTGTTACGGGAAGAGCGAGAGCGGCGGTCTTTTCTAATCTTTCGGTCACCGATTTCTGAAGTGTTGGTGCTCGAAATCGTTGTTGGAGGGCAGATCTGGATATCTCTCACCTAGATATACGTTTCTACGGTAAGATTTTCCCATTTCGTGAAATTTTGGGTGTTAGGAATTTCGTTTTGACCCTCTTTCGTCCTGAAAAGTTTCAAGAAGTGTTGCTTAAGTAATCTTGCGGCCAGATTCTTTAGGAGGAGCCCTTGCGTGGCCGAATTCGGCAATTTGAGGCAAGTGGTGGTTTCCCCCCTTGCTTGTTTTTATTTAACATTTTCTTTATTTCCTCCCGATATAGAAGCTGAATTAGGGTAGGATCTCCTCCTTGTCAAATTCAATTTCTGTAAATCTTGGGGCAAGTTATGAGGGAGCATTGTTACAAGAGAAATCCCTTCCTGTGTGAGCATAATAGTAAGTTGTTCTTGGTCTAGGTTTAGATTTTGCCAGAAAAAATTATTAATACTATTAATTAAATAATTGAAAAGTGTGTGGTTGCTGTAAGTCTAATATCCTCTGTTTAGGTAAGATAGCACTTCTGCCAAGTTACTATCTTAGGCATTGAGTATAGCCTTAGCACTGATATTCAATTTCTAGCCTAAGTATAAAAGCGTTGAGTGTGTTGTACACACTCAACGCGGCATTGAGTGTGTTGAATACACTCAACGCCATCAAATTTTAATGATAAGTATAAAAGCCTTGAGTGTGTTGCACACACTCAACGCGACGTTGAGTGAGTTTAAGACACACAATGTCATCTGAATTTAATCTAAGTGTAAAAGCGTTAAGTGAGCTGACTTCACTCAACGCGGCCCTGAGTGAGCTGACTTCACTCAACGCGGCGTTGAGTGTGTTGAATGCACTCAACACTATGCTAAGTGTCTGAGCGGCCAAGGGTAAAAGTGTTGAGTGAGCTGACTTCACTCAACGCGGCGTTGAGTGTGTTGAAGACACCCAACACCTTCGCTTAATTGCTGTATAAGTAAGAAAGCATTGAGTGAGTGTTATTCACTAAACACGGCGTTGAGTGAAGCCTCACCATGTAGTAATTTTGAGTCTAAGTCAAAAAATGTCGACAACGTTGAGTGGACTCAATGCGGCATTGAGTGGACTCAATGCGGTGTTGAGTGGTATGGTTTTTCACTGAGTTTAGTTGGATGGCATCGAGTGCGTTGACTGCACTCGACGCGGCGTCGAGTGTACTCGACGCTTTTTCGTGGACTTAAAATTTTTTCGCCAATTCTTGTCTGATTCCTTGGGAATGGGCATCAGGGTGAATTTGGGGATTTTAGCAGAATAAACCAGTTGTTGGTTGAAGTTTTACCGGTGCATAGATGTTAGGGCCTTTAGTGCATGGTTTTGTGCATAATTATCATATGTGGGTTGGTGGTTGCTAGTGTGTTGGGCAGGTCCCTTCCACCGTGTGTTACGACTGCTGGTATGTTGGGTAGGTCCCTACCACTGCAGGTACCAGTTTTTCCCCGGTTTTGGGTGTGTTGAGGCATGAGACCACCTTTTCTAGGGCCTAGTGAAGCTTTGTTATTGGTGTGTTAGGTAGGTCCCTTCCACTGCTTGTGCTGGATTTTGCCGGTGTTTTTGCTCTCTAATGGTGAATTGACCAATTATTTTCTTTCATTTATGCACGTATTTATGCTTATGATATTTAAGCTTTGATCCTTATAGCACTTTGTGCAACTTGGGATGTTTTACCTTTGTGAGTTCCTTCTTCCCTTCTTTTTCCTTGGTCTTAAATGTTGATGATTCCTTATAATCATCTAGTCATGGGTTGGTAACCAATTTGACATTTTGTTGTCTATTGATAGAATTCTATTGCCACTTGTATTTTCTTGCTGAGGTGTTCTTTTTTTGAATGCCTCAGGTTCAGGGCAGTAGTCGGATAAGTAGCAAGGTTTGGAAGTTTGCTAGTAAACTATTGTTTTGTAGAGGTTTTCCTCACAAAAGTGAGGTAGTCTTTTGTTATTTTCATGTTAGTACAGACATACATGATCTCTATTAGGTTCGTGTCAGGTTGTTGACGCCCACTGGGGGTTTGCTTTTGAAATGCTAATTACTTTGCTAAGCTTCCTAGTTGACCTGTTTTGTGGTTGTGTTTACTTGCTCTCTGGGAATGTTTATGTTAGGTTGCATGTTAGGTATTTTAACTTATAAAAATATTACTACTAGTATTTCTTACATTCCATCTTTCTAAAACTAAAATGCTATTTTCTAACTAACGTAAAGACTATTTCTATACTTATAATAAATATAGAGTCTTGCATACTTTGAGTTGTCCTTCGGGGGTGTTTATGCTCATATAGGATGTTAATCCAACATAATCAAAGTATTTCTGCAGCGTATAACTATAGTTTTACCCGTAGACTAGCTGATCTACTGTGCCGAGGGATACGACCATCTAAACTTAAACCGGTTTTTACTTAATAACTTATGGATTTCATTTAAACTATAGAGTTTGGAGTCTTGCCTAAGAGCCTACAGTTATCCCTTGCACAGTGAGGCATCACGGCGCGTATTTTCTCTTTCTCTTATATAACTTAAATGTTGAGAAAATACGGGTTGTGACACTAGTCAAGACAAAACTACTCTTAGAGGTCTAGTAGTTTGAAAGATGTTACAAATCCCAATAAACAAAAAGAATAATTTCATCCTTGAAATTCAAGTTAGGCATGCGGGGTTTCTACTGAGAGTAACTGAACATAACATCCCTCAAGAATTGACATTATTCCTGACGCAAAGAGATCTGAGTACTTCTACTGCATCAGATCCAGTGGATCCCAAATATACTCCTCCTGTCCATGATTTGCCCACATGATCTTGACCACTGAAACCATCTCGCGCTGCAAGACTCGCACTGTCGTATCATCTATCCATACCGGCTCTAAGCACGGACTGATCGATCAGAAGCTGTCAAGCCATATATACTAGGAACCTGCTGCTCCGGACGTAGTAGAGCCTTTCTTAAGGGAGGAGACGTGGAAGACGTCGTGCAAACCCGCTAACTCCTATGGTAGCTCCAGTCTGTATGCCAATGGGCCGATCCGCTCTAGGATCCTGTAGAACCATATATTCCTCAGACTGAGCTTCTTTCGCCCACGTACCTGCGAGACTCCATGCATCAGACGTATCTTCAGGATCCCACGGTCTCCATCCTGAAACTCTACTTTACAATATTGTGCATCATAATACTTTGTCGGTCTGCTCTAGTCCTCTAGCATCATATCTCGAATCAGTCACACAAGGGTATCTGTGTCCTCCATAAATTTCGATCCGAGTGCCTTTAGATCCTCATCCTAGATCCAAGATAATGGATTCGTGCACCTCCGTCTGTATAATGCCACATAAGGGTCATGCCAATGCTTGATTGGTGACTGTTGTTATAAGAGAGCTGTGTTGAATGTCGACCGAGAGCCTAGATAAGCTTGGACTGATCTTCTCTCATTGGACGTTAACCGTCCATCCCGATCCGATACGATCTTCTTGTGTACTTGACCTTCTCCAGCCGACAAACCTCACCATGCAACTTTCTTTATTCCGGGGAAATACACCTTCTAATAAAAACAATTTTCTTCCGGTAATTTGAGTTCTCGTAATTACTCATCCTTATTACCATGACATTGCCCCATCCCAAACTGCAAGTTTTCAACCTAATGACTTGGGTATGACAGGTAAGCATGGATAATAGTGATAAATCAATCTTCATGTTTAATTCATTAATTCCCAACATTTAATATATGACGGGCTTGGTCACTTTTGTACGATCGAAATAAGATAGGATTAAGTTATTCCAACCATAGTAAACTTAAACAGTATACTATAAATCCAATAGGTCCTTGTCTTAGGATCTCTTCTTATTCATCAATTAGTTCCCAAGGTATATGGAATATTATTGCAGTATAAATTATTCAACTATGAGAGGGCGTGATTTTTAATAAAATAGACTGTCTGTTAATCACTTCTGAATGGCCTAAATCACAAGAAATTCCAAATATAATTATAACTTGTAGGACCTAATTTCAATCAAAAATTACCAATTGGTTTAACTAAAGTCAAGTATTTGTCCAATCAACGATGTCTAACCATTGTCCTGGTGACTTCGCCCGAGTAACGTCAAATAAGATCAACTTCAACATCACTATGTTTGTGACACCACATTTTATAAATTAGGTCTAATGAAACCCAAGTCAGTAACTAATTTGCCCAATAAATAAATATAAGCCCCCAATAAACAAAAGATAAGCCCATACCTATCTTGGGATAAGTATTTTTGATATCACTATATTATACTCAGGCTAGATATTCACACAATCCTTAGGGCATGTAACCTTAGACTTGGGGTTCCATCCCGAGGCTTGTTGATATACTCCAGACTTCAGGATCTCCAGGTTACCATTTATGACAATCCTCTCAGGGTCAACATGTGATCTAGTCCCAAATGTGTCTCTTCCGAACTTGAATTCTTATCTGACCCTTGGTATTTGGCATGATGGTTGTCTCATCCTTTCGTGTCATCGATATGAGGATTGAGTCTATGAGTACCCTACTATTCCGCTAATGGATTGTATGCATCAATTCTCCTTAAGGTGGTCCTATTAGTTTGGGTAACAAGTGATAGTACCACCTGTAAGACCCCTTTATTTTTCGCTACACTACCACGATCTTATGACCAGAATCGCCATTTTCTGGTAACACCAACACTCGGATCGAGGTTTCCACTATAAAATGTCGATCCTGTTTGCATTAGTAATCACCAAAGAAGTAAAAGTACATGAAAGGAGACAATTAAGTCAAGTCCACAAATTACAATAAATATATAAATGAGCATGAAAATCTCAGCAAAGACTACATTATATAGAAGCAGTATAACAATGATAGAAATATTGAAACCGAACGGAAATGTAGAAATATAAACGGGCCCATGCCCGGTACATCATGACCTCACTAGAACACTCTTGCAGAAGCTAAGTAAAACTAACACTCATGGAGCCAGATGCTGGTACTCCAATACTAAACTGGCCCACCTCCATATGCACCGCACTCCGCTTGTGCTGCATCTCCTGCTTTTGCTCCCTATCTCCCATCCGGAGCCCCTAAAATGTTTGGTCCACCGACCGTTAGTCAAAATACTAAGCCTTATTTCCCCCACCCCTGCCACAGTGGCTCCTAGGCGTCTTGCGGGAGGAATGATAGGAAATCTATGATGTTGGAGAGTAGACAAAAGCAGTTGATGGTGGTCCTAATCTAGCAGATTATATAGTATAACATATACAAGAGTCTAAACTAGTAGTTCTAAAACAAGTAGAGCAGTAATAAAGGAAAAGTAAAGAGAACGAGCTATATTTAAATGTAACCTTAATTTATGAAAATGTCTACACAAACTTATAAATTAAGGGGTCGTTTGCAGGGCCTATCGTATAAAAAGTCACATACAAATTTATACAATAAGGGAAGGGGTTTAAATGCAATAATGGCATGCTATGCTATGTTATGCAGATTTAATGTTATGTTCATACAAGTGCAACACACACACTCGACTTTATGCGCACAGACCTTTAGTTACCCAGTTTTGGAAGCTAGATTCACTCACAGGAGCCTATGTAGTGGCCAAAGGAGACAGTGGGTTGGGCCACCCCACTCCTAGGCGGGTATCCACACTACCAGGCCTAGCCCTTACGTATTCCTCTGAAGGACACACCATATTCACCACGTACTAGGGCTGCAAACCCGCCAGTCTTTTCATTGGCTAAGTGTAAACCACACCCGCTGAGTCATCGTATCGACGTCAGTGTGAACGACCATCAAATACCGAAGACCCACCACCTTATGCACATGCAGCCATGAATTCCCAAGCCATCGGCTCCCTGGACTAACCTGTCTGTTACAACTACCTTCCGAGCCTTCGGCTCGTCGGGCTGACTTGCCCATTTCCACAACCACCGAGCCTACCTCTCGGAAAACCCAACCAAGCTAACCTCCCGAGTCATCGGGGCGAGTGAAGATGAAGCCCTAGTTTTACTAATTGCTCTTCAACATATAAGTCTTACGATTTAAGGATAACCTTTGACTGCTTAGGGCATTCCATGTGAAGGGCTCTCGAGGGCACTAGGAACTACGGTGGGCTGAAGCCCAAAGATCCGTTTCACAAGGTACTTATTATTATTGGTAACTACCCATGTCCAAACCCTCTTAGCATTACACTTGAACAAACCCTAAGTGTATTTTGACTCTTTCTCCCGGGAAAGACCATCCACCGTCGATCCTGAGCATAACCTTGCCTCTAGTCAACCGGGCTCTCACTACCTGCCTTCCAATGGTGACCTTATTCATTCTCAACCAGACTAGGTACACCGACTATCTCACCTTCCCATACAAAGCCCTACATATAAAGTGATATGATGAAGTATCACCAATTTATACAATAAGGGTAGGGGTTTAAATGCAATAATTTTAGTGTGTATGATCAGTTCCTAACCTTTCAAGACCATTCAAAGTCATATGATGAAGTAATAAAATCATGAGTAAAACTGCCCTAATTGGTCCTAAGTTATTTCAAGAGGGATGTAAGATCCTAAGGACCTAGCATCACTTCCTAGGGTTAAATTTCATCTTAGACGCACTACTAACAAGTTACAAGGCATTCCAAGGACATGTGGTCTCATATCCTTCATTGAGCTCAAAACCCCATCCCTAGGGCTTACACTAGGGTCTTAGGGTATCTCCACACCAAACCACCCTAAATCCCTTGTGGGCGTGTTTTAGATGACCTTGAAGCTCTGTCCAATGTTTCGTCACTTTTGGATGAGAATTGACCACTCAAACCATCAAACAACCTTTGTCATAATTTCCCCTTTAGGGACCAAGGTTTGGTCATATCATTCCCTACTTAAATCAACACCAAATGGGCTGAGATTCTTATTAGAGTCATATCATGACTCTGTTGGTCACCCACCAAAATATTGAGTGGTTTTGAGGTCATTAGACCCCTTAATAAAATCATACATGATTTATTAAATGTTTTCTAAAACTATAGAAAAATGTATTCAAAAAAATTCAATTTTTGGATATGTCAGAGATATAGATGAGACTGACCTATGATATAAATTTCAAGGCATTTGATGAGTATTTTAGTGGGGCACACAAATTTGTGTCTAGTTATCCCTAGGTATATCTTGCACCATTTGGTGTGTTGTGGTCAGACCAGTGACCCAAATTGGTTGAAACTAATTTTAAAATAAACTAGACTCAAAATACTACAATTTTGATGCTAAGAATTTTCCAAAGAAGCCTCAAAGTATTTTTAATAATTAAATATAACTACTGCAATTTATGTGACAGAAATGAAATAAAAATGAAATAATAAACATCATCAGCAGCACGAATCTTGGCGCGGAATGGACGGAATCCTGTCGTCTTCTTCCTGGAGCCAATGGCCAGGATTGGCCCATCCTGCGCGATGTTTTACCGTGAATTCCCGGCCACCCACGCCTCCTCCCGTTCGGCCACCACCACCACTACCTTCGTTGAGGTGGTGGCTAGCGATTCGCGGTGGTTGGACGGCTGGAGGTGGATGGAACAAGGAAATGTGGGTAGAAGACAAAGCTTGAAAACCAAGCTCTCGGCTAGCTTGATGTGGGGCCAATTGGCCCCGAACCTTGCGGCCAGTAGATGTGGATCTATCCACTGAGAAAGAGGAAGAGGATAGGACCTTCTGGGAGCGCTGGAGCCTAGCCGATCGTCGGGTTGCCATGGCCGGATTGGAAGCTTTTAGGTGCTCTTCAACAACACTACTAGAGCCTTTAATTTCTTCAGGGAAAGAGTGGAAATGACTCCTCACAGCCTAGTGAAGCTTTTAAAATGATCAAATGGGGGGAGAGGGAGGATCATGGCTTCAATGCCATTAATGGCCATGAGTGGACTTTTCGGCCAACTGGATTCTCTGCATTCAGCCATGGATGAGGCTGGGAAAGACCCTTGATCTCCTCTAACTGATGAGGGGAGATGAATCTCCATCAATTGGGAGAGAGATGAGGGGTCAAGGGCATTCAAACTCCATGAATAGCCATTTTCTCTCTCTCTTCACTCTCTCCTCTATTAAAGGGAAATTGAGCTTTCTCTCTCCTAGTCACTATTTCTAGGAATTTGAGTAGCATTTAGATAAATATCAACCTCCTAGAGCTAGTGGGCCACTAAAATTGGGCTTAGCCCAAATAGATTGGGCTAGGTAAGGTCAACTTTAGTTAATTTGACCTAAACTAGGGTTGAGTTGACTTTGGTCAACTTGACCTTTCTGGTTGACCCCCACTAGGTTCTTGATGACCCATTGGCCTCCCTTAAGGTCTAGGATGGGTTGGGTAGGGTTGGTTTGGCACCTTGGAGGCCACTTGACCCTTAATAGGGCACTTTGACAATTTTGGGGCTAGAGTTGACTTTGGTAAACTTGACCTCTTTAAATGACCTCAATGACTCCTTGGTGACCCATTGACCTCCCTTAAGGGTTAGGAAGGTCTAGGTGGGGTCAATTTGGCAAAGGGAAGGTCAATTTACCCTATGTAGGTTAGTTTGACCCATTTAGGGTTAGGGTTGACTTCGGTAATCTTGACCACTTTGGTTGACCCCAATGGGTCCTTAGGGACCCCAATGGGTCCTTAGGGACCCCAATGGGCCTCCTAAGTGTTTAGGGGTGTTATGGTGGGGTCTTGAAGTCAAGTTGAGGCCTTAAAGTCAAACCCTAGGGTGGGTAATTGGAAATTACTATTTACGGACCAAGGTGGCTTTCACCTTCATATCTCAGTTCATTTGGTCTCTTGAGCTTCTTAGGGTTTTATCATGACCTAGTCATGACAAAACCACTCTTAGAGGTCTAATTGCTTGAGAGATGTTACAAATCTCAATACATAAAAATAAAAATTTTGTCCCCAAAATTAAGGTAAGGCCTACCGAGTTTCTACTAAAGTAAAAGAATGTAACATCCCTAAAAAATATAAGGTATACCTGATTCGAAGAGATTCGGGTACCTCTACTACATTAGGTCCCGTGGCACCCAGGTGTTCTCCTCCTGCCCATGATTCCTCCAGAGTACCTTGACCAGTGGAACCTTCTTGCATCTCAAGACCGCACTATTGTGTCATCGATCCTAACCAACTCCATGCTGACTGATTGATCAGAAGCCACCAGGCCATCTGTAGTAAAAATCAGCTAATTTGGTCGTAGTAGAGCCCTCCAAAGTGAGGAGACGTGGAAGACGTCATGCAATCTCGCTAACTCCGACGGTAGCTCCAGCCTGTAAGCTAAGGGGTCGATCCTCTCTAGGATCCTGTAGGACCCCATAAATCTCAGACTGAGCCTCTTCCGCCCGCGTACCTGAGAGACTCCATGCATCGGCCGTATCTTCAAGAAAACCCGATTTCCCACCTGGAAATCCACCTAACGATGACGTGCGTCGTAGTACTTGACATGTCTACTCTGCGCCTCCAACATCCTGTCTCAGATCAATCTCACCCGAGCGTCTGTTTCCTCCACGAACTTTGAGGCGAGTGTCTCGGATCAATCCTGCTAATTCTGTTCGTATAGTGCCTCGTAAGGGGTCATGTCTATGCTGGACAGATGACTGTTGTTGTAGGAGAACTCGATCAGCAACAACAGTCTCTCTCATGGCTCTCCGCAGTCCAAAATGCATATGCACAGAAGATCCTCTTGTGTCCGGTTAGTACTCTCTGTCTGTCCATCCGTCTGAGGGTGGAAGACTGTGTTGAACTTCAATCGAGAGACCAAGTAAGCCTGGACCGACCTCCACTCCTTGGATGTAAACCGTCCTTCCCGATCTGACATGATCGTCCTGGACACTCCATGGTAGCAGACAAACTGCTCCATAAATTTTCGCACCAGATCACCGACCAGAGCATCCTTTCTAACTGGAATAAACCTGGCCACCTACGTCAATCTGTCTACGATCACCCAGATCGAATCATTCCACGCATGAGACCGAGGTAGCCCATGCATGAAATCCATGGCTATATCCTAAAACTTCCATTACGTCACTGGAAGTGGTTGCAATAATCCGGCCAGACTCTTACACTTCGCCTTCACGAGCTGGAAATCTTCGTAATGCGTAACAAAGTATGTGATATCCTTCTTTATGCCCGACCAATACATAGTCCTCTTTAGATCCGCTTCCATCTTTGTGATCCCGGGTGTACTGAATATCTGTTGTAGTGAGCCTCGGTCATGATATCCTCCCGAATTCGGCCTCCTGTCGGAATAAAAACTCGGCCTCTAAAGCACAGCAACCCATATCTCAGAGGGTAATCCCCTGTCGTTCCTTCCCCCAAGGCCATGAAAATCGGCTCCATCCATGCATCTAGCCTCTGCCCGTCCCTAATGCGATCACAGATGTCCTCGGTAGTGCTCATCGATGCCAGGTACTCCTCATACAGCTCTGGATCATCATCAGATACGAGAGATATCTTCATCTCTTCCAACATCTATACCAGCTCCATAGCCATTAGTTGAGGCCCTGCTCCTGATGTAGTGGATCTCCGGCTCAAAGCGTCTTCTACCACATTTTCCTTCCCAGGATGATAGTGCATGGTGTACTGATAGTCTGACAAAAACTCTACCCAGCGTCTCTGTTGGATTTTCAGCTCTTTCTATATGTCCACGTACTTCAAATTCTTATGGTCTGAGAAGATATAATAGTGGACACCGTAGAGATAGTGCCGCCATATCTTCAGAGCGAATATAACCTCCCCATCTCAAGGTCATGTACTGGGTAGTTTTGCTCATGTTTCTTCAATTTGTGGGAGGCATAAGCTATCATGTGCCTGTTCTGTATCAGAATGGCACCCATCCCCTGATACAACGCGTTCGTATAAACCTGAAATCCTTCCTTCCCAGATGGAAGGGCAAGGATAGGAGCCGAGGTAAGCCGACTCTTCAGCTCCTGGAAAGTAGCCTCGCATTATGGCGTCCAAATAAAAGGCTTCTCCTTCTTCGTAAGAGATCTAAGCAGGAGAGAAATCCATTAGAATCCTTTTACGAACTTCCGATAGTAACCGGGAAGTCCTAGGAAAATCCTCACATCAGTGGCCATCTTCAGCCGTGGCCAATCCTATACTGCCTTAACCTTTACCGGATCTACTGCCAGTCCTGTTCCACTGATAATATGGCCCAATAAAAGCCACCTCCTTCAGCCAAAATAGGCACTTACTAAACTTGGCATACAGATTGTGCTCCTAGAGCCTCTCCAGAGTCAGTTCCAAATGAAGCGTATGCTCCTCCTCGATCCTCGAATAGATGAGGATGTCGTCAACCAGATAGGCCTCGAATACCCGATTCATCAAACTCATGAATGCCGGTGGTGCATTCGTGAGCCCAAAGGGCATCTTGGTGAACTCATACAGGCCATATCTACTGCTGAAGGAAGTCATCGGGCTGTCCTTCTCCTAAATCCACAGCTGTTAGTATCCTAACCTCAGATCCAGCTTCAAAAACCAATGAGCTCCCTCAAATTGGTCAAACAGCTCGTAAATCCTTGGAAGAGGATACGTGTTCAAGACCGTCAGCCTGTTTAGTGCTCTGTAGTCAATGCACAGTCAGAGTGTGTAACGCCCCCGATTTTTCTGCGTCTATTTTATTCTCGTTTGGCGTTACGGTGACGTGTTGTCGTGGCTCGTGCAATTTGTGGAGTGTGGTTTAGCTCCTAAGAACTGAGTGGCCGATTTTGTATCCTATGGGCAAGGTCTCCCTAGCAAGACGAGTCGTTTTGGGTGACCCGGTGTGGTCTCTTGGGGGATGCTTATGTTTTGGCTTTAGGTGAGTATAACTCAAGTTCTGTTTGTCGAAAGTTAATTTCGACTTTGCCGATGTGTTCGTAGCGTGGGTATTTAGCTACAGTGTGAATTTCGTCGAATTCCGAGGTAGTTCGGTTTTCGCGTCGTTTTGGGTGTGCTATTAGTAAAATCAAATTAGAAATTTGATTTTAGCTGAGTGAATCGGCATTTTCAGGAAGCGGTTAGGCTGATTAGGCGTGTTAATACTTATTTAAAGCCTTAATTAGAAGTTGGTGGGCCACTCTCCTCCTTCTTCCCAAGACAGAAAACTGCTTGCTCCTGTTCGCGGAAAACAGAGGCGGAACGGCGGTTAGCCCTAGCTTTCGGACGGTGATTCTAGGAGTGTTCGTGGACGGATTTCGATTCCGAAAGTGGCGTTGCCTTGCTCTCGCTCATATCTACGTTTCGACGGTAAGAAATTCGATTTTCGTGGAGTTTTTGGATATTTGGGATTTCGGTCTTGTGGTTTTCCGCCATTAAAGTACGGGAGTGTGCTTTTAGGTGCTGATGTTGCTAGTGCCAAGTGAAGAGGATGGAAAGCCGTCCAAGCTTCGCCGGAAATCGAGGCAAGTTGTATTCTTGCCCTTGTCATTGTTGTTCTCTTGAAATTCTGAAAATTCTTGGTTAGCCCTAGGGTAGAAGCCAAGCATGTTCTCTTTTATCTTGCTGAATTTAGGGCTTAGATTCTCCTATGAGCCCCCTTCTTTGTGTTGTTGGTGCTCAACCCGCCGGCATAATGCCATCAGTTAAACTCAATATTACTGTCTGGTTGGTGGCTTGCGGGTGAAGCCGAGAGAGTGAGAGAGGAGGGGGTGCCTACTGTGTTTGTTGGAAAGAGCCTATTTTTGGATTCTGTCTGGCCGACGTTGAGTGTGGTGCAAACACTCAAAGCCTTTGCGGGTTTGGCGTTGAGTGTGGTTCATACACTCAACGCCGCAGCTGTAGCTAGTCAAGAATTTTGCTAAGTACAAGGGCATTGAGTGAGGTGGACTCACTCAACGCCACAGCCCGTGCTAGCGGCTAAGTACTTTAGCATTGAGTGAGTCGACCTCACTCAACGCCATTTCCGTTTTGGCGTTGAGTGAGGCAAGCTCACTCAACGCCGCGGTTTTCCTGAGAAGCTAAGTGTTTTGGCATTGAGTGAGTCGACCTCACTCAACGCCATTTCGGTTTTGGCATTGAGTGAGGTGGACTCACTCAACGTCGTCGCTTCTGTGCAGCCATGTACTTTGGCGTTGAGTGAGCTGTGATCACTCAACGCCACAGCCTTTTTTTAGGCTAAGTACTTTGGCGTTGAGTGAGTCGACCTCACTCAATGCCATTTCCGCTTTGGCGTTGAGTGAGGTGACCTCACTCAATGCCATAGGCAAGTTTGCGGCCAAGTCCCATGGCATTGAGTGAGTGAACCTCACTCAACGCCATTTCTGCTTTGGCGTTGAGTGAGGTAGACTCACTCAACGCCATAGCCCTTCTTCGCGGCCAGAACTTCTGGCATTGAGTGAGACGACCTCACTCAACGCCATTGTTGTTTTTGCGTTGTGTGAGGTCAGCTCACTCAACGCCGTAGATTTTCCTTATTGCGGCTAAGTGACAGGGCGTTGAGTGAGTGAACCTCACTAAACGCCATTGTTGTTTTGGCGTTGAGTGAGGTGGACTCACTCAATGCTGTAGTTTTCTTTTGCAGATAAGTGTAAGGGCGTTGAGTGAGTGAGCTTCACTCTACGCCATTGCTGTTTTGGCGTTGAGTGAGGCCAGCTAACTCAACGCCACTTTCTCTTATTGTGGTTAAGTACCAGGGCGTTGAGTGAGTGTACCTCACTCAATGCCATCGCTATTTTGGCGTTGAGTGAGGTTAGCTCACTCAACGCCAGAGTATCCTTGCAGGAGGCGTTGAGTGAGTGAACCTCACTCAACGCCATGCTTGTTGTGGCGTTGAGTGAGGCTAGCTCACTCAACGCCAGAGTAGTTCTTCTAGAGGGCGTTGAGAGAGTGAACCTCACTCAATGCCATGGCTGTTCTGGCTCTTAGTGAGGCTAACTCACTCAACGCCAAGGTCTGGTTTGGCGTTGAGTGTGTCCCACTCAACGCCAAGCCGTATTGAGTCTTTTCAACCCTTTTTCCCTACCTTGATTTTCGCTCCCGAGTGAATTCCTTGATTTTCTTCATTTTTTGAGGTTCCTTGTCGGTCATGTTTTACTTTCCTAAGGGCCGAATCGTGGGTCGTGGTTTGTAGTGGTGGTTTGAAGCTCTTCATGGGGGAGGTGTTGTGTAATTTTGCCGTAGCCACCCTTTTCTTCTATCTTGCATCAGGTACGGGCTGGTCAAGGGGTTGGAAGGTCCCTAGTGCTTTCACATGTATACCCTTGAGCTTGTTGGCTTGGAAATGGTGGTTGGGGGACTGAGGGTCCTCCAACCCGGATCCATGTTGTTTGTTTTTTCTACTACCATCTCCCACACCTTAGGGTGTTAGATGTTTCTTCCTTGGTAGATTGCAGCACTTTGGGCTCTTGGTAGCATAGTAGACTCTGCAAGATGTAGTTTCTAGGCAGGGTTGATGTTGTTTCCTCGCACGTAGTGCATTTATTTTTTTCTTGCTTTGGACAGTTGTGAATTTTACTGCAGTGTGTTTACCTCTTTCATTTATCCTCTGGTTGACACTTTCATGCAGTTTTTCCTTGTTTTGTTTGCTGAGGTATTCTTTCTTCTTTTGAATGTCTCAGGTTCTGAGTAGTAGCCAGTTTGGTGGCTAGGTTGCGGTGGTGTTGCTGGTGGTCTCTTGGAATTTGGAGATCCTTCTGGATTTGTTTAGTGAGGTAGTTTTCTTCTGCACATTCTTACAAACATATATATTTGCCAGTGGGTTCATGCCAGGTTGTTTGCGCCCACTGGTAGTTTTTACTTTTGTACTAGATATGTTACTTTTGCTGCTATCATTTTTTTTGGAGATAGTCTACTTGCTCTGGGAAGGATTTATGTTAGGTTGCTAGTTATTTTAAAACTACAACTATTACTATAAGTATAGCTCATGATCAGCATGTTTTATAAAACTCAATCACTATTTTCCAAACAACGTATAAAGATCGTTTTCTTATATATAGTATAAATTAAATGTAGAGTCTTGCATAGCATAAGTGGTCCTCATGGGGCTCTTATGCACTCCTTAGGATGTCAAACCTGAATAAAGTATTTTTCCGCAGCGCATAAGTATAGTTTTAAATTGTGGACTAGGTGATCCACCGAGACAAGGGATACGACCTCTAAAATAAAACTTATTTTCTAATCATTAAACTCATGAATTTCTTTCATAAAGTAAAGTAGATGGTTTTGCCTGAGCGTCAACAATTATCCCCTACTTGACGTGGCATCATGACGCGTGTTTTCTCATACTCTAATAATTCCTAAATTCGGAGAAAATGCGGGTTGTGACAGTTGGTATCAGAGGGAGGTTGCTTGACAAGTTAGTCGGGCAACATTTCTTTGATTGCTTTAGTAGTTCAGCATCATGTCATTCATACATCGATATGTCATCAGCACGTCTTGGCAAAAGCACGAACACTACACTCATAGCATAACATGAAGTATACGAGGCATATTATGTAGTATGGGATGCATAATATGTGTTCCTATATGGATCCACCATAGGGGCAACATGTGAGGGTTATGTAGTATGGGATTCAAAACCTCACCATATGGCTGCGACTAGCTCGTTTTCTATTTCGTTGCATGAGAATGTTATGTAGTATGGGATGCATAACATTTTCATGCATACGCCACTCATAACATGCATTAGGGCCTTTTTAGAATGCATAGCACAATCATGCATAGCATAACATTGCATAAGCACAACGTGCCAAGCTAAAGAATGGCAGGATGACATATGTACACACATAAGCTTTCAAGTCAAAAGTAATACAAATTCATGCATTCCCGATCTAGGCACATGAATTAGCATGGTGGTGGTTAACCATCTTATGTTAGGACATAACATCAATTTTTGTAAAAATATAAACTCCCAGAGCAAGTTTAGCTGCTTTAAGTTCATATATATATATATGTATTGTCTGTACTTGTAGTTGGGTCTAGCCGTTATACTAGGATCTAACTAGTGTTGCTATGATTTTTGGATGGCGAGACATCCTTCGACTAGATCGACTCCCCTGTCTGAGGGTGAGTCATCTGGAGCTCAGAATGATGTGGTGATCGAGAGCCTGCAGCAGAGTAACAGTGCTATGAGCAGGCAGATGGTAGAGATGCAGGCCCAGATTCAGTCCCTGGTGGCGGTTGTGGCAGGTCAGACTCAAGGAGTGCAAGGTCTTACAGGGGGTTAGCTATCCCTCCTCCTCCTACACCCTTAAGGCCCCCAGTGGTGGTGCCAGCAGAGATGGCCTTCATCTCGAAGTTTCAGAGGCTGAGCCCTCCCACTTATGACGGGAAGGCAGATTTCATAGTGATAGATGATTGGCTGATCTCCATGGAGGAGATGTTCTCGTACTCATGGATTGCAGATGATCAGAGGGTGATGATAGCCGCATATCAGCTTAAAGGTTTGGCTAAGAGTTGGTGGCTGAGAGAGAAGGAGAGCTTGGTAGCTGGGTGCTCTTGGGAGGTGTTCAAGGAGATGTTGTTGAGGAAGTTCTTACCCTCGGTCGAGCGTGACCGCCTCATGAACGACTTACTCCATCTGAAGCAAAGGAAACTCACGGTGGGTGAGTATGAGATAGAGTTCAGCAAGTTGAGCCATTTTGCCCCTGGATTGGCCAGCATTGAGGCTGATCGAGTTAAGCGATTTCTCGGTGGTTTGAGGGGCGAGGTGCAACAGTTGACCAGTACTTATTGGTCAGAGACTTATGCAGGAGTAGTGGAGGCTGCTCTGAAGGTGGAGGCTATTGAGACCGCGAAGAGCATAGGTCAGCAAATGAGGAAGGATAAGAGGAAGTCTGTGGAGGAGAAGAAACCCCAGGTACCCGGTGCGGCTCCGAGAAAGAAGAGCAAACTGGTGTGCAGCTTCTGTGGCCAGTCATGCCACCCCGTCGAGAGGTTTTCAAGAAGGCAGTAGCTCAGAGGAAGGAGCAGGTTCATGCAATTCAGGGTGCTCCTAGGAGAAATGTCTCATGTTCTGTTTGCAAGCGACCCAGGCATGATGATGCTAAGTGCTGGTCCAAGGATAAGGTCTGCTTTCAGTGTGGGCAGAAGGGACACATCAAGGCTAGGTGTCCTCAGGTCCAGCCTGCTCTTCATGCAATTCCACTACATGCATTACCTCCACCTCCGTGTGTGGACAAGGGCAAGGGAAAGCTGAACGTGATCTATTCCGAGGAGGCTCAAGCTTCGACTCAGGTCATCTCATGTTCGTTGTCTTTCCAGCCTGAAGGTTTTGTTCTTGTTTTGCTAGAATGTTTGCAGTATTATTGTGGTAGTTCCTTAGTTTTATATGCTCCTATAGGGAAATTTAAGGTGAAGAACCGCTGGGCGCGTGTTCTGTTTGACTCTGGCGCTACCCACTCGTTCGTGGCTAGAGCCTTTGTGGAGCGACATCGGTTGACTTTAGATCGAGTTCGGGATACCTTCTGTGTCAAGTTCCCCTCTAGTGAATCTGTGTTGTCAAATTTGGGCATGTTAGATTACCCTGTTTTGTTGGGGGACTTCCTTGCGAAGGCAGACCTGAAGATGATTGATCTGGAGGACTTCGATGTTATTTTGGGCATGGACTGGCTGTCTAGGTATAATGCAGTCATTCAGTGCAAAGGGAAGCGCTTGGACTTCATCAGGGATGACGGTCAGCCCGGAAGCGCGTATGCTGATCTATGCCAGGATTCTCCTGTTATCTCTGCGGTATGTGCTCAGAAGCTGTTTCTTTCGGATTTTTTTGCTTGTTTGGTCTCGGTGGTTGGGACCACTGTTAGTGTACCGCGCTTGGAGGAGATTCCAGTTCTTCGTTGTTTCGCTGATGTTTTTCCTGATGATCTTCCTTGCCTTCCTCTCGAGCGGGATGTTGAGTTTGTGATCGATCTGGAGCCGAGTACGCATCCTATTTCTAAGGCGCCGTACCGGATGGCCCCTCGTGAGTTAGAGGAGTTGCGAGTCCAGTTGGATGAGCTGTTGGCAAAGGGACTTATCAGGCAGAGTTCGTCGCCTTGGGGTGCTCCTGTGCTGTTTGTGAAGAAGAAAGATGGGTCAATACGGCTTTGCATCGACTATAGGGAGTTGAACAAAGTCACAATTAAGAACAGGTGCCCTCACTACTAGAAAAATGGCTTTTAGCCATGGTTTTTTTTGCCACGGGGAAAAACCGTGGCTAATACTGAAGTATTAGCCACGGTTCCTATTCCGTGGCTAATAAGATAGTATTCGTCACGGATGACTAATCCGTGGCAAATAATCCGACTTTTTGCCACAGTTTGCCTGTTTCGTGGCTAATAATCTAGTATTAGCCACGGAAGCCTAATCCGTGGCAAAAAGTCTGGTTTTTTTTAGTCCCACACCACCAATAAAAAGCTGGATTTGGGGTTTATATAGGCCATTCAAAATTGTAATTTGAAATGAAATCGACCGGCGGCGGCCGGCGGCGGCCGGCCGGCCGGCGGCGGCGGCCGCCGGCGGCCAAATATTTCTTATGTTAGGTTTATTACAAGTCCTTTAGCCATGGCAATTGAACCGTGGCAAATGAGGAACTTTTAGCCACGACAATTGAACCGTGGCTAATAACTTATTAGCCACGGATTCGGCGTGACTAATACTATTAGCCACGCTCGCATTGCCCACGCCCATTTGTCGTGGGTAGGCCGTGGCTAATAGTTATTAGCCACGGTTTTTGACTTTTAGCCACGGAAATCTGTCGTGGCTAAAGGTCTGTTTTTTAGTAGTGTCTCTGCCGAGGATCGATGACTTATTTGACCAGTTGCGTGGTAGCACGGTGTTCTCCAAGATCGATCTTCATTCAGGCTATCATCAGCTCAGGATCCCTGAGGCAGATATTCCACGGACTGCGTTTAGATCGAGGCATGGACACTTTGAGTTCTTGGTGATATCGTTTGGTTTGACCAACGCACCATCAGCCTTCATGGATATGATGAACCGGGTGTTCAAGGATTTCTTAGACAAGTTTGTGGTGGTCTTCATCGATGACGTGTTGGTTTATTCTCGCAGTGCTGAGGAGCATGAGCAGCATCTGCGCTTGGTTCCATCGGAGTTGAGGAATCACAAGTTATTCGCCAAGCTGAGCAAGTGCGAATTTTGGTTGCCTCAGGTTTCATTTCTAGCCACGTGGTGAACAAGGATGGGATCTCGATCGACCCATAAAAAGTTGCAGCAGTGATGGATTGGAGTAGGCCGAATACGCCTAAGGAGATCAGGAGTTTCCTAGGGTTGCCTGGCTACTACCGGAGGTTTGTGGAGGGTTTCTCTTCCCTAGCTGCACCTTTAACCAAGCTGACTCAGAAGAACGTGGCTTTTGTTTGGAGCGAGAAGTGCGAAGAAGCCTTCCTGGAGTTAAAGAGGAGATTGTGCACTGCTCCCGTTCTGACACTGCCTGCTGAAGGGGTGGATTATGATGTTTACGTGGATGCTTCGCATGTAGTTCTGGGTTGTGTGTTAATGCAGGTTGGAAAAGTTATTCCATATGAGTCAAGGCAACTGAAGACTCATGAGAAGAATTATCCTACGCATGACCTCGAGTTCGCAACGGATATTTATGCATTGAAGTTGTGGAGACACCTACTTTATGGGGCTTAGTGCAAGATCTTAACCGACTATAAGAGACTGAAGTACGTGTTCATGCAGACGGAGTTTAATCTGCGCCAGAGGCGGTGGCTAGAGTATGTGGCTGATTATGACGTAGAGATCCAGTATCATCCAGGCAAGGCCAATGTGGTGGCTGATGCCTTGAGCCGAAAGATGGGAAAGAGCTTTAATCTCACCGCCGATCTTTTAGTGGAGGAGTTCCTCCTTGTGGATATATCAGTGGGATGCTGTGGCTTGCAGAGTAGTTTATCAGTGGCAGAGCCTTCCTGGATTTTTTTGACCAGACTGCGCCAGAAGGACGATCCAGATCTTCTGCACTTATTCACAAGGACTGAGAAGGGGGAGTTGCTAGACTTTGCTATCGATAATTCGGGTACTTTGAAGTACCGCGGCAGATTTTGCATCCCTGCTGTTAGAGACATTAGAGGTATGATTTGCAGAGAGGCTCATGGATCTATCGTTTCCTACCATCCAAGATCTACGAAGATGTATCGTGACTTAAAGCAAATTGCCTGGTGGTATGGCATGAAAGGTGATATAGCCCGATTTGTTGCTGAGTGCCACACTTGCAAGCGTGTGAAGGCCGATCATGGAAGGCCTGGTGGCAAGTTGACTTCGCTAGAGATCCCGACTTGGAAGTGGGAAAGTATATCTATGGATTTCATCACAAGCTTACCAAAATCCCCGAGGGGATTTGATTCTGTTTGAGTCATAGTGGATAGACTGACGAAGTGTGCTCACTTCGTTCCATATAAGATTGATTACCCGATGAAGAAGATAGCGGAGTTGTACTTGAATGAAGTCATCTGACTGCATGGTGTGCCTATGAGTATCATTTCTGATCGAGACCCCCGGTTTACTTCTCGTTTTTGGCAGAGTTTGCAGGAGGGTTTGGGTACGTATCTGAGGTATTCTACTGTTTACCACCCGCAGACCAATGGGCAGACGGAGCGGGTGAACCAAATAGTCGAGGATATGATCCGATGCTAAATTTTAGACCACGGTGGAGCGTGGGATGAGCGGCTGCGACTTATGGAATTTGCATACAACAACAGTTATCAGGAAAGCTTGCAGATGGCTCCTTTTGAATCCTTGTATGGGAGGCGCTGCAGAACACCGTTGTTTTGGGCTGAGGCTGGTGAGAGGCCTTTGTTGGGTCCAGATGCTCTTGAGGGGATGGAAGTCGCAGTGAAGCTTATTCATGAGAAGCTTCGTATAGCTCAGGAGAGATACGAGAAGAACGCCAATCGGCGTAGGTCTGTCTTGGATTTTTCTGTAGGGGACCTTTTATTTCTTAAGGTTTCCCCGATGGTGGGTGTTAAGAGGTTTGGTAAGAATCGGAAATTGGACCCGAGGTATGTTGGC
The DNA here is from genome assembly GCA_039513925.1 of Platanthera zijinensis. Classification (NCBI taxonomy): domain Eukaryota; kingdom Viridiplantae; phylum Streptophyta; class Magnoliopsida; order Asparagales; family Orchidaceae; genus Platanthera; species Platanthera zijinensis. Next base: position 2,890,652 of record CM077097.1, read on the forward strand.
CCGTTTAAGATTTTGGAGCGGATTGGCGTGTCAGCTTATAGATTGGATTTACCAGCACACTTCCCAGGTGTTCATAATGTTTTCCATATAAGCCAATTGCGGAAGTGTGTGCGCAGCAGTGGGCAAGTCTTGGACGTTGTGCCCCAGTTGGATCCAACCTCTCTTTTGTTGAAGTGCTGGTCCGTATTTTGGATACTCAGGAACGGGTGCTGCGAAAGAAGTCCATTCCGATGGTGAAAGTTCTTTGGAGGAATCAGGATTTGGAGAGCGCGACTTGGGAGCTAGAGTCGGCCATAAGGAAAGCTTACTCTCACTTATTTCCCTGATTTTGATCGGTATGTTTTCCTTCTTGTAACTCCTGTTTGTTACTTTTCCTTCTTTAGTAGGAGTGTTGTGCGTAAAGTTTCGGGACGAAACTTTCTTTTAGGAGCAGTGACTGTAACGCCCCCGATTTTTCTGCGACTATTTAATTCTCGTTTGGCGTTACAGTGACGCTTTGTCGTGGCTCATGCATTTTGTGGAGTGTGGTTTAGCTCCTTAAAACTAAGTGGCCTATTTTGTAGCCTATGAGCAAGGTCTCCCTAGCAAGCCGAGTCGTTTTGGGTGACCCGGTGTGGCCTCTTGGGGGATGCTTGTATTTTGGCTTTAGGTGGGTATAACTCGAGTTCTGTTCGTCGAAAGTTTATTTCGACTTCGCTGATGTGTTTGTAGCGTGGGTATTTAGCTACGATGCGAATTTCGTCGAATTCCGAGGTAGTTCGGTTTTCGCGTCGTTTTGGGTGTGTTATTAGTAAAATCAAATTAGAAATTTGATTTTAGCTGAGTGAATCAGCATTTTCAGGCAGCGGTTAGGCTGATTAGGCGTGTTAAGACTTATTTAATGCCTTAATTAGAAGTTGGCGGGCAACTCTCCTCCTTCTTCCTAAGACAGAAAACCTTCTGCTCCTGTTCGCGGAAAACAGAGGCGGAACGGCGGTTAGCCCTAGCTTTCGGACAGTGATTCCGGGAGTGTTCGTGGACGAATTTCGATTCCGAAAGTGGCGTTGTCTTTCTCTCGCTCATATCTACGTTTCGACGGTAAGAAATTCGATTTTCGTGGAGTTTTAGGAGATTTGGGATTTCGGTCTTGTGGTTTTCCGCCATTAAAGTACAGGAGTGTGCTTTTAGGTGCTGCTGCTGCTAGTGCCAAGTGAAGAGGAGGGAAAGTCGTCCAAGCTTCGACGGAAATCGAGGCAAGTGGTATTCTTGCCCTTGCCATTGTTGTTCTCTTGAAATTCGGAAAATTCCTGGTTAGCCCTAGGGTAGTAGCCAAGCATGTTCTCTTCTATCTTGCTGAATTTAGGGCTTAGATTCTCCTATGAGCCCCCCTTCTTTGTGTTGTTGGTGCTCAACCCGCCAGCGTAATGCCATCAGTTAAACTCCAGATTGTTGTCGGGTTGGTGGCTAGCGGGTGAAGCCGAGAGAGTGAGAGAGGAGGGGGTGCCTGCTATGTTTGTTGGAAAGAGCCTATTTTTGGATTATGTCTTGCCGGCGTTGAGTGTGGTGCACATACTCAAAGCCTTTGCGGGTTTGGCATTGAGTGTGGTTCATACACTCAACGCCGCAACTGTAGCCAGTCAGAATTTTGCTAAGTACTAGGGCGTTGAGTGAGGTGGACTCACTCAACGCCGCAGACCCTGCTAGCGGCTAAGTACTTTGGCATTGAGTGAGTCGACCTCACTCAACGCCATTTCCGTTTTGGCGTTGAGTGAGGAAAGCTCACTCAACACCGCGGTTTTCCTGAGAAGCTAAGTGTTTTGGCATTGAGTGAGTCGACCTCACTCAACGTCATTTCGGTTTTGGCGTTGAGTGAGGTGGACTCACTCAACGCCGTTGCTTCTGTGCAGCCAAGAACTTCGGCGTTGAGTGAGGTGTGCTCACTCAACGCCACAACCTTTTTTGAGGCTAAGTACTTTGGCGTTGAGTGAGTCGACCTCACTCAACGCCATTTCGGCTTTGGCGTTTAGTGAGGTGACCTCACTCAACGCCGTAGGAAGGTTTGCGGCAAAGTCCCGTGGCGTTGAGTGAGTGAACCTCACTCAATGCCATTTCTGCTTTGGCGTTGAGTGAGGTAGACTCACTCAACGCCACAGCCCTTCTTCGCGGCCAGAACTTCTGGCGTTGAGTGAGACGACCTCACTCAAAGCCATTACTATTTTGGCGTTGAGTGAGGTCAGCTCACTCAACGCCGCAGATTTGCCTTGTTGCGGCTAAGTGCCAGGGCGTTGAGTGAGTGAACCTCACTCAACGCCATTGTTGTTTTGGCGTTGAGTGAGGCGGACTCACTCAACGCCGTAGTTTTCTTTTGCGGCTAAGTGTAAGGGCGTTGAGTGAGTTAGCTTCACTCAATGCTATTGCGGTTTTGGCGTTGAGTAAGGCCAGCTCACTCAACGCCACTTTCTCTGATTGTGGTTAAGTACCAGGGCGTTGAGTGAGTGTACCTCACTCAACGCCATCGCTTTTTTGGCATTGAGTGAGGTTAGCTCACTCAACGCCAGAGTATACTTGCGGGAGGCGTGTAGTAGGTGAACCTCACTCAACGCCATGCCTATTGTGGCGTTGAGTGAGGCTAGCTCACTCAACGCCAGAGTAGTTCTTCTTGAGGGCGTTGAGAGAGTGAACCTCACTCAACGCCATGGCTGTTCTGGCGCTTAGTGAGGCTAACTCACTCAACGCCAAGGTCTGGTTAGGCGTTGAGTGGGTCCCACTCAACGCCAAGCCGTGTTGAGTCTTTTCAACACTTTTTCCCTTCCTTGATTTTCGCTCCCGACTAAATTCCTTGATTTTCTTTATTTTCTGAGGTTCCTTGTCGGCCATGTTTTACTTTCCAAAGGGCCGAATCGTGGGTCGTGGTTAGTAGTTGTGGTTTGAAGCTCTTCATGGGGGAGGTGTTGTGTAATTTAGTCGTGGCAACCCTTTTCTTCTATCTTGCACAAGGTACAGGCTGGGCAAGGGGGTGGAAGGTCCCTGATGCTTTCACATGTAGACCCTTGAGCTTGTTGGCTTGGAAATGGTGGTTGGTGGACTGAGTTGCCTCCAACCCGGATCCATGCTGTTTGTTTTTTCTACTACCATCTCCCACAGCTTAGAATGTTAGATGTTTCTTCCTTGGTAGATTGCAGCACTTTGGGCTCTTGGTAGCTTAGTAGACTCTGCAGGATGTAGTTTCTGTGTAGGGTTGATGTTGTTTCCTCGCACGTAGTGCATTTCTTTTTGTCTTGCTTTGGGCAGTTGTTACTTTTACTGCGGTGTGTTTACCTCTTTCATTTATCCTCTAGTTGACACTTTCATGCAGTTTTTCCTTGTTTTGCTTGCTGAGGTATTCTTTCTTCTTTTGAATGCCTCAGGTTCTGAGCATGAGCCAGTTTGGTGTCTAGGTTACGGTGGTGTTGCTGGTGGTCTCTTGGACTTTGGAGATCCTTTTGGATTTGTTTAGTGAGGTAGTTTTTTTCTGCACTTTCTTACAGACATACATATTTGTCAGTGGGTTCGTGTCAAGTTGTTGGCGCCCACTGGTAGTTTTTACCTTTGTACTAGATATGTTACTTTTGCTGCTACCATTTTTTTGGAGATAGTCTACTTGCTCTGGGGAGGATTTATGCTAGGTTGCTAGTTATTTTAAAACTACAACTATTACTATAAGTATAGCTCATGATCAGCATGTTTTATAAAACTCAATCACTATTTTCCAAACAACGTATAAAGATCGTTTTCTTATATATAGTATAAATTAAATGTAGAGTCTTGCATATCATAAGTGGTCCTCATGGGGCTCTTATGCACTCCTTAGGATGTCAAACCTGAATAAAGTATTTTTCCACAGCTCATAAGTATAGTTTTAAACTGTGGACTAGGTGATCCACCGAGCCAAGGGATACGGCCTCTAAAATATAACTGATTTTCTAATCATTAAACTCATGAATTTCTTTCATAAAGTAAAGAAGATAGTTTTGCATGAGCGTCAGAAGTTATCCCCTGCTTGACATGGCATCATGACGCGTGTTTTCTCATACTCTGATAATTCTTAAATTCGGAGAAAATGCGGGTTGTGACAGAGTGTCCCATCCTTCTTCTTCAAGAACAGCACCGGAGCTCCCCATGGAAAAGATCTTGGCCGTACAAATCTGGCTTCCACTAGCTCCTGCAGCTGGCTTCGAAACTCCATCAACTCCTTTGGGGCCAACCGATAAGGAGCTCTGGATACCGGCTTAGCCCCCGGCATGAGCTGTATCTAGAAATCCTTCTCTCGATGTGGCAGCAATCCTGAAAACTTCTCCGGAAATACATTAGTAAAGTCCCGCACCACCGGGATACTAGTAATGGAATCCTTGGCCTCAGCCATCTCAAACAGCACTTGGTAGACCTCGTCTCCCTACAAATAGGCCTTGACGGCCTGAATAGAAGAGAGTAGAAGGCGAGAAGCTGGGATAATACCTTCAAAGGTCAGGTAAGTGTCGTTGTATCACATCACGACCCTCCTTGCTAGGCAATCAATTTGCGCATGGTTCCAGGTGAGCCATGTCATGCCTAGGACGAGTTCAAAATCCAACATCCTCAAGATCGTTGTCGGGGCCTCGAAGGTTACACCATCAATGGTCACTCCCAGAATGCACTTGGCCGTAGACTAGATCTCTGTCCCGTTGGGGAGACGTACCCTCCTAAACACTCACTCAAAGCTCTCGATCTGGTCCAGGTCTCTGATAAACTCCTCCGAGACAAAATTATGTGATGCTCCCGTGTCGAATATGGGGTGGGCAGGATTGCCACACACCATCACTATCCCTGAGTTAGTTAAGTTTTTCCTCTTAGATATCTAGTTTCAGATTCTTCCCTAATTCTACAGTTCTATATTCATATAATCTAGCTTCTAGAAAAGAAAGAAACTTTACATCACTGGCGTACCTGCTATCGCCCGCACCAGGTTCCGGGGCTGAGCTATATCCAAGGCATACCTTCCCTCTATCCTTTCTGCGGTCAACACCCTGAAATCCACTTCCTCGGCCACATCTTTGACCACCAAACTACCGTGCAGGTGGGGCATCCTGAAGTGTTTGTGGGGGTGCTTCCCTCTTGGGGCAGTTCCTCTGAATATTCCTCGACTGGTTGCACCGAAAGTATGTCGGTGCCTCCCCCACTGCCCTCGGAATCTCCCACATCTGCAAGGGCTGAGGAGCTAACACCACCTGGTTCCTCTACTCATGTCTGTCCTCCTATCATGGTTGATCCCCATTCTTCATTTCCCCTATGACACGACCTCTAGGCTGATCTCTCCTACCACCAATCACTGAGTCATTAGCTGGTATCTTCCGGCCCCGGACTGTAAGTTTGTTTGCCTCTAGCTTCTTGGCCATCTCTAAAATCCTGGCCAAACTCCTATCAGAAACAAAGAGGAGGGCCAGCCTTATGTAATCATGAAGGCCCTTGTAGAACCTCTTTGCGTAGCCCGCATCGTACATCTCATATGAGTCCGCAAATCAGGCTAGATGTGTGAACTCTCGGTAGTATTCCAACACTGTCTTGCTTCCCTAACTAAACTCCAAGAACCTGTCCTCCAACTCATCCCTCGGCGACTGTTGTATAAAATGCTCTAATATAGATGCTCTGAATTCCTCCTAGTAAATATCCGCGCAATCAACTCCAGCGAAGGTGGTGTCTAACAGTGACTTCCAACATCTCTTCGCATGCGAATCCAAGCAGGAAACTGCCAAGGCTACTGCCTCCTCCGTAGGGCATTGAATCCCCGCAAGCATCTCGTAAATAATGTACAGCCACTCCTCTGTCTGGACTATTGATTCCATCTCGAGGTAGGATGGAGGAGATAGCCACTGAAAGACGCTCAGCCAGTTAGCCCCGGGATTTGGCTGTGGAGTCGGAGCCTGCTGAGCCCTGAAGGCCTCCAGAATAGTCGTCTGTGTCTGTCCCATCTCCGTGTATTGGAATGGAGTTGCGGGGTGGGACCGTGTTTTGTGCATGAGGTGTACCCTGTAGAGGGTTAGGGTTCGCCGAAGGCTACCAGGAAATTCCAATTGTTAACTGATTTACAAATAGAACTAATGAAAAAGTGGACTTTTGCATGTGATTCCCCTTATGGGCACACCACTACTTTTGCTGCTTGTTTGTCCTCAAACTAAGCTCGTGTGGGGTGGCCTAGTGTTTTGTGGAGTTCTTCTCATCGGATCGAGGTTCCCTCTGATACTAGTTTTTGAAGTTGGTGACCGGGCGGTCTGGCGGTCTGGCTTAGCGAATTGATGACCGCGCGGTCTGGCAGTTTCCCTTCATCGGTCTGGGTGTTGTGTGTTACTGTCTGTGGTTCAAGCGGTCTAGCAGTTTGTCACTGGCGACTTTGAGATCGGGCGGTCTAGCGGTCTCACATGGCTATCTTTCTCTCTCTCTCTTGCAGTTGCCGAGCGGTTAGCCCTTCTGTCTAACCGCGCGGCTTGTGCGGTTTGTGTCTGTACAGTCCGCTTATGTCATGTAAATTTTTAGTCCCACATCTCTTATTTTTATTCTCTCTTCTCTCATCCATTCTATATAAGGGAGGCCATACCTTTGTAATAGATACCTTTTTCGGATAATAAAGTTTCAGTTTAAACTGCTTCCGGCTTGTTTTAGTTCATTTCTCACATGGTATCAGAGGACTCGATCCTTTCCTCCTGATTGTGCGCCCTCCCTGTCCGCGCGGCTTGCTTCGCCTGCTTGCGACCTATCTGTGCGGTCTCTTTCTCTCCTTGTCGTTTCCCTCGGTGTGCCCGACCTCTTTTTTCCTGTGCTTAGTCGCCTCACTTGTTCGTCGCGACCTGTTCCCCTGTTCGCCGTGACCTGTTGCCATGTGCCTAATTTTGCCTGTTGCTTCTGTTCGAGCGGACTGTCTTCTAATCGCGCGGCTTGTTTCCTCTTGCGGCTTCGTCGTGGCTTCTCTTTCCGTTGGTGTCTAACATCGTGACCGCTGCAGATCTTCTTCTTCCTAACCGCGTGGCTTGTTGCCTAACTGCACGGCTTCCTGTTGTTCGCTCTTATGGCTCTTTCTGATGGTTATACTGCCACCACTCCTGCCACCACCCTTGTCGCCAATCCGGCTCTGCCTCTCCCTCCTACTCCTTCCGGGAACCTTGGCACCGTTTCTAAGCTAGTCGGATCCAACTGCCCGGATTGGAGAGTTTCTTTCACCTTTCTTCTTCGCTCACAACGCAAACGCCACCATCTCGTTGATGACCATCCTCCTACCACTTCACCTCTCTTTGATGACTGGGATGCGAGTGACGCTCTTGTGCGTACTTGTCTCGCTAATAGCCTATCCGATGAGTGCCTTCCTGTCATCCGTCATGATGAGACAGTCAAGGCCGCTTGGCTTCATCTGGCCGCTCTGTACTCCAAAGGGGCTAAGACGTCCCGCATCTATACGTTGTATGCGGACCTCTTTACCCGACCTTCCTTGTCTCCTGCTGCTGCCTACCAATAGGTTCAGGCTCTTGGGGCTGAGATTCTTCAAAATCGCCCCTTTTCTGCGGATTTGGCTCAACAACACAAGCACTTCCAGGAGCTTCTGGTTGTGTGTTATCTGCTTCGGCTTCCTGATACTTATGACATGATCTGCCAGCAAATTTTGGGTGAGGCGGAATCTCCTACCTTAGATGCCACCGCTGCCCGCATCGCCACTGTCACCTCTCTCCTTCAGCGCCCGCTTCTGCCCGCTCCTTTTCCACCAGACAACTATGCTCATCAAACTCAGCGGAGTGGCTCTGGTAACAACAGTCACCAGTCTGGTGAACGTACTTCTTCCCGCTACCTCTGCTCTCACTGTGGCCGCACCGGACATACTTCAAGTCGCTGCTGGACAAAGCATCCCCATCTTCGCCCCTCTGGTGACTCCTTCGCCTCCTCTTCCAAGCCATCTGCTTCCGTGGTCACATCATCAGGTAGTGCCCACGTGATGACTCAAGGTAAATGGCTTATTGACTTTGGTGCAACTAATCACATGACGGGCAATCCTCAGTGCTTCTCTCTCCTCGAACATCATGATCGGTTGCCCCCGATCCTCGTTGCAGATGGTTCTCCCTCCCCGGTTCATGGGTCAGGAGTGGTTCATGTTACTCCGTCCCTTCGACTAGTGGACACTCTCTATGTGCCAAAGTTTCCGTGCAATCTATTGTCGGTTACCTCTTTATGCAAGAAGCTTCAGTGTTCTGTGACGTTTACTCCGACTTCTTGTTTTTTTCAGGATTCGAGCTTCCAGCGGAGGATTGCTACTGGGACTGAGAGCGGCGGCCTCTACTTCCTCGACAATGTTTCTGCTTTGTCCGCCTTCTCTTCTTCTTGTACAGATCTTCTCCAATGGCATCTCCGTCTCGGTCATCCTCCACCACGGCTTCTACATCAGCTTCTACCCCACCTCCCACCCTCTAGTACTCCTCTCAACTGTGACGCTTGTCAATTTGGCAAGCATCACCGTTCCTCCTTCTCGCCGAAGCAAGGTCGGGGCTCCACTCGTCCATTGGATCTAGTGCACTCTGATGTCTGGGGACCTGCTCCTACCCTCACCATTGGTCGGGGTAGTTCTTATTTTGTAACTTTCATTGATGATTTTTCTAGATGTACTTGGATGTATCTCTTACGAGATTGTTCTGAACTTTTTGATGTATGGCTCTCTTTTTATCATTTAATTAAAAATCAGTTTGGTGTTTCAATAAAAACATTTCGCTCTGACAATGCTAAAGAATACTTGAGTCATGCTTTTTCCTCTTTTTGTGTGCAACATGGCATTATTCATCAGACAAGCTGTGTCTATACATCCCAACAAAATGGGGTGGCGGAATGCAAAAACCGTCACCTCCTCGATGTCGCTCGCACATTAATGACTCAAATGCATGTCCCTCGCTCATATTGGGGCTATGATGTTCTCCTTGTCTGCTACCTTATCAATCACATTCCCTCCTCAGTTCTCTACGGGAAAACCCCATTCTCCATACTGTATCTGGGCAAGGAGCCTTTTCCTCTCCATCTCCGAATCTTTGGGTGCACTGCATTTGAGCATGCCCCGTCTGCCACCCGTGATAAGCTCTCCCCTCTCTCCACAAAATGTGTCTTTCTGGGGTACTCCACCACTCAGAAAGGCTACTGTTGCTTTGACCCTGTTCTTCGTAAGCAGTTCGTCTCCGCTGACGTTACCTTCTTCGAGAATGCCTCCTACTTCTCGGATGACTCCTCTACTCTTCCCCAAGCTTCCTCTTCTCTTCCCCCAGTCTATGATTCTCCTTTTATTCCCTTCGTTCCCTCGTATCCTCCTGCGATATCCACCCCTACTCCATCTCCGTCCACTCCTCTCTCTCCGCCTCCATCTCCCTCATCTCCGTTGTCATTGCTCTCTCCTCCCGGGCCAGCTCTCTCTACCACGTATGCTCTGGATGCCGAGGAACCCGACGACCTGGATCTTCCTGTAGCTCTTCGCAAAGGGGTGCGGACGTGTACCCTACACCCCCTTACTGCTGTTGTTTCATATGATTATCTTACTTCTTCTCGCAGGGCCTTTGTGCTGGCTATCTCTACCACTGCCACACCTCGTTCCTACCAGGAGGCCCTTGCTATTCCTCACTGGAAGATGGCCATGGATGAGGAAATGGCGACCCTGACGGAGCGAGGTACCTGGACTCTTGTTCCTCCTCCCTTCGGTACTGAGGTTGTTGGCTGTCGCTGGGTCTTTGTGGTCAAATTTAGCCAGGATGGCACTATGGACCGTTATAAGGCTCGTCTTGTTGTTAAGGGCTTTACTCAGACCTATGGGGTTGATTACTTTGACACCTTCTCTCCCGTGGCTCGTCTTAGTACTATACGGGTCCTTCTCTCTGTGGCGGTCAATAAAGATTGGCCGATTTCCAAGCTGGATGTTAAGAATGCCTTCCTCTATGGTGATCTTCAGGAGGCCGTCTACATTGAGCAACCTCCTGGGTATGTTGCTCAGGGGGAGACACGAGTATGCCGGCTGAAGAAGGAAATCTATGGTCTTAAGCAGAGCCCTCGAGCTTGGTTTGACAAGTTCAGCAGCATTATGGCGACCATTGGTTTTGCGCGCAGCTCTACCGATCACTCTCTATTTATTCGCAAAACATCCTCAGGGCTGGTGGTTTTGACTGTGTATGGTTATGATATTCTTCTCACTGGCTATGACTAGGAAGGGATATCCTTGACAAAGCAGCATCTTCATCAACATCTGGTGACAAAAGATATGGGCTCTCCGAAGTACTTTTTGGGGATCGAAATATCTCGAAAGCCAAACTCCTTAGTCCTCTCCCAGCGTAAGTATGCCCTTGACCTTCTAAAAGAAGCAAGATTGACTGGAGCCAAACCTGCCCGATACCCTATGGCTATTGGAGAAGACAAAACCTGGGCATATGATTCGCCTCTTCTTTTAGATACTACGCGGTACAGGAGTCTAGTTGGCAAGCTCATATATATCACAGTGACCAGGCCCGACATTTCCTATGATGTGGGCAAGGTGAGTCAATTAAGGCAAGCACCCAGGGAGTGCCATCTTCAGTCCGCCTTGCGGATTTTAGAGTATGTCAAAGCAGCCCCTGGGAAAGGATTACTCTTTCAGAAGAATGGTCATCTGAGGGTTGAAGCATACTCAGATGCAAGCTATGCTGATGACAAAGGGGATCGCAAGTCTACCTCCGGTTTCTGCACCTTTGTTGGGAAAAATCTGGTAAGCTGGAAGAGCAAGAAGTAGTCTGTTGTTTACAGGTCTAGTGCTGAAGCAGAGTATAGGAGTATGGCATCGACCACTTGTGAGTTAAAATGGCTACGGGCTATCATGCTGGATTTAGGAGAGGTCTACAACCATCCTCTACCTATGTTCTGTGACAACAAGGCTACCATATACATCTCCAAAAATCCAGTCTTCAATGAAAGAACTAAGCACATTGAGGTCGACTGTCATTTCATTCGTGAAGAGATTTTGAAGGAACAAATTTGCACTCCCTTTGTCACTTCTGATAAAGAGCTGGCTGACATCTTCACCAAGCCAGTATCCGCCTCGTTTTTTCATATTTGTGACAAGCTGGGCATGATCGATATATATCCTCCAGCTTGAGGGGGAGTGTTGAAGTTGGTGACCGGGCGGTCTGGCGGTCTTGCTTGGCGGATTGATGACCGCGCGTTCTGGCAGTTTCCCTTCAGCGGTCTGGTAATTGTGTGTTACTGTCTGTGATCCAAGCATTCTAGAGGTTTGTCATTGGCGACTTGGAGACCGGGCGGTCTAGCGGTCTCACATGGCGATTTCTCTCTCTCTCTGGCAGTTGCCGAGCAGTTAGCCCTTCTGTCTAACCGCGCGGCTTGTGCGGTTTATGTCTGTACAGTCTGCTTGTGTCACGTAAATTTTTAGTCCCACATCTCTTATTTGTATTCTCTCTTCTCTCCTCCATTCTATATAAGGTAGGTCATACCTTTGTAATAGATACCTTTTTCGGATAATAAAATTTCAGTTTAAACCGCTTCCGGCTTTTTTAAGGTTGGCCTAGTGTTTTGTTGACTTCTTCTCTTCGGATCGAGGATCCCTCTGATACTAGTTTGTAAGATCCCTTTTTTTGCTACGATACCAGGTCTTATGCCCAAAATCGCCATTTTGCGGTGACACCAACACTCGGATTGAGGTCGTCACTATAAAATGCTGATCTTTCTAGCATTAGTAATCACCAAAGAAGTAGAAGTACAAGAAAGGAGATAATTAAGTCAAGTCCACAAATCACAATAAATATATAAATGAGCATGAAAATCTCAGTAAAGTCCACATGAGATAGAAGTAGTATAATAACGATAAAAGTACTGAAACCGAATGAAAATGTAGAAATATAAACGAGCTCATGCTCGGTACATCATGACCTCACTACAACACTCTCGCGGAAGCTAAGTAAAACTAACACTCACAGAGCTAGAAGTTGGTCCTCTCATACTAGACTGGCCCACGTCCATGTGCACCGCACTCCGCTGGTGTTGCATCTCCTGTTGCTGCTCCCTGTATCCCATCTGAAGCCCCTGAAATGTTTGGTCCACCAACCGTTAGTCAAAAGACTAAGCTAGATTTCCCCCACCCCTGCCCAAGTGGCTCCTAGGCGTCGTGCGGGAGGAATGATAGGAAATCTATGATGATGGAGAGTAGACAAAAGTAGGTGACGGTGGTCCTAATCTAGCAGACTATATAGTATAACATATACAAGTGTCTATACTAGCAGTTCAATAACAAGTAGAGCAGTAATAAAGGAAAAGTTAAGAGAACAAGCTATATTTAAAGGTAACCTTAATTTATAAGAATGCACATACAAACATTAAATTAAGGGGTCATTTTGCAGGGCTTATCGTATAAAAAGTCTCATACCAATTTATACGATAGGGGTAAGGTTTTAAATGCAATAATGACATGTTATGCTATGTTATGTAGATTTAATGTTATGTTCATCCAAGTGCAACACACACACAACTTTTTGAGCAAAGACCTTTATTTCCCTGGTTTTGGAAGCTAGCTTCACTCCCAGGTGCCTCCGTATTGTCCAACAAAGACAGTGGGTTAGGCCACCCCACTCCTAGGCGGGTATCAACACTACCAGACATATCCCTTATATACGCCTCTGAAGGACACACCAGAGTCACCACATACTAGTACTGATAAACCCGCTAGTCTTTTCCTTGGCTAAGTGTAAACCACACCTGCCGAGTAATCTTATCGACGTCGGTGTGAATAACTATCAAATACCGAAGATACACCACCTTATGCACATGCAGTCATGAATTCTCGAGCCATAAGCACCTCGGACTAACCTGTTCGTTACAACTACCTTCTGATCCTTCGGCTCACCAAGCTAACTGGCTCATTTCCACTATGACCGAGCCTACAGCTCGGACAACCCAACCAAGCTAACCTCCCGAGTCATCGGGGTGAGTGAAGGTGAATCCCTAGTTTTACTAATTGCCCTATAACATTTTAGTTTTACGGTTTAAGGTTAACCTCGGACAGCCTAGGGCATTCCCTGTGAATGGCTCTCGAGGTCACTAGGAACTACGATGGGCTGAAGACCAAAACTCCCTTTCGCAAGGTACTTTTTATTAATGGTAACTACCCATGTCCAAACCCTCTTAGCATTACACTTGAACTAACCATAAGTCTATTTAGACTCGTTCTCTAGGGAAAGACGATCCACCGTCGATCCCGAGCACAACCTTGCCTCTAGTCAACCAGGCTCTCACTACCTGCCTTCCATTGGTGACCTTATTCATTCTCAACCAGACCAGGTACACCAACAATCTCAACTTCTCATACAAAGGCCTACATTTTACCTTATTTCTACAGTTTTATTATGTGCAGACCTAATGAGCTACATGGTGTGCATGAAAGGTGATACTCCAAGTAATCATCCAAATATCCTAAGATTATTATTGGGGGTCTACCATGATACTTTATGAATAAATCTAGAATATTGTAATTTTCCTTCTTTATTTGGTATTTATTATATTTTCTGCAAAATTAGGCCACTTATGCTTTTAAACACCAAGTACACGTTTCTGACTATTTATGGCCTTAACAAAATTATGACAATTTGGTAACATCAAAATAACAGTAAATATCAGAAATCATAATTTTACAAAAATGGTTTTGACCTCCAACAAATTATTGAATAAATAACAATAATATTAGGGTAAATAGGGAATTAATAGAATTATTCATCAAAATATTATAGGAAAATTACAAGATGAAAAACATAAGCAGAAGAGACTAATGAGCAAGAATAAGTATTTTCCAAGCTTATTTAGTCTCATAATTAATTCATTTAATAATCTTCTACATAAGGCACTTGGTGAAACGACTTATATAAAAAATCTTCTAATAATTTTATAAACATTCAAAGAGCTTAATCATGTCCTCAAAAGTCCTCTGACCAAGTTTAATAAGTTTTTAATAAATAAATAGCTCATAATAAATTCCTTAATGATTAGGGCAACTACTAGAATTGTGAATGAAGTACCATAAATACTAACCCAAAATATACACTTAAAATTCCAGAGCTTAATAGCAACAATGTATGATCAGTGCCTAACCTTCAAGACAATTCAAAGTCATATGATAAAGTTATAAAATCATGAGCAAAACTGCCCTAATTGGTCCTAAGTTATTACAAGAGGGCAGTAAGCTCCTAAGGTACAAACATCACTTCCTTGGGTAAAATTTCATCTTAGACACACAACTAACAAGTTACGAGGCATTCCAAGGACATGTGGTCCCAAGTCCTTCATTAAGCTCAAAACCCCATCCCTAGGGCTTACACTAGGTTCTTAGGGTATCTCCACCCTGAACCACCCTAAATCCCTTGTGGGGGTGTTTTAGATAATCTTGAGGCACTGGCCAAGGTTTCATCACTTTTGGATGAGAATTGACCACTCAAACCATCAAACAACCTTTGTCATTATTTCCCCTTTAGGGACCAAGGTTTGGTCATATCATTCCCTACTCAAATCAACCCCAAATGGGCTGATATTTTTACCAGAGTCATGTCATGATCCTAATGGTCACCCACCAAAATATTGGGTGGTTTTGATGTCATTAGACCCCTTAATCAAATCATACATAATTTATTAAATGTTTTTTAAAACTATAGAAAAATGTATTCTACAAATTCTAATTTTTGGATAAGTCTGAGATATAGATGAGACTGACCTATGATCCAAATTTCAAGGCATTTGGATGAGTAGTTTAGTGGGTGCACACAAATTTGTGTATGGTTAACCCTAGGTATAGCTTACACCATTTGGTCTGTTGTGGTCAGACCAGTGACCCAAATTGGTTGAAACTAATTTTAAAATAAACTAGATTCAAAATACTACAATTTTGATTTTAAATATTTTTCCATAAAAAGCCTCTAAGTATTTTTAATAATTAAATCTAACTACTGCAATTTATGTGACAGAAATGAAATAAAAATGAATAAATAAACATCATCAGCGGCACGAATCTTGGCTCATAATTAAAGGAATCTCGTCGTCTTCTTCCTAGAGCCAATGGCTAGGATTGGCCTGTCCTGAGTGATGTTTGCCCATGAATTCTTGACCACCCACGCGTCCTCCCGGTCAGCCACCGCCACCACCAACTTCGTTGAGGTGGTGGCTAGCGATTCGCGGTGGTTGGCTAGGCAGAGGTGGCAAAAATAGTGAAATGTGTGTGGAAGAAAAAGATTGAAAACCAAGCTCTCGGCCAGCTTGATCTAGGGCCAATTGGCCCCGAACCTTGCGGCCAGTAGATGTAGATCTATCCACTGAGAACCTTCTGGGAGGGCTGGAGCCTAGCTGATCGTCCGGTTGCCTTGTCAAAATTTGAATCTTTCGAGTGCTCTACAACAACACTACAAGAGCCTTTAATTTCTTAAGGTAAAGAGTGGAAACAACTCCTCACAGCCTGGTGAAGCTTTTAAAATGATCAAATGAGGGAGGGGAAGGGCCATGGCTTCAATGCCACTAGTGGACATTAGTGGAGTTTTTGGCCAACTGGATTCTCTACATTCATCCACTGATGAGGCCGGGAAAGATCCTTGATCTCCTCTAACTAATGAGGGGAGATGAATCTCTATCAATTGGGAGAGAGATGAGGGGTCAAGGGCATTCAAACTCCATGAATAGCCATTTTCTCTCTCTTCTCTCTCTCCACCAATAAAGGGAAATTGAGCTTTCTCTCTCCTAGTCATTATTTCAAGAAATTTGAGTGGTATTTAGATAAATATCAGCCTCTTAGAGCTAGTGGGCCACTCAAATTGGGCTTAACCCAAATAGATTGGGCTAGGTTAGGTCAACTTGAGTTAATTTGACCTAAACAAAGGCTAAGTTTACTTTGGTCAACTCAACCTTTTGGGTTGACCCCACTGGGTCCTTGGTGACCCATTGGCCTCCTCTAAGGTCTAGGAAGGGTTAGGTAGGGCTGGTTTGGCACCTTAGAGGCCACTTGACCCTTAATAGGGCACTTTGACCATTTGGGGCTAGAGTTAACTTTGGTCAACTTGACCTCTTTAGTTGACTCCAATGGGTCCTTGGTGACCCATTGACCTCCCTTAAGGGTTATTAAGGTCTAGGTGGGGTTTGGCTAAGGGAAGGTCAATTGACCCTATGTAGGTTAGTTTGACCCATTTAGGGTTAGGGTTGACTTTGGTCAACTTGACCACTTTGGTTAACCCCAAAGGGTTTGTAGGGACTCTATGGACTTACTAAGGGGTTAGGGGTGTTGTAGTGGGGTCCTGAAGTCAATTTGATGCCTTAAAGTCATTCCCTAGGGTGGGTAATGGAAATTACTATTTACAGACAAAGGTGGCTTTCACCTTCATGCCTAAGTTCACTTGATCTCTTGAGCTTCCTAAGATTTTGTCATGACCTAGTCATGACAAAACCACTCTTAGGAGTCTAGTTGTTTGAGGGATGTAACACCACATGATAATTCAAGTAGGGACATCAGAGTTTAAGACTCAAGTTGCTAGTCTGGTGTTAGACTCTTCCTCTAGCCGCTTCGAGTATCCTCGTACCTTAACAGAATTTATACTTAGAGTCAATTTTGACAAGGATACGCTAAGAATCGTCTTGATAAGTAATATTTACTTGTTGGGTTGACATAACTCATTGATTTAAGGACTATATACTGTGATTTATATACATGGGCACACCATAGCTTCCACTGCTTAGTTTGTCCCCAAACTAATGCCCGCGCAGGGTGACCGAATGTTGTGGACTTCTTTATTATCGTGGTCTCCTCTGATACCAATTTGTAAGACCTTTTTTTTCTTTCACCACTGGGTCTTACGTCCAGAACCGCCGCCTTACGGTGACTCCAACTACCAAGTTAGATACCACCGCACGACGCCGATCATGCCGGCTAAAATAATCACATCATAGTAGGCTAACAAAAGAGAGAGTAAGTAGTACAACTCCACAGATCACATCTCACTATCAGTATATATATAAGAGAATTAGTCCACAATAAGTACAAAGTATGAAAGAGAGTAGAAAAATGGGCTTAAGCCCGGTACAGGTCTAATACAAATGATCTCTCTCTCATAACTCACAACATCTAAGTGGAAACAAACTGAAATCCATCATCAACCTGTCGTCATGTAGAAGTACTAGTGCGCAGTAACTGCTCCTCATGTCCTGCCTCCTTGTCCTACCGGTGTTGATGCTCCTGCTGCTCGGTCCCCTAAAATGATGTGGTCCACTGACCGTTAGTTAAAATACTAAGCCACTATCATCCTTGCCTCACCCCCACAACTCCTAGGCACCGTGCGGGGAGGAGGAAAGCGGAGGACAACAAAGTAGAGTGGAACAAGAAGGTGACAACTACCCTAGCAGGTGTATGTACAAAAGAACTATAGCCATAAAGCAGTAATGTAAACAAAGTAAAGTACAGAGTAGTAAAAATAATAAAGTGAATAAACTATATTAAAAGTAACCTTAATTTATAAGAATGCTCATACAAACTTATAGATTAAGGGGATGTTTTTCAAGGCCTATCATATAAAAAGTCTCATACCAATTTATACGATAGCGGTAGGGGTTTAAATGCAATGATGACATGATATGCTTTGTTATGCTTGTTTAATGTTATGTTCATACAAGTGCAACACATGCACCCGACTCTATGCGCGCAGACCTCAGGTTCCCCGAGTTTGGAAGCTAGCTTCACTCCCAGGAGCCTCCTTGGTGGGTATCTGCACTACCAGTCCTAGCCCTTACGTATTCCTCTGAAGGACACACCAGAGTCACCACATACTATTGCTGGCAAATCCACCAGTCTTTTCCTTGGCTAAGTGAGAACTACACTTGCCGTGTAGACGTATCGACTTCGGTCCGAATGACTGTCTAATACCGAAGACCCACCACCTTTATGCACATGCAATTATGAATTCTCGATCCATCGACTCCCCGGACTAACCTGTCCGTTACAACTACATTCCGAGCCTTCGGCTTGCCGTGCTAACTTTCCCATCTACAGAACCACCGAGCCTACCGCTCGGACAACCAAACCATGCTAACCTCCCGAGTCATCGGGGTGAGTGAAAGTGAAGTACTTAGAATTAATCTTGCACTAACATTTTAGCATTACAGTTTAGGGTTAACCTTGGATTGCCCAGGTCATTCCCTGTAAAGGGCTCTCGAAGGCACTAGGAACTACAATGGGTTGAAGCTCAAAGATCTCTTTCGCAAGGTACTTATTATTGTTGGTATCTACCCCATGTCCGGACTCTACTGATCTTACACTTGATCTAACCCTAACTGTATTTAGACTTTCTCCAAGGAAAGACGATCCACCATCAATCCCGAGCACAACCTTTCCCCTAGTCAACCAGGATCTCACAGCTGACTTCCATTGGTGACCTAATTCATACTCTCCCAATTAAGTCCACAAACTACCCCTTTCCCATAACAAATTTCACATGTTTCTCTAATCCTACAGTTTTACTATGTGCAGACCTAATAGACTATATGATGTGCAAAATTTTCGACCTTCCAAATAATCATCCAAATGACCTAAGATTATTATTGGGGGTCTATCATGATACTTTATGAATAAATTCATAATATTGTAATTTTACGACTTTATTTGGTATTTATTATATTTTCTGCAAAATTAGGTCACTTATGCTTTTGAACACAAAGTACACTTTTCTGACAAGGGATGACCTTAGCAAAATTATTACAATTTGGTAACATCAAAATAATAGTAAATATCAAAAATCCCAATTTTACAAAAATGTTTTGACCTCCAACAAATTATTGAATAAATAACCATAATATTAGGATAAATAGGGAAAAATTAAACCAACCATCCAAAAATTATGAGAAAATTACAAGATGATAATAATGACCAGGAAAGGCTATTGACCAAGCATAGATAAATTATTTAAAAATATTCAACTAAGGGCACTTTGTGAAGGATCCTATGTGAAAATTCTTCCAATATTTTTATAAAAATTCACAGAGCATGAGTATGTCTTAAAATGTTCTCTGACCAAGTTTCACAATTTTTCAGTAAGCAAATAACCATAAAATAATTATCTTGTGATTGAATCAAACTTAGGGATTGTGAATGAAGTACTAAAATTATCTATCCAAAAATTGACAATAAACTTTCTAGGGAACAACATCATCTAAATGAGTTTACTTCTTAAATTTCATGAGCATCCATGGTCATTTAAGCATGAACATAAATATTGAATCAAAGTGCCTAATTTACCATTTACCAGAGCTTATTTTCACTCTAAGAACTCATCAACCAAGTTCTAAGACAATCCTATTGCATATGGTCTCATGTCCTTCAATAGGCTCCAAATATCAACCTTAGGGCTTAAACTAGGGTCTTAGGATATCTCCACCCCAAACCACCCTAAATCTCTTGTGAGAGTGTTTTAGATGACTTGTAGTCAGTGGCCCAAGTTTCATTCTTTTTGGATGAGGATTTGCCACACAACCCATCGAATACACACTTGCCCTAATTTACCCTTTAGAGACCAAACTTTGGTCATACCAATACCTACTCAAACAGACGCCAAATGGGTTGAGATTTTTGCCAGAGTCATGTCATGATCCTAGTGGTCAACCACCAAAATATTGGATGGTGTTGAGGTCATTAGACCCTTAATTAAATCATACATGATTTATTAAATATTTTCTAAACCTATAAAAAATGTATTCCAAAAATTCTCATTTTCGAATATGCCTGAGATATAGATTAGACTAACCTATGATACAAATTTAAAAATATTTGGATGAGTAGATTAGTGGGGGCACACAAATTTGTCTCTGGTAAAACCTAGGTATAGCCTGCACATATTGAGTGTTGTGGTCAGACAACTTACCCAAATGGATCCAAATAAATTTTCAAATAAACTATACATCCTGGGCTACAACGTTTATGTTAACAATTTTTTCAGAAAAGGCCTCTAAGTATTTTTAATAATTTATTTACAACACTGTAATAAATGTGACAGAAATGAAATGAAATGAAATATTTATAAATCCCTAACTATACATCCGGCAGCACGATTCTTGGGGCAGGATGGACGGCATCCCTTCATCGTCCCCAGCGCGCCAACATTTAAGATTGCCCCATCCTGGGCCTTCTTTTCCCGTGATTTCCCAGGCACCCGGCCACCTCCCTGGCCGGCCACCACCACCACCACCTCCATTGAGGTGGTGGCTATCGGTGGGCGGCGGTACGGCCGCCAGAGAGGCCGTTTCCAGCGCACCAGCAACCTCCTTTTTCTCATGGAAATTCTTCAAATATTCTCAATGGATCGGGCTCAATTGAGCAGATCGGGCTCAATTGAGCCTGATTTCACTCCTAATTGATCTAGGATACTAGCACAAGGGGAGAGGAGGAGAAGTGGACCTTGTTTGGGATTCGAAGACAACAACATCGGCGATCGGCCATGACGTTTCTCCTCTCCGACAAGCTTTCCCAAATTTCTCGATCCTCCACCAAAACCATTGATCCAATACCTTATTTCGAGTGCCAAGAAAATTTTGAAGGTGATGGGTTGGCTAAAAGGTGGAATGGGAGGCTATATGGGGCGGTTAATATTTTTCCATCGAGGGGTGGTGAAGGGGTTGTCAGCCATGGTGGTTGGGCTCCCCCCATTAGTGTTTGCTGGCTAGAATTGATGGTATTCTCATCCCAAGAGTCAAGGGAGATGAATGGTGGCAATGGGGAGATGAATGGGGTGGCCCATGGTCTCCCTTCATAACTCCTCTCTCTCTCTCTTTCTTCTTTCTCTCTTCTCCATTAAAGGGGAACTTGAGGTTTCTCTTTCCTAGTCACCACCTCCAGATTTTTAGTGGCATTCGAAAGTGAGGGATAGATTTTATCTTTACTCTAGAGGGGGTGGGTGAATAGAGTATTAAAAAATTATAAACTTATTTTTATAGCGGATTAAAATTTAGTGATATATATAAGTACAAAAAGAAAATCACAGCACACAAACAAAAAAGGAAATCAACACAGACAATACATGGATGGTTCCCCAATTAACTTGGGTACATCCACTCTTCTACCACCCTGGTAGGAATCTACTACAGGTTTTTGATCAAGTGCCCTGCCACTACAGGTTTTTGCTCAGGTGCCCTATCACTAGAAGATCTATTTTTCTAAGGGAGATCTAGCAACCCTTTGAGCTTTTGATCAGGTGCCCAAAAACCAATCCCAAGTCTTTTGATCGGGTGACTTTTTAACTTTTGAAGGGTGTCAAAACCCTATACATAGATTGATGGAAATAAACAAAATGATTTATGGTGTTCTTCTCTGTCAATAAGTTCTGAGAAGATTAATGGATTGTTGGTCAAGTCAAAGCCCACCCCCCCCCCCCCCCGGAGTTGTGTAGATGATCAGGAGATGGAAGTTTTGATTCACGGTATAGGCCTTAATGAGAGATTCTCTATCTAGTATTTGTATCTGAGAGATTAAGAGCTTTTGATATCAAAATTAAGATGTGTTCCCTGGAAGAAAGCTTGAAGCAGAGTCTATCAAAATCTTTTTCTATTATATCTCTATATGTGTATATGTGTCATCCTGTGTCCTGGAGAAAACTTATATATATCTGGAATGCTTGATCAGAATTCAAATATTTGGATTCATTAACTCTGATACAACTGGAGCATTCCTTGAAAAGGAAACTGCCCATGGGAATTAATCAGCAATAAACTCTGTGATAATATCCACATTAATGTTGCCTCTAAACGGCTATATTCGTTAGAATATATTGCATTAAATGTCATAGTCATAACTGCCTGAAATTAATCCCATTAAAATATTCTGGCTTGAGAATATAAGATATCCTGGATTTGAGCCTGGAAATATTCTGCTTCTGCTTAAAATAACTTCCTAAAACACTACCTAAAAATTGTCTAACTGAGCCTGCATTTCGTCGACCTGAGCCTTGAGTTCGTCGAACTGATGATGTCATTTGTCGACCTGAGCTCAGAGTTCATCGAGCTGAGCTTTGCTTTCATCGAACTGAGCTTGGCATTCGTCGAGCTGAGCTTGCAGAGTTGAGGTCAGAGTTCGTCGACCAGAGCTCAGCTTTCATCGAGCTTAACTCAGAGTTAGAACTCTGAGTTCGTCGAGATGAGATCGACTTTCGTCGAACTGCACTCAACTTTAATCGATCTGAATTTCTGAACACTGGAAATCTTCTAAGGCAATAACCCTGGAAAAACCTATGACCCAAACTATACATATTGGGTCATTCTAAGCATCCTAATAGTAATCCTTGCCCAAATCCAAACTATTGTTCCAACAACATTCCATGTAAATATAAGCCTCCTAAAACTAGTGGGACACTCAACTTGGGCTTAGCCCAAGTGAGTTAGGCTAGGTTGGGTCAACTTGAGCTAATTTGACCCAATTTAGGGTTGAGTTGACTTTGGTCAATTTGACCTTTTGAGTTGACCCCAATGAGTGGTTAGTGACTCATTGGCTCTCTTAAGGGTTAGGAAGGTTCAGGTGGGGTCAAGGAGTCAAGGTGAAGGTCCACTGGCCCTAGATAGGCCAATTTGACCATTTAAGGATTATGGTTGACTTTGGTCAACTTGACCACTTTAGTTGACCCCAATGGGTTCTAGGTGTTCCAAGGGACCCCCTAATGGATTAGGGGTATTATGATGGGGTCAAAGAGTCATTATGAGGCCTTAAAGTCAAACCCTAGGTTAGGTAATTGGAATGTGTTATTTGCAGATCATGGTAAACTTCACCTTCATGTCTAAGTTCATATGGTCTCTTTGAGCTTCCTAGGGTTTTGCCATGCAAACCCGCTAACTCCTGTGGTAGCTCCAGTCTATAAGCCAATGGGTTAATCCGCTCCAGCATCCTATAGGGCCCCATATTCCTCGAACTGAGCTTCTTCAGCCCGCGTACCCGCGAGACTCCATGTATAAGACATATCTTTAGGAACCCACGTTCTCCATCCTGAAACTCATCTTGACAATGTCGCGCATTGTAATACTTGGTCGGCCTTCTCTTGTCCTCCAGCATCCTATCTCGAGTTAGTCACGCCTGGGTATCTGTGTCCTCAACAAATTCTGAGCCGAGTGCCTTTAGATCCTCATCCTAGATCCAAAACAGGGGAGTCCTACACCTCCGTCCGTATAATGCCACATAAGGGCCATGCCTATGCGGGACTTGTGACATTTGTTAAAAGAGAGCTATGTTGAATGTCAACCAAGAGCCCAAATAAGCATGTATTGATCTTCTCTCCTTGGACGTAAACCGTCCATCCCGATCTGATACGATCTTCTTGGGCACTTGACCTTCTCCAGCAGACAAACCTCACCGTGCATTTTCCTTTATTCTGGGGAAATACACCTTCTGATAAACACAATTTTCTTCTGATAATTTGAGTTCTCGTAATTACTCCTCCTTATTACCATGACATTGCCCCATCCTAAACTACAAGTTTTCAACCTAATGACTTGGGTATGTCAAGTAAGTGTGGATAGTAGTGATAAATCGATCTTCATGTTTAATTCATCAACTCCCAACATTTAATATATGACGGGCTTGATCACTTTTGTACAATTGAAATAAGATAGGATTAAGCCATTCCAACCATATTAAACTTAAACAGTATACTCTAAATCCAATAGGTCCTTATCTTAGGATCTCCTCTTATTCATCAACTAGTTCTCGAGGTATAAGGAATATTATTGCAGTATAAATTATTCAACTATGAGAGGGCGTGATTTTCAATAAAATAGACTGTCTATTAATCACTTTTGAATGCCCTGAATCACAAGAAATTCTAAATATAATTCTAACTTATAGGATTTAATTTCAATCCAAAATTTCCAATTGGTTTAACTAAAGTCAAGTATTTGTCCGATCAATGATGTCTAACCATTGTCCTAGTGACTTCGCCCGAGCAACATCAAATAAGATCAACTTCAACATCACTATATTTATGACACCACATTTTCTAAATTAGGTCTAAGGAAACCCAAGTCAGTAACTAATTTGCCCAATAAACAAAGATAAGCCCCCATAAACAAAAGATAAGCCCATACCTATCTTGGGATAAGTATCCTCGATATCGCTATGTTATACTCGGGCTAGATATGCACACAATCCTTAGGGCATGCAACCTTAGACTTGGGGTTCCATCCTGAGGCGTGTTGATATACTCCAGACTTTAGGATCTCTAGGTTACCATTTACGATAATCCTCTCAGGTTCAACATGTGATCCAGTCCCAAATGTGCCTTTTCTGAACTTGAATTCTTATCCGACCCTTGGTATTTTTCATGATGGTTGTCTCATCCTATTCGTGTCATCAATATGAGGGTTGAGTCTATGAGTCCCCTACTATTCCGCTAATAGATTGTAGGAATCAATTCTCCTTAAGGTGGTCCTATTATGATAAGTCAAGTAGGAACATCAGAGTTTAAGACTCAAGTTGCTACTCTCGCGTTAGACTCTTCCTCTAGAATCTTCGGGTATTCTCGTACCTTAACTGAATTTATGCCTATGGTTAATTTTGACCCGGATACGCTAAGAATCGTCTTGATAAGTAATGTTTCCTAGTTTGGTTGACCTTACTCATTGATTTAACGACTATATATTGTGATATGTACAAATGGGCACACCACAGCTTCCGCTGCTTAGTTTGCCCCCAAACTAATGCTTGTGTGGGGTGACCCGGTGTTGTGGACTTACTTCTTTATGATCGTGGCCTCCTCTAATACCAGTTTGTATGACCCTTTTTTCCCTTCACCACCGGGTCTTACGCCCAGAACCGCCGCCTTACGGTGACTCCAACTACCAAGTTAGACGCCACCGCACGGTGTCGATCCTGCCGGCTAAAATGATCGCATCATAGTTGGCAAACAAAAGAGAGAGTCAGCAGTACAAGTCCACAGATCACAACTCACTATCAATATATATATAAGATAAATAGTCCGTAATGAGTACAAAGTATGAAAGAGAGTATAAAAATGGGCTTAAGCCTGGTACATGTCTAATACAAATGATCTCTCTCTCACCTCTCACAACATCTAAGCAGAAGCAAACTGAAATCCATCCTCGACCTTTCATCGTGTAGTAGTGGTAGTGCACAGCAATTGCTCCTCATGTCCTGCCTCTGTGTCCTGCTGTTGCTGATGCTCCTGCTGCTCGGTCCCCTAAAATGATGTGGTCCACCGACCGTTAGTCAAAATACTAAGCCACTATCGTCCTCTCCTCACCCCCGTGACACTTAGGCACCGTGCGGGGGGAGGAAAGCGGAGGACAACAAATCAGAGTGGAACAAGCAGGTGAAAACTATCCTAGTAGGTGTATGTACAAAAGAACTATAGCCATGAAGCAATAATGTAAACAAAGTAAAGTACAGAGTACTAAAAATAGTAAAGTGAACAAAATATATTAAAAGTAACCTTAATTTATAAGAATGCACATTCAAACTTATAGATTAAGGGGTCGTTTTGCAAGGCTTATCGTATAAAAAGTCTCATACCAATTTATACGATAGGGGTAGGTGTTTAAATGCAATGATGACAAGATATGCTATGTTATGCTAGTTTAATGCTATGTTCATACAAGTGCAACACATGCACCCGACTCTATGCGCACAGACCTTTAGTTCCCCGATTTTGGAACCTAGCTTCACTCCCAGGCGCCTCTGTAGTGGCCGACAGAGACCGTGGGTTGGGCCACCCCACTATAGGTGGGTATCCATGTAACACCCATATCCGTCACATAGCATATAGCAGTAGGTCCGGCTGGGGCCCGACGCCATATACCACAGACAGACTGAAGGGTTACTAAATGAAACCATCCTTCCAATAACACACATCCTACACAGAGCACATTCTAGCGGAAGCATTTTAAATGTTGCAAATAAAAGAACCCAAAACACAGCATGAATGTCCACTAAATACCCAAAATAGGAATGAGCATACAAATACACAAAGTACTTAGCCTTATGGCCTTACATGAGTTTACTTTAACCAAATAGTGTCTTCCAAACATTGGTACGCAGGCCAGTCGCACATGAGAATAAAAGTAAACATTCGCATTGGCCATCGAGGGCTGGCTCAGCAAAAAGGGCTTCAGCCCGCTATTTTTCACTAGGCTCCCCAGCACCTGCAAGCAACAATCCACTTCAATAGTGGCAAACAAAAGCAACGGTCAGCTAAAGCTGACCAAATAATAACGACCCCACCCCGTATTTGGGGTGGTGGTGCTCCTTCCCTGCATTTTAGTAGCATAGCCAAATAATTTAGTGAGAGTACAACAACAGCACACTTCACCACAGGTGTAGGAACGGACAGCCACACACCCCGTGCTCTCAGGGCACTTACTCAGTGAACCTGGTAGAATCCGCTGTCTCAGTAATGCCACCAGAACGGCAAACCTCGTGAGCATTATAGTCTTTCTGGCTTAAGCCTAAGACCCTCCATCTATGCCAACGGTAAGTACCACGTACCTTAGGTCGCTTTAACCGAACCACATAGAGAGGGTACGATTCCACCTAACCCGGTTCTCACACCGCCACGTCAATTTAAGCCATATGCGCGGGTCAAGCTTCCCCGTGTCCCAAATTGAACACACACATTTTACATAACCCAGTTATGTGCAAGTTGGCTCCCAGGCCACCAAGATGGCAGAATCACGCTTCTGACCAGTATTCCGAGTGCACCTTGGAGTTAATCCCCAAGACTCCTTGTTGTAATCTACCGCATAGATAACCAGAAAAGCAAACGACACGGAGTCTTCTCCGGCACTACAAGCATAATGAAAACATCACCGATCAAAACCAACTTGTCCGAGTAGGCTTTACACGCCATGCCTATGTCCATACTTAGATTCCAGACTCTATATGCAAAATAATGGGGCCTATTCATGTCTACCAGAAGGAATACCTCGCACTCACCGCATACTCGCGAGAGCGGGCTTCCTATGCAAAAAGAAAAGAGGACTTCACATGTCCAAGAAGAGAATCGTTACCCTAGAGGTTCGCTTTAGCGCCATGAAGAACTAGACAGATGGAAAGCACTGCAACGGCCTTACCTTAACAGATTTGGACTCAGATCGCGAATCGGGGCTCTGAAGCTCCTCCAGCAATAGGATTTCTCCTTCTCCATCTTCCTTGCTCTCCCCTCTCTCTAACAATTTATAAAGAGAAAACTCAAAGGGAAATGAGGGTTTCAAGCCCTATTCCCGGCCTTATACTAGCAGGGGAAAGGCTGAGCTGTTGGATCCTATTTGAAGGAAATGATGTTGGTACCCTAGTTTGGATTTGAGTTCAGTCCTCTCTTTTAGTCTCTTGACCCAAGATTTATCTATGGTCAAAGGTTAGTTGTTTAGTTATTTTGCTCTAGTTTTAGAGTTGTCACTTATCCAGATGAAAATTTGGTTAAGTTGTTTTCTGTTTGACTATGGTCGAACGCCGCTCGACTATCGTCTATCGACTGTTCGACGATCGTCTATCAGTTGGTCAACATTTATCTGTCAGCAGATCGTCTATCTCTGAGTTAGTTCAACTCTTATTAGCTCGACATTCTGTGGAATCTGCCTCACCGATCATCGAACCCCGCTCGACTTCTTTTGACCAGACAGATTTCTTGATAGTTCAACTATCTGCTTGGATAGTTCAACTATCTGATAGTTCGACTATCTGTTTGATAGGTCGACTATCTGTGTTGCTTGATAGTTTGACTATCTGTCTTGATAGGTCGATTATCTGTTGTGTTTGATAGTTCGACTATCTACTTGGATAGTTCAACTATTTGATAGTTCGACTATCTGTTTGATAGGTCGACTATCTGTTTTCTTTGATAGTTCAACTATCTGTTTGATAGGTCGACTATCTGTTTTGTTTGATAGTTCGACTATCTGTTTGATAGGCCGACTATCTGTTTTGCTTGATAGTTCGACTATCTGTCTTGATAGGTTGACTATCTGATAGCTCGACTATCTATTCTGATAGGTCGACTATCTGCTGTGGTAGTTCGACTATCTTCTTTGGTAGTTCGACTATCTGTATCGTTAAACTATCTGTTTGATAGGTCGACGATCTCTGTGCTTCGGTCGACGATCTCCGAGGGTCGTTCGACGTTCTGCTGTATTTCTTTAGTAATTTTGTCCTCTTCTATTCTATGATTTATTTCATATTTATTTGGCATTTTATTTCAGTTAATTTATGCTATTATTTCCAGGCAATCTCTGCTCCATTCCTTATGCATGAGCCAATCTTTATCTGACAAAGTGTTTTGTCTTATTAGTTGAAATATATTTTCTACTTTATCTGCCAGGCTGTCCTTTATAGCCGTTAGACTAAGAAAGTCTTCTCTGGCAGTAAAGAGTTCTTTCTGATGTGACCTTTTTCTTGCACCCTTCTTATCTGATTGGATATGCAGCTTCTTAGAAAGCTTTATCCCCTTATAGCATGTCTGTCTGCAGGATTTATTTTTGCTTTATGCTTTTTGCAGCTCAGATTGCTGATTCCAGAAGAAGACAAGATTCAAACTCAAATTAGAGCCGTTGCAAAGGCTCATATATAAAGAGCTTCTTTTGAAAGAAAAATACACATATGTACAAGAAAACATACAAGAAGTTTACTGATAGCAGCATAGAAAAAGAGAGAAAGCAATAAAGTTCTACAGCTCTCAGAAATTCACATTCAACTGAGAAGATCAAATCTCTTCAGCATTCTTCTTCATCCTGAGTTCATCCTGCTTATAGGAAGACATTCACTCAGAGGCCTTTAGAAGAAGAAGAAGAAGAAAGGAAGCTGTTTGAAGAAGAACACCTTTTCCAACGCAAGAGTCTTCTTCAAGCTTCTCCTTCAGAACCCCAAGACAGTTCTTTGTCTTAGTTCAGAAGAGTTCTTGCACCCTGAAGCAAGACTCCTTCCTGGATATTCTCTAAGCCAGGGGGAGCCTTGATTCTTTAGAGCTATCTAGCTCTGTGCAATCCACTAGCTTCTCTAATCTGTTTAACAATAGAGAAGAAGCCTTAACTCTCTCAACCTCCTGTACAAAGGGTTATTACTCCCTTCAAAAGTGAACCCTTGGTGGCAGGGCACCTGATCAAAAACCTGTGTTGGATTTTGAGCTCCTGATCAAAAGCTCAAAGGGTCTACTTGATCTACCTGAAGAAGATCAGTTGGTGGAAGGGCACCTGAACAAAAACCTGTAGTGGATTCCTACCAGGGTGGTAGAAGAGTGGACGCACCTATTTAGAGGGAACCACTATAAAATTTCTTATGTCGTCTGTGCTGCTTATTTAATTTATTGCATTATGGCTGTGAGTAGAAATAACTAGGATTGCTAGTTGCTGTGATAGGATCTGAAGCTTAACTGTAAATACAGTTAGCTCTCTCTTGTGCACTACACTTTGTGTTAGGCTCTAGGGTTTCAAATATCTATAAACTCATTCCGCAAATTAACTCTAAGGGAGTTGAGTAGGGTGTCCTAATTTTTGAATACTCTATTCACCCCCCCTCTAGAGTTGTATTTATCATCACCTTCAATTGGTATAAGAGGGAGGTTAACTGACTGTACAGGCTAACACCTGAGTCACAAGATCCTGATAGATACCAAGCTTATAGATATTCACTTCATGGCCCAGTCCAAGGATTACTCAAGCACCAGACCTCCAGCATGCAACTTAGCTAAGTTTAGCATATGGAAGGCAAGAATAAGATTATATATGAACTCTATTGATGAAGACATTTTCTCTTCTATTTTGACAGGACCTCCAGCACCTCCTGCTACAACCACTGCTACAGCATCTACAAATCTAAGTGCAGTGCCTCCTCCAGATTACAATGATGCCTACAAGAAGGCAAAGATAGCTGATGCCAAAGCTATGAACATTCTGGCTCAGACTATGTCTGATGAAATTTTCCAGAAAGTGGCTGATTGCACCTCTACAAAAGCCATGTGGGACTCACTGAACCAGATTGTAGCTGGTTCAGCTGATGAAAGGAAGGACAAAAGGTCTAACCTTATATCCCAGTATGAAAACTTCAAGAAAACTAAAACTGAATCAGTTGAAGCCATGTACACCAGACTCAGCTCAATCATCAATGAGCTGAGAACTCTTGATAAGGAAATTACATTGACAGAAGTCAATGATAAGATACTGATGTGCTTCCCCAGCACATGGGATCTTAGGATCTGGCCTATCAAGGAGGCCAGAAGTACAACTGAAATCTCAACAGAAGCTCTCCTTGGCAAGCTCAAGTCTTTTGAGCAAGTGCTGAAGACCAGGGAAGCTGAGGCTGAAGCAAAGACTCCAACTCCAGCAAGAAAAGAGCAAACTCTTGCTCTCAAAGCTGTTGATGCTTCTAAAGGAAGCCAATCTAATGAGGAGCTGATGGCACTCTTTGCCAAAAGGTTTCTCAAGGTGGGAAGAAAAGACTTCAGAAAGAAATCTTCAAGATATGAAGATAAACTAAGGTATGATAGATCTCCTGCTAAAGAAATCATTTGTTATGGTTGCAGGAAACCTGGACACATTCTACCAGAGTGTCCAGAGGAAAAGAGCAAAGAAAAGAGAAAGGAAAAGGAACATCACAGGAAACACTCCAAGTCCTCCTCCTACAAAAACAAGAAAAAGGAGAAGGGATTTGTTGCTGAAACTTGGAGTGATTCAGATGAGGAATCTTCCTCCTTAAGCTCCAATGAGGATGAGGAAGAGAAGAAGGCAAAGGAAATCTGCCTTATGGCTATTGATGCCTACAACAATCACTCAGCTGCAGAGAGTTCTGATGATGATGAAGAGATGCCTACAGAAGATCAGGTATTATCTTCCTATGACTTTTCTTCTTCTGAATTTAAAACTGAGTTTAAATCCCTTTGCTTAGATTTAATTAGTTCAGAAAAGGAGATTAAAGAACTTAGAAATAAGTTAGCTGAATCAGAATCTATCTCCATTGAAAATGCTAGGTTAGAAGTAGAACTCACTAAATCTAGTGATGAAATAAAGTTTCTTAAAAATGAACTAGCAAAGTCCAAAAGATTAGAAGAATCATTAAATGGTAGAAGCCTTAAGTTACTACAAATCACCAGCATGACAAACACTAAGTCAGGCAATAATAAGCTAGGCTTAGGAGCTTCATCTTGTGAACCCCCAATTATTCTTAAAAATCATCTTTCAACTCCAGTGAACTTTATCTCAGCTGATGGGATAAAGAACATTGAGCAAGTAAGACAAGTTAATCAAGCCTTAAACAAAGCTAAGAGAGAAAAGAGAAAACAAAAGCTTAAGGAAATACAAAAAGCGTCGAACGCTGCTCGACGATCGCAGGCTCAGTGGTCGAACGAAGCTCGACGATCTGTGCATCCATCGTCGAACGTCGATCGACGTTTTCAATATGAATTTCAAAATTATAACCAGAACCCTAGAAATCTTAATATGAATAGAAACCCTAGGTTTGTGGACTCATTAACTGCATGGAGCATCCCACCTAAGAGATCTTACCCTTTAGGTTATAAACCCCAACCTGCTTATTCTTTTATTTCTAGTTTTCATTATGTGAAGAATAATGGACCCAAGGTTACCTGGGTCAGAAAAGTTGAACTTAACTCACTGCAGGTGAAGACCTATCCTATCACTCAGGACAAGTGGTATTTGGATAGTGGTTGCTCCAAACATATGACGGGGAACAAAGAAAATCTGTCAAAGTTCAAGGCCAAGCTTGGACCAAAGGTGATCTTTGGGGATTCTAGC
This sequence comes from Platanthera zijinensis, assembly GCA_039513925.1. Classification (NCBI taxonomy): domain Eukaryota; kingdom Viridiplantae; phylum Streptophyta; class Magnoliopsida; order Asparagales; family Orchidaceae; genus Platanthera; species Platanthera zijinensis. The sequence goes on from CM077097.1 coordinate 2,922,428, forward strand.
TGTGGTCAAACTGAAGGATATAGTAGGATTACCATTGGAGAAGTAACATTCAAAAGGGTTGCATATGTAACTGGACTGAAGCATAACCTTATCTCTGTAAGTCAGTTATGTGATGCAGGATATCAGGTATCGTTCACTAACACTCTTTGTAATATTACTTTAAATAGTAATGTTGTGTTAGTAGGTATTAGACAAGGTAATATTTATTTAGTAGATTTTAATTCAACCCATTCTGAAATCTGCTTATTTAATGAAGTAACAAATAACAACACCTTATGGCATAAAAGGCTTAGCCATGTTAACCTCAAGAACATATCTAGGTTATCTAAATACAACCTTGTTAGAGGTTTACCTTCTTGCCCCTACAAGAAGGAGAGCCTATGCAAGGCTTGTCAATTAGTCAAGCAAACCAAAAATTCCTTTAAATCTGTAAATAAAAGTGATTCACCTAGAATCCTATATTTATTACATTTGGACCTTTTTGGCCCAATAAATGTACAGAGTCTAGGAGGGAAGTATTACACTTTAGTAATTATAGACGACTTCTCTAGGTTCACTTGGGTGTTCTTCTTGAGAACTAAGGCTGATAACTTCAAAGTTCTTACAGATTTTCTACTATGTGTGCAGACTGAGTATTCTACTCATGTAGCCTTGATCAGAAGTGATCATGGTACTGAGTTTGAGTCTCTTTTCATGCAAGAATTCTGTGAGAAAGAAGGTATCAAACATAGCTTCTCTGCTCCTAGAACTCCCCAACAAAATGGGGTAGTGGAAAGGAAAAATAGAACCCTGATTGAAGCTGCAGGAACACTGTTGGCAGATGCTAATATGCCTCTCTCCTATTGGGCAGAAGCTGTTAGCACAGCTAATTATGTGCTGAACAGAAGTCTTATACACAAGCTTAAGAGTAAAAGTCCTTATGAGTTGCTTAAAGGAAAGAAACCTAAAATAAATTATTTTAGAGTATTTGGTTGTGTAGTATTCATTCATAACAATAATAAAGAATACCTTAGAAAGTTTGAAGCAAAAACTTCAATGGGAATCTTTCTTGGATATTCCCAAGTAAGCAAAGCTTATAGGGTATTTAATAAATCAACTTCTAAAATTGAGGAATCTGTGCATGTGTCCTTTGATGAATCTCAGATGTTTTACAAGGAGAAGGAAACTTCTCCTTCCTCAAGTTCATTGCAGGTACCAGAATCTAGTAAAGATGTCACTCAAGAGATTCTCCATCTATCAACTCTTCATATCACTGTTTCAGACAGTGATGAAGACTTTGCAGAAATAGTTATTGTACCACCAATAGTAGATCCAATTCCACCTGAGGAATTAATCCCAACTATTGCTGAAGATCACATCCCACCTGCTGATGTTGTCACACTTAGAGATCATCCTATATCTCAAGTGATTGGAGACATATCAGCTGGTGTTCAAACAAGACATCAATTAAGACAGGATGTGATGCATGCTTGTTTCCTTTCACAGATTGAGCCCCTCACCATTAAAGATGCTGAGCTAGATCCCCACTGGATCATTACTATGCAAGAGGAACTCAATCAGTTTGAAAGATGTAAAGTATGGACTTTGGTTCCAAGACCTAAAGGTCAACTGATCATAGGCACCAAGTGGGTGTTTAGAAACAAGTTGGATGCAAATGGAATTATTGTAAGGAACAAAGCTAGGCTTGTAGCTCAGGGCTACAGACAAGAGGAAGGTATAGATTATGACCAAACCTTTGCTCCTGTTGCAAGGCTAGAGGCAATAAGGATCTTTCTAGCCTATGCAGCCTATATGAAGTTTAAGGTCTTTTAGATGGATGTAAAAAGTGCCTTTCTAAATGGTGAGCTAAAGGAAGAGGTATTTGTTGAACAACCACCTGGGTTTGTTTCTTCAACTCAGCCCTCACATGTTTTCAAGTTGCAAAAAGCTCTTTATGGACTCAAATAAGCACCCAGAGCCTGGTATGAGACTCTAGCTAGTTTCCTGTTAGAGCACAACTTTGTTAGGGGAGTAGTTGATAGAACCCTTTTCGTCAAGAACCACAAGGACACAATCCTGTTAGTTCAAGTATATGTAGATGATATTATTTTTGGTTCCACTGATCCAAAACTGTGCAAAAAGTTCTCTGACTTGATGCATTCTAAGTTTGAGATGAGTAGTATGGGTGAGCTGTCTTACTTTCTTGGTCTCCAAGAAGCAAGATGCTGATGGCATCTTCATCTCCCAATCCAAATATGCCAAGGAATTGGTAAATAATTTTGGGATGGCTGATGCTTCAGCAATGCATACACCTATAGCTACTAATGTAGTTATAGATTCTGATGATCAGGGTAAGCCAGTTGATCAAAAGAATTATAGGGCCATTGTTGGTTCCCTATTGTATTTAATTGCAAGTAGACCAGATATAATGTTTGCTATATGCCTGTGTGCTAGATTCCAGGTCAACCCCAAGGAATCTCATCTGATTCTTCTTAAGAGAATCTTGAGATACCTGAAGGGATGTCCAAATCTAGGACTATGGTACCCAGCCGAATCTGAATTTGAGTTAATTGGATACTCTGATTCTGATTATACTGGTTGTAGAGTTGACAGGAAAAGTACCTCAGGAACTTGCCAGTTCCTGGGAGAGAGATTGGTCTCTTGGTTCTGTAAAAAGCAGGCTTCTGTCTCAACTTCAACTGCAGAGGCTGAATATATAGCAGCTGCTAGTTATTGTTCATAGATCCTGTGGATTCAAAACCAGCTTTTGAATTATGGGTACACACACAAGAACACAAAAATCATGTGTGACAGTACCAGTGTTATCTCCATTGCACAAAATCTTGTGCACCACTCTAGAACCAAGCACATTGAGATTAGACACCATTTCCTGAGAGATTGTGTGGAAAAGAACAAGATCAGCCTTGAGTTTATATCCACTGATCTTTAGAGAGGTGATATTTTCACCAAGCCCTTAGATGAACAGAAGCATCTGTTCTTTTTGGTTCAATTAGGCATGATTAATGGAAAAGACTAAGTGTGACGTCTGCCTTTGTTGAAACCTGCTTGAAGATCGTCGAACGACGTTCAAAGATAGTCGATCAGATCAAGCCTATCGTCGGCCTATGGTTGATGATGGCTTATCTGCTTGAAGATCGTCGACCGACGTTCGAAGATCGTCCAACAGGTCGAGCTTTTCGTCGATCTATGGTTGACGACAGCTTGTTGTTTGTGAAGACAGAAATAGTCGAATGAGTGATCGACTACTCTGCTTCAGGAACGATCGTCGAACGACCGTTCGACCATCGTCTCCAGTATCTTTTAAAATAGATCGACGATTGCTGGTTTAATATAAAACCGATGGTCGACCTAGGTTAAGAGATCGTTCTTTTTATCGTCGACAAAGAGCGTCTTCTCGCATTCCGTCTTTCTGCTTGCTCCCTGTCTCACGATTTCTGCCGTTTCGCCTTCGCCGTCTCTCTCGCCTTCTCCAACCCCTTCGATGGCGATTGCTTCAGCCCTCCTATCCGTGGTGAAGTTCGATGATGGTTTCAGCGTGGACTTTGATTCTTTCAGCTGCTGTGAGTCTGCGATAGTGGAAATCCTCAACCCCTGCAAAGATCAAGGATTGGAAAAGTTCATGTCCACAAGAATAAAGATAAACGTCCAAGAAATTAAAGAGTGGGCTTTCACTTCGTCCTCCAATGACGAATCTATGACTGGAACGATAGGCGGAGAAGAGGTAATTTTGACTCCCGCCGTTTTGACTGATATTTTTGGATTATTGAATGGGGAAGAGGATTATGAGCAAGATACCCCAGAATTTGGGAGAATGTTGACTGAATTAGGACATGCCGACGGCATTCCTTCTAAGCTGCTAAAGGTGAACTTTTCGTTTAAGATAAAGTTCCTTGCTGAACTAGTCGGAAAAGTGCTTCTGGGAAAGCACTCTGCCCATGATAATATAACCAGGCAACAGTTTGCCCTGATATGTGCCATTGTGAACAAGAAGCAGATTAACTGGGCAGGAGTTTTGTTTGATTTGATAAGGAAAAAGAATAGCAAGAAGGAAGTCACCCTTGGTAGGGTACTTGGGATTTTTCTAAAAGAGAAATATCCCCATTTGTTGGTTTCAGTTTCTACTTCCATCAATGCCAGCAAAAAGATGGACCCAACCCTGTTTGTCAAATGGAAAAGGAGCTTTCTGAAGCCCGCTCCAGCAGGGGTTGCTCCAGCTGCATCTGAGAGCACCAGGACTGCTTCAGTCACTCCCCTCCTTCAAGAAGCAGGCTCAGCAAATCTCTCAGTTCCATCCACTTCTTCTGCATTACCATCCACTTCTATTGAAGTGCCACCATCTACTTCAGTTCCATCTACTTCAGTTGAAGTTCCATCTTCTGCATCTCATCTTCTTGATTCCTCCACAATTCTCCATGCATCACCACCAGCATCTCCACTCCCTTCTCATCTTGCTAGGATATCTCATCCTAGTTTGGATTTATTGGCTTCTGAGCTATCCACTCCTCCTCAGTCACCAATTCTTCATTCAGATCATATTGATCTTCTTGAATCCACCTATCATTCTCCAGTTCACTCTCCATCTCATCAAGAATACACCATCCCTGCTGTTCATCCATCTACTGTGATTCCCCCACCTTCATCTGAAATCACCCCAGCCTTCATCTCAAGCATCTTGGAGTTAATTACTCCTTCAATCAAAATCATGATTGAAGAGGCAATTGCTCCCCTTGTATCCTCCATCTCTTCCCTGACTGCCTCCATCCAAGCCCTCTCAAAATCTGCTAAGCCCTCTTCATCTAGGGGCCTGGTTTCAGTTTCCACTGAAATCAGGCAGGGGGAGATGCTCTATGAAGATGCCTCTTAATTGCCCCTGGCCTCTCTTCCAGCAGATCCTCCAGCAGATACAGAAAAAAGAGATAGAAGAAACAGTACCTCCACTGTCTGAAAAAGATATTTCTGATGCTATAATGAAAACTGAATTTGTTGGCAAAGTCTGCCTAGAAGAATTCTCTACTCCCTTAGTTGCCCTCTACCTAGAAGGAGTCGTTACCTCCTTTCTAGATGAGTTATGGGAGTTAGGACATTCTAAGGAAAATCCTGAAGGTAATTCTTTCACTCATTTTCTAGACTTGATAACTGACATGTTAGTATGGGAGTACCTAGAAGGAATGATACAATTTCATTTGGAAAATTTGTGTTCATAATACTACAGATATAGTGGAAGAAGTCTTAGCTGTCCAAGAACTTGATCATCAATCTGCTCTAGAAGTTCAACCTGATCCAGAACCACTTGTTCAAGATCCTGAGGCTGCTCAACCAGCTCAGTTAGATGTGCATGAAGAACTGGTCTCCATGACAGTTACTGATGAACAAGAGAAGGTTTCAGAAATTCAAGTGGAAAAGTCTACAGTCTGGGATGACACCCCAGGACTGGATCTAGACACTCTTCTGGCACAGGATGCCCTGGAAGAATTAGAAAAAGCTGCTTTAAAAGAGAAAGAAAAAGCTGTGCAAGAAGCGTTTGATCCTTATGATCATCCTTCTTCATCAAACTCTGAGGATGAGGATGATTCTGATGAATCTGAATAATCCAAGAAAAAGAAATATGCCAAGAAGAAAAGAAAAGCTGTGGCTCCTCCTCCTCCAAACCCTGATAATGATATCCCTTATTATATCTTGAAAGGTATTGATCCCAAGTCTAAAGAGTTTCAGCATTGGATGGGATTCTCAAAGAATCAGCAAAAGTTAAGGAAGAAATCTAAAAGGTATGACAGTCCTGCCCCAAAATGGACTCCTAGAGGTCCTCCTCCTCCACCTCCCAGTGCAGGAGCCTCTGGCAACTTGTCTGCAAATCCTTCTGCTCCGTCTGATAGGTTTACTCCATCCCAATCTTCTCAAAGGAAAAGCAATCAAGGATATCAAGGCAGATCGAAATCTGGATACCAAAGACATGATGCTGATGCAAAAGAACAAGTGAAGGAGGTAGTTTATCAGAAACCAACCTTTTCTCCTCCTTCTTCCAAAGAAACCAAGAGGATATCTTCTTCAAAGCCAGATCATGTAGAGAAAGCTGTTTCAAAAGGTAAAAGAGTTATTTTCTCTGAAAAATCGAGTAAGAAATTTGCTGAGTTTGCTCCTCCTTCTTCTCTAGCTTTTCAGGAAAATAAAGAGCCAGCTGAAAGCCTGTTAGATCTTTCTATTAAATTGAAAGCTGTGAAACCTGTAGATCCAACTTGTGAAAATGTGTATGAAAGTCAAGAGCTTGGTCCTGATTACAGGATGGCTAGATTTCTTGAGCTAGTTGGATCAGCCCAGATTAGGAAAGCCAAAGCTGAAAGTAAAGATACTACAGGATTAACGACTATGTCTAAATTCAGAAAGAAGGAGCTTAATAAATTCCAGGTTAGACCTGAGGTATTTGACCCTTCAAAATATATGGAAAAGCATCCTGAAGAAGTTGTTCCAAGGGCATCAGAATCTAAAATTATTGGAGAGCAAGATCTAAAGCTATCAAAGAAAGAAGCTCTAGACCCTTTCAGGAAAATTACTTTTATTCCTAGTTCCTCTGAATCTAAACCAAATTCTAAAGCTTCTTAAATTTCATTGATTGACAGTTATTAATTTGTCTGTTTGATTGATGTTATCTACTGCTTAGATATCTCCTTTCCTGTATTGTTTTTATTTCCAGTAGTTTGTTTTGTGTTTTTTATTATTGAGAGACTTAACTCAAATAGGGGGAGATTGTTGGTACCCTAGTTTGGATTTGAGTTCAGTCCTCTCTTTTAGTCTCTTGACCCAAGATTTATCTATGGTCAAACGTTAGTTGTTTAGTTAGTTTGCTCTAGTTTTAGAGTTGTCACTTATCCAGATGAAAATTTAGTTAAGTTGTTTTCTGTTCGACTATGGTCGAACGCCGCTCGACTATCGTCTATCGACTATTCGACGATCGTCTATCAGTTGGTCGACGTTTTTCTGTCAGCAGATCGTCTATCTCTGAGTTAGTTCAACTCTTGTTAGCTCGACGTTCTGTGGAATCTGCCTCGCCGATCGTCGAACCCCGCTCGACTTCTTTTGACCAGACAGATTTCTTGATAGTTCAACTATCTGCTTGGATAGTTCAACTATCTGATAGTTCGACTATCTGTTTGATAAGTCGACTATCTGTGTTGCTTGATAGTTCGATTATCTGTCTTGATAGGTCGACTATCTGTTGTGTTTGATAGTTCGACTATCTGCTTGGATAGTTCAACTATTTGATAGTTCGACTATCTGTTTGATAGGTCGACTATCTATTTTCTTTGATAGTTCGATTATCTGTTTGATAGGTCGACTATCTGTTTTGTTTGATAGTTTGACTATCTGTTTGATAGGTCGACTATCTGTTTTGTTTGATAGTTCGACTATCTGTTTGATAGGTCGACTATCTGTTTTGCTTGATAGTTCGACTATCTGTCTTGATAGGTCGACTATCTGATAGATCGACTATCTGTTCTGATAGGTCGACTAACTGCTGTGGTAGTTCGACTATCTTCTTTGGTAGTTCGACTATCTGTATCGTTCGACTATCTGTTTGATAGGTCGACGATCTCTTTGCTTCGGTCGACGATCTCCGAGGGTCGTTCGACGTTCTGCTGTATGTCTTTAGTAATTTTGTCCTTTCTATTCTATGATTTATTTCATATTTATTTGGCATTTTATTTCAGTTAATTTATGCTATTATTTCCAGGCAATCTCTGCTCCATTCCTTATGCATGAGCCAATCTTTATCTGACAAAGTGTTTTGTCTTATTAGTTGAAATATATTTTCTGCTTTATCTGCCAGGCTGTCCTTTATAGCCGTTAGACTAAGAAAGTCTTCTCTGGCCGTAAAGAGTTCTTTCTGATGTGACCTTTTTCTTGCACCCTTCTTATCTGATTGGATATGCAGCTTCTTAGAAAGCTTTATCCCCTTATAGTATGTCTGTCTGCAGGATTTGTTTTTGCTTTATGCTTTTTGCAGCTCAGATTGCTGATTCCAGAAGAAGACAAGATTCAAACTCAAATTAGAGACATTGCAAAGGCTCATATATAAAGAGCTTCTTTTGAAAGAAAAATACACATATATACAAGAAAACATACAAGAAGTTTACTGATAGCAGCATAGAAAAAGAGAGAAAGCAAGAAAGTTCTACAGCTCTCAGAAATTCACATTCAACTGAGAAGATCAAATCTCTTCAGCATTCTTCTACATCCTGAGTTCATCCTGCTTACAGGAAGACATTCACTCAGAGGCCTTTAGAAGAAGAAGAAGAAGAAAGGAAGCTGTTTGAAGAAGAACACCTTTTCCAAATCAAGAGTCTTCTTCAAGCTTCTCCTTCAGAACCCCAAGACAGTTCTTTGTCTTAGTTCAGAAGAGTTCCTGCACCCTAAAGCAAGACTCCTTCCTGGATATTCTCTAAGCCAGGGGAGCCTTGATTCTTTAGAGCTATCTAGCTCTGTGCAATCCACTAGCTTCTCTAATCTGTTTAACAATAGAGAAGAAGCCTTAACTCTCTCAACCTCCTGTACAAAGGGTTATTACTCCCTTCAAAAGTGAACTCTTGGTGGCAGGGCACCTGATCAAAAACCTGTGTTGGATTTTGAGCTCCTGATCAAAATCTCAAAGGGTCTACTTGATCTACCTGAAGCAGATCAGTTGGTGGCAGGGCACCTGAACAAAAACCTATAGTGGATTCCTACCAGGGTGGTAGAAGAGTGGACGTACCTATTTAGAGGGAACCACTATAAAATTTCTTGTGTCGTCTGTGCTGCTTATTTAATTTATTGCATTGTGGCTGTGAGTAGAAATAACTAGGATTGCTAGTTGCTGTGATAGGATCTGAAGCTTAACTTTAATTACAGTTAGCTCTCTCTTGTGCACTACACTTTGTGTTAGGCTCTAGGGTTTCAAATATCTATAAACTCATTCCGCAAATTAACTCTAAGGGAGTTGAGTAGGGTGTCCTAATTTTTGAATACTCTATTCACCCCCCCCCCCCCTCTAGAGTTGTATCTATCATCACCTTCAAATGAACGGCCACGATTCGCCCTGAAAATAATATTTCTGGGCCGAACATGGCTTGTGACACACCCGTGTCATAAACCGTGCGCCTCAATCGACGTTGAAACTGTCGCATCCTGACTAGGACATGGGCTTAGACATGCCTGTGTCAACCTTTGACATGCCCGTTGTAACACCCCAAAAATCTCAAAACTGGATTTGAGGTGCAGGCTGTTTGACACGGCCTGGGACACGGGCGTGTCCTAGGGCATGTCGGGGGTACACGGCCTGGGACACGGGCGTGTCCCAGGGCGTGTCACTCAAGAAATGGGCGGACTGAGTCAGAGACGTACACGGCCCAGAACCAAGCCTTGAACACGGCCGTGTCAAATTTGACACGGGCGTGTCCGAGGGCGTGTGCCTACCCGTGTACTGCTCTGTTGGTTTTGGAGCTCGTTGAGGCAGGTGTGACACGGGCGTGTCACATGACTGACACGGGCGTGTCAGGTTCGACACAGGCGTGTCGATGCCCGTGTTCTGGTAGATTTCAGTCGGTCTGAGTGCCGCGTGTGCCGCTTAAGGGTACACGGCCTGTGACACAGGCGTGTCACAGGGCGTGTCAGCCAAAAAACTGGAATTTTGGGAAAATCGTGGTCGTTCCTTTTCTCTATTTGGATCCAAAGGCTCAGGTGATTCCTTGCTGGGTTAAAACACCAGAGGCTAGATGAAGAGATCATTCTTCATTTGGCTAAGTGAAGAGAGAGGAGGAAGAAGAAGGAGGAGGAGATCAAGCCACCGGCGGAGCTCCCGTGTTCCGATTCGAGATCCGAGGCCAGCGCTGTGAAGGCAAAGCTGCTGCGGTGCTTTCTCACCGGCTAGATTTCGATGGCTCCCAAGAGATCGTCAAGGGTAACGATCTCCCTTCTTGGACATGTGAAGTCCTTCTTTTCTGTATTGCATAGGGAAAACCCTTCCCCGCGAGTGTGCGGTGGGTTGTGGCATCCCTTGGGGTAGATATGTGAAGTCCCCCTTGTTAGAGTCCGGAATTGGAGTACGGATCTAAGCATGCTGTGTGAAGCCCATCTGGACATGTTGGTCTGGATTGGTGATGCTTGTTTGCATATCGGAGAAGACTCCGTGATTATGGCTTGTTTGCCTTGTGCCTACCTGTTGCTTGGTGCAGTAGGAAGTACTGGATGAAGTCCAGGAAATGAAGAGGGTTGGATGCAACTCTTGTGGCCGTGCGTTACCACTTTGTGTGCGGTTGAGCCGTTGGGCTGCAACTCGATGAAAAGGCAGATTGCCGAACAGGAAAGGTGAAACCGACCCGCGCCTATAAATTGCCATGGATACTTCCGTATTCGAGGTGGCACGGCGACTTGAGCAATGGGGGGGTGGCTGATCCATACCTGCATTATGTCCGTCCGATTGGTAAGCCTGGTTATAGGTTTCGTTGGAGCGCATAATGAGAGTCTTAGGCCCGCGCGCCAAAAAGACTAGAATGCTCAATACCGTGTAAACAGTGGTGTTGACCCTGGTTTTTCGGTGCACCAAGAATGTGCCCTGAGTGCACGGACTGTCGGGCCGTGTGGCCGACGGTTGTGATGGCTTTAATGTGCCTGCGAGCACATAGTTGCTATAGTTGATACCATGTTGTGCAGGGAAGGAATGCTACTGCCCCGAAAAAGGGGTAGGATTGTTATAATTGGGTCAGCTGAATGTTGACCGTTGCCGTGTTTGCCACCGTTTGGGTGGATTGTCCCTATGCAGGTGCTGGAGAGCCAAGTGGTAAATGAAGGGCTGAAGCCCCTACTGATGTTGCTGCTGCTACTGCGGCTAGCCCTTGAAGGCTACGCGAATGGTTTTGTTTGTTTTACTTTCACTCATGTATGGCCGGCCTGCGCGCCGATGTTTGTAATCCATGATGTGTGGAAAGAGGAACTGTAAGGCCTTAAGGCCAACCCTACACCTTTGTTGTACATTCCGTGGCTGTATATATAACTGTGGTTTATATATTGGACATTCCTAGTTAGAGTTCAATTTACAACTTAAAGCTTCCGCTAGCATGCTCTGAGTTAGGATACGTGTATGGTTTGGTATTATTCTGTGACCTCACCATCTGTTTGTGGCATATCGTGTGGGGCCCCGGCCGGACCTTCTACGATATGTCATGTAACGGATGGGGTCGTTACATTTTGGTATCAGAGCCAGGTTTCGATCCTCCGACCTGTGGGTTATGGGCCCACCACGCTTCCGCTGCGTGTTCCTTTTCTGTTGTTTTGAGTTGGGTACATTGGAAAATGTGTACCTGATTTGAAGAAGCCCAACCTAGCTCAATGATATACATCAAGGTGTATTTGATGTTGTTTTAAGTTGACATGTGCAGGTGAAGAATTGATAAAGTATGCAGAAAAATTCTAAGTCTAAGTGTCGACACAGAGGAAGCAGTGTCGACACACAGAAGAAAAGAGTCGACACAACACTGGGATGCAGTGTCGACACATAGCAGTTAGTCTACAACTACACTGGGAAAAAGTGTCGACACAGAAGAAGTAAGTCGACACATCACTGGGAATTTGTGTCGACACAGAAGAAAAGAGTCGACACAACTCTGGGAATTTGTGTCGATACAGAAGAAAAGCGTCGACCTCAACATTGGGAGAATGTGTCGACACAGAAGAATATAGTCGATCTCAAGATTGTCGACATCAGCTGAATGTGTCGACACAGAAGAAAATAGTCGACCTCAAGTTTGTCGACACCAGCAGAATGTGTCGACACATTGTGATTAAGTCGACACATTAAAGCAGATTTAAGAAATGAATTTGTCGACACCTGAAGACTGTGTCGACACTTACTAAGTTATAATTCTACAACAACTGTGTCGACACACAGGACTTGTGTCGACACACTGAAGAGTTAAGACCAAGTTATTTTCAGAAGAAGCTGTGTCGACTCAAAGGCAACTTAGTCGACATCACTGAAGACTGTGTCGACACCAAAGTCAATTGTGTCGACACAGATAGACAGATGGTCTCGACACTTTCTGACAGACTGTTTCAACAACTTGTGGTTCAAGACTAAGGCACAGGACTTGTTTGAAGACTTGACAGCTGTGGGTTGCCACCGGTTAACTGAAGCTATCAGACTTGTCAGAAAACGGTTAGAAACCGGATCAGCCGGTTACCATGAAGAATGTCTATAAATAGATGGATTCAGAAGGAGAAAGTAACTATTGAAAAACATTGTTGAGAATCAAAAAGTTGAGAAGGATTTCGATCCAATTCAAGAAAGTGCTAGGCACTTAAGAAGATCTTCTCCGGGAGATCTAAGAAGACTATCTAAGGATAGATCTAAGAAGAGTTCTATTCAGAATTCAGAAGAATCTTTCAAAGTGCTGGATAGAGAGAGATCAAGCCTGAATTAGAAGAAGAAGAAAGAAACCACCAGTGGATTCTCAAGAAGCTGTTTGGAATCAACTCAGCTAAGTACATTTTCAAGAAGCTTTGAAGAAGGCTCAGATACAGTTGATTGCATCAGCTGATCAAGAATTGTCTTGGACTTTTCTCTCTCAACTTTGGCAAGACAGATTAATAATCTTTTCTATATTTCTGTAGGATCTGTTTACACAGATCTGAGTTGTAAGCCTATGTTATAAAGGCTGAGTGTAGGAGTGTTGAACTCTGAGTGGTAGGGCAGTTTGCCTGAGTGTAGGAGAAGGATATTCTCTGAGTTGTAGGCCTTGGGGCAAGGCTGAGGTAGGGCAGTTGTGCCTGAGTTGTAGGAACCAGTTGGGTTCTGAGTTGTAGGATCTGTTGATCTGAGATAAGTGGAAGTTTGGCCAAATCTAGCATACTGCTAGATAGGTGAAGGGGGAAAGTGGATGTACCTAGACCTTGGGGAACCACTATAAAACATTGTTCAATCTGTGATGTTTTATTTTCTGTGATTGCTGTGCTTATTGTGTTAGCTATTGTTTTGAATTCTGCCTAGAAGTTTTTATAAGAAAAGCAGAACCTATTCACCCCCCCCCCCCCTCTAGGTGTTTAGGCTGCCTTGAAAGTTAAACTATCAAGTGGTATCAGAGGGAGGTTCCTCAAAAAGGACTTAACAGTCTGAGGTAGATCTGAAAGGCAGATTCAAGATTCAAGAAGATGGGTTCTGGAGAGAATCATAAGGAGCTAGGGTCTATGAAATTACCCATATGCAAGAAGGAAATCTTTGGGATCTGGAAAGAGAGAGTCAGATTGTTTATGGAAGCATCTGACCCAAGGATTTACATCACAGTACAAGAAGGGCCCTTCATTCCAATGAAGATATCTGTTCTTGATGCAAATATCCAAATACCAAAGACTTATTCAGAAATGACCAAGGATGAAATCATCTTGGCAACCATGGATAAAAGGGCACAGAATATCATTGTCAGTGCCATAGATGATTCAACATTTCAGAATCTGATTCACTGCAAGACCTCCAAGGAGATGTGGGACACATTGATTGTCTACATGGAGGGATCTGAAGAAGTAAGGCTGGACAGAAAGTCTATGCTGAATCAAGAGTATGAAAGCTTTAGACAAGGAAAATCTGATAGCATAACTGAGTGCTATAAGAAATTCTATAGAATTGTGAATGAGCTAATATCCTATGGAAGAGTCTTCAGTACCTATGAACTGAATGACAAATTCTTAAGATCCTTATCAAAGGATTGGGATACAAAGATCTGTGCCATAAGAGAAGTGGCTAAATTGGCAGAAATATCTCCTCCAACCCTGTTTGGAAAGTTGCTATCCTATGAAATGCAACTTATGGTAAGGAAGGAGGAGGAAAGAAACTCAAGAGGAGAGCATAGAGAAAAGACTGTGGCATTTAATGCTGAAGCCACCAGAAAGAATAGGAGGAAATCACCATCTCCTCCTAAGGAAGTTGAAGAAGATAGTTCTGAAAATTCAGATAAGGGTTCAGTTAGCTGTGATTCAGATGCAGACTTTGCTGCATTTACTAGACAATTCCAAAGGTTCTTGAAAAAGAAGCAATGGAAGTCTAGGCCTTCCACATCACAGCAAGTTGATGACTATTATCAGAAGAGAAGGTCATCAAGGAAAGAGAAAAGCATATCAAAGCCCAGCAAAGCCACTACTTCAAAGATTGTCTGCTATTGTTGCAATAGGCCTGGACATGTAGTGGCTGATTGTCCTGACAAAAGGAAGGAATCTTCAGAAAAGAAGAAGACTTATCAGAAAGGCAAGAAGGAGAAATCCTTTGTAGCAAAGAAAGATAAAAGTCTGTCAAACCAGTCAACTTCAGAATCAGGATCTGAAGCTGAAGCATATATTGGACTATATGCTGCATCTAAGGAAGAGGAGTTTATGCAGTTGCTAGACTCCATCAATGAACATCAATGCATGGGTTTGATGACAAGATCAGAAGAGGACATATGCCAGAATCAGTCTGGTCCTAATGAGGTAAATTGTTCTTCCTGTACATCTGTTTGTAGTACAAGTGAAGAATCAGCTACATCTGCATCAAGTGATGAAGATGCATCTGGATCTGAAGGAGATGTCTATCAATTGATAGACAAGTATGGGGACTTGTTGCAGGCCCTTAAGAAAAGCAAGAACCTGGTTAAAACACAGGCTCAGGAAATTGCTGAACTAAGGGTAGCAACATCTGAGTTAGAAAAAGTCCTTGATCAAAAATTAAATGAAATTGCCAAGCTGAAGAATATAACTATTATTCAGATGGGCACAATTAATTATACTAATGATCAAGTAAAGAGTCTGGAGGCCAGACTTAGAATTGAAAGGGATTTAGTGGCTAGTTACTCTAAGCCAAAATCTGTCTTACCCTTGATAGATGAATTTGTCACTCAGAAGGGTAAGGCTGGATTAGGATTTAAAGGTAACTCCAGGGCTGGCAGATTCAAGAGGAAAGGCAAAGTCCCTATTCAGCCACTAAACCTTTCAGTCCCCATAAGGTTTAGTAAGGAGAAAGTGCCTTCTAACATATATGATCATGAATACATTCAAGGTCATATTAAGACAAATGTTCTGAAGAACAAGGGTGTTAAGGCAAGCAGGCCTACCTATGGTCATAAACCAAATGGTTTTAAGAAATCAGTAGGTGAAGTAGCAACAGCACCAGCAATGAACAGAAATTCTACTGACAAGGATGTATATAGATCTAGATACAATAAGTTTGAATGTTGGTGCTGTGGCAAGAGGGGCCATTTTGCATTGGACTGCTGGTATAACACAAGTGTTATAAAGAATAAGAGTCTACCTGTTAGAAGAGGTTATGATAACTTTATTAATGCTAACCTGAACCAAGGACCCAAGACTTACTTGGGTTCTAAGGGTAAGTAATTTTGTATTGCAGGTGAATCCAAGTAACCATGCCCCTATATGGTACTTGGATAGTGGTTGTTCCAGGCACATGACTGGAACAAAGGGGCTGCTGATGGAGTATTCATCTGTCAAAGATGGACATAAAGTGATCTTTGGTGGATCTGAAAAAGGAGTCATCAAAGGGTTTGGTAACATTTCTTCTAACCTAATTACTATCACACAAGTGGCCTATGTAAAAGGTTTGAAACATAATCTAATAAGCATAAGCCAGTTGAGTGATCTAGGATATGACATTTCATTTGGTAAGGATGGATGTCATATCAAAAGGTCAAGTGATCAAGAGATCATTTTGACTGGGTATAGGAAGAGAAATGTATATTGCCTTAATTTTGAATGTGAAAATAAGGCTTCCCCCATTTGTCTTGTAGCTGATGACAATGCTTCCCATTGTGTTAAGTGGCACAAGAGATTGGCTCATCTAAACTACAAGACAATTGGCCAACTCATTAGTAAAGAACTAGTGAGGAATGGGCCTCAAGTTAAGTGTATAAAGGAAGGGGTATGCTCAGCTTGTCAAAAGGGCAAGCAGACAAAATCCTCATTTCAAAGCCTTGAAAACAAGGATTCTGTGAGGTGCTTATACCTCTTGCATATGGATCTTTTTGGTCCTATGCCAGTTCACAGTCTAGGTAGGAAGGTCTACACTCTAGTGATTGTAGATGACTATTCTAGATTTACATGGGTGTTCTTTCTGAGACAAAAATCTGAAACCCCAAGTGTATTACTTAATTTTGTAAAGCAAATTCAGAATGAACTGAATAGTACAGTGGTCAAAATCAGAAGTGACCATGGTACTGAGTTTCAATCTGAAAGCATAACAAACTTGTGTATAGACTTTAGGATTTTCCAAGAGTTTTCCTCACCAAGAACACCTCAGCAAAATGGAATTGCTGAAAGAAAGAATAGAACATTAATTGAAGCTGGTAGAACTCTATTGAGTGACACCTCTCTCCCAGAATACTTTTGGGCTGAGGCAGTTAACACTGCTTGTCATGTCATCAATAGGGCTTCTATCACCAAAAGCCACAGAAAGACTCCCTATGAGATTGTGAAAGGCAGAAAACCAAATCTATCCTATTTCAGGATTTTTGGTTGCAAGTGCTATATACTTAACAATGGCAAGTCATATTTGACTAAGTTTGCTGCCAAATCCCAGGATGGGATATTTGTTGGGTACAGCACAAATAGTAAGGCCTATATAGTCTTTAACTTAACTACTCAAGTTGTTGAAGAATCTGTGCATGTTGTATTTGATGAAACAAGATTAATCAATAGTGAGTTGTCTTGTAGATCAAATGACTCAACAGGTATAAGCAAGAAGATGGACAAGCTCTCCATTGCTGAAGCTTCAAAGGAAGATGAAGCATTGGAAAATGAAGGCTGCTGTCCAGGGGGAGTACAAGAGATAATGGAAGCTGATGAAAACCAGGAGGCTCAGCAGAATGAAGAAGCTGGAGATGCTCAACCTGAAGGGAATCTTCCTCCAGCTATAAGATATCTGAGAGATCATCCAACTGATCAGATAATTGGTGATCCAAGACAAGGAGTGCAAACTAGAAGCAGAAATCAAAGCACAGTTTTGCATTCTAGTTTCTTGTCCTAGATGGAACCTAAGAAGTTTGAAGAAGCTATCCAAGACCAGCACTGGATTGATGCTATGCAAGAGGAGCTGAATCAATTCAGAAGATGCAAAGTATGGGAGCTGGTTCCTAAACCAAGAGGCCACAATATAATTGGCACTAAGTGGATCTATAGGAACAAGCTAGATGAGAGTGGGATAATAGTAAAGAATAAAGCAAGATTGGTTGCAAAAGGATACAGGCAGGAAGAAGGAATTGACTTTGATCAAACCTTTGCTCCAGTAGCAAGGCTGGAGGCAATCAGAATGTTCCTTGCCTATGCAGCCTACCAAGACTTCAAAGTATACCAGATGGATGTGATGTCAGCATTTCTGAATGGTGATCTTAAAGAAGAAGTATATGTAGAGCAGCCATCAGGTTTTATAGATTCTCTTAAACCTGATTATGTGTATAAGCTTAGGAAAGCTTTGTATGGGTTAAAACAAGCTCCAAGGGCTTGGTATGAAACCCTATCTACCTTCCTCATTGAGAATAAATTCTCAAGAGGAAAGATAGACAAAACTCTATTCCTTAGGGAATCCAAAGGAAAGATCATCTTAGTCCAGATCTATGTTGATGACATAATCTTTGTATCTACTGAAAACAACCTTTATAAAAAGTTTGCCAAACTTATGCAAGGGAAGTTTGAGATGAGCAGTATGGGAGAACTTAAGTTCTTCTTGGGACTCCAAGTAAGACAGACTGATGATGGATTGTCCATATCCCAGTCTAAGTTCACCAAAGAATTAATTAAGAAGTATGGTATGGAGTCATCCTCCACCATGAGAACTCCTATGGGAACTAGTATGCCTATATGCAAAGATGAGACAGGTAAACCTGTTGATGAATCATTGTATAGAGGAATAGTTGGGTCTCTACTATATCTCACTGCTAGTAGACCTGACATTATGTATGCAACATGTGTCTGTGCTAGGTACCAAGCCTGCCCTAAAGAATCTCATTATACTGCAGTCAAAAGGATTCTGAGATATCTAAAGGGCACTCCTACTCTAGGTCTTTGGTACCCTAGGAATAGAGATTTTCAACTAACAGGCTATTCAGATGCAGATTTTGCAGGATGTAGAGAGGATAGAAAGAGCACTACAGGTACTTGCCAATTCCTAGGAGGAAGACTAATATCATGGAGTAGTAAGAAGCAGACCAGTGTGGCAATTTCCACAGCTGAGTCAGAGTATGTTGCTGCTGGAAGCTGCTGTGCACAGCTATTGTGGATGCAGCATCAGCTTAAGGATTATGGAATTCAGGTAAGTAGAACACCCCTTTTATGTGATTCAAAGAGTGCTATTTCTATTGCTAATAACCCAGTTTCTCATAGTAGAACTAAGCATATAGAAATCAAATACCATTTTCTTAGAGAACATGTAGAAAGAGGAGACATCTCATTGGAATTTGTAAAAACAGATTATCAAATAGCAGATGTGTTTACTAAGCCTTTAGATGAAACCAAATTCAATAAATTCAAAATTGAATTAAGTATGTTAACCATTGATTAATGTATTAACAAAATCATTAACAATGCAATTGAAGTGGTATATAAATAGGTAAAGGTAATAACAACAACATAATCAAGTGTTAAAAAGGACACATTGAAATTACAGAAATTGGCTAAGTAAGAATGTGTCGACACATTCAGTAGTAATGTGTCGACTCAGAGAAATTATGTCGACAAGTCAGAAATATTGTGTCGACACAGAGAATATGTGTCGACACTTAAGAGTTATATTGTCGACTTAACCAGAAATATAATGTCGACTCATCCAGGAAAATGGTGTCGACACTTACAGAATATGTGTCGACACTTATCCTTAGAGTCGACACAGAATTTTTGTTTGTTTAAGGTGTCGACATAACCATAAATTGGTGTCGACACATAGTAGGCTGAAGTAATGTCGAGACGGTAGAAGTTTGTGTCGACACATTCCGTCTGTGTCGACACATTTTGACTGTTTTTGGCCCCTTTTGAACTTCTTTCAACTGCGGCTATAAATAGGTCAAAATCTCATTCTGTCGACACGCTTCCAAGGTTTTCGAGACTAAAACCCTGTGTCGACAGTCTATCTTTCTCTCTTCTCTCAAGCTTTCTCGACAAAACGATGGCGCCAAGGATTGAAGATAACATCAATGAAGGGTATGAGTTGGTGCGCCAGGCCTTTGTAGAGGCGCCGCCAGATGTCCAAGGAGTTATCACCCTCCTCTCTGCGTCAGGGTTAGAATTTCTCATTTCAGAACCTACTAAAATCTGGAAGAAGGAGGTGCACGAGTTCTTTATCTCTGCATCAGTCCATTCTACTGGCCTCAAGATTAAGTCCACTGTTCAAGGGACTAAGGTAAAGATTAACCAAAGAAGTTTAAGAAAGATCTTCCAATTGCTAGTAGTTGAGAATGAAGAGGAAGTTCTTATATCTAAGACAAGGGAAGCCCTTCAATGGTGTGGACTGGATTCAGGATTGAAGATTGGAGCTGCCTTCAACAGGAAGGGTATGAATCAACAAGGGAAATTCTTGTCAGAAGTAGTTGGAAAAGTAATCCTCTGCAAGACTGGTGGACATGATAGGATTTCTGCCTATATGTTCAGCCTGATGACCAGGATAGTTTTTACTATTCCTACTGACTGGTCAGGAGTGATCTTTGACAAGATCAAAGAAGGAATCAAGAAGCCTAACATGGCTAGGATCATGAGCCTGTACTTCACTGGAGTGATTCCTGAAGTGATGCAGCAACTGCAGGGGAGTAAGATTAATCATATGAGAAGAATGGATATGAGATTGTTCTCAAGGTGGGATAGGGTACTATCCAAGGATGTGCCTGAAGAGAGCAGGCCAGACACCCCTGTGAAAACCCCTACACAGAATCAAGAATCTGAACAATTACAAGAAGACCCCCTGAGGACACAGGTTGAAGATCAGCCAGACACAACTGTTGTCCACTCCTGCTCAAATGCACAGATGCAGGGGGAGCCAGTTTCCACTCCTGCTCCAAAGGTATCTACTCCTGCTCAGGTATAGGGAGAGCTAATGTATTTTACTATAAAAGACATTGCTCATATTCTTATTCCTGCACAGGTTCAGGGGGAGCTGGTGTCCACTCCTACTCCAGATACTACAAATACTGAAGTGCAAATACAAGAGGAAGCACAGTTAAACTTGTCTCAAGATTTAACTGCTGCAGAAGTTACAGCTCAACTAGAATTTACTATGGAGGAGTTGTTCCCAGATATTGATACTACTGCTGATAAAGAAGGAGGTGGACCAGATATTGAGAAGTCCATAGGTATGGACATTGATCAGGAAACTGAAATTGAGCCACAGGTTGAGGGTGAGCCAGTGGATGTTGAAGCTGAGCAACAGGTCCCTGGAACTGATATAATTCATCATCCTCAAGAAAGAATTCATGTAGATACTTCATCTGAAACAGAAACTGAAGAAGCCAGGGTGGCAAAGAAAAGAAAACTTGTTGTCTTCAAGAGAAGAAGCAAGAATTATAAGCAGGCTTTACAGACCACATCTCTACAAGTATCTCCAGCCTTTGATTACAACAAATTTATGATAGATCTACAAGTAAAACTGGATGAACAAAGGTTGGCTATGGAAAAGTATGTTGATGCGAATAGCAAGTCACTTCAGTTTGACTTAGCTCAGGATATCAAGTCCATCCAGTTTCAGGTTAACTTGCATAAAACTGAAATGACAGATTGCTTCCACAAGGGTGGCAATGCTGTGGTTTATCTAGCTAAACAACAGGAGGCTATCACTACAAAGGTGGATGACATTGTCTTGAAGCAAAGTTATGTTTTGGAAAATCAGATCAGAATGAATGATAATTTAACTGAATCTCATAATGAGATCATTGAGGAGGTAAAGAAGATTGTTCCAGGTCTGCCTGCAGATAGAGCCAAAGAAAAGGAAGAATTTGATAAGAATTTTCAAGCTGCCATTGCATCTGTTAAGACTGCCATCTCCACCTCTCAAAAAGAAATATCTGACAAGCTTCAAAAGTTAAGACCATTTTTCAAAGAGGGTGTGAATTATTTGGATGGCCAAATTCGATTTCAAAAGGAAGATCTAAGAGATCATGTATCTAGAGAAGCCATAAAGGGGGAGAGGATGCTAATTCATGCAGGCTCAGAGCACTCCAAATGGGTGACCAATAGCATTCGAGCCACTTTGGGATATCCCCCATTGTGTGATGATGCTATGGTAGCTGAATCAGGAATACAATCAAATCTACTTGAAGGCACTCAACCTGAGGTTGCCCAAGTCATTTACCCCCCTCCAGATTTTGACATGATCGATCAGAAGGTTCAAGGAATGTATAGTCCTCCAAAGGAGGTTACTAATATTGTCTTTGGAAAGGTTGATAAGCCTGAGGCTACTCAAAAAGAACAGCAAGATGCTCTAGTAGCAAAGAGGAAATTCAGAGAGCAGGCTGTACTGAAGCCAGATTATGAGCAGTGGAGTCCTACTTCAAGGAACATAATACTCACTGCATGGAAAGCTGTACAAGATAAAGTTCATGAGAGAGGCAAGTGGTACAATGAAATAGAATGGCAGAAGTATGAGGCAAGACAAGAAGCAATAGTACAATTCAGAAGGAAAGCCAAGCTGGGAAGACTGCCATCTGATGCTAAGGAGCCAAGCAAATACTTCCCTAAGCCTTTTCATTATTTTGAAAGGCAAAGGATCAAGGAAGAAGCTCAGAAGAAAGCTGATCTTAAAGGAAAGAAGATAGTTGAAGATTCAGAAGCTCCTGTGACAGCTACAATTCAATCTGGCAAAGGAATTATAATTAAAGAGCCTGATCAAGCCTGATTTTGTTTAAGTTCTTTTATAGTGTTTTGTAATGTTATGATGTAATCATTAAATGTAAAACTTTGTAATCAAACATTACCCAGTTATAAACAAAATGTTGTTTGGCATATTATAATGTGCATTCTGTGATGATTTGTTTTTATGATTTGTTTATATTAAAGTATTCCTGTTATGTCATTAATCATCATTTAGTACTGTTTATAAATGGTGTATATCATTGGCTATAGGGGTTATGACTTCTTCAAATAGGGGGAGATTGTTGGGTACATTGGAAAATATGTACCTGATTTGAAGAAGCCCAACCTAGCTCAATGATATACATCAAGGTGTATTTGATGTTGTTTTAAGTTGACATGTGCAGGTGAAGAATTGATAAAGTATGCAGAAAAATTCTAAGTCCAAGTGTCGACACAGAGGAAGCAGTGTCGACACACAGAAGAAAAGAGTCGACACAACACTGGGATGCAGTGTCGACACATAGCAGTTAGTCTACAACTACACTGGGAAAAAGTGTCGACACAGAAGAAGTAAGTCGACACATCACTGGGAATTTGTGTCGACACAAAAGAAAAGAGTCGACACAACTCTGGGAATTTGTGTCGACACAGAAGAAAAGCGTCGACCTCAACATTGGGAGAATGTGTCGACACAGAAGAATATAGTCGATCTCAAGATTGTCGACATCAGCTGAATGTGTCGACACAGAAGAAAATAGTCGACCTCAAGTTTGTCGACACCAGCAGAATGTGTCGACACATTGTGATTAAGTCGACACATTAAAGCAGATTTAAGAAATGAATTTGTCGACACCTGAAGACTGTGTCGACACTTACTAAGTTATAATTCTACAACAACTGTGTCGACACACAGGACTTGTGTCGACACACTGAAGAGTTAAGACCAAGTTATTTTCAGAAGAAGCTGTGTCGACTCAAAGGCAACTTAGTCGACATCACTGAAGACTGTGTCGACACCAAAGTCAATTGTGTCGACACAGATAGACAGATGGTCTCGACACTTTCTGACAGACTGTTTCAACAACTTGTGGTTCAAGACTAAGGCACAGGACTTGTTTGAAGACTTGACAGCTGTGGGTTACCACCGGTTAACTGAAGCTGTCAGACTTGTCAGAAAACGGTTAGAAACCGGATCAGCCGGTTACCATGAAGAATGTCTATAAATAGATGGATTCAGAAGGAGAAAGTAACTATTGAAAAACATTGTTGAGAATCAAAAAGTTGAGAAGGATTTCGATCCAATTCAAGAAAGTGCTAGGCACTTAAGAAGATCTTCTCCGGGAGATCTAAGAAGACTATCTAAGGATAGATCTAAGAAGAGTTCTAATCAGAATTCAGAAGAATCTTTCAAAGTGCTGGATAGAGAGAGATCAAGCCTGAATTAGAAGAAGAAGAAAGAAACCACCAGTGGATTCTCAAGAAGCTGTTTGGAATCAACTCAGCTAAGTACATTTTCAAGAAGCTTTGAAGAAGGCTCAGATACAGTTGATTGCATCAGCTGATCAAGAATTGTCTTGGCCTTTTCTCTCTCAACTTTGGCAAGACAGATTAATAATCTTTTCTATATTTCTGTAGGATCTGTTTACACAGATCTGAGTTGTAAGCCTATGTTATAAAGGCTGAGTGTAGGAGTGTTGAACTCTGAGTGGTAGGGCAGTTTGCCTGAGTGTAGGAGAAGGATATTCTCTGAGTTGTAGGCCTTGGGGCAAGGCTGAGGTAGGGCAGTTGTGCCTGAGTTGTAGGAACCAGTTGGGTTCTGAGTTGTAGGATCTGTTGATCTGAGATAAGTGGAAGTTTGGCCGAATCTAGCATACTGCTAGATAGGTGAAGGGGGAAAGTGGATGTACCCAGACCTTGGGGAACCACTATAAAACATTGTGCAATCTGTGATGTTTTATTTTCTGTGATTGCTGTGCTTATTGTGTTAGCTATTGTTTTGAATTCTGCCTAGAAGTTTTTATAAGAAAAGCAGAACCTATTCACCCCCCCCCCTCTAGGTGTTTAGGCTGCCTTGAAAGTTAAACTATCATTTTGCTTGCATATGATCGCTAATGTGTGTCTTGTCCACCTATAGGTGACACGTAGTGGTGCTGGGCAGTCTGAGCCCCAGCGCTCTGATGAGAGTCTGGCACCAGTTGAGGTGCCAACACCTCCTCCATCTGCGGAAACTGTTCGCTTAGTTGTTGAGGCTCTATTTGCCATGATTCAGCCGATTGGGCAAGCGCAGCCGGCAGTAGTGCCAGTTCGTGTTGATGTAAGACCCGAGCCGGTTGAGGCTGTCGATCCACGAGCAGATGGCCGACAGTTGATGCAATTCATGAGCTTCAGTCCGCCTACGTTTACGGGACTGGGATCCCCAACGCAGGCAGAGGATTGGTTATCGCGTGTCAAGCGGATAATGACAGCGATCAGGGCGGAGGAAACTGTAAAGGTCACCTTGGCCACCTTCATGCTCGAAGGAGAGGCGCGGTTATGGTGGGACGAGGTTGAGGTACACCATTTGGCGGCAGGCAATTAACGCAAGTA
The DNA here is from genome assembly GCA_039513925.1 of Platanthera zijinensis. NCBI lineage: Eukaryota > Viridiplantae > Streptophyta > Magnoliopsida > Asparagales > Orchidaceae > Platanthera > Platanthera zijinensis. Next base: position 2,946,842 of record CM077097.1, read on the forward strand.
TCGATTGAGGAGTTCTCTCGAATATTTCTGGCGAAACATGTTCCAGCGGCGCAACGCATTGCCATGGAAAATGAGTTCCAACGGTTAAAGCAAGGTGAAGATAGTGTGGATACCTACCTGCATGAGTTTACAAGGTTGGGACGGTATGCGGGAACAATCTTCGCGGATGACCAAAGGAAAACAAATAGGTTCTATGAAGGATTGCGGGATGAGTTGAGGTTCCTTCTTTCGAGTTCAGTGAACCAAGGGTTTCAGGCGTTGGTTGATACTGCATGTGCGTTGGAGAAGGACATGAGACGAGTGCAAGGGAACAAGGGCTTGGTTGGGTCGAAGCCAGAGGTTCAAGCACCTCGCCCTAGCAAATCGTTCTACCAGAAGAAAGGGGGCATGAGGTCCAAGTCGTCTGGACAAGTGTCTACGACCGTTGTGTCGGGGGCGACGTCAAGGCCGGAGTCTCGTACATGATTTACTTGTGGCCGGGTGGGGCATATAGCCCGTGATTGTCGGGTTGTTCAGCCCAAAGGGGAAAAGAAGACGGGTGCGTCTTATGCTGAGAAGGACAAAGCGGTGGTTGATTCCTCTGCGTCCCAGGCACAGCCCCGAGTTTATCACCTTGGTAAGTAGGAGGCGATTAAGCAAAGTGACGTCGTCACAGGTACGAGTTAATATAGCTTACTTGTTTAAGTGTTATTGCCTTTTGTTATATATAGCTTGTGCATGATGTGTGTGCTGCAGGCTTTGTCCTGATTCGGAATCGTCCGGCGAGAGCCCTGTTTGATACGGGTGCTTCGCATTCTTTTCTGTCTGAGGACTTCGTATCTTGAATTGGAGTGCCGAGTCATGTGACGGGTGATAGTACACGGGTGCTATTGCTGAATGGCTATGTGATGCTTGCGGTTAGAGCTTGCGATGTGGATGTTCAAATAGGAAGTCAGGATTTCGGTTTGAGTGCAGCTGTGCTACCGTTATCGGAGTTTGATGTGATCTTTGGCATGGACTGGCTCTCAGAGCAGCGTGCCTTTATTGATTGCAACTCCAAGGAGATCACACTGGTCCAGAATACCGGACTTGTGACGAAGTTCGCTGGTATGCGAGGAGTTGGCGGGACTTTGTTGTCTGCGCTCCAAGTCGTCAATGCTGTTCGGAAGGGCGCGGAGTTATTCTTCACGCTAATTCAGGCTGTTGAGCCAAAGGCCAGTGTCGGTGAAGTTCTGGTTGTGTCAGAGTTTGCCGATGTGTTTCCTAAAGATCTTCCTGGGTTACCACCCCAGCGGGAGATTGACTTCTCTATTGAGTTGGTGCCAGGTGCTAAACCTGTGGCCCGCTCACCATATCGCGTCGCGCCAAAAGAGATGGCTGAATTGAAAGTCCAATTGCAAGAGTTTTTGGAGCAGGGATACATACGCCCAAGTATGTCACCTTGGAGCGCGCCTGTTCTATTTGTGAAAAAGAAAGACGGTAGTTTGCGGTTATGTATTGACTACCGCAAATTGAATAAGCTGACGTAGAAAAACAAATATTCGATCCCACGGATTGATGACCTATTTGATCAGCTGGCAGGATCAACGGTCTATTCCAAGTTGGATTTGAAATCGGGATATTATCAGTTGAGGATTCGGGAAGGTGACATTCCCAAGACGACGTTTGGAACACGCTACAGTCATTATGAGTTCACGGTAATGTCGTTTGGCTTATGTAATGCGCCTTCGGTATTTATGGATATAATGCACCGAACGTTCCGAGAGTACTTGGATTTGTTCGTGATTGTGTTTATCGATGACATCTTAGTATACTCTCAGTCGGAAGAGGATCAAGCAAACCATTTGCGGTTGGTCTTGCATACCCTGCGGAGGAATAAGCTTTATGCCAAGTTCTCAAAGTGTGAGTTATGGCTCTCTTCAGTAGCCTTTTTAGGCCATGTGGTAAGTGGAGAAGGTATCGCGGTGGATCCGTTGAAGATAAGTGCCATTCGAGAGTGGCCAGTGATGTCTTCAGTGGCCGAGGTCAGGAGCGTCCTTGGGCTTGCGGGCTACTATAGACGGTTTGTGGAAAACTTCTCACGGATTGCTTTACCTCTGACCACGCTGACGAGAAAAGATCAAAGGTTCATTTGGACGCCGGAGTGCGCGCGAGCTTTTGAAGACCTGAAGAGTCGTTTGACCACGGCGCCTGTGTTAATATTGTCATGTGGTACAGATGGTTATGAGATCTATAGCGATGCTTCCGGGAGTGGCTTAGGCTGCGTTCTTCTGCAGTTTGGTAAAGTGATTGCTTATGGCTCGCGCCAGTTGAAAGTGCATGAGCGGAATTACCCCGTCCATGATTTGGAGTTGGCGGCGGTAATCTTTGCACTCAAGTTGTGGCGGCACTATCTTTATGGCGTTAAAGTGGACATCTATACAGATCACAAAAGCCTAAAGTACTTGTTGGATCAGAAGGATCTGAATATGCGACAACGAAGATGGATGGAGTTCCTTGGGGACTACACCTTCGAGATTCACTATACTCCCGGGAAGGGAAATGTGGTCGCTGATGCTTTGAGCCAGACTCCGGTATGGGCAAGCTGGTTGTAGAGGCATGATCAGCGTTTGATCCAGGAATTGGAAGCATTGGAGATATCGTGTGTTGACAAGGGTTCTTCGACCGATGCATGCTTGAACTAGACGGAGGTTCAATATGACCTTACGGACAGAGTTCGGCGAACAACGGAGCTTGATGAAAGTCTCCAGCGCTATGCTAAAGATGGGCCGGATGACCAATTCTCTTGGGATAACGGTTTGTTACGAAGAAATGATCGAGTGTGCGTCCAGAGTGTGGGTAAATTGAGGGAAGAGTTGATGTACAAAGCTCACTTTGCAAAGTACTCAGTTCACCCAGGAAGCACAAAGATGTACAGAGATCTGAAAAAGCTATTCTGGTAGCCCGGACTAAAGAAAGATGTAGCACGTTATGTGGCGGAATTCCATACTTGTGCATTGGTTAAAGCAGAATGCCAGAAGCCTGGCGGTTTCCTGAAGTCGTTACCCATTCCGGAGTGGAAGTTCGATGACATTTCGATGGATTTCGTGCACGGGTTGCCGAGATCGCAACGCGGTCATGATTCAATCTGGGTGATTGTGGACCGGTTGACAAAAGTGGCGCTCTTCCTTCCAAACAAAAGAGACGATTCAGTGGAAACCTTGGCCAAGCTTTATGTGGAGCAGATTGTTCGACTGCACGGTGTTCCCCGGAGCATCGTCAGTGACCGTGATGGGCAATTCACATCGAATGATTGGCGGCTAGTTCATCAAATGTTGGGTACAAAATTAGCGTTTAGTACGGCCTTTCATCCTCAAACGGATGGCCAGACTGAACGAACCAACAGGACGATGGAGGACATGCTCCGCATGTGCGCCCTAGACTTTGGTAAGAGATGGGAAGATTATATTTTTCTTATAGAATTTGCCTATAATAATAGCTACCAAGCAAGCATTGGTATGGCACCATTTGAGGCATTGTATGGTCGTAAATGTCGTACACCGTTAGCTTGGGCAGAAGCAGGAGAATCTAAGCTGAGTGGGAAAAAGGAAGTCGAAGAAGCTACCTCGCTTATACGCTCTATTCGGGAGAGGCTAATGATAGCCCAAGATCGTCAAGCAAAGTACTACAATGCCAAACACCGGAACGTGGAGTTCGCGGTGGGTGATTGGGTATATTTGAAGATCAAACCCTTCAAAGGCGTGTCCAGGATTCGGCATTTGAAAAAGCTAAGTCCGAGGTATCTTGGTCCATTTGAGGTGGTGGAGCGAGTTGGGGAAGCGGCTTATCGACTAGCACTTTCAGCAGACTTGGGTGGATTACATGATGTATTTCACATCTCAGTACTTCGTAAGGCTGTCAAGGATCCAGCTCAAGTAGTGGAGAATGATCGGGTACCGGTCGAGTATGGGCTAACGACGAGGGTTCAACCCATTCGGATCGAGAATCGAGCCGAGAAACAGTTGCGGAACAAAGTGATCGGGATGGTCAAAGTCCGATGGGACAATTGCGGCCGTGAAGAGCTAACATGGGAGCGAGAGCAGACCATGCGAGCTGAATTTCCCGAGCTGTTTGTATAAACTGTAGATCGTGTACCTTTTATTATAACAGAGTTATCAAGTTATAGCATTGTATTTCCTGGTTTCCTTACCGTGCAAATTTTGGGATGAAATTTAATTAAGGAGGGGAGGATTGTAACACCCCAAAATTCTCAAAACCTAAATTTGAGGTGCAGGTTGTTTGACACGGCCTGGGACACGGACGTGTCCTAGGGCGTGTCGGGGGTACACGGCCTGGGACACGGGCGTGTCCCAGGGCGTGTCACTCAAATAATAGGCGGATTGAGTCAGAAGATTACACGGCCCGGAACCAAGCCTTGAACACGGGCGTGTCAGATTTGACACGGGCGTGTCCGAGGGCATGTGCCTACCCATGTACTGCTCTGTTGGTTTTGGAGCTCGTTGAGGCAGGTGTGACACGGGCGTGTCACATGACTGACACGGGCGTGTCAGGTTTGACACGGGCATGTCGATGCCCGTGTTCTGGTAGATTTCAGTCGGTCTGAGTGCCGCGTGTGCCGCTTAAGGGTACACGGGCGTGTCACAGGCCGTGTCAGCCAAAAAACTGGAATTTTTGGAAAATCGTGGCCGTTCCTTTTCTTTATTTGGATCCAAAGGCTCAAGTGATTCCTTGCTGGGTTAAAACACTAGAGGCTAGATGAAGAGATCATTCTTCATTTGGCTAAGTGAAGAGAGAGGAGGAAGAAGAAGGAGGAGGAGATCAAGCCACCGGCGGAGCTCCCGTGTTCCGATTCGAGATCCGAGGCCAGCGCTGTGAAGGCAAAGCTGCTGCGGTGCTTTCTCACCGGCTAGATTTCGATGGCTCCCAAGAGATCGTCAAGGGTAACGATCTCCCTTCTTGGACATGTGAAGTCCTTCTTTTCTGCATTGCATAGGGAAAACCCTTCCCCGCGAGTGTGCGGTGGGTTGTGGCATCCCTTGGGGTAGATATGTGAAGTCCCCCTTGTTAGAGTCCGGAATTGGAGTACGGATCTAGGCATGTTGTGTGAAGCCCATCTGGACATGTTGGTCTAGATTGGTGATGCTTGTTTGCATATCGGAGAAGACTCCGTGATTATGGCTTGTTTGCCTTGTGCCTACCTGTTGCTTGTGTGTGGTTGAGTCGTTGGGCTGCAACTCGATGAAAAGGCAGATTGCTGAACAGGAAAGGTGAAACCGACCCGCGCCTATAAATTGCCATGGATACTTCCGTATTCGAGGTGGCACGGCGACTTGAGCAACGGGGGGTGGCTGATCCGTACCTGCGTTATGTCTGTCCGACTGGTAAGCCTGGTTATAGGTTTCGTTGGAGCGCATAATGAGAGTCTTAGGCCTGCGCGCCAAAAAGACTAGAATGCTCAATACCGTATAAACGGTGGTGTTGACCCTGGTTTTCCGGTGCACCAAGAATGTGCCCTGAGTGCACGGACTGTCGGGCCGTGTGGCCGACGGTTGTGATGGCTTGAATGTGCCTGCGAGCACATAGTTGCTATAGTTGATACCATGCTGTGCAGGGAAGGAATGCTACTGCCCCGAAAAAGGGGTAGGATTGTTATAATTGGGTCAGCTGAATGCTGACCGTTGCCGTGTTTGCCACCGTTTGGGTCGATTGTCCCTATGCAGGTGCTGGAGAGCCAAGTGGTAAATGAAGGGCTGAAGCCCCTACTGCTATTGCTGCTGCTGCGGCGGCTAGCCCTTGAAGGCTATGCGAATGGCTTTGTTTGTTTTACTTTCACTCATGTATTGCCGGCCTGCGCGCCGATGTTTGTAATCCATGATGTGTGGAAAGAGGAACTGTAAGGCCTTAAGGCCAACCCTACACCTTTGTTGTACATTCCGTGGCTGTATATATAACTGTGGTTTATATATTGGACATTCCTGGTTAGAGTTCAATTTACAACTTAAAGCTTCCGCTAGCATGATCTGAGTTAGGATACGTGTATGGTTTGTATTATTCTGTGACCTCACCGTCTGTTTGTGGCATATCGTGTGGGGCCCCGGCCGGACCTTCTACGATACGTCATGTAACGGATGGGGTCGTTACACCCGTGTTAATTAGTACACACCCGTGTTGCGTGGCGTGTTCCTCAATCAACACAGGACCAAAACATCTCAAAAAGGACACGGGTTCCCAACACGCCCGTGTCAAATTTGACACGCCCGTGTCCATCAGAACATGTCTGTGATCCAGGCCGTGTTCCTCACCCGACACAGCCCGGCTACCAACCCGAGCAGGACACGACCCTAGACATGCCCTTGTATCAGGCTGTGTTCCCGACCTCCAAGGATCGTCGACTGCATTTCGTCGACCATGCAAAGAAATCATCGAACCCAAGCATGATACAGCCCTGACACGCCCATGTCATAGGCCATGTGACCCTTACCAGGCCCCAAACTTGGCTTTAAACGCTGCTTGTCCATCTTTTGAGTTTTGGGGTGTTACAATCTGTACTACCAGGCCTAGCCCTTACGTACGCCTCTGAAGGACACACAAGAGTCACCACGTACTAAGTCTAGCAAATACACCATTCTTTTCCTTGGCTAAGTGAGAACCACACTTACCGAGTCAATGTATCGACGTCGGTGCGAACGACCGTCTAATACCGAATACCCACCATCTTTATGCACATGAAATTATGAATTCCCGAGCCATCGGCTCCCCGGACTAACCTGTCTGTTACAACTACCTTCAGAGCCTTCGGCTCGTCGGGATAACTTGCCCATTTCCAAAACCACCGAGTCAACCGATCAAACAACCAAACAAAGCTAACCTCCCGAGTCGTCAGGGTCAGTGAAAGTGAAGTACTTAGAATTAATCTTGTACTAATAGTTTAGCCTTAAAGTTTAGGGTTAACTTTGGACTGCCCAGGGCATTCCCTGTGAAGGGCTCTCGAGGGCACTAGGAACTATGATGGGCTAAATCTGAAAGCTCCCTTACGCAAGGTACTTATTATTATTGGTATATACCCATGTCCGGACTCTATTGATCTTACACTTGATCTAACCCTAAATGTATTTAGACTTTCTCTAAGGAAAGACGATCCACCATCAATCCCGAGCACAACCTTTCCCCTACTCAACCAGGCTCTCAATGTAACATCCCAATGTTACTTCTAGACCCCTTAACTTAGATTGGGTTAGGCATGGGGTGGGTGTTAGGGTAATTAGCTAGGTTTGACCCTAGGTAGTGGGTTGTAGCAATGTGGGGCCCACCATAGGACCAAGGTCAAACTAGATTAAATAGGAACCCTAGCCACACCATGACCCCACCACACTGCCCTAACCCTAATTACAATCTAAGGGGACCCTAGGGCATGTCACTAGGTCAACACTTTGACCATAGTTGACCCAAGTCAACCTTGGGCCTAAAGTGGTCAAACTCAAACTTATAGGCCCAATTAGCCTAAATAGGGCACCCCTTTGACCCAACTCAATTTGGGTGGTGCCATTGGGCTCATGACCAACAAGTGGGGTCAGCCCACTAACCTTGTTGACCAAGTAAACCCAAAAGTCAACAAGTCAACATTTTGACCTAAGGGATGAAAATAGGAGCCCAAGCTATTTCCCTTGGGCCAAGCCCACCAAACTTGGCCCATGACCAGCCCAAGTGGACAAGGACAGCCCCTAACCCCCAAAATGAGGAGAGAGATTACATGCAAAGGGGTATTTTGGATAAATCGCCTAAAAGAGGAGAGAGAAATTGGGAGGAGATGAAAGGAGGCCACATGGGCTCATCTCATCAGCCCAAAAACTTGTTGGCCGACAACCCCACCTCATTTCAGAAGAATTTAGGGCATGGTGGCCACTTGGTACCTTGGGCGAAGCATACAAAGCTTCACCCCGAGCTCACCTCGGCCATATCTCCACCTATACCCACTCCCGGCCAAAACAAACCATTCCATTAGCTTCAGAAGAGGGAAATGAGTGGAGATCGATAGCTGGAGCAGAGAAATCAGTGGAGAATCAAGAAATGGGAGAGTAGCTCGTCGGCGCACCACCACCATGGCAAACCGCTGCCTGACCTGCCGCCAAGCCCCAATCCAGGTCCGTTTCGCCTCACCTCTACCCGTACTAGAATCCTAGATCAACTAGGGGAGATATCGGGCTCAATTGAGCCCAATGCCATGTGAGAAATGAAAGATTTTTCTGAGTTTTTCTTACCGCTCGGGATCGCCGTCGCCGCCGTCTCCCTCCGCCACATCACTGGCAAAAGATGGCCACCACCACCGTGAAAGGTGGTGGCACCGTTGGCCGGCAGTGGCGCCGCCTCAGCTGGCTGGAAACGGCCCCGCAAAGTGGCCCAGGAAAGTCAATCCTAGCCGTCCATCCATCGGGGACGATGAGCGGATTCCGTCAGTTTAACTTTAAGATTCGTGCGGATTAGATTATTAAATGATTTAGTTTAATTGTTTAAATGAAATTTCATTCTGTCACATTATTACAGTCACTTTGCATGTAATTTTAATGGTACTTAGAGGCTTCCCAGATCTTAACTTCTGAATAAAAATTGTAGCCCTTGGGGTTAACTTTAATTTGCCACCTTAATGTTAGAATTTGGTGTAGTGTACTGTCCTGTAGGGTAGATTTCCTAGGACTGGTCCTAGGCTAGGGCAGAAATTAAAACCTAAGCCCGTGCCAAACTAGATATCCACATGACCTGAAATTTTGGTCATGTGGCTTAATTGGGTATATCTAGCCCCTGCCAAAAATTGAGAATTTTTGGGACAACTTTGCCTATAGTTTTTGTCATAATATCAAAAACTAAATAAATTAAATAATTAGAGTTATATACCTCCAAATGGCCCCAAATTTTGGTGGAAGGTCCTTGGGGACATCATTAGTGCATGATAAAAATTTAAGCACATTTGGATCACTTCATGTGGGGGTAATCCACTTGCATGTGTTGGCTTATGTATAGCCTTGGTGTGCCAATAGAAATAATTTAAATATTGTACATTCAGCCTAATTGAGGCATCCAAAAATCATGGATTTGATTCCAGTGGTTCACTAGGGTAAAGTTCACCCCTCAGATTAATTATGGGATTTTTGGAATCAAAAATCCCATTAATTGGAATTTTAAAAAATATAGCCCCTTTTTGAAAATAAATTGGAGAAATAAGTTTTCATCAAGTAGAAATCTCCAAAGTCTATCAAGTCCAAAAGGAGGTCATATTTGACTTAGGTAAAAATTTAGCTTTCTGTTTGAGGACATTTGGAGTAGAATGCATTGAAATTACCATTTTTGCCCTAATTATAATTATTCATGAATTGATGGAAATACATATCAGAAAAATTTGGAAATATTTCTAGTGTTGTATAATTGTATTATTAGTCCTGTATAGTTATCTAGGAATTTATGGATGTACTGATAATTTTGAAATTAACATAATGGCATTTTGGTAAATATTTAAGAATGGGATATGTTAGGCCATTACACTATAGATGTTAATGAAACTCTGCCATTAGTCTTAAATTAATGTCTTATATGCTCTGTAATTTTCCTGGAATTTTTGCTGATATATTCCTTGTACTTCATTTGGAAAATGAAAATTATGTAGATTTGGTATTAAATAAGGAATTGGTATAAATAATCAAAGGAAAATTGTGAAACCCTGTGGACAGAAATATCTTGTCAATATACAACTCAGGAAAAATTACCTAGGTTAGTAGATTTTAAATTATACTACTTCATGTGTAAAGTGACCTAGGAATTAGTTTAAAGGATTTAATTAGAGGCCTTAATGACTTAGGAAAATTATGAAAATCAACACACTCATTTCATTAGTCTGTACCACCCTAGGATAAATGATTAAGGGTTGGTGGCCCAAGGAATTAGAAGTTCGATTTCCGGGGTGGTATTAGGTCATGGGTTGCGCATAGTAAATGTAGGTTATGTTATAGACCCACCGCGAGATAAATCTACAATGGAACTGGGGATTACAATTGGAAGTATAACCCTGGTGGTTAGTGTTGTCTTAGTGATGAGAGTAAAAGTGCAAGTTATTGGGTATCAACTGGAATGAAGGTCGGCGGAAGACCGTTGCCCTCCCGATAAACAACATAAGTCATTCAGGTCGACCAAGAGTAATAATGAGAGTTGAGTGTGGATCAAGGGTAGACATCAACTAAAAGTAACTATCCTTGCGAAAGAGAACTTTGGGCTTCTCATACCATCTTAGTTCCTAGTGCCTTTGAGACCCCTTCAATGGGCACACCTTGGGCAGTCCTGGTCTTAACCCTAATTCATTAAGTATAATGACCGGTAGGAAAGAGTAGCCTAATAGGCTAGATAAACTGTACTTATTTTATCACGGTTCCAGGTTGGAGGGACTTGGAGTCTGTTGACTACTTGCTCACCCATGCCGGATTGAAAGGAATTGGTATGCACATATGCTCACCCGTGCCGGGTTGGAGGGAGTTATGATATGTGTTCACACCCGTGATGGGTTGGAGGGAACTTAACTTGATATTACATTCTCACCCGTGATGGATTGGAGGGAATCAGGACAGTTTGGTCTTGCGAGCTGGAGACTCGAGAGATTTATATTCAGACAGGCTAGTCCTGCGATCGAGCTGGAGGCTCGAGTTGAAATAATTGCATGTGCATAAAGAAAATTATGGTGGGTCATGCGGTTCTGGGCCAATCGTCACACCGATGACAGTACGGTGACTCGGGTGAGGTGTACGGGTGGAAGGGCCAGTATGTTATTTAATACTGCGGTCAGGCAGACAATCCCCAAAGACGTGCACCCGACCTAAAAGACTACCTGGTAGCCAGCAATAGTACGCAGAGACTCTAGAGTGCACTTGACGGTGAACAGAGGCGTACAGGAGAGGTCTTGGCTTGGTGGTGTGAACACCCGCCTAGAAAGCGGAAGCGCTCGTTCCGTTGCTGTCGTAGCCACAACGGCGGTACCTGAGAGTGATGCTAGCTCTCAAAAAGTGAGAACTAAAGGTCTGTGATCACAGAGTCGTTGTGTGTGAGTTTCACTTGCCTGTTACATAAACTGCATCATAATCATTCATTCATATTAAGGCATACGCCTCATAGATCCTTATCATATAAATTAGTATGGGCTCTTTTATATGATAAGTTATAATTCCTGGAAACCTTAACTTATAAATTTATATGGGCATTTTTATAAGTTAAGGTACGTCTGTGATGATAGATAACTTTACATTTCAGCTTACTTTATTTCCTGCTCTTACTTTCAGTTCTTTTCTTTTACTAGTACTGCTCTTACTTACCTGTACTACATACTTAGAACTGCTAGAGTAGGATAACAATACCTATTAAAACTGCTAGTTAACTCTTGTCACCTTCTTCCACTTTTACTACCACTTGTTGTCCTCCGCTTCGTCCTCCCGCTCGGTGCCTAAGAGCGACGGGGCGAGGTGTGGAGGAAACGGCTTAGTCTTTTTGACTAATGGTCGGTGACCATATTATTTTAAGAGCTCGAGGAGATGGACCAACACGTCGAGGAGGCAAGACTTGAGGAGCAGATGCCGACACCTACTACTACTACTACTACTATAGCACGTCCTCAGGAGGGACGAGATGTCCGTGATAGTTTAGACTTCTGCTCTTTGCATTGTGAGGAGAGATTTAGTTATATAATGTAATGGGCATAAGCCCTTGTCTCTCTTTTATTGTTGTACTCATTGTGGACTATGTTTCTGTACCTTCATTTACTTATATGATATGTACCATGTGGCTGTGGACTATAGTTGTTTCTCGTTACTGCTATATATTACTTCTGTTTCTCATATTGGCCTAACAGGTTTATGATCATACTAGCCAGCAGGATCGGCATCTTGCGGTGCCGACTAACCCGTTAGTTAGTGCCACTGTAAGGGGGCGGTTCTTGGCATAAGATCAGGAGCTCCTTTGTAAGGGGGAGGATCTTACAAACTGGTATCACTTGAACAAACGATCATATGAGAAAGAAGTACACAACACTAGAACACCCCGCTCGAGCATTAGTTTGAGAACAAACTATACAGCAGAAGCAATGGTGTGCCCATGTGTAAAAAGTCACATAAAACAGCCCATTAAGCAATGAGTTGGGCCAATCCAACTAGGACACCACCCTAGTTTGACTTACCAAGATGATTTTGTGTCGTACCTTAGGCCAAAGATCGACTTCAGATGTAGATTAGTTACGGTATGAGGATAACCAAATCGATTAAAGAAAGATCTTAATTCCAGAGTCCCTACTTAAGGCTTAAACCTCGATGTCCCTACTTCGCATATCGAATGATATTACCAATTCTTACTCAAACTGATAAGGACCGCCTCGAGAAGAATTTGATGCATAAGTTTATAGTGGATGAGTAGGGTACTCGTAAGCTTATTCCTAGTACCGATGACTTGATTACGTCAAGACAACCACGATGATAAATATCAAAGGTCGAATAAGAGTTAAGATTTTAGAAGAGACACTTCCTAGTTTGGTCACATGTTGACCTTGAACAGATTATCGTACGATAACCTTGAAGGCCTAAGGTAGATAACATATCAATTGAAGTAAAAATCTATGCCAAGGATTGTTAGCCCTAAGGATTATGGTATGTAGAGGATGACTACATTGTGAATGTCAAAGGAAAATTAACCAAAATATATGGGGGCTTAACCTTTTTGTTTATAGGGCTATATTGATAACAACTCGAATTTTTCTAAGCCTTTCTCATTAAGCATGTGTCGCAAGCATAGTGATCTAAAAACTTGACTTATTCAAAGAGCATTCAAGTAAAGATGAGAATTGTATATACATGACTAGTATGATGATCAAATCCTCCCCGGAAGGTTAGGACTCTCGAAGAACTTCACCCTATTTATTAATCTTAAGCAGCATAGACTATTAACGACAAGTTGGGAACACAATAAATTCACGAGTGAAATAGGAAAGTAGAATGTTTCGAGAATGGATTTTCACTCTCATAAGTACCCTAAGACCATAGGAGTAAGTTAACAAGGAGGACAACAAATTTAGTTCTGTGAAAGATGCATAAATACTGGTTTAGTGATAAATACATATGACCTTGAAACTAGGGAAGACCGTATAAGACTTCAAGAAATTTTCCCAATTTCGAGTTTAAGGAAATAAGTACCCACTTAGATCGTAGTCTAATGAACACTCGTGATTTCCTTAATACAGACACAGTATAAATCATTTACGCATACATGTGAAATCAGAGCAATTCGCGTTCAAAAGACCGAATTAGAATCAGTATGGGTTGTAGAAGGATGTACAAACAATTAAGGTTTATTTTGATTATCACATCAGCAAGCATGTTTCAAGGATACTCTAAACACCTTAACCCAATCAATGTAACTCGTGGTTAAGGGACTCAGATGTACTGCAAGGGAAACCAATGTGAAATGAGAATTCGAAATATCTGAATAATTACGTCTATAACAATGGGTGCACCGTAACCCTAGAAAAATTTAAATCAAGGAAGAATCATCTAAATTTGGAAGAAGTATAAACATGATGACGGATCACTACTACCCGCACCTACGTAACGTACCCAGGCCATTAGTTGGAAACATACAGATTGTGACAAAGTAACGTCAAGATAAAACGAAGGAGTGATTGTAAATCTCAACTGTTATTTGGGAGTCCATGAAGTGGAAATGCTAGAATATCTAAATGATTACGTCCATAACAAGGAGAGTATAGTGACCCCAGCAAGCATAAAATCAGGTGAAGAAACATACTAGATTGGAAGATGTATACTCTAGGAATAATCTTGTGGATGTGACCCAGATGATCTCAGGAATCAAAATGAAAATGTTTGATGAAATAATAATCGCCCTCAAAAGGTTCGGGATTTAGATATCAACCCATGATTACAGATATATTATTATCCTTAGAATCAAGTGTTATAACAATTTAGAAGACTTGATCGTGAGTAGACAATACTGGCATATCCTGCGCACGAAGAAACGAATAAGTTTCAACATTACCTATGTTAGATAGTGCGAGGTATGTACTTTTGGGAATATATAAGTGATGAAAACTCATGAACTTAGAGATATGATAGTCTCTACCATGACATAATAATTTTTAGGATTAAGATTACACATGCTTGAGCTAACCTTGTAAGTATAATAGCTCTAGATGGGTATTCACCCATGCTTGTCAATTAAGATGGCCATATGAACATGTATAGGAGAATTACTACGAGCGTACCGAATTGAAACTTCAAGCACGTAAAGGGTTAAATTGTCAAGGCATTACATTTACAAAGGTAACGACTCAACAAATTGAAATATGGTCGATGATAAGTTGTAGCATACGCATAGGAATGATCTCTTGGTTGCGGTTACTGTCACAACCAGCATTTTTCTCACTATTTATTAAATCAGAGTAAGAGAAAATCTACGCGCTGTGATGCCACGTCGAGCAGGGGATAACTGCCGACGTTCAGGCGACACTCCAAATCCTTTCAAATCATGACTTATTTGATTATAAAAAACTTGATTTATTTATTGGCCGTATCCCTCGGCTCAGTGGACCAAAGAGTCCACGGTTTCAAAACTGATTTTTATACGTAGCGGAAAATACTTCATTTATGTCAACATCCTAAATGAGCGCATAAGTGATCCCGAAGGACCCTTACGCTGAACCAAAACTCTAGTTTTAATTTATACATATATAGGAAAGTTCATTTGTTATACGTAATTAAGAAAGTACGCTAAGTGAGTTCTTTTTTTAGAAAATCATGCTGATCATGCTTTATACATAATATAATTGAGGTTTTATAGTTTTAAAATAGCTAGCATCCTAGCATAAAACTTCCCAGAGCAAGTAAACTAGGTCCCCAAAGACAGGGTAGCAGTAAAAGTAAACATATCTAGTGCAAAAGGTAAAACTACCAGGGGCGCCAACAGCTGACACGAACCCACTGGCAAGTATGTATGTCTGTAGAAAGTGCAGTAAAACTACCTCACAATGACTCAAGAGAGTCTCAACAGGCAACAGAAGGACCTCCAACAGCACCACAGCAACAGCCACCTACTGGCTACTGCCCAGAACCTGAGGCGTTCAGAAGAAAATAGAACACCTCAGAGCAAGGAAAAAGGAATGCAAGTGCTAAAAGGAAAGTAAGGTAAAAGCAGGTAAGGTAAAGTAAAGAGAGTACAAACTAGAGTAAAAACAACAATGCCCAAGGAAGGGCGAAGAGCAAACCTGCACCAAGTGCGGGTAAACAGCAACTACTCTGCCTAAAAACCTGCAGAGTCAACATGGCCATGATGCCAAAAAAAAAATGCTGCAACACCTACGGAAGAAACGCCTAACATCCTAAACTGTGAGAGGCGGCAGTAGCAAAAACAAGAAACTTGGAATCAGGTTGAAAACGTTCCAAATCGCCCAACCACTAATTCCAAGTCAACAAATTGCTCAAGGGTTGACACGTGAAGGCACAAAAGACCCATCACTCACTTGCCCAGAAAACTACTCGGGTCAAGGTAAAGAGTGCGGTCATGGCTACATCACACCACACAACCCATAAAAGAGCCATCCACCACCACTACTGACCACAACCCACGATTCGGCCTTCGAAAGGTAACAGCCGACAAGGGACTTTCGATTCGCGAGCAAAACACTCGGGGAGAAATCAACGCTAAGGAATCCATCGTTGCGGTTACGCAACGCCGCTGCGAGTGAGTACACTCACTCGATTCTAAGCCTAGCGTACGAGCACCGACATCGGGTCGCACGATTAAAAGACGCACGACCATAGGCCGTGCGTGCACAATCCACACCTAAACGCCTCAAATAAGGCAAACTAGGAAAAATCCCAAACCCTAGACCTACACCTAGGCCTAACATAAACTCAACCCGACGCTAACCCACATCTACGCTACACACCTACCGCGACGCCGTCCTAAATCGGAAGCTACTAGCGGGAGGGTAGAAATCCTAATTTTTCTAGCGCGATTCAATAGGGATTAGGGTTAGGAGGATCGTTATTACGACAAAATTAACTATTTACTAATGAATTTAACATGCAATAGAGGGAAAAAGAGAGGCCAAACGGCGAAAGGGGAGAAACACTTGCCTCGCACGAATCACCGAAAAATTCGCCGGCACAACGGCGCTATGGCGGACGCCCAAAAGCTCGAAAGCTCCAACAAAACTCCAAATCCACAACCTACATAGCATCTATTCAACAAAAAAGAACAAGAACACCCAAAGAAATCCAAACCCAAATGGAGATCCAAAGAAATCATAGAGGAAAGGTTCAATAGAATACCTAGGATCGAAGCTCTCGGCGAGGGGAACACGGATCCGGGCTCGGATCGGGAAGGGGAGGCCGGAGCGGCCGGCGGCTGGCGGCGGAAGGGGCCGGCTAGGGCGGTTTTCGGCGGGCTCCGATCGGCTGCTACAGGACTCGGGATTTCTTCCGCTCGGGATGCAGGAATCGGCCGCCGGTTTGGGGGAAAAAAGGGGACCAACTAAACCTAACTATAACCATATAGATATATATATATAACCTACTTTCTAATTACTAATTTAATTAAGTAGAGACATATTGGCAGCCCACCTAAAAACCCATACTTATATAAATTAACAGTAACGCTAACTGTCAAGGTCTACACTCATCAATATATATATATACCGCACTTACCCATATAAACACGCACATAAATTAACGCATGCTAGACACACACCCGAACTTTATTAAAAGGCTTACACGCCCGTGCACTGTGCGCATTTACGCACCGGCACGCCCCAATCACTAACCCGACAATATGCGAAAACACTAACATACGCCTATAATTAAAAAAATGACGACCCGCTATCTAGCGACCGTCGAAACAACGCAAACACAACCCTCTCGAATTCCGACCAAAATCGCACCGTAGCCAAATACCCGTGCTACGAACACAACGGCGAAGTCGAAAACGACCTCCGACGATCAAACACCAAGGGCTAACCTCGCCCGAAGCCAAACGCGAGGATTCCCTGAACCGCTCAACCGGGTCTCCAAAACAGACACCGGCTAGCTGGAGAAACCCGCAAACAGGCTAAACCTCTAAGAACACCTAACGAGGTACTCTAACAACGGCTCGAGACGGAAAACGTCAACGTAACGCCGAAAAGGATTTAAATAAATCGTCGAAAATTCGGGGGCGTTACAGTCACTCCCCCTAACAAAAAGTTTCGTCCCGAAACTTTGCGAACACTACTTCCACAATAGAAGGAAAGAAACAAACTACTAGAAAGGGAACGTACCCGACAACTCAGGGGAACAAATGAGGGTGAGCCTCCCTCATAGCCGACTCTAGCTCCCAAGTCGCGCTCTCCAAATCCTGATTCTTCCAAAGAACCTTCACCATCGGAATAGACTTCGTCCGCAACACTCGAGCTTGAGCATCCAAAATGCGGACCGGCACCTCAACATACGAGAGGTTGGGCTCCAACTGGGGCACAGCGTCCAAGACTTGCCCACTGCTCCGCACGCACTTCCGCAACTGGCTCACATGAAAGACATTATGAACCCCCGGGAAGCTAGCTGGCAGATCCAGCCTATAAGCAGCACACCAATACCTCCGCTCCAAAATCCTGAACGGGCCCACAAATCTCGGATCCAACTTCCGATTCCTGCCAAACCTCTTCACTCCTACCATCGGAGACACCTTCAAGAAGACCAAATCATCCACTGAAAACTCCAAATCGGGCCTACGCCGATTGGCGTTCTTCTCATATCTCTCCTGAGCCACCCGAAGCTTCTCCCGTATGAGCGTCACGGAGACCTCCATTTCTTCGAGTGCATCAGGACCCAACAAAGGCCTCTCACCGGCCTCGGCCCAAAACAAAGGGGTTCTGCAGCGCCTCCCATACAACGCCTCGAAGGGAGCCATCTGTAGACTCTCTTGATAGCTGTTGTTGTAGGCAAACTCCATGAGCCGCAAACGCTCATCCCACGCACCTCCATGATCAAGAATATAGCACCGGATCATATCCTCCACAATCTGATTCACACGCTCGGTCTGCCCGTTGGTCTGCGGATGGTAAGCTGTGGAATACCTCAAATCAGTGCCCAAACCCTCCTGCAAACTCCTCCAGAAACGAGATGTAAACCGAGAGTCTCGATCTGAAACGATGCTAACTGGAACGCCGTGCAATCTGACGACCTCATCCAAGTACAACTCAGCAATCTTCTTCATCGGGTAATCGATCTTATATGGTACGAAGTGCGCACACTTCGTCAATCGGTCCACGATCACCCAAACAGAATCAAACCCTCTCGGAGATCTCGGTAAGCCTGTAATGAAATCCATCGAGATGCTTTCCCACTTCCAAGTCGGGATCTCCAAAGGTGCCAACTTGCCACCAGGCCTCCCATGGTCGGCCTTCACCCGCCTGCAAGTGTAACACTCCGAGACAAAACGAGCTATATCACCCTTCATCCCATACCACCAGGCGATCTGCTTCAGATCATGGTACATCTTCGTAGATCCCGGGTGGTAGGAAACACTGGATCCGTGAGCCTCTTTGCAAATCAATACTCTGATGCCTTCCACTGCGGGGATGCAAAACCTACCGCGGTACTTCAGAGTACCCGCCTCGTCGATGGAGAAATCTGGCAACTCTCCCCTCTCAGCTCTGAGGTACAAGTGCAACAAATCCGGATCCTCTTTCTGATGCAATCTGGTGAGAGAAATCCATGACGGCTCTGCCACTACCAAACTGCTCTGCAACTCACAGCGTCCTGCGGTGATATCCATCAATAGAAACTCCTCCACTAAACGATCCGCGGTGAGATTGAAGACTTTCCCCGTCTTCCGGCTCAAGGCGTCGGCCACCACATTGGCCTTGCCCGGATGGTACTGAATCTCAACATCATAATCAGCAACATACTCAAGCCACCGCCGCTGGCGCAAATTCAGCTCCTTCTGTGTGAACACGTACTTCAGGCTCTTATGATCGGTAAAGATCCTGCACTGGGCCCATAAAGTAAGTGTCTCCACAGCTTCAAGGCGAAAATCACCGCTGCGAACTCGAGGTCGTGCGTAGGATAGTTCCGCTCATGAATCTTCAACTGACGAGACCCATATGCGATCACCTTCCCCTCCTGCATCAACACGCCACCGAGCCCAACATGCGAGGCATCCACATAAACGTCATAGTCCTGTCCCTCCGCCGGTAAGGTCAACACAGGGGCAGAACATAACCGGCTCTTCAGCTCCAGAAAGGCCTCCTCGCACTTATCACTCCAAACGAACGCCGCATGCTTCTGCGTCAGCTTTGTCAAGGGCGCTGCCAAGGTAGAAAACCCTCGACGAATCTCCTATAATAGCCGGCCAACCCCAAGAAGCTCCTGATCTCCTTGGGTGTGCTCGGCCTACTCCAATCCATCACTGCCGAGATCTTCTCCGGGTCCACTGAAATACCATCTTTGTTCACCACATGACCCAGGAAGGAAACCTGAGGCACCCAGAACTCGCACTTGCTCAGCTTGGCGTACAACTGATGATCCCTCAAGGCGGATAACACCAACCGCAAATGCTGATCATGCTCCGCCGCATTCCGAGAATAAATCAAAACGTCGTCAATGAACACGACGACAAACTTGTCCAGAAAGTCCTTGAACACCCGGTTCATCATGTCCATAAATGCTGAAGGCGCATTGGTCAGCCCAAAAGACATGACCAGGAACTCGAAATGACCATGCCTCGATCGGAAAGCCGTCCGTGGAACATCCGACTCTCGGATCCTAAGCTGATGGTAACCCGAACGGAGGTCTATCTTCGAAAAAACCGAACTGCCACGCAACTGATCAAATAAGTCGTCGATTCTGGGCAGTGGATACCTATTCTTGATGGTGACTTTGTTCAACTCTCTATAGTCGATACAAAGGCGCATCGAACCATCCTTCTTCTTCACAAAGAGAACCGGAGCACCCCAGGGCGACGAGCTTTGCCTTATGAAGCCCTTCTCCAATAACTCATCAAGCTGAGTACGAAGCTCCTCCAGCTCTCGCGGGGCCATCCGATACGGCGCCTTGGCAATCGGGCGCGTACCAGGCTCCAAATCAATCACGAACTCCACATCCCTGTCTGGAGGAAGACCGGAAGATCGATAGGAAACACGTCAGGAAACTCTCGCGCAACCGGAATCTCATCCAAAAGCGGCACACTGCTAACAGTCCCCAACACTGAGACTAAACAAGCAAAACAGCTAGCAGGAAAAACCCTCTGAGCACATACCGCAGAAATCGCCGGAGAGTCCCGACGCGAATCACCGAAAACACTCCCAGGCTGACCGCTGTCCTTCCTGAAATCCAAGCGCTTTCCCCTGCACTGAATCACTGCATCATATCGGGACAGCCAGTCCATACCCAGGATGACATCGAAATCCTCCAGGTCTATAACCTTCAGATCAGCCTTGGCCAGAAAATCCCCCAACCAAATAGGGCAGTCCAGAATGCCCTGATCTGATATCACGGATTCACCCGAGGGGAACTTGACGCTAAAGGCACCACCAACACGATCAAGAACCCACTGGCACCGCTCGACAAAGGCCCTAGCCACAAAGGAGTGAGTAGCACCTGAGTCAAACAGAACGCGGGCCCAGCGGTTCCTTACCTTAAATTTCCCTATACACAAACAAAATATTAAACGCACAAGCAATTAACACAAAAATAGCAACACTAAAACTGCTACAAAAGAGAAAGCCAAGCGAGGGGGGGGGGTTACCTGAAATGACCTGCGTCGAAGTCTCAGCCTCCGCTGAAGATACCACATTCAGCTTCCCTTTACCCTTGTCCACCGGCTGGGGCGGAGGTAAAGCCTGAAGCGGAACAGCATGAAGAGCGGACTGAACCTGAGGGCACCTCGACTTGATATGGCCCTTCTGGCCACACTGGTAGCAAACACGATCCTTGGACCAGCACTGAGCAGCATCATGATCGGGTCGCTTGCAGACAGGACAAGGAACATCCCTCCTAGGAGCACCCTGGATAGCATGCACATGCTCCTTCTTCTGGACCCTTGCCCTCTTGTAGCACCTCTCAGCTGGGTGGCCCGGATGGCCACAGAAACTGCACACTACCTTGCTCTTCTTCTCAGAAGCAGCACCAAGAACCTGGGGACCCTTTTCCTCAACTGACCTCCTCTTCTCGCTTCTCGCCTGCTGTCCGCGCTGCTTCGCGTTCTCGATAGCCTCTACCTTCAAAGCGGCCTCAACTGCTCCCGCATAAGTAACTGCGCCGTGAGCAACCGCAAGCTGCTGGACATCGCTCCTGAGGCCACCCAGAAAACGCTTTGCTCTGTCCTCCTCAGTAGCCACCAAACTCGGAGCAAATCGACTGAGTTTGCTAAACTCAATCTCGTACTCGTTGATGGTGAGCTGACGCTGTTTCAGATGGAGAAAGTCATTCATCAGCCTGTCTCGCTCTACTGACGGTAGAAACTTCCTCATCAGGATCTCTTTGAAGGATGCCCAAGTACATCCTCCCACCATGCCTTCCTTCTCTCGCATCCACCAGCCCTTCGCTAGCCCCTTCAGCTGATAGGCTGCTAACATCATCTTCTGGTCCTCAGTCACCCCAGAGTAGTGAAACATCTCCTCTATGGAGATCACCCAGTCATCCAGTACCATAAAGTCCGCCTTACCATCGTAGGTAGGAGGTCGCAGCCGCTGAAACTGGGAGATGAAAGCCATCCCGGGGGGCACCACCACTGGAGGCACGAGAGGAGCAGGAGGGGCAGGAGGGGCTAGGACAGCTGTACCACGGCGGGGTCCTGAACTCCCGGAGTCTGACCCGCCGCTCCGGATAAAAAGGACTGCATCTGGGCCTACAACTCCACCACCTGCCTTGATAAGGCCTCGTTACTCTGCCTCAGGCTTTCCACCAACGCATCACTTTGAGCACCGGAGGACTCACCCTCAGACTGGGGAGTCGACCTCGTCACTCTACGCTTCGGCGGCATGCTATATATAAAGAAAAAAAAAATTAAAACAGATCAAACAATTAGAACTTAGCTAAACTCCTAGGATTAGACAAAAGGTACAGACAATACATACATAAATATGATCTTCTACTGCTATACTTGCTCTGAGATTTTATTTTATTTAATACAAAAGGAATGATATGCTTAGCCTAAGATGGTTCACCACCATCACACTAACTCTTGTGCCTAGATCGGGAATGCATGAATTTATATTATTTTGACTCAAAAAAAATTATGTGTGTACACATGTCATCCTGCACGTCTTTAGCTTGGCGCGTTGTGCTTATGCGATGTTATGCTATGCATGGTTATGCTATGCATTCTAAAAAGGCCCTAGTGCATGCCATGGCGGAGTACACATGAAAATGTTATGCATCCCATAATACATAACATTCTCATGCAACTAAAAAGAAAACGTGCTAGTCGCATCCATGCGGTGAGGTTATGCACCCCATAATACATAACCCTCGCATGTTGCCCCTATGGTGGATCCATATACAACCACATATTATGTATCGTAAAATACATAATATGCCCCGTATACTTCATGTTATGCTTATGCGTGTAGTGCAGTGTTCGTGCTTCAGCCAAAACGTGCCGATGACATGTCGGTGTGTGTATGATATGACTCTAAACATCTAACACAAACAAAGGAAGGTTGCCCGACCAATTGTCAAGCAACCTCCCTCTGATACCAACTGTCACAACCCGCATTTTTCTCACTATTTATTAAATCAGAGTAAGAGAAAATCTACGCGCTGTGATGCCACGTCGAGCAGGGGATAACTGCCGACGTTCAGGCGACACTCCAAATCCTTTCAAATCATGACTTATTTGATTATAAAAAACTTGATTTATTTATTGGCCGTATCCCTCGGCTCAGTGGACCAAAGAGTCCACGGTTTCAAAACTGATTTTTATACGTAGCGGAAAATACTTCATTTATGTCAACATCCTAAATGAGCGCATAAGTGATCCCGAAGGACCCTTACGCTGAACCAAAACTCTAGTTTTAATTTATACATATATAGGAAAGTTCATTTGTTATACGTAATTAAGAAAGTACGCTAAGTGAGTTCTTTTTTTAGAAAATCATGCTGATCATGCTTTATACATAATATAATTGAGGTTTTATAGTTTTAAAATAGCTAGCATCCTAGCATAAAACTTCCCAGAGCAAGTAAACTAGGTCCCCAAAGACAGGGTAGCAGTAAAAGTAAACATATCTAGTGCAAAAGGTAAAACTACCAGGGGCGCCAACAGCTGACACGAACCCACTGGCAAGTATGTATGTCTGTAGAAAGTGCAGTAAAACTACCTCACAATGACTCAAGAGAGTCTCAACAGGCAACAGAAGGACCTCCAACAGCACTACAGCAACAGCCACCTACTGGCTACTGCCCAGAACCTGAGGCGTTCAGAAGAAAATAGAACACCTCAGAGCAAGGAAAAAGGAATGCAAGTGCTAAAAAGGAAAGTAAGGTAAAAGCAGGTAAGGTAAAGTAAAGAGAGTACAAACTAGAGTAAAAACAACAATGCCCAAGGAAGGGCGAAGAGCAAACCTGCACCAAGTGCGGGTAAACAGCAACTACTCTGCCTAAAAACCTGCAGAGTCAACATGGCCATGATGCCAAAAAAAAATGCTGCAACACCTACGGAAGAAACGCCTAACATCCTAAACTGTGAGAGGCGGCAGTAGCAAAAACAAGAAACTTGGAATCAGGTTGAAAACGTTCCAAATCGCCCAACCACTAATTCCAAGTCAACAAATTGCTCAAGGGTTGACACGTGAAGGCACAAAAGACCCATCACTCACTTGCCCAGAAAACTACTCGGGTCAAGGTAAAGAGTGCGGTCATGGCTACATCACACCACACAACCCATAAAAGAGCCATCCACCACCACTACTGACCACAACCCACGATTCGGCCTTCGAAAGGTAACAGCCGACAAGGGACTTTCGATTCGCGAGCAAAACACTCGGGGAGAAATCAACGCTAAGGAATCCATCGTTGCGGTTACGCAACGCCGCTGCGAGTGAGTACACTCACTCGATTCTAAGCCTAGCGTACGAGCACCGACATCGGGTCGCACGATTAAAAGACGCACGACCATAGGCCGTGCGTGCACAATCCACACCTAAACGCCTCAAATAAGGCAAACTAGGAAAAAATCCCAAACCCTAGACCTACACCTAGGCCTAACATAAACTCAACCCGACGCTAACCCACATCTACGCTACACACCTACCGCGACGCCGTCCTAAATCGGAAGCTACTAGCGGGAGGGTAGAAATCCTAATTTTTCTAGCGCGATTCAATAGGGATTAGGGTTAGGAGGATCGTTATTACGACAAAATTAACTATTTACTAATGAATTTAACATGCAATAGAGGGAAAAAGAGAGGCCAAACGGCGAAAGGGGAGAAACACTTGCCTCGCACGAATCACCGAAAAATTCGCCGGCACAACGGCGCTATGGCGGACGCCCAAAAGCTCGAAAGCTCCAACAAAACTCCAAATCCACAACCTACATAGCATCTATTCAACAAAAAAGAACAAGAACACCCAAAAGAAATCCAAAACCCAAATGGAGATCCAAAGAAATCATAGAGGAAAGGTTCAATAGAATACCTAGGATCGAAGCTCTCGGCGAGGGGAACACGGATCCGGGCTCGGATCGGGAAGGGGAGGCCGGAGCGGCCGGCGGCTGGCGGCGGAAGGGGCCGGCTAGGGCGGTTTTCGGCGGGCTCCGATCGGCTGCTACAGGACTCGGGATTTCTTCCGCTCGGGATGCAGGAATCGGCCGCCGGTTTGGGGGAAAAAAGGGGACCAACTAAACCTAACTATAACCATATAGATATATATATATAACCTACTTTCTAATTACTAATTTAATTAAGTAGAGACATATTGGCAGCCCACCTAAAAACCCATACTTATATAAATTAACAGTAACGCTAACTGTCAAAGGTCTACACTCATCAATATATATATATACCGCACTTACCCATATAAACACGCACATAAATTAACGCATGCTAGACACACACCCGAACTTTATTAAAAGGCCTTACACGCCCGTGCACGTGCGCATTTACGCACCGGCACGCCCAAATCACTAACCCGACCAATATGCGAAAACACTAACATACGCCTATAATTAAAAAAATGACGACCCGCTATCTAGCGACCGTCGAAACAACGCAAAACACAACCCTCTCGAATTCCGACCAAAATCGCACCGTAGCCAAATACCCGTGCTACGAACACAACGGCGAAGTCGAAAACGACCTCCGACGATCAAACACTCGGGCTAACCTCGCCCGAAGCCAAAACGCGAGGATTCCCTGAACCGCTCAACCGGGTCTCCAAAACAGACACCGGCTAGCTGGAGAAACCCGCAAACAGGCTAAACCTCTAAGAACACCTAACGAGGTACTCTAACAACGGCTCGAGACGGAAAACGTCAACGTAACGCCGAAAAGGATTTAAATAAATCGTCGAAAATTCGGGGGCGTTACAGTTACATCAAGAACCAAGACACGAATGTTGATAACATCATGATCACCATAGGGAAATTCATGACAACGAAGAAATCAATGTTAGATTGTTATCATGGATACAGTGCTTAATAAGATTCCTTTTTTGCTGAAATCGATTTGTGTCAGATCTCACCGTACCTGGAAAGATACGCTTATAAATTCATGAATTAGACTATATGTGAAAAGTGATCGAGATTCATTTGTTTGAACGTCAATATCAATAATGATCGCTTGATATATGCTATAAAGGTGAGCACACTACGAACCATGTATTACTGCTTAGATAGAGATGTTGTAAGTCTTGAAGTTGGGAGAAACAAAATGACGATCCTTTCACCACATCAGGATCTCGGAAGTTGATTAACTACTATGCATAATAGTGTTGACCTAAGGTACAAGATATCTTGGGGTGATTGTAAGTTCACGTTAATTTACAAGTAATAACCTAGGTGGACTGGAATGGAAAAGATTTCTACTTATGAG
The DNA here is from genome assembly GCA_039513925.1 of Platanthera zijinensis. Taxonomy (NCBI): domain Eukaryota; kingdom Viridiplantae; phylum Streptophyta; class Magnoliopsida; order Asparagales; family Orchidaceae; genus Platanthera; species Platanthera zijinensis. Next base: position 2,972,916 of record CM077097.1, read on the forward strand.
ATTGTTAATTTTCAGGTACTTGATGATTATTGGTCGTAAGGACTACAATCCAATAAGTGATTAATGCTTAATTTGATTATAAAATCTTGGAAGACTTGGAAATGTGTCCTCACAATATGAGTAGTGTAAGACCCCTATCCGTCACATAACATATAGCAGTAGGTCCGGCCGGGGCCCGACGCCATATACTACGGACAGACTGATTGGTTACGCGTTGAAACCATACAACCAATCACAACGTCCTACACAACACCTAGCGGAAGCAATTTATTAAGTTGCACAAAAAATAAGAACCATGCCAAGCACGAATGTCCACTACTCAAATAAAATAGGAATGATTAATACAAAAGTACCGGCCTTAAGGCCTTATAATAGTTTCCTCAAACAAGAGTGTCTTTCATACTTCGGCTCGCAGGCCGGCCATACATAAGGTAAACGGAAAACATAAAAAGGTTAGGCCTTCGAGGGCCAGCACCGCAACATGGGCTTTAGCCCGCTATTTCCCGCTCGGCTCCGCAGCACCTACAAGCCACAATCCACCGCCCGGTGGTAAACAAAATAACGGTCAGCAATGCTGACCAAATATAACGATCCCGCCCCAAAAATCGGGGCGGCGATGCTCTTTCCCTGCACTTTATTAGTATAGCATCATGAAAGTCACTCTAGTGTCAACTACCTTCACCTATGGGGGGATAGGTGATTTGTAGTCTCTTTGCGGAATTAAAAATTTACCTGCACAATAAAACAAAACAAGCACAGCACAGAAACACACATACAGTTATAGTGATTCCCCGATTTGGGTACGTCCACTTTCCCCCTTCGACCTATCTCCCAACAAGGGACGACTCGGTAACTTCACTAACCGGATTGAAATCCAATCCTCACACTATGGAAGGAACCCTTCCAACCGAAGGAGTCACTACTCCTCCACCACGGGTTGCACCCAACCCTTACAATGAGGAACCAAAGTTCCTTTACAACAAAAGTAAAAATAGAATATACAAAATATAAACTATGTTTGGAGCGCTTGGTGTCCCTCTTCGTTCGATGAAGCGTTCTTGAAGAAGATGAAGAGTCAACGACCTAAGCACTCTCTTGGAGAAGATCTTCCCGAGATCGGCGGCGGCAAGGATTGCGGCAGCGATTCTTTGTAGATCCAAACTTCTTAACAAAGCTAGCAAGGTCTACCAACGATCTTATTTGGATCGATCGTCTCAATCGATTCGAAAGGGGAAGGTATTCCCGTTCAACAAACCAAGAGACAAAGGATCTCAAGAAAGAAATGTGAGACGCGTTGCTTGGCTAAGTTTCTATCGCCGAGAGATCAAGAAGAATCTGATCAGCGGCGGAGATAACCTTTCGAGCGGCGACGGCGGCGGAAGGAAATCCGCGATCTACTAGGTCACATCAGTGACGGCCGACTTGTTTGTTTTCTTTTCTACCTATTACGTTCAAAATAGGAGAGTATTTATACTGTAGAATACTCCTTTATGACCATTGTGGGCCCCATAAGACGAAACCCTAATTCTGGTACAAACAGCGCCTGAGTACATGGTCCGGTCCAGCGAGTCGACGGAAAATGCCTAAGGCAAATTCGGCGGGAATCATTGGTGATTCTCGACGATTCGGCGAGAATCACTTATGATTCCTGTCGAATTCTACTTAGAAGAATTTCTGCTGAAAAGCTTGCCATCCGGAGAGAATCGGCGAGAATCACAACTATTCTCGACGAATCGGCGAGAATGCAAATTAATTCTCGACGATTCTGCGAGAATCAGTTGACGATTCTCGTCGATTCTACCTTAGCAGAAATCTTGAAGGCGTTGAGTCAGCCGGATGCAGTCGGAGAGAATCGGCGAGTGATTCTCGACGATTCGGCAAGAATCACTAGTGATTCCCGTCGAATCGGCGAGAATCACTTAGTGATTCTCGTCGACATTAACTTAGACGATTCTTTGTCTTTCTGCCCATGAGTTGGTCTTTGACCCATCCTTGCTCCTCTTTTGCTCTTGATCTATCTCAGCCCTATACTTGAAAGTAAGTACACTCCAATAGAGAGAGTACACGTAAGCCAACACACTTATCTGCTCAACGAGGGATTACGTTGCGGAGACCCGTGTATATTGACCTACTGCACCCTGACATTGGTGTGTACTTAGCGTGGAATAACTACAAGCACAACTTGAAGACAAAGCTTCAAACACATTATGAATTCATCTTAGCTTGACAGGAGGCTTCCTCAAATCCAGGTAATTGTGGATACAATACCTAACACATCAAAATAGTGTAAACACACTTTATCACAGGCATAGGCTCGCACGACCACACACCTCGTGCACACAGGGCACATTCACGGTGAACCGGCCAACGTCACGTCAATTCAAGCCATAGACGTTCCCGTTCCACCACCGCCCCTTGGACGGCCAATCATATGAACATTTTGTCTTCCTGGCCTTGGTCACGACAATTTAAGCCATAGACCGCCGAAGACTCTCATCCATGCCAACGGTCCCACCGAACGACATAGATCGGGTACGGTTCCGCCTGACCCGTGCTCATTCCGTAACGACAATTTAAGCCATATGCGCAGGTCAAGACTCATCGAGTCCCGTTTCCGCCACAACAATCACATAACCCGGTTATATTCACGTTGGCTCCCCGGCCATCGTGTTGGCAAAACCTGCTTTTGCCCAGTTTTCCGGGTGCACCTAGGAGTTAATCTCCAAGGCTCCCTGCTGCAATCTACCACGTAGAAAAGCCGAAAAATGCCCAAACACCCGGAGTCTTTCCCGATTCATATGCAATGCAACATCACCGATCCGTATCAACTTATCCGGATAGGCTTCACACACAATGCCTATGCCCGTTTTCGCATACGGACTCTATACAAGGGGGACTTTACATATATACCCCAAGGAACGCTCCAACTCTTCGCTCACTCGCGAGAGAGGGCTTCCTATGCAAAGGAAAAGAGGGCCTCACATGCCCTAGGATGAGAATCGTTACCCTTGCGTTTTTCCGCGGCGCCATGAAAAATCTACGCGGTTGGAAAGCACCGTAACGGCGTCGCCTTCGCGGATCTGGACTCGAATCGCGATTCGGAGCTTCGACGCTCCACCGGCCGCCGGATCTTTGGCCTTCTTCCTCCTCCTTGCTCTCCCTTCTCTCTAGAACTTAGAGAGAGATGAAACCAAGAGAAATGAGCCCTTATAACCCTAACTCCCAGATAAAACCCTTCAGGAAAGAACCCCAGCCATTGGATACCAAGTCAACGAAACGAACGGCCACGATCGGGGCCTGAAATTACAAAATTTGGGCCGAACACGGGTTGCAACACGGCCATGCGCATGGCCGTGTCACCCATTCGCCGTCTCAACCGACGCGATAACAAGCACATGACATTCGACACGGCCTCCGACACGCCCGTGTCGCATGCAACACGGCTGTGTCACTACCCGTGTCACGCCCCGTGTGCAACGGCCAACAATCTTTTCCTGAGAAGGACCCGGCCTGCGATACGGCACCCAACACGCCCGTATCACATGTGACATGCCCGTGTCTGTGCCCGTATCATGGCCCGTGTACAACTACCAACACATGCTTCCTGAGGAGGGCACGGCCTGCGACACGGCACCCAACACGCTCGTGTCACAAGTGAAACGCCCGTGTCTGTGCCCGTGTCATGGCCCGTGTACATGACTCAGAAAACTCCCTAGCGTGACACGCCCGTGTCACGCCCATGTCACGCCCGTGATACGCCCGTGACACCTGCTCCAAGTCCCATCCTTGGCTTAAAATGTCACCCGTCCCTCTTTTGAGTTTCAGGGCGTTACAAGTAGCCCAAGATATAATGAAAGTGCATTCAGAAGAGGATTGTTACCTCTAATAAGCTTCTTATAATTTTGGCAAGTAGAACCGCGTAGACCCGAACTTAAATTTCGGGGACGAATTTTTTTTATATATATATAGGATTTGTAACATCCCAATGTTACTTCTAGACCCCTTAACTTAGATTTGGTTAGGCATGGGGTGGGTGTTAGGGTAATTAGCTAGGTTTGACCCTAGGTAATGGGTTGTAGCCATGTGGGGCTCACCATAGGACCAAGGTCAAACTAGCCTAAATAGGAACCCTAGCCACACAATGACCCCACCACACTGCCCTAACCATAATTATAATCTAAGTGGACCCCAGGGCATGTCACTAGGTCAACACTTTGACCCTAGTTGACCCAAGTCAACTTTGGGCCTAAAGTGGTCAAACCCACACTCATAGGCCCAATTAGCCTAAGTAGGGCACCCCCTTGACCTACCTCAAGTTTGGTGGTGCCATTGGGCTCATGACCAACAAGTGGGGTTATCCCACTCACCATGTTGACCAAGTCAACCCAAAAGTCAAGAAGTCAACATTTTGACCTAAGGGATGAAAATAGGAGCCCAAGCCATTTCCCTTGGGCCAAGCCCACCAAACTTGGCCCATGACCAGCCCAAGTAGACAAGGACAGCCCCTAACACCCAAAATGAGGAGAGAGATTACATGCAAAGGGGTATTTTGGAGAAATCACCTAAAAGAGGAGAGAGAAAAGGGGAGGAGATGAAAGGAGACCACATGGGCTCATCTCATCAACCCAAAAACTTGTTGGCCAACCACCACACCTCATTTCAGAAAACTTTAGGGCATGGTGGCCACTTGGCACCATGGGTGAAGCATCCAAAGCTTCACCCCGAGCTCACCTCAGCCATATCTCCACCTATACCCACTCCCGGTCAAAACAAACCATTCCATTAGCTTCAGAAGAGGGAAACGAGTAGAGTTCGATAGCTGGAGCAGAGAAATTAGTGGAGAATCAAGCAATCAGGGAGGAGCTCGTCAGCGCACCACCACCATGACAAACCGCCGCCTGACCCGCCGTCAAGCCCCAATCCAAGTCTGTTTCGCCTCACCTCTACCCGTACTAGAATCCTAGATATACTAGGAGAGATATCGGGCTCAATTGAGCCCGATGCCATGTGAGAAATGATAGATTTTTCTGAGTTTTTCTTACTTCTTGGGATTGCCATCGCCGCCGTCTCCCGCCGCGACATCACCGGCAAAAGATGGCCACCACCACCGTGAAAGTGGTGGCACCGTTGGCCGGCAGTGGCGCCGCCTCAGCTGGCAAGAAAAAGCCCCGCAAAGTGGCCCAGGAAAGTCAATCCCAGTCGTCCATCCATCGAGGATGATGAGCGGATTCCGTTAGTTTAACTTTAAGATTCGTGCGGATTAGATTATTAAATGATTTAGTTTAATTGTTTAAATGAAATTTAATTTTGTCACATTATTACAGTCAACTTGCATGTATAATTTATGGTACTTAAAGGCTTCACCAGATCTTGACTTCTAAATAAAAATTGTATCCCTTTGGGTTACCTTTAATTTGCCACCTTAATCGTAGAATTTGGTGTAGCGTACTGTCCTGTAGGGCAGATTTCCTAGGACTGGTCCTAGGCTAGGGCAGAAATTAAAACCTAAGCCCGTGCCAAACTAGATGTCCACATGACCTGAAATTTTGGGCATGTGGCTTAATTGGGTATATCTAGCCCCTGCCAAACATTGAGAGTTTTTGGGACAACATTTCCTATAGTTTTTGTCATAATATCAAAAACTAAATAAATTAAATAATTGGAGTTATATACCACCAAATGGCCCCAAATTTTGGTGACAGGTCCTTGGGGACATCATTAGTGCATGATACAAATTTCAGCACATTTGGATCACTTCATGTTTGTGTAATCCACTTGCATGTGTTGGCTTATGTATAGCCTTGGTGTGCCAATAGCAATAATTTAAATATTGTACATTCAGCCTAATTTAGGCGTACAAAAATCATGGATTTGATTCCAGTGGTTCATTAGGGTAACGTTCACCCCTCAGATTAATTATGGGATTTTTGGAATAAAAAATCCCATTAATTGGAATTTTTTAAAATATAGCCCTTTTTGGAAAATAAATTGGAGAAATAGGTTTTGATCAAGTAGAAATCTCCAAAGTCTGTCAAGTCAAAAAGGAGGTCATATTTGACTTAGGTAAAAATTTAGCTTTCTGTTTGAGGACATTTGGAGTAGAATGCATTGAAATTACTATTTTTGCCCTTATTACAATTATTCATGAATTGATGGAAATACATATCAGAAAAATTTAGAAATATTTATAGTGTTGTATAATTGTATTATTAGTCTTGTATAATTATCTCAAAATTTATGAATGTACTGATAATTTTGAAATTATTATAATGGCATTTTGGTAAATATTTAAGAATGAGATTTGTTAGTCCATTACACTATAGATGTTGATGAAACTCTGCCATTAGTCTTAAATTAATGTCTTATATGCTCTGTAATATTTCTGGAATTTTGGCTTATATATTCCTTGTACTTCATTTAGAAAATGGAAATTATGTAGATTTGGTATTAAATAAGGAATTGGTATAAATAATCAAGGGAAAATTGTGAAACCCTGTGGACAGAAATATTTTGTCAATATACAACTCAGGAAAAATTACCTAGGTAAATGGATTTTAAATTATACTACTTCATGTGTAAAGTGACCTAGGAATTAGTTTAAAGGATTTAATTAGAGGCCTTAATGACCTAGGAAAATTATAAAAATCAACACACTCATTTCATTAGTCTGTACCACCCTAGGATAAATGATTAAGGGTTGGTGGCCCAAGGAATTTGAAGTTCGATTTCCGGGGTGGTATTAGGTCATGGGATGCGCATAGTAAAAGTAGCTTATGTTATAGACCCACCGGGAGATAAATCTACAATGGAACTGGGGATTACAATTGGAAGTATAACCCTAGTGGTTAGTGTTGTATTAGTTATGAGAGTAAAAGTGCAAGTCATTGGGTATAACTGGAATGAAGGTCGGCGGAAGACCGTCGCCCTCCCGATAAATAACATAAGTCATTAGGGTCGACAAAGATTAATAATGAGAGTTGAGTGTGGATCATGGGTAGACATCAACTAAAAGTAATTATCCTTGCGAAAGGAAACATTGGGCTTGTCATCCCATCTTGGTTCCTAGTGCCTTCGAGACCCCTTCAATGGGCATACCTTGGGCAGTCCTTGGATTAACCCTAATTCATTCAGTATAATAACCGGTAGGCAAGAGTAGCCTAATAGGCTAGATAAACTTTACTTATTTTATCACGGTGCCGAGTTGGAGGGACTTGGAGTCTGTTGACTACTTGCTCACCCGTGCCGGATTGAAAGGAATTGGTATGGACATATGCTCACCCGTGCCGGGTTGGAGGGAGTTATGATATATGTTCTCACCCATGATGGGTTGGAGGGAACTGAAATTGATATTACATTCTCACCCATGATGGATTGGAGGGAATCAGGACAGGTTGGTCCTGCGAGCTGGAGACTCGAGAGATTTATATTCGGACAGGCTGGTCCTGCGAGCTGGAGGCTCGAGTTGAAATAATTACATGTGCATAAAGAAAATGGTGGTGGGTCATGCAGTACTGGGCCAATCGTCACACCGATGGCAGTACGGTGACTCGGGTGAGGTGTACGGGTGGAAGGGCCAGTATTTTGTTTAATACTGTGGTCAGGCAGACAATCCCCGAAGACGTGCACCCGACCTAAAAGACTAGCAGGTAGCTAGCAATAGTACGTAGAGACTCTAGAGTGCACTTGTCGGTGTACAGAGGCATACAGGAGAGGTCTTGGCTTGGTGGTTTTAACACCCGCCTAGAAAGCGGAAGCGCCTGTTCCGTTGCTGTCGTAGGCACAACGGCGGTACGTGAGAGTGATGCTAGCTCTTGAAAAGTGGGAACAAAAGGTCTGTGATCACGGATTCATTGTGTGTGAGTTGCACTTGCCTGTTACATTAACTGCATCATAATCATTCATTCATATTAGGGCATACGCCTCATAGATCCTTATCATATAAATTAGTATGGGCTCTTTTATATGATAAGTTATAATTCCTGGAAACCTTAACTTATAAATTTGTATGGGCATTTTTATAAGTTAAGGTACGTCTGTGATGATAGATAGCTTTACATTTCAGCTTACTTTATTTCCTGCTCTTACTTTCAATTCTTTTCTTTTACTAGTACTGCTCTTACTTACCTGTACTACATACTTAGAACTGCTAGAGTAGGATAACAATACCTATTACAACTGCTAGTTAACTCTTGTCACCTGCTTCCACTTTTGCTACCCCTTGTTGTCCTCCGCTTCGTCCTCTTGCTCGGTGCCTAAGAGCGACAGGGCGAGGTGTGGAGGAAACGGCTTAGTCTTTTTGACTAATGGTCGGTGACCATATTATTTTAGGAGCTTGAGGAGATGGACCAGCACGTCGAGGAGGTAAGACTTGAGGAGCAGATGTTGATACCTACTACAACTACTACTACTACAGCGCGTCCTCAGGAGGGACGAGATGTCCATGATAGTTTAGACTTCCGCTCTTTGCTTTGTGAGTAGAGATTTAGTGATATAATGTAATGGGCATAAGCCCTTGTCTCTCTTTTATTGTTGTACTCATTATGGACTATGTTTATGTACCTTCATTTACTTATATGATATGTACCATGTGGCTGTGGACTATAGTTGTTTCTCTTTACTGCTATATATTACTTATGTTTCTCATATTGGCCGAACAGGTTTATGATCGTACTAGCCGGCAGGATCGACGTCTTGCGGTGCCGACTAACCTGTGAGTTAGTGCCACCGTAAGGGGGCGGTTCTAGGCATAAGATCAGGAGCTCCTTGATAAGGGGGAGGATCTTATACTAAAAGCTTACTTCCATTTGTGACCTCATTCATACTCTCCCGATTAAGTCCACCAACTACACCTTTCCCATACCAAGGTGCACATGTTTCCCTAATTCTACAGTTTTACTGTGTGCAGTTATATTAGACTATATGATGTGCAAAAATGTTGACCTTCCAAATAATCATCCAAATGCCCTAAGATTATTATTGAGGGTCTATCATGATACTATATTAATAAATAAAGAATATGGTAATTTTCCTACTTTATTTGGTATTTATTATATTTTCTGCAAAATCAGGTCACCTATGCTTTTTAACACCAAGTACACTTTTCTGACTAAGAATGGCCTTAGCAAAATTATGACAATTTGCTAACATCAAAATAACATAAAATGTAAAAAATTCCATTTTTACAAATTGTTTTTGACCTCCAACAAATATTTCAATAAATAATACAAATATTAGGATAAATAGGGAAAAATAGAACCAACCATCCAAAAATTATGAGAAAATTACTAGATGATAAATATGACCAGGAAAGGCTAATGACAAAGAATTTTAATTTTCTAACTCCAATTGGTCACATAGATAAATTATTTAAAAATATTCAACTAAGGGCAATTTGTGAAGGATTCTATATGAAAATTCTTCCAATATTTTTATAAAAATTCACAAAGCATGACTAAGTCCTACATTGTTGCCTGACCATCTTTTATCATTTTACAGTAATCAAATAACCCTAAAATAATTATCTTGTGATTGAATCAAACTTATGGTTTGTGAATGAAGTACTAAAATTATCTATCCAAAAATTCACAATAAAATTTTTAGGGAACAACATCATCTAAATGAGTTTACTTCCTAAATTTTATGAGCATTCAAGGTCATTTAAGCATGTACATAAATATTGAATCAAAGTGCCCTAACCTATCCATTACTATTTTAAAGAGGGTGTAAGTTCCTAAAAACCCTAAAACCATTTACCTTAGCTTATTTTCACTCTAAGAACTCATCAACCAAGTTCCAAGACAATCCAAGGACATATGATCCCATGTGCTTCAATAGGCTCCAAATCTCAACCCTAGGGCTTACACTAGGGTCTTAGGGTATCGCCACCCCAAACCTCCCTAAATCTCTTATGGGGGTGTTTTAGATGACTTATAGTTAGTGGCCCAAGTATCAATCCTTTTGGATGAGGATTGGCCACACAACCCATCAAATACACACTTGCCTTCATTTACCTTTTAGGGACCAAACTTTGGTAACACCAAAACCTACTCAAACTAACCCCAAATGGACAGAGATTTTTGCCAGAGTCATGTCATGACTTTAATGGTCAACCACCAAAATATTGGATGGTTTGGAGGTCATTAGACCCCTTAATTAAATCATATATGATTTATTAAATGTTTTCTAAAACTATAGAAAAATGTTTTCCAAAATTTACCTTTTTGTATATGTCTGAGATATAGATTACACTAACCTATGATCCAAATTTCAAAATATTTAGATGAGTAGATTAATGGCGGCACACAAATTTGTCTTTGGTTAACCCTAGGTATAGCCTGCATCATATTGAGTGTTGTGCTTAGACCACTTACCCAAATGGTTCCAAATAAATTTCCAAATAAACTAGACCTCTAGGGCTATAAATTTTATGTTAACCATTTTTCCAGTAAAGGCATCTAAGTATTTTTAATATTTTATTTAAAACACTGCAATAAATATGACAGAAATGAAATGAAATGAAATATTTATTAATCCCTAACTAAACATCCGGCAGCACGAATCTTGGCGTAGGATGGATGGCAACCCTTTATCGTCCCCAGCGCGCCAACGGTTCAGATTGCCCCATCTTGGGCCTTCTTTGCCCGAGATTTCCCGGCCACCCGACCACCTCCCTGGAAGGCCACCGCCACCACCACCTCCGTTGAGGTGGTGGCTATCGCTGGGTGGCGGCAAGGCCGTTTCTGGAGAACCCGCAATCTCCTTTTTCTCATGGAAATTCTCCAAATTTTCTCACTGGATCGGGCTCAATTGAACCCGATTTCTCTCCTAATTGATCTAAGATACTAGCACAAGGGGAGAGGAGGAGAAGTGGACCTTGTTTGGGGTTCGACGACAATGGCGGTCGACCATGACATTTCTCCACTTAGCGAGCTTGCCCAATTTCTCGATCCTCCACCAAAACCATTAATCCAATACCTCATTTTGACTGCCAAGAACCTTTTGAAGGTGATGGGTTGGCCAAAAGTGGGAATAGGGGGCTATATATGGGGGATTTATATTTTTCCATGGAGGGGAGGTGAAGGGGTGGTCGGACATGGTGGTTGGGCTCTCCCCATTAGTGTTAGCTGGCTAGAATTGATGGTATTATCATCCCAAGATTCAAGGGAGATGAATGGGGGAAATGGGGAGATGAATGGGGTGGCCCATGGTCTCCCTCCATAACTCTTCTTTCTCTTTCTTCTTTCTCTCTATTCCATTAAAGGGGAACTTGAGGTTTCTCTCTCCTAGTCACTACCTCCAGATTTTTAGTGACATTCTATGTAAATATCAGCCTCCTAAAACTAGTGGGCCACTCAACTTGGGCTTAGCCTAAGTGAATTAGGCTAGGTTGGGTCAACTTGAGCTAATTTTATCCAATTTAGAGTTTAGTTGGCTTTAGTAAATTTGACCTTTTGAGTTGACCCCAATGAGTGGTTAGTGACCAATTGGGTCTCTTAAGGGTTAGGAAGGCTCAGGTGGGGTCAAGGAGTCAAGGTGAAGGTCCACTGGCCCTAGATAGGCCACTTTGACCATTTTAGGGTTAGGGTTGACTTTGGTCAACTTGATCACTTTAGTTGACCCCAATGAGTTCTAAGTGCTCCAAGGGATCCCCTAATGGGTTAGGGGTGTTGTGGTGGGGTAAAAGAGTTAAGGTGAGGCCTTAAAGTCAAACCCTTGGTTAGATAATTGAAATGTGTTATTTGTAGACCATGGTGATCTTCACCTTCATGCCTAAGTTCACATGGTCTTTTTGAGCTTCCTAGGGTTTTGTCATGACCTAGTCATAACAAAACCACTCTTAGAGGTCTAGTTGTTTGAGGGATGTTACAGAAGATAGGAATATCAGCAGTAGAGAATTCAGCCCAATGATCACTATCAGTCTGTTCTTCTAGAGGAGGAACAGGAACATTATCATATGTATATTATTCTAGTCCTAATGATCCCCTGATGATATTGGTGACCCAAACAGTATTTTCAGTGTTTTCTTTGATCATTGCTTTCTCCCACTTTATGACTTCTTCACACATAGCTATAGTCTTGGAGTTTTTGGCAAGAAAGATCATTTCATCCAGAAAATTTACCCCTTTGGTAACATGATTTTTAACCTCCAACATGTGATCATCTAGAATCTATGTGCAAACATCCATCCTTTTCTCTAGAGTGATCTTGTGTGTTTCCATCAAATTATTTTGCACATTGTGCACCATTTTCATATTGCCAAAGGTGATGTTTTGATTCTCTATTATATCATTTTGCTTTTATCTGATCTCCTCAAATTTGTTTTCAATGTATGTCACAGCAGGAGAGGCTCTTTTGAAGAATGCAATTGTGTTAGCCCTGAGAAAGTTATCCTCAAATAAGATAAACTTGATCTCAGTAGATAGATCTTATCTTAATACTTTTATAGAATCATCAACATAATGCTCTAGCTATCTCCTTTGTTCATCTAGAAGTTCTTTCAGTTGTGCTAGGAATGTTGAAGACATAGCATCAGTTTGATGAGATGCCCCTTGGAAGCAGACATCCTCATCCTCTTTCCTTGTATATTCCCTTATTTCTAAGTCAGCCCTCATGAATTCAGATAAGTGATCATCAATATCAGCCTTTGGCTCACCATCCTTAGATATGTCAATGACATTTTCAGTTGCCTGAGCAGGGAGCTCTGTTAGAATCTCCCCCTCAACTTCTACACTTTCCATATTAACTTGCCGGTCTTCATCGACTGTGATGGGAGCACCTTCTTTCACTGTAACAGGAATCTTCTCTCCCTCAGCTTGAGTACAGAAGGGAAGCAACTTAGGACCATCTAGAATCTGATTTATCCTTCTCTGCAAATTTTCCCAGGAGTCAAACTTGTCCTTTAATGATTGTACCCCTCAGAAGGTGCATCCAACATGATAGTCTCCCCCACAATCTCAGAATGGATTCCATCCACCACATCACCAGCTAGTTTGTGAGTTGTGTTGGGGCCATTGCCCACAATTTCCTAGATTTGAAGAATTCAAATATGTCAATGAGCATACACAATGGTATATTTAATACATATTCAAGTTCATATATGCTGATAGAATTGATTTCAAGATAACCCAAACACCTAGAGGGGGGGGGGGGTGAATAGGTTCTTTTCTTTTTTATTACTTAAGGCAAGATAAATATTCAGATCTTATATAGAATCTAACTATTCCATAGCAATCACAGCACAGAATCCACAATCACACATACATCACAGATTGCACACAGGTTTATAGTGGTTCCCCAAGGTCTGGGTACATCCACTTTCCCCCTTCACCTATCTAGCAGTGTGCTAGATTAAGCCTAACTTCTTCCTTCTTCTCAGATCCACAGATCTTACAGCTCAGAACCCTGAAAGGTTCCTACAACTCAGAACCCTATAAGGTTCCTACAACTCAGAGTGAAACCACACTCCTACAGCTCAGGCTAACAGCCCTATCTCAGCCTTCCCACAAGGCCTACAACTCAGAGAAAAATTTCTCCTACACTCAGGCTCAAAAGCCCTACCACTCAAAGATCTATATCTCCTACACTCAACCTTTATAATATAGGCTTACAACTCAGATCTATAAAAAGATCCTAAAAAATTTGATAAGTGTTTAGATGGACTCTTACCCTTGTTTAGAGAGAAGGGATAAAAGGTTTCTTGATCAGCTTCTTGATAAAACTGATGACTGAAATAAACCTGTTCTTAGCTTTCTTCAAAGCTTCTTGAATCTGAACTCAGTAGGGTTAATCTCCTTTGAAGTTGGCTGGCTTCCAGCTTCCTTCTTAGAATCCAGAAATAGGTCTGAATCCTTCTTAGCAAATTAGTTCAAGATCTGCTTCTTAAGAGACTTGTAAATGTCTCCTTCTTTACTTCAACAGTTGGAGATCTCTCTCTCTCTCTCTCCAGAACTTCTGAAGTTTCTTCAGAATATTTGCTTGAATTCTCCTTAGATCTTCTCACGAAAATCTTCTTTAGTGTGACATGCACTTTCTTGATCAATGATCAATACTTCAATAGATGTTTCTGTTGTTATTATTGTTGTTCACCTTCCTCTTTTTGATTTGACAGAATCCATCTATATATAGACTTCATCCATGGTAACCAGCTGATCCAGTTTCTAACCAACTTCTGACAAGTCTGACAGCTTCAGTAAACTTTTTGAAATACACAGCTGTCAAGTCTCCAGTCAGTTCTTGAACCTTTGTCTTTGTCAGCAAAGCATCGAGACTGATTGTCATTATGTGTCAACACAAGTAGATTAAGTGTTGACACAAGCTTTTGTGATGTCGACATAACTCCTTTGGTGTCGACACTGCTTCTTGACACTGCATCTGTATAATGTGTCGACACTGCCTCTTTGTGTCGACACAGACACTTCTTTACTTCACATCAATCAGCATTGTTGAAACACTGTTGTGTGTCAACACAAGTCCTGTGTGTCGACACAGTTGATATAGTCTCAGAATTTGTGTGTCGACAGTACCTCCAGGTGTCGACACAATTGATGTCAACTAATATTTCTGTGTGTCAACACTGCCTCCCGGTGTCGACACAGTTGTTGTCGACTAATATTTCTGTGTGACGACACTGCCTCCCAGTGTCGACACAGTTGATGTCGATTAATAAATTCTCTGTGTTGACACAGTTGCTTTAGGTGTCGACACAGCTTTTCCAAGTGTCGACACAGACTTCCTTAAGTGTCAACACATGGACTTAGAAACTTTTGTTGCATTTTAGCCAATACTTAACATGCGCATATAAACTCAAAATAACATCAAATACACCTTGATGTATATCATTGAGCTAAGTGAGGCTTCTCAAAATTAGGTACACATTTTACAATGTACCCAACAATCTCCCCCTATTTGGAGAAGTCATAACCCTTTAGTCAATGATATACACCACTTATAATAAACAAATATGATGATGTATATAAATGATAAAGGACAGGAAAACTTATAAACAAAACATATAACCAAATCACATCACAGAATAAGAATGCAACTTGAATGAACATGAAACATTGTTTTACTTAAATTATCCAAAAGTTTCTTAACAACTGTTTACATAGATTTCTTTTAAAACTAAAAATTATATTGTTCTTGCAAAATTTAGTAAATCTATCCTAAGGCTGATCAGGCTCCCTAATGATTATGCCTTTTCCTGGCTTAATTTGAGCTTGCACAGGAGGTTCTGCATCATCAATAGGCTTCTTTCCTTTCAACTCTGCCTTTTTCTGAACTTCAGCCTTAATCCTTTGCCTTTCAAAATAATGAAAAGGCTTAGGAAAGTACTTGCTAGGCTCCTGAGCATTAGGAGGTAGCTTCCCAATTTTAGCCTTTCTTCTATGTTGCACAATGGCTTCTTGTCTTGCCTCATACTTCTGCCATTCCTGTTCATTATACCACTTTCCCCTTTCATGAACTTGATCTTTCACAGCTTTCCAGGCAGTCAAAATTAAATTTCTTGAAGTGGGGCTCCACAGCTCAAAATCAGGCTTTAACTCAGCCTGTTCTCTGAATTTTTTCTTTGAAAGTTGAGCTTCCTGCTGAGCTTTCAAGGCAGCTTCTGGCATTTCAACTTTCTCTATAATGATATTTTCAACATCCTGTGGAGGACTGTACATTGTTTGAACCTATTGTTGAATCATATCAAAATCTACTGGAGGGTAGATGACCTGAGCAACTTCAGGTTGATTACCTCCAACATAAGAAGGTTGCACACCAGATTCAGTAACATGGTCATCATCAAAAAGGGGTGGATATCCCAGAGTGGCTATGATGCTATTAGATATCCATTTGGCATGATTTGAGCCTGCATTGACTAACACTCTCTACCCCTTTATGGCTTCTCTTACAATGTGATCTCTTAAGTCATCTTTTTGAAATCTTATTTGGCCATCAAGAAAATTGACACCATCTTTATAAAATGATTTAATCTTAAGAAGCTGATCAGAGATTGTTTTCTGATAAGTATTAATGGTTGTCTTAAATGAATCCAAGGCTTCCTGTAGCTTCTGATCAAATTCCTCTTTCTCCTTAGCCCTTGCTTTAGTCATTTCAATAACTGTTTTCATTACTTCAGTGACTATCTCATTGTGAGATTCAGTCAGATTGTCATTCATTCTAATCTAATTTTCAAGGACATAGTCTTGTTTGACAACAATATCATCCACTTGTTTCTTGACTTCGGCTTGTTGCTTAGCCAGAAATACTACAACATTGCCCCCCTTGTGGAAGCAATCTGTCATCTCTTTCTTATGAAGATTTACTTCAAACCTTATGGATTTAATATCCTGAGCCAAATCAAATTGAAGTGATTTATGGCTTTCATCCACATACTTCTCAAGAGCCATTCTCTGCTCATCCTATTTAACTTGCAAAGCAACCATTAATGAGCTATAATCAGCCTCTAGGGAAGGTTGTGAAGTAGGAGTTTGCAATACCTTCTTATAGCTCTGTCTTCTTCTCTTAAATACCATCAGTTTCCTTTTCTTAGCATTTCTGATCTCTTCATCTTCTGAAGTAGATGAACTGGGGATGTCTACTCTTTCCTTAAGACTAGGAGGCAGTTCCTTCTCAGTCCTATGTTGCTCCCCCTCAATGTTAACCTACTCCCCCTCAATGTTAGCCTGCTCCTCCTTATCTACTGCTCCCTCTATGTCAGGAAACAATTCTTCCAGAGTGAACTCTTGTTGAGTGTGAACAGGTGATACTGCTTTCTCAGGAGAACCAGCAACTACAGATGTATCCTCCATGATCACATCTAGTGCTGGACTGTTGATTTGAGGTCTCTCATGAATAGATTGTGAATCCATTTCACTTGCCAAGTGAATTCTCTCTTCCCCTTGTACCTGTGCAGTAATTGTCACCCCCTGCACTTGTGCATTCTCAGTCAGGTCCTATACTTGTACACTATCTATCTCCCACTGCACATGTGCATGATCAGTTGTGTCCTGTGCAGGTTATCTCTCAGCAGCTTCTTGGCTTGCTATATCAGGTATGTCCTTGGTGAGGACCCTATCCCATCTGGAGATGATCCTGATGTCCATTTTTCTCATATGATTAATTTTAGATCCAGGGATTCGGTGCATGACTTCTAGAATGGCTCCAGCCAAGTATAGACTCATTATTCTAGCCAAATTAGGCTTCTTGATGCCTTCCTTAATCTTTTCAAACAGTGCTACAGACAATCTGTGTTTAGTTTAAACATTATCCTTGTTATGAGGCTGAACATATATGCTGAAATCCTATCATACCCCCTGGCTTACACAGAATAACCTTTCCTACTACTTCTAAAAGGAATTTGCTTTGCTGATTCATCCCTTTCCTGGTTATAACTATTCAAATCTTTATGGTACGATCTAATCCATACCATTGTAGTGCCTCCCTTGTTCTTGATACTGGTACTTCTTCTTCATCCTGATTTCTTGGAAGATGAAGAATTTTTCTCAAACTTTTCAATGTCACTTTGACTCTTGCTTCATGAACAGTTGATTTAATTTTAAATCCAGTTGAGTCTACTGTTGCTGCAGCAAAGAACTCAAAAACCTCCTTCTTCCAAATCTTGGTTGGTTCGGATATCAGAAACTCCAAACCACTTTCAGCAAACAGTGTAATGACCCCTTTAATCTTTGACTCCGCGGCATCAAAGGCATGGCGAACCACCTCATATCCTTCGTTAATATTATCTTCAATCTTTGGCGCCATTGGGATGGTGAGAAAACTTGGATTGAGAGAAGAGAGTTTGTCGACACAAGGGTTTAGTCTCGAAAATCTGGAGAGCATGTCGACAGAATATGTTCTTGACCTATTTATACCCTTCTAAACAAAGAAGGTCAAAAGGCGGGAAAAAATTGTCTAAAAGTGTTGACACTGTTGAAATGTGTCGACACATACTTCTAATGTCTCGACAACGGCGTTGACAACTATGTGTCGACACCAATTGATGATATGTCGATACTAGACATACTTAGTAGTTCATCAGAAATTCTGTGTCGACTCTTATTGCAAGTGTCGACAAAATTTCTAGATGTGTCGACACCATTACTCTGGTTGTGTCGACACTACTAACTGAAGTGTCGACACCACTTCTCTGGATGTGTCGACATAGATTTACTGAAGTGTCGACAACACTTCTCTGAATGTGTCGACACAGATTTACTTAGCCAAATTTGTTAGACTAATCAATGTTCAACATTCCTAATTCAATTTTAAATTTATTGAATTTAGTTTGATCTAAAGGCTTAATAAATACATCTGCAATTTGATAATCTGTTTTGACAAATTCTAGTGAGATGTCCTCTTTCTCTACATGTTCTCTAAGAAAATGGTATTTTATTTCTATATGCGTAGTCCTACTATGTGAAACAAGATTATTAGCAATAGAGATAGCACTAGTAGAATCACAAAACATAGGTGTTCTACTTACCTGAATACCATAGTCTTCTAGCTGGTGATTAATCCATAACAGTTGTGCACAACAACTTCCTGCTGCCACATATTCAGACTCAGCTGTGGAAATTGCCACACTAGTCTGTTTCTTACTGCTCCAAGACACCAATCTTCCTCCTAGAAATTGACAGGTGCCTGTTGTGCTTTTTCTATCTTCTTTGCAACCTGCAAAGTCTACATCTGAATAGCCTGTCAGTAGAAAATCTCCATTCCTAGGGTACCAAAGGCCTAGATTAGGTGTGCCCTTTCGATATCTCAAAATCCTTTTTACTGCAGTGTAATGAGATTCTTTAGGGCATGATTGGTACCTATCATAGACACATGTTGTATACATAATGTCTAGTCTACTAGCAGTTAGATATAGAAGAGAGCCAATGATTCCTCTATAAAAAGACACATCTACAGGTTTACTTGCATCATCTTTGTATATAGGCATACTTGTTCCCATAGGAGTTCTCATGGTGGAGGATGATTCCATACCATACTTCTTAATTAACTCCTTGGTGAACTTAGACTGGGATATGGACAAGACATCATCAGTCTGTCTTACTTGAAGGCCCAAGAAGAACTTAAGTTCCCTCATGCTGCTCATCTCAAACTTCCCTTGCATAAGTTTAGCAAACTTCTTGCAAAGGTTGTTTTCTGTAGACCCAAATATTATGTCATCTACATAAATCTTGACTAAGATTATCTTACCTTTGGATTCCCTTAGGAATAGAGTTTTGTCTATTTTCCCCCTTGAGAATTTGTTCTCAATAAGGAAAGTAGACAGGGTTTCATACCAAGCCCTTGGGGATTGCTTTAACCCATATAAAGCTTTCCTAATGATGTAGTGCCACAGCTACTTGATGATGACCCGGTTCAGAGGCACTACGACATAAAGATCGGAGTTGTCGTGATTACGCTGAAGGAAGTGCACGTTACAACCTCCGCCCGCGGCATGCTAAAACCGTCATGAAAAAATTAGCCTAATTTTTTTTATTTCATGCACTTTATTTACTATTTTGAGAATA
This sequence comes from Platanthera zijinensis, assembly GCA_039513925.1. NCBI lineage: Eukaryota > Viridiplantae > Streptophyta > Magnoliopsida > Asparagales > Orchidaceae > Platanthera > Platanthera zijinensis. The sequence goes on from CM077097.1 coordinate 2,992,421, forward strand.
TAAAATTATCCTATGCTTAAGTGATAATTTTATATTCATGGCATGTGTTATTTTTTCATTTGGAACAATATTTTATTTTGGGTGTGCATTTAGCCTTTTGGATGGATGAGATTACATCTCCATCATGAAGGGCTAAGAGTTATTGTAAACTCCTATTTAAGGAGGTATTTAAGAGGAATAATATCATTGAAGATTTGAAAACCTAAATCCCCCCCTTTTGAGAATTTCGGCCAAGCCCTCTCAAAACCGCCGCCCCTCTTGTGTGGTGTGAAGCCGCCGCCCCTCTTGCTTCTTCCATCTGCCTTGGTGCGACTCCGGCACGGCTTCCTTGTGTGCGACTCCGTGGAAGAAGGTTGCAAACCGTTCGGTGTGACATCGGCGGATCCGTGGAGAGAGTGATTCTCCCACCTTATCTTTGTGTGGAACTTTCATCTCGGTTGGGTAATCTCTTTTCTTTGTGTGATTCTTGCTTTAGTTTGTGGAGGTTTTTCATGCACCGTTTTTTCCGTGATTTTTAAATCCGTCGCTTGCAAAATCTAAATTTGGAAGTGTTGTTATTGAATCTCTTGTTGTCCGGAACGGGAAGATCCGTCTCGGGAGTGCAACGTGGCCTAGCCTCGATTTTCTCTTCCGTTCGGCACACCTTATGTGCCAATAAGGGAATTAATCACGACTCGAATTTCGATCGCTCTTAAAGGTTTTCTGCCGCTCCGAAATAAATTATTGTTGTGCTTGAAACAGCTATATTGAAATGAATAGATGCTTGTGTAGGTGCGGTGAGTTGTGTGCTTGTTGGAGAGGTAGGTCTTAAGGACGTTGTATTGAGTCCGGCTTACGGTGAGTTGTGTTCTTGTTGGAGAGGTAGGTCCTAAGGACGTGGTATCGAGTCCCGGATTTTGGGAACCAACCGACCCCTTTTTGTTCTCTTTTGGTCGGCGTTCCCTCTTTTTATTTCTTGTTTGGTAACGTTTAGGTGTCCGTATTGTAGTCACGTCCAAATCACGATCGTCTCTACATTAATTTGGTATCAGGGTCACTACGCCTTCGAATGCCCAACGAAAACTAAAGCCATAGCCTTGTTAGAGTCGACGACCGATCTTGCGGATTATGTTTATGAGGATGCTTAGGATAGCGACCCAGAAGGGGTCCCAAGTGACTTAGAGGACGATCACCCCCTTATGGTGATGCGTTGTATCTTGACCACTCCACGTCCATTAGATGATTGAAAGAGGACGAACATATTTTCTCTGATTTTTAAGAGTGGCGAGAAGCTTTGCAAGCTGATTGTTGATAGTAATAGTTATGTGAATATCGTCTCTGAGAACGTTGTCGTACGTATGTCCTTGACCACGGAGCCACACCCGACCCCATATAAGGTCGCCTGGATCAACAAGATCTCCGCACCCGTTACCAAGCGATGCCTTGTCCCACTCTCATTCAAATCCTACATTGATGAGGTGTGGTGTGATGTCCTTTTGATGGATGCTTGTCATGTGTTGTTAGGACGCCCTTGGCTATACGACCGTGATGTTACACATTTTGGTAGAGCCAACACTTATGAATTCAAATTCAATGGCAAAACAATCACTTTGAGGCCGACCATCCCAAAGGAGCCCGTAGTCTTAGCTAAGGACACTACTATTCCGGTAGAATGGAAAACGTTGAATCTAGTTGGGAGGATAGAGTTTGAGAGAGATCCGTTCTTTGATGGAATTATGTATGTGTTAGTCCTATTAAGTGCGAAGCCCGATTCTAGTATTTTGGATGAGCTACCTAGTGAGTTACGGGTACTGTTGGAGGAGTATAGGGACATGTACCCGGATGAGTTGCCTCCCAAGTTACCCCCGCTTAGGAATATCCAGCATGTGATAGATCTCATCCCGGGGACTTCCTTGCCAAATCAGCCCCACTATCGACTCCACCCCACAGCTCACCTGGAGTTGCAGTCCCAGATAAAGGGTTTGCTACAAAAAGGTTTTATTAGGACTAGTATGAGCCCATGTGCTGTGCCAGCCCTCCTTGCCCCCAAGAAGGATGGCACGTGGAGGATATGCATTGATAGCCGGGCTATCAACAAAATCACCATCAAGTATAGGTTCCCCATTCCCCGCCTAGATGATTTGTTGGATGTCTTGTCTGGAGCCACCGTATTCTCCAAATTGGATCTTCGGAGTGGCTATCACCAGATTAGGATACGAGACGGCGACGAGTGGAAGACGGCGTTTAAGTCGAAGGATTGTCTGTACGAATGGCTTGTGATTCCCTTTGGGTTATCCAATGCCCCTAGTACCTTCTCCCGGATGATGACACATGTCTTTCAGCCATTCATGGGGAAGTTCATTGTCGTCTACTTTGACGATATTCTGATTTATAGCACCTCTACTACCGAGCACATCTCCCACATGAGAGTGATCCTTTCCACCCTGCGGAAGGAGACTTTATTTCTCAATATTAATAAATGCACTTTCTATGCCTCGGAGGTTGAGTTTTTAGGCTATATAGTCGGCTCTAAGGGTATTCGAGTTGACCCGGGCAAGGTTCAGGTCATTAAAGACTGGCATGTGCCAACCACCCTACGTGAGGTGCGTAGCTTCCATGGGTTAGCCACGTTTTATCGTCGTTTCATACGAGACTTTAGTAGTATTATGGCGCCTATCACAGACTGTATGAAGAAGGGAGAGTTTACGTGGACGAAGTCCGCCACCTATGCTTTTGAGCGAATAAAGGAGCTTATGACTGAGGCACCTGTCTTACGTCTACCTGACTTTACTAAAGTCTTTGAGCTCACATGTGATTCGTCTGGGGTAGGGATTGGAGGAGTCTTGAGCCACGAGGGCCATCCCGTTAGTTACTTTAGCGAGAAGTTGTCCGGCCCTAAGCTGAACTATTCAAATTACGATAGGGAATTTTATGCTGTAGTCCGATGTCTACACCATTGGAGGCACTATCTCCTCCCTAAGGAGTTTGTGATCCTCTCCGATCATGAGGCTTTACGTTTCATCAACGGCCAGCATAAGATCTGCCCACGACACACTAAGTGGGTAGCTTTCTTACAAGGTTACACGTTTAATCTCAAGCACCTTAAGGGAGCTGACAACCGATTCGCGGACGCTCTTAGTCGCTTAACCTTGTTAGTCACCACTATGGAGGTTAATGTGGTAGGATTCGAGCGCGTCAAAGATGTGTACGCCATGTGCCCCGATTTCCAGGACGCATATTTGTCAGCCCAAGATAGCTCCCCCCACGAACATATCGGCTTTCGTCATTAAGGACGGCTATCTATTTAGACTTGGAAAGTTATGTATTCTGCAGTCGTCATTACGTCTCCATATCATCTGGGAAATGCATGGCGGAGGGTTGAGTTGTCATTTCGGTAGGGATAAGACCTTTACGTTAGTTGAAGAAAAATTCTATTGGCCTAAACTTAAGGCAATGGTGGGACGAGTGGTGAGTAGTTGTCGTACTTGTCAATTATCTAAGGGCACCAAAACCAATGTTGGTTTATATACGTCGTTGCCTATTCCTTCCACCCTATGGGAAGATGTGAGCATGGACTTTGTCTTAGGCTTACCCACTACTTTATGACGTCACGATTCTATTTTAGTAGTTGTGGATAGGTTCTCAAAAATGGAATATTTCATCCTGTGCACTAGAACTAACGATGCGTCTCATATAGCCAAATTATATTTTAAAGAAGTAGTTTGTCACCGGGGAGTGCCGAAGACAATAGTCTCGGATCGTTATGTTAAGTACACTAATTATTTCTGGAAGACACTTTGGGTCTTAATGGGTACCAAGCTATTATTTTCTTCTGCCTATCACCCCCAGACTGACGGGCAAACAGAGGTGGTTAATCGAAGCTTGGGTAGTCTTCTTATATGCCTAGTGAGCGATCACAAAGGCACGTGGGATATTATTCTTCCACACACCCAGTTAGCTTATAATAATTCCAAAAATCGGTCTACTGGTCTGTCACCAAACGAAATTGTCCATGGATACAAGGCCCCTGTGCCTATTAACTTGGTACCATTGCCCCCAACATACAAGACAAGTCAGTTTGCACAATCCTTCACCCAACATATTCATGACTTACATGCACGTATACGAGCTACCTTGACTGCTCAATACGAGTCTGATCAGTCGCACGCTAATTTACATAGGAGGTTGTCGCACTTTAAAGTTGGCGATTTGGTCCTAGTCCGCTTAGTTCCCGAATGCTTGCCATCTGGCACAATTAAGAAGTTGGCACCGAAGCGCGCCAGCCCTTTTCGGATTATCAAGAAACTAGGTGACAATGCTTTCATTTTGGATTTGCCGGCTGATTGGGGTATCTCCCCTATTTTTAATGTCTCGGATTTGACGTTGTTTGTTTTACCTCCACCTGAGTTTCATTCTCAGTCGTCTTCTCCCTCCACTAAAAATTCTGATGGGTTGGGGAGTGGTAGTTCGGATGATCTCTCTCCTTCGGTCCCCGCAGGTAAAACATCGGATGGTACGTTGCCTTCTTTTACTCCTACTGCTGACATGTTTCCCAGGTTCCCCAGGATATTTATCACTCCAGATATGATACTCGTTGCGGAACCATTCACTACTCCGGATGGTACTACTTACCGCTTCCTTGTCTATTGGCGTGACCGCACCCCTTCGGACGACTCTTGGGTACTCGCGACAGAGCTTCAACGTTTGGATTCCGAGCTTCTCCGCCGCAATCTCTCCACTCACGCATCAGAGATACGTGATTTTGAGTGGGGGAGGATTGATGCAGCGCCACCGCTACTTGATGATGACCCAGTTGCCGAGGCGCTACGACATAAAGATCTGAGACGCCGTGATGACACTGAGGAAGTGCACGTTACAATCTCCGCCCGCGGCGTGCTAAAACTGCCATGAAAAAATTAGCCTAATTTTCTTATTTCATGCACTTTATTTAATATTTTGATAATATAAAATTATCCTATGCTTAAGTGATAATTTTATATTCATGGCATGTGTTATTTTTTCATTTGGAACAATATTTTATTTTGGGTGTGCATTTAGCCTTTTGGATGGATGAGATTACATCTCCATCATGAAGGGCTAAGAGTTATTGTAAACTCCTATTTAAGGAGGTGTTTAAGAGGAATAATATAATTGAAGATTTGAAAACTTAAATCCCCCCTTTTGAGAATTTCGGCCAAGCCCTCTCAAAACCGCCGCCCCTCTTGTGTGGTGTGAAGCCGCCGCCCCTCTTGCTTCCTCCATCCGCCTTGGTGCGACTCCGGCGCGGCTTCCTTGTGTGCGACTCCGTGGAAGAAGGTTGCAAACCGTTCGGTGTGACGCCGGCGAATCCGTGGAGAGAGTGATTCTCCCACCTTATCTTTGTGTGGAACTTTCATCCTGGTTGGGTAATCTCTTTTCTTTGTGTGATTCTTGCTTTAGTTTGTGGAGGTTTTTCATGCACCATTTTTTCCGTGATTTTAAATCCGTCGCTTGCAAAATCTGAATTTGGAAGTGTTGTTATTGAATCTCTTGTTGTCCGGAACGAGAAGATCCGTCTCGGGAGTGCAACGTGGCCTAGCCTCGATTTGCTCTTCCGTTCGGCGCACCTTATGTGTCAACAAGGGAATTAATCACGACTCGAATTTCGATCGCTCTTAAAGGTTTTCCGCCGCTCCGAAATAAATTATTGCTGCGCTTGAAACGGCTATATTGAAATGAATAGATGCTTGTGTAGGTGCGGTGAGTTGTGTGCTTGTTGGAGAGGTAGGTCTTAAGGACGTTGTATCGAGTCCGGCTTACGGTGAGTTGTGTGCTTGTTGGAGAGGTAGGTCCTAAGGACGTGGTATCGAGTCCCGGATTTTGGGAACCAACCGACCCCTTTTCGTTCGCTTTTGGTCGGCATTCCCTCTTTTTATTTCTTGTTCGGTAACGTTTAGGTGTCCGTATTGTAGTCACGTCCTAATCACGGTCTTCTCTACATCACCTAAGTCTATAAACATAATCAGGTTTAAGAGAATCAACAAAACCTGAGGGCTGCTCTACATAGACTTCTTTTAGATTTCCATTTAGGAATGCTGATTTTATATCCATTTGGAATACCTTGAAGCCGTGATATGCTGCATAGGCAAGGAACATCCTAATTGCTTCCAGTCTTGCTACTGGGGCAAAGGTTTGATCAAAGTCAATACCCTCTTCCTGCCTGTATCCTTTTGCAACAAGTCATGCTTTGTTCTTCACAATGATCTCATTCTCATCCAGTTTGTTCCTAAAGATCCACTTTGTTCCTATGATGTTGTGGTATTTTGGTTTAGGAACTAACTTCTAGACCTTGCACCTTCTGAACTGATTCAGCTCCTCTTGCATGGCATCAATCCAATGTGGGTCTAGACTAGCTTCTTCAAATCTCTTTGGCTCCAGTTGAGATAGGAAGCTTGAGCAAAGCACTGTGTTCAAGTTCCTGCTTCTGGTTTGCACTCCATGTCTTAGATCACCAATTATCTGATTTGTTGGATGATCCTTTAAATGTCTAACAGCTAGAGGTAGATTATCTTCTAGTTGAACACCTCCAGTCTCTTCAATATGCTACACCTCTTGGTGTACATCTGCATCTAGAGAGTCTTGTACTCCCCCTGGACAATAGCCACCATTTTCCACTTCCTGCTCTTCAGTTGTTTCTTCTGTAATGGTAAGCTTGTCCATTTTCTCATTAATACCTGTAGAACTGCATGAGCTATAAGGCAACTCACTGTTAATCAGTCTTGTTTCATCAAATACAACATGTACAAACTCTTCTACAACTTGAGTAATCAATTTGTAGACTCTATAAGCCTTACTATTATTGTTATACCCAACAAATATCCCATCTTGGGATTTGGCAGCAAACTTAGTTAGATAAGACTTGTCATTGTTAAGGGCATAGCACTTGCAACCAAAGATCCTAAAATAGGATAAGTTTAGTTTTCTACCCTTCATGATCTCATAGGGAGTCTTTTTGTGGCTTTTGGTGATAGATGCCCTATTGATCACATGACAAGCAGTGTTTACTGCCTCAGCCCAGAAATATTCTAGGAGAGAAGTGTCACTCAATAGAGTTCTACCAGCCTCAATCAATGTTCTATTCTTCCTTTCAGTAATTCCATTTTGCTGTGGTGTTCTAGGTGAGGAGAATTCTTGAAAAATCCCAAATTCTTCACACAGTTTTGTAATACTCTCAGATTGAAATTCAGTGCCATGATCACTTCTGATTTTGACCACTGTACTGTCAAGTTCATTCTGAATTTGCTTGACAAAGCTGTATAAAACACTTGGGGTTTCTGATTTTTGTCTCTGAAAGAACACCCAGGAATATCTAGAATAGTCATCTACCACCACAAAAGTGTAGACCTTCCAACCTAGTGATGGCGCGTCCCCCCCGCCACTCATCGATGATGAAGACCCGGCTGCCGAGGCGCTGCAACATAAAGATCTGCGGCGTCGTGACGATGATGGAAGCCCGCGTTATAATCTCCGCCCGCGGCGTGACAAGGCCGCCAAGAAATATTGAACTTTTAATTCATGCACTTTTATTTTATATTAATAAATATAAAATTATTTCATGTTTGATGATAATTTTATATTTATTATAATGGTTGTATTTTAATTTTAGAACTCTTTATTTGATTTTGGTGTGTACTTAACCATACGGATGGATGAGATTTCATCTCCATCATGGATGGTTAAGATGTTTTTGTAACTCCTATTTAAGGAGGTCTTTATGAAGGAATGAGGAGATGAAAAATAACAAACCCTAACCCTTCCTAAATTGGAAATTTCGGCCATAGGAGTTCCTCCTTGCCTCCCCTCTTGGTGTGACTCCAAGGCCGCCGCCTCCCTCCATCCTCTTCGGTGCGACTCCGGCGAGACTTCCGTGGTGTGACTCCAAGGAAGAAGGGTTGCTTCTCCGTTCGGTGCGACGCCGGCGGAACCGTGGAGAGAGAGATTCTCCCACAAATCTATCTTGAGTGCATGCTTGATCTTGGTTGGGTAATCTCTTTCCTCTCTAGTGATTCTTCTAAGCATTTGTGGAGGTTTTGTCGAATCGTTTTATCCGTGATCTTAATTTTTCGTGCTTGCAAAAAATCTGAACTAAAAGTGTTGTTATTAAACCTCTTGCTAACCGGATTGGAACGATCCATGCCATGTTAACAAGGGAGTTAATCACCACTAAATCTGTCGTCGCCGCTTGAAGTTTATCACCGCTCCGCGAATATTGCCGCTGCGTTTTGCTAAAATCATTTGATGGAATAGATGCTTGTGTAGGTGCGGTGAGTTGTGTGCTTGTTGGAGAGGTAGGTCCTAAGGACGTGGTATCGAGTCCGCTAAACGGTGAGATGTGTGCTTGTTGGAGCTAGGTCCTAAGGACGTGGTATCGAGTCCCGAATCTTTGGGAGCCAACCGACCCCTTTTCGTTCGCTTTTGGTCGGAGCCCTCTCTTTCTTTATTTTTATGTTGCGTTGTCGCGGTGACCCCTACATCAATTTGGTATCAGAGGCGGTTTGTTTCAACTTCCACGTTGCAAACATCCTCGCTGCGATCTTTGTTGGTCGATCCGGTCGTTAGAGAAAATCTGAAATTTTCGGATTGGTCTGCGTTTAGTAAAAAAATCCTAAATTTTAAAAACTTGTCCAAAAAATCTGAAAAAAATTCTGTAGCTTCCTGCACTTATTTCCAGCAACTTTAAAACTGAAACTTTTTCGATTCGTCCTCGTTAGGTCAGCCTAAAAATTGGAAACGTCGTAATTCTGTCTAGGTGGTCTGCAAATAGCGGGCTAACATTCTCAGTTTTTGTCGAAAAATTCAGAAAAAAAAAAATTCTGAATATCCTACCCTTTAGTGTCATCCCTAAATCTATTTTCTGTCAAATTTTAGGGTCGTTTAAGTCCTTAGTTTTGCCCGCACTCGCATGCGCACTAGACTAGGCACAGAGTACACATTACCTTCAACATCTGGGATGGATGCGAATCAGCACAATGATCCCAACACCGAGGCCATAGCAGGTCTACGTACGGAGATGACTGAGCTTAGGACGATGTTAGAACAAATTTTACGGAATCAAGGTGGTCCACCGCCACCACCCGGTGACGTTGAAAGGCCCAACCGGCACCAACCGGTCACTGATTCGGATTCTGATGAGGGCTATCCCCGAGTGCCCCCTCGTGAACGCCGCCCCGAGCGTGGCTTCGAAATCACTAGAGCCATCAAGATTGATGCCCCCACCTACGATGGCATGGGAGACCCCCAAGTCTTCCTTAGCTGGGTAGTTGATATGGAATGTTACTACCAGTGGCACAATCTCACGGACATCCAAAAGGTCCAAGTTGCCCGCATGAAGTTGACTGATCGTGCGAAAACCTTTTGGCTGAATGAGGAAAGGAGGTTGGGAGCCGGAGAGGGAATCCCACCTATCGGATGGGCGGTGATGAAAAATTTGCTCACCGACCAATACGTTCCCGCTTACCACCGAACACAGATGTTCGATGAACTAGCCACCCTGCGGCAAGGTTCAAAGTCAGTAGCCGCGTATATGGGAGATTTGAAAGACCGAATGGTGCGTTGTGAACTTAGGGAACCCCCGGAGGTCACATTATCTAGGTTTCGTAAGGGGCTTCAACCCGATATCCAGCGGAAGCTCTTGCGCTATGGGCACACAGATCTGAATGCCACCTTCAATGCCGCCCTAGACATTGAAAAACATTTAGCCGCCAAGGCTCACTCCCGTACTTCCTACACGAAGACTAAGACCAATGTTGGAGCGTCTTCTTCCACCTATCCGGACAAGGGAAGGTCGAGAACCACCGAGTCTAAGTCCGTCGTGATCACCGCTAGGAACACTAGAAACCCCACGAGTGAGCGAGTGCCCATTGGGAAGGTTAGCAAGGCCAATACCACGTGCTATTCTTGCGGTGTTCAAGGCCACTATGCCTTTGAATGCCCAACTAAGACTAAGGCCGTTGCCCTCTTAGATATGGCAGCTGATTCTACGGATTACGTCTACGAGGCCGCCGAGGAGAGCGACCCGGAAGGGGTTCCAAGCGATATGGAAGACGATCACCACCTCATGGTGATGCGATGTATTCTGACCACTCCACGTCCGCTAGATGACTGGAGGAGGACGAGTATATTCTCCCTGATCTTTAAGAGTGGTGAAAAGTTGTGCAAACTCATTATAGATAGCGGTAGCTGTGTGAATGTCATCTCTGAGAACGCCGTGACACGTATGAATCTGACCACGGAACCACACCCAACACCCTACCAGGTAGCTTGGATTAGCAAGGTTACTGTCCCCGTTAGCAAGCGTTGCCTGGTTCCCCTTACCTTCAAATCTTACACGGATGAGGTCTGGTGTGACGTCCTCCCCATGGACGCGTGCCACGTGTTATTAGGCCGCCCTTGGCTTTATGACCGTGACGTCACACATTTCGGTCGAGCCAATACATATGAGTTCAAATTCAACGGCAAGACCATCACCCTGAGACCGACCGCTCCAAAGGAGCCAGTAGTTATGGCTAAGGACACCATCGTTCCGGTAGAGAGAAAGGCGTTGAGCCTAGTTGGTAAGAGAGAGTTTGTGAGAGATCCCTTTCTGGACGGAGTTATGTATGCGTTAGTTCTTATGAGTTCGAAGGGTGATTCGGAAACGTTGAGAGAGCTTCCTAGAGCGTTACGAGTGCTTCTGGACGAGTACAAAGATGTGTACCCAGAAGAGCTGCCTTCGGTGTTACCTCCACTGAGGAACATACAGCATGCGATAGACCTCATCCCAGGTTCATCCTTACCGAACCAACCCCACTATAGGCTTCATCCCGCGGCCCACAAAGAGCTACAGACTCAGATCGAGGATTTGATGAACAAAGGATTCATCAGGCCTAGCATGAGCCCTTGTGCGGTGCCAGCCCTTTTGGCCCCCAAAAAGGATGGTACGTGGCGGATGTGTGTTGATAGCCGCGCTATCAACAAGATCACCATAAAGTACCGATTTCCCATACCACGCCTAGATGACCTCCTAGATGTCTTGGCTGGCGCCACCATATTTTCTAAGCTAGATTTACGAAGCGGCTATCACCAGATAAGGATCCGCGAGGGAGATGAGTGGAAGACGGCGTTCAAATCCAAGGACGGGTTGTACGAGTGGCTTGTGATGCCCTTTGGGCTATCCAATGCCCCTAGCACCTTCTCCCGCATGATGACACACGTCTTTCAGCCATTCATGGGAAAGTTTGTGGTAGTTTACTTTGATGATATCTTAGTATATAGCACCACCACGATCGAGCACATCACCCACCTAAGAGAGGTTCTTTCCACCCTTCGGAAGGAAACTTTATTTCTTAATCTCAAGAAATGCACGTTCCATGTTACAGAAGTAGAGTTCTTAGGATACATTATTGGAGCGGAGGGCATTAGAGTTGACCCTAGCAAGGTCAAGGTCATTGAGGACTGGCCCGAGCCGACCACGATACGTGAGGTAAGAAGCTTCCATGGGTTGGCCACTTTCTACCGCCGCTTCATCAAAGACTTTAGTAGCATTATGGCCCCCATTAGTGACTGCATGAGAAAGGGTGAGTTTACTTGGACGAAGTCCGCCACCTTCGCTTTCCAACGCATCAAAAAGCTTATGACGGAGGCACCTGTCCTACGTCTACCAGACTTCTCCAAAGTCTTCGAGCTTACTTGTGACGCTTCGGGCGTGGGAATAGGAGGTGTCCTGAGTCAGGAGGGGCACCCTGTGAGTTTCTTTAGTGAAAAGTTGGCGGGCGCTAAATTAAATTATTCCAACTACGATAGGGAATTCTATGCAGTTATTAGATGCTTGCACCACTGGAGGCATTATCTCCTCTCTAAGGAGTTCGTGATCCTCTCCGATCATGAAGCGTTACGATTTATTAATGGCCAACACAAAATCAGCCCGCGTCACGCCAAGTGGGTATCCTTCCTACAGGGTTATACGTTTAATCTCAAGCACCTCAAGGGAGCGGACAATCGGGTTGCGGACGCTCTTAGTCGCCTAGCCCTTTTAGTCACCACTATGGAGGTTAACGTTGTTGGGTTCGAGCGCATCAAGGATGAGTACGCCACATGTCCGGATTTTCAGGATTCTTATCTCTCAGCCCAGGATAGTTCCCCCACCACTATTACCGCGTTCGTTATTAGGGATGGTTACCTATTTAGGCACGGGAAGTTGTGTATCCCGCAGTCCTCCTTACGTCTCCATATCATCTGGGAACTGCATAGTGGCGGGTTGAGTGGCCATTTCGGTAGAGATAAGACTATCACTCTGGTTGAGGAAAAGTTTTATTGGCCAAAGTTAAAGGCAATGGTAGGGCGAGTAGTGAGTAGTTGCCGTGCTTGCCAAGTCTCTAAGGGTACCAAAACCAACGTAGGGCTATATACACCATTGCCTATTCCGTCCACACCTTGGGAGGACGTGAGCATGGACTTTGTCTTGGGCTTACCCATCACTTTTCGTCGTCACGACTCCATCTTCGTAGTTGTGGATAGGTTCTCCAAAATGGCATATTTTATACCGTGTACTAGAACCAACGACGCGTCTCATATTGCAAAGCTATATTTTAAGGAAGTCGTTAGTCACCGGGGAGTGCCGAAGACAATAGTCTCGGATAGGGATGTTAAGTATACGAGCTATTTCTGGAAGACACTTTGGACCCTAATGGGTACCAAGCTATTGTTTTCCTCCGCCTATCATCCTCAAACCGATGGGCAAACTGAGGTGGTGAACCGGAGTCTAGGAAACCTTCTTAGATGCCTCGTGAGTGATCATAAAGGCACATGGGATCTTCTTCTTCCCCACGCTCAGCTAGCCTACAACAATTCCAAAAATCGGTCCACTGGTCTGTCACCTAATGAGATCGTCCACGGATACAAGGCCCCTGTGCCTCTTGACTTGGTTCCCTTGCCCCCAACATACAAGGCAAGTCACTTTGCACAATCCTTTGCCCAACATATTCACGACCTTCATGCACGTATACGAGCTACCTTGACTACTCAGTATGATTCTTATCAGGCACACGCCAATACACACCGGAGAGCGTCACACTTCAAGGTTGGCGATTTGGTTTTAGTCCGATTAGTTCCCGAGCGTTTGCCATCTGGCACCGTTAAAAAGTTAGCACCTAAGCGCGCCGGCCCTTTTCGGATTATCAAGAAAATAGGTGACAACGCTTTTATTTTAGACTTGCCTGCCGAATGGGGAATCTCCCCTATTTTTAACGTCTCGGATTTAACGATGTTCGTATCGCCTCCACATGAGTTGAGTTCCTTGCCGTTTTCTTCTTCCACCAAATCTTCTAATGGGTTGGGGAGTGGTAGTACGGATGACCTCTCTCTGTCGGTTCCCACTGGTATTTCATCGGATGGTAAGTTGCATACTTTTATTCCTACTGCTGATATGTTCCCCAGGTTTCCGAAGACTTTCCTCACTCCGGCCATGATACTTGCTGCGGAGCCACTTACTACCTCGGAGGGTGCTACTTACCGCTTCCTCATCCGTTGGCGCGATCGCCCTCCTTCTGACGATTCCTGGATCCTCGCGACGGAGCTTCAACGACTGGATGCTGCTCTTCTCCGCCGCTACCTCTCGGACCACGCATCGGAGATGCTTGATTTTGAGTGGGGGAGGATTGATGGCGCGTCCCCCCCGCCACTCATCGATGATGAAGACCCGGCTGCCGAGGCGCTGCAACATAAAGATCTGCGGCGTCGTGACGATGATGGAAGCCCGCGTTATAATCTCCGCCCGCGGCGTGACAAGGCCGCCAAGAAATATTGAACTTTTAATTCATGCACTTTTATTTTATATTAATAAATATAAAATTATTTCATGTTTGATGATAATTTTATATTTATTATAATGGTTGTATTTTAATTTTAGAACTCTTTATTTGATTTTGGTGTGTACTTAACCATACGGATGGATGAGATTTCATCTCCATCATGGATGGTTAAGATGTTTTTGTAACTCCTATTTAAGGAGGTCTTTATGAAGGAATGAGGAGATGAAAAATAACAAACCCTAACCCTTCCTAAATTGGAAATTTCGGCCATAGGAGTTCCTCCTTGCCTCCCCTCTTGGTGTGACTCCAAGGCCGCCGCCTCCCTCCATCCTCTTCGGTGCGACTCCGGCGAGACTTCCGTGGTGTGACTCCAAGGAAGAAGGGTTGCTTCTCCGTTCGGTGCGACGCCGGCGGAACCGTGGAGAGAGAGATTCTCCCACAAATCTATCTTGAGTGCATGCTTGATCTTGGTTGGGTAATCTCTTTCCTCTCTAGTGATTCTTCTAAGCATTTGTGGAGGTTTTGTCGAATCGTTTTATCCGTGATCTTAATTTTTCGCGCTTGCAAAAAATCTGAACTAAAAGTGTTGTTATTAAACCTCTTGCTAACCGGATTGGAACGATCCATGCCATGTTAACAAGGGAGTTAATCACCACTAAATCTGTCGTCGCCGCTTGAAGTTTATCACCGCTCCGCGAATATTGCCGCTGCGTTTTGCTAAAATCATTTGATGGAATAGATGCTTGTGTAGGTGCGGTGAGTTGTGTGCTTGTTGGAGAGGTAGGTCCTAAGGACGTGGTATCGAGTCCGCTAAACGGTGAGATGTGTGCTTGTTGGAGCTAGGTCCTAAGGACGTGGTATCGAGTCCCGAATCTTTGGGAGCCAACCGACCCCTTTTCGTTCGCTTTTGGTCGGAGCCCTCTCTTTCTTTATTTTTATGTTGCGTTGTCGCGGTGACCCCTACATCACCTAGACTATGAACTTGCATAGGACCAAATAAATCCATATGTAAGAGGTATAGACACCTCACTGAATCCTTGTTTTCAAGGCTATGAAAGGAGGATTTTGTCTGCTTGCCTTTTTGACAAGCTAAGCATATCTCATCCTTTATACACTTAACTTTTGGACCATTCCTTTCTAACTCTTTGCTAAAGAGTTGGCCAATTGTTTTGTAGTTAAGATGGGCTAGCCTCTTGTGCCATTTGACATAATGAGTGGCTCTCTCATCAGCTACAAGAAAAATAGGAGAAACATTGTTCTCACACTTAAAGTTAAGACAGTACACATTTCTTTTTCTATATCCTGTCAATATGACCTTTTGATCACTTGATCTTTTGATATGACATCCATTCTTAACAAATGAAATGTCATATCCAAAATCACTAAGCTGGCTTATGCTTATAAGGTTGTGTTTCAAACCCTTCACATAGGCCACTTGAGTGATAGTAATCTGGTTACTAGAAATATTACCAAATCCTTTTATGATTCCTTTTTCAGAGAAACCAAAAATTACTTTAGGCCCATTTATGATAGGTAAATACTCCTTCAGCAATCCCTTTATTCCAGTCATGTGCCTGGAATATCCACTGTCCAAGTACCATATAGGGGCATGGTAACTTGGACTCACCTGCAATAAAGAATTACCTTCCCTTAGAACCCAAGTAAGCCTTGGGTCCTTGGTTCATGTTAGCTTCAAACTTAATAAATCTACCTGCAGCTCTTCTAACAGGTAGACTATTGTTCTTCCCGACACTAGTGTTGTGATAGCAATCTATGGCATAATGACCTGTCTTGCCACAGCACCAGCATTCATACTTATTGTATCTATTTTGAGATACATTCTTGGTAGTCTGGTTGACAGCAAATCTTTTATTTTGTGTTAGTGTTGTTGCAGCTACCCCCACTATTTTCTTAGGAACATGGGGTTTATGGACATGGGCTGCCTTATTGAAATAAACACCCTTGTTATTCAGAATTTCAGTCTTACTATGACCATGAGTATTCTCAAAGTCATACTTGTTAGAAAGCACTTGTACCTTTCTAAAAACTACAAGGACTTTAAAATTTAGTGGCTGGACTGAGGCTTTTTCCTTTCTCTTGAATTGGAGAGCCCTGGTGTTACCTTTACAGCCTATTCCAGTCTTACCCTTTTGAGCCACAAACTCATCTATTAAGGGAAAAACTGATTTTGGCTTGGAATAACTAGCCACCAAATCTTTTTTCCTTTTGTAGTCTAGCTTCCAGACTTTTAATCAGATCATTTTTGTATGTGATTGTGCCCATCTGAATAATAGTTATAGTTTTCAATTTGGCAATCTCATTAAATTTTTGATCCAACTCTTTCTCAAAGTCAGATGCAGCCATCTTAAGATCTGCAATTTCCTTAGCTTGATTTTTGGCCAGGTTCTTGCTTTTCTTTAGTGCCTGCAACAAGTCCCCATATTCATCTATCAGCTGATGAATATCACCTTCAGACTCAGACCCATCCACATCACTTGATGTAGATGTAGCTTTCTCTGTGCCAGTACTACAATCTGAATTACTAGAAAAACATTGTACCTTACTAGGACAATGCTGATCCTGGCACTTGTCTTCTTCTGATACAGCCATCAGTCACATGCACTGATGGCCTTCTTGTTTATAGATAGAGTTCAGTAATTGCATAAACTCATCTTCTTCATCTGCTGCATATAGACCAATGTATGACTCAGCTTCAGATTCAGACTCTTAAGATGATTGGTCTGCCAAGCTCTTCTCCTTCTTAGCAACAAAGGATTTCTCCTTCTTGCTCTTTTGTTGAGTCTTCCTTTTATCAGAAGACTCCTTTCTTTTGTTTGGACACTCAGCCACAACATGTTCAGGCCTATTACAGCAGTAGCAAACTATCTTTGATGTTGTAGATTTGATAGGCTTAGACCTGCTCCTGTCCTTCCTTGATGACTTTCTCTTTTGATAATAGTCATCCACAGGCTGAGATGTGGAGGGCCTTGACTTCCACTGCTTCTTCTTCAAGAATCTCTGAAACTGCCTTGTGAAGGCACCAAAGTCTTTATCTGAGTCACTACTGTCTGAACTTTGGTTGTCTGAATTATCTGAAGTAATTTCAGCAACTATCTCAGGAGGTGATGGAGACATCCTTCTATTCTACCTAGTGGCTTCCACCTTGAGTGCTAAATACTTTTCTCTATGCTCCCCTTTTGCACTTTTCTCTTCCTCTTTCCTAGCCATCAGCTGCATCTAATATGAAAGCAGTTTTCCAAACAATGTTGGAGGAGAGATATCTGCAAGTTTGGCCACTTCCCTAATGGCACAGATCTTAGTGTCCCAATCCTTTGTCAAGGATCTTAGAAATTTATTATTCAGTTCATATGTACTGAAGATCCTTCCATAGGACATCAGCTCATTTACTATTCTATTAAACTTCTTATAACACTCAGTTATACCATCTGACTTTCCTTGTCTGAAACTCTCATATTCCCGGATCAGCATAGATTTTCTATCTTGTCTGACTTCTTCAGAACCCTCCATGTAGACTATCAAAGTGTCCCACATTTCCTTGGAGGTCTTGCAGTGAATTAAATTTTGAAAGGTTGAATCATCTATGGCACTTACTATGATATTCTGGGCTCTTTTATCCATAGTTATCAGGATGATCTCATCCTTAGTCATCTCAGAAAAATCTTTGGGAGTTCTTTGATTTGCATTTAGAACTGACACCTTCATTGGAACATAAGGACCTTCCATTATAGTAATGTAAATCCTTGGATCAGAAGCCTCCATGAAAAGCCTGACCCTTTCTTTCAATATTCCAAATATCTCTTTCCTGCATATGGGTAATTTCATAGAACCTAGTTCCTTATATTTTCTCCTGAACCCATTTTCTTGATCTTGAATCTACCTTAAGGATCTTACTCAGACTGTTAAGTCCTTCTTTGAGTAACCTCCCTCTGATACCACTTGAGAGAATTGATTTTAAGATAACCCAAACACCTAGAGGGGGGGTGAATAGGTTCTTTTCTTTTTTATTATTAAGGAAGAATAATTATTCAGATCTTATATAGAATCTAACTATTCCATAACAATCACAGCACAAAATCCACAATCACACATACATCACATATTGCACACAGGTTTATAGTGGTTCCCCAAGGTCTGGGTACATCCACTTTCCCCCTTCACCTATCTAGCAGTGTGCTAGATTCGGCCTAACTTCTTCCTTCTTCTCAGATCCAAAGATCTTACAGCTCAGAACCCTGAAAGGTTCCTACAACTTAGAATCCTATAAGGTTCCAACAACTCAGAGTGTAACCACACTCCTACAGCTCAGGCTAACATCCCTACCTCAGCCTTCCCACAAGGCCTACAACTCAGAGAAAAATTTCTCCTACACTCAGGCTCAAAAGCCCTACCACTCAGAGATCTATATCTCCTACACTCAGCCTTTATAATATAGGCTTACAACTCAGATCTATGAAAAGATCCTACAAAATTTGATAAGTGTTTAGATGGACTCTTACCCTTGTTGAGAGAGAAGGGATAAAAGGTTTCTTGATCAGCTTCTTGATAAAACTGATGACTGAAATCAACCTGTTCTTAGATTTCTTCAAAGCTTCTTGAATCTGAACTCAGTAGGGTTGAACTCCTTTGAAGTTGACTGGCTATCAGCTTCCTTCTTAGAATCCAGAAATAGGTCTGAATCCTTCTTAGATGATTAGTTCAAGATCTGCTTCTTAAGAGACTTGTAAATGTCTCCTTCTTTACTTCAACAGTTGGAGATCTCTCTCTCTCTAGAACTTCTGAAGTTTCTTCAGAATGTTTGCTTGAATTCTCCTTAGATCTTCTCACGAAAATCTTCTTTAGTGTGACGTGCACTTTCTTGATAAATGATCAATACTTCAATAGATGTTCCTGTTGTTGTTATTGTTGTTCACCTTCCTCTTTTTGATTTGACATAATCCATCTATATATAGACTTCATCCATGGTAACCGGCTGATCCGATTTCTAACCAACTTCTGATAAGTCTGACAGCTTCTGTAAACTTGTTGAAATACACAGCTGTCAAGTCTCCAGTCAGTTCTTGAACCTTTGTCTTTGTCAGCAAAGCATCGAGAATGATTGTCATTATGTGTCGACACAAGTAGATTAAGTGTCAACACAAGCTTTGGTGATGTCGACATAACTCCTTTGGTGTCGACACTACTTCTTGACACTGCATCTGTAGAATGTGTCGACACTGCCTCTTTGTGTCGACACAGACACTTCTTTACTTCACAGCAATCAGCATTGTTGAAACTCTGTTGTGTGTCGAAACAAGTCCTGTGTGTCGACACATTTGATATAGTCTCAGAATTTGTGTGTCGACACTGCCTCCAGGTGTCGACACAGTTGATGTCGACTAATATTTCTGTGTGTCGACACTGCCTCCCGGTGTCGACACAGTTGATGTCGACTATTTTTTCTGTGTATCGACACTGCCTCCTGGTGTCGACACAGTTGATGTCGACTAATAAATTCTATTTGTCAACACAGTTTCTTCAGGTGTCGACACAACTTTTCCAAGTGTCGACACAGACTTCCTTAAGTGTCGACACATGGACATAGAAATTTTTTCTGCATTTTATCCAATACTTAACCTGCACATATAAACTCAAAATAACATCAAATACACCTTGATGTATATCATTGAGCTAAGTGAGGCTTCTCCAAATCAGGTACACATTTTCCAATGTACCCAACACATGCAGGTTTTTCCCATAATATTGATGGGCCAGATAGCCTAAATGGTTAAGCTAGGTAAACTCTTACCTAAGGTGTGGATAGACAAAAATCTGTCTAAGTCAACAAGCATTGAGTGAAGGCTACTCACTCAATGCCAGATGACTTATAGCGCTAAGTGGCGCCTATAGAGTCAAAGACAAAGTAATGGCAGGCTAGAAAAGTGGCTAAGTCCCCGAGCATTGAGTGAAGTCAACTCACTCAACGTTATACAGCAAAAAGCTATGAGACAGGCTAATGCAATAGTAGCCTAAGTAGAAATGAGCATAAAAGTGTCTAAGTCCACAGGAATTGAGTGTAGCTCACTCACTAAATGCCATAGCTTCATAATCGTTGAGTATAGCTCAGTTAGTCAACGCCACAATAAAACTGTGAATATTTTCCAAGTCCACGAGCGTTGAGTGAGGCAAGCTCACTCAACGCCATGTGATAATGCATTGACTAATTCTCAAAGGGAGTGTTCTTTTTTAGACACAGAAATTTGGATAAGTCGATATTCTTTGAGTGTAGCTCACTCACTCAATGCCAGATAACATAAGTGTCTATTAAGTAGTTTGGCATTGAGTGGAGCTTACTCACTCAACGCCAAGTAGCAATAAATCTGGCCAAGGCAAAAAGCGTTGAGTAAGGCATGCTCACTCAACGCTCTCAACGCTTAAGATGTTGTAGATGCAGAAAATTAGCAAAGGCAAAAAGTGTTGAGTGAGGCATGCTCACTCAATGCTCTCAACACCAAGCATGTAGAAGTGGCTGAAGAATATGCTAAGGCAAAAAGCATTGAGTGGGGCTTGCTCACTCAACGCTGTGAATGCCTTGATAGACAGAATTCTATCTAAGTGTTTTGGCATTGAGTGAAGCTCATTCACTCAACACCTTTTCTACTGATGCTCGATTTTTGCTAAGTCCACAGGTGCTGACGTCAGCTAAATCGACAAAGTCAACTAATTTTAAATCAAGTACGGAGAAGCTACAGAACATGACAAACTCTGTCGAGATGCTATTATACGTCTTCTTCCGTTAAATCAAGGTGCAGCTGGAAGCTGCAAGTGGGGTTCACTGATCTCTAAGAACCATTGATCGATAAACTACAAAAGGAAGAGATGAGCGAAGATGAAAGACAACTTTTAGGGAATTATCAATTTCAAAAGGTTGCAGCCGACTTCTTCTCTCTCGCCATTATCGCCGAGAAAGAGCTTGAAGTCTTCCTGCATGAACAAAAAGTTCAGTGAGCTATAGCTACTTTATCTGCTACATCATAATCAGAATGGTTTCTAATAGAGGAAGAAAGTAGAGCCATCATTATCCAGTGGGCTTAGTTGGCTGATTGAAGAACACAAGTTCACCTTCTTCTTCAGCAAGATCAGAATCTTCATTCTGAGTTTCTTCCAGTAGAATTTCTACCTGTTGTTGTGAATCAAGATAGTGATGAGATAACTCAGCCCTAGCTTTTGACAAATTACCCTATGTCAAAATATTCAAATACTCATCCTTCTGTAGGATCCAACTGGATCTGAGATTGTATGGTCACTGGACTGAGGTAGGGCAATATTGCATGAGTAGTAGGAGAGTGAAGCTCTCTGAGTTGTAGGATCCAACTGGATTTGAGATGTAAGGCCACTGGCCTGAGGTAGGGCAACTTTCCCGAGCAGTAAATAGTGTAACTCTCTAAGGTAGGGTTGTCCTCTCAGCCTGAGTATAGGGCCTTTGTCCTGAGGTATGTGATCAGCTGATCACTGAGTTGTAGGCCCTTGTGGCTGAGCTGTAGGTCTTGAAGGAGACTGAGAGATCTTGAGGGATCTGAGGTGTAAGCTCCTTGGAGCGGTGTTTTGGAGAAGTGCCTTGACTAATAGGAAGTTGGCAAGGTGGGAGGAGAGTGGATGTACCCACAAGTTGGGGAACCACTATAAATCTGTGTGTGCTTTTCTGTATTTTTTCCTTTGTGTAGGTACTTGAAAGCAAACTACTAACAACACATTTAGTGTTATAGGAAAAACTAAAAAGAGAATAATAATAGTGTAACAACCTATTCAACCCTAGGTTGCAAGATACCTTAAAAACAAAGA
Source organism: Platanthera zijinensis (assembly GCA_039513925.1). NCBI lineage: Eukaryota > Viridiplantae > Streptophyta > Magnoliopsida > Asparagales > Orchidaceae > Platanthera > Platanthera zijinensis. The sequence goes on from CM077097.1 coordinate 3,014,065, forward strand.
CTTTTCAAGTGGTATCAGAGGGAGGTTACTCAAAAAGGATCTAACCATCTGAGTGATTCTCCAAGGTAGCTACAGATAGTCCTTATGGGTTCAAGAGTGAACTACAAGGAGCTAGGTATAATGAAGCTTCCTATTCTGAAGGAAAGAAGGTTTTGGCATCTAGAAGGATAGGGTTAGGTTGTTCATGGAAGCAGCTGACCCTAGAATCTTCATAACAGTTAAGGAAGAACCTTTCATCCCTATGAAAGTGTCTGTTCTGGATGCAAATGTCCAGACACCCAAGACATATGCTGAGATGAAAAAGGATGAAGTCATTCTTTCCACCATGGACAAGAGGGCTCAGAACATCATTATTAGTGCAATTAATGATTCTACCCTTCAGAATCTGATTCACTGAACAAATGCAAAAGAAATGTAGGACACTCTGGTGATCTACATGGAAGGCACAGAGGAAGTTAGGGATGATAGAAAGTCCATGCTCAACCAGGAGTATGAAGCTTTCAAACAATCCAAAGGAGAAGACATAGCCACCTGCTATGAAAAATTATTTAGGATATCGAATGAACTAAGGACATATAGAAGGATCTTTAGTCATTATGAGCTAAATGATAAGTTCCTTAGGTCTCTCACCAAAGTTTGGGACACAAAAATTTGTGCCATCAGAGAAGTGGTCAAGCTGGGTGACACTCCACCCCACACCCTATTTTTATAACTGCTCTCATATGAGATGCAGTTAACTGTCAAGAAAGAGGAAGAGACCAACTATAAGTTTTAGGACAAAGAGATGTCTGTGGCCTTCAAAGCTGAAGCCACAAAGAAAAGTAGGAGGAAGACGCCTTCTCCTCCAAGAAGACCAGTTGATTCAGACTACTCTGAATTAGAAGCATCAGACAACAGCATATCTGATGAGGACTTTGCTGCCTCCTCCAAGTAGCTCCATAAGCTGATGAAGAAGAAGCACTTGAAGAGTAGACCCTCCTCCTTAGTACATCATTGGAAGAAATCCTCCAAGAAGGACAGGTATGGATCTAAACCAAGTAAACATAATTCCACTAATATTATTTGTTACTGTTGTAGCAAGTCAGGGCATGTCATTACTGATTGCCCAGTGAAGAGAAGGGAGGATAGTTAGAAGAAATCTCACCAAAAGCACAAGGGCAAGAAAGAAAAGTCCTTTGTGGCTAAGAAAGAGAAAAGCTTGCCAGACTCATCATCATCTGAGTCTAAAGAAGAGGAAGCCTACATTAGGCTAGTTGCTACTACTGCTAAAGATAAAGCTATTATAGTAGGAGCAGTCTATCCTCTAGTGAGGATAGAAATCAGGGCCCCTCTGACACTATCATACAGTGACTCAGAGGTGGATGAAGATGCCCACAGCTGCAGAGGGCTGATGGCAATGACTGATGAAGAGGGAAGCCAGGATCATCCTAGTCAAAGTAAGGTACACTCCCTATCCAGTTCAGTGTCTGAGTGTGAGACTAGTCCTTGTACAGAAGCCTCTTCATCTAATGGTGAAGATGATTGATGGAGCTGACTCCCCACAATATGTCGCCAAGGAGCGTCCTCCCTCTGATGATGATGGTGACCCGATTGATGGAGCTGACTCCCCACGATATGTCGCCAAGGAGCGTCCTCCCTCTGATGATGATGGTGACCCGATTGATGGAGACGACGGCCCGCAACATTTTAAAGACGGCGATGGCGTGCTTACGGATGTTCATGTGGAGCATCGTCATAATACCCGTCCTGAACGCAAGCCAACATATTAATAATAATTAATAATTATTATTAATAAATAATTATTAATTATTAATTAATTTTTATGCTTTGTTTTATTTTTGCAATGTTATTTAATTTCATGTTTTTAATTTCCATTTCATGTGTAATGATGGGTGCGTATAACCATCATGTAGTATTTTAATTATTTCATTTCATGAACTATAATGGGTGCATATAACCATCATATGTTCAATTTGAATTTTGAAGTTTATTTGGAGGGAGATTGAGTGATGTAGCCTATATATAGGCATGTATCCTTCATGTTTTAATTAGTGAATGAATAAAGAAAATCGAATTTCAAGATTGAAATCCTCCTCCTCCCCAAGGAAAAATTCGGCCCTTCCTCTCTTCCTCTTCCACTTGGCCGCCGGCCACCTTTCTTCCTCCACTCTCTCGGTTTCCTCTCTTCCTCTCCTTCCCCATCACCTCTTTGCAACCTAGCAAACCCGAGCCATCTTCCTTCCCTCACCTAGCCGACCATCTCCAACAACCACCAAACCCAAGTCCCCTCCTCCAACCAAGAGAATCGGCCACCACCCTTTTTCATCCCTCCAAGCCGATCCATCATCAACACCACCAAGGCCGACCACTACTTCCCTTCATAAAACCGGCCACCACCATCTCAAACCCGAGCTCCCTCCACCACCATCAAAACCGACCCCCCCCCCCTCCAAAAATCACATTCCTAAACCAAAATATTCTCTACCATATTCCCCTCTTATTCTCCATAATCTAAATATACCTCCTACCATAATTTCTCTACCTATCATAATTGAAAAATATCTTTCCTAAAATATTCCGATATCCTGCCACCTTTTCTCTCTCCTGCCTTATCTAGAATTATTCTTTCCATATTCAGAAGATTTCGCCAGGACTTTCCAAATACAGCGTGACACGAAGAAGGCGGCGAATTTCTCTCCCTGCAACGTATCTCTGGTGGTACCGTTGAGGAACGATTCTAGTTGAGTGTAACCGGATTCATCCAATCCGGTTGGGTAACGAAAATCTCTACTTAACGTGTTTCTCTTCCTTAGATAAATCTTGTGGCTTTTGGAAAATTGCGCATTTTGTGTAACGCTTGATTTTTTGTGGTTTATTTTATTTTAGTTATTGTCTTGTTTATCGTATTTTCGTTTAAGTTCGTGAGGCGTGGCGGCCCTCATTTGTATTTTGTTGGGAGAGAACCACCCTTGCCCGAATCTTTTGTTTTCGGTGGTTTCTCTTTTGGTACAACACGCTCGATCGAATTGTTGGTTCTTTTCGCTTGAGAGGACCTTGGCCTATCGCCTTGGTACTATCTTGAAGGGCTTTGCGAACCCTCCGTAATTGTTGTTTAGTAATTATATTAATTAAACCGCTGCGACGTTAAATGCTAGAGTGTAACGTGAGAATTATTTGAGAGCGTCGCGTTAATTTGTCAGCCACCAAAACGCTCGAAAGAGCGGGCCTACATCAATTTGGTATCAGAGCCAGGTTCTCGTCAATTTCCTAATTGGCAATCCACCCCTCTCAAAATTCAAAATTCAAATTTAAAATTTCAAATTTCAAATTTCAAATTTCAGATTTCAAATTCCGAATTTCAAATTTCAAATTTCAAAATTTCAAATTTCAAATTTCAAATTTCAAATTTCAAAATTTCATATTTCAAATTTCAGATTTCAAATTTCAAATTTCAAATTTCAAATTTTAAAATTTCAAATTTCAAATTTCAAATTTCAAATTTCAAATTTTCAAATTTCAAATTTCAAAATTCAAAATTTAAAATTCAAATTCAAAATTTCCAATTTCAAATTTCAAATTTCAAATTTCAAAATTCAAAATTTCAAATTTCAAATTTCCAATTTCTAATTCCAAATTCAAAATTTAAAATTTTTGTCAAAATCTAAAAAAATAAAATTCTGGAAATTCACTATCTTATTTTTAATAAGAAATCAAAAAAATTTTATTTTTCATTAAGTCATTATTTTTATTAAGTTATTTTAAAATTTAATAGTTGGTCTGCAAATAGCGACCTTAAAAAAATTTTAATTTTCTTAAAATTTTAAATTTAAAATTTCTGGAATTTATCCATCTAATTATTAGTAAGAAAATCAAAAAAAAAATATTTTTCATTAAGTATTTATTTTTATTAATTAATTTGAAATTTAGTATTTTGTGTGCCAATAGCAGCCTAGATTTTTATCTTCTCAGTAAAAAAAATCCAGCAAAATTTATTAATGATCCTCATATTTTTCCAGCAAAAACCCTATTTTATCATATTTAAGACCCTAGTGGTTAAGCGGGAACAATTCCATCTTCGTTAGAGTTAAGTTGTCCTGGTACCCTTTTCCTTGCACATGCACTAAGTCCGGGTGAATTTTCTCCCCGGTTCGCGCTAAGATGGCTTATAACGTATATGCTACTCATTCCCACGCTTATCCTCCCACGTTTAGTAGGACCCCCACATATGACGGTTTAGGGTGTCCTAAAATTTTTAGGGATTGGCTTAAGGGTATAGAACTTTATTTTAATTGTCACTTTTGGGATGACTACGAGAAGGTTAACTTTGCCCGAGAACGATTAGTTGGTCGAGCCTGATTATTTTGGTTAAACGAAGAACGTCGTGTTGGTAGCTATCGTTATGCTTGGCCACACATGCGTAGCCTCCTCTCGGATCAATTTGATCCCGCCTACCTGCGCACTAATAGCACCACACCCGTTAGTAAGAATAGTTACGACACTAGACCCGTAATTGCTTATAGGAGTGACCCTACAACTCAGGATAGATCCTATCCCCAGAGAGGTAGTAATACCCAAGGTGTGCGTAGTCCCACCTATAGGGAACATAAGCCATTTAGACCCCAAAATTTGAACTCAAAAGAGGTTACTATTAGGGTGCTTGCTTCTTTAGCTTCGACATCTAAGCCCTCTGATATAGTGACTGATACCTCTGAGGATTCCTATGTGGATATAGAATCTCTGGATGATGAAGTTAATCAGCTAGGTGAGAGTCTTCCTTCACTTACGATAGTGTCTGACTCTCCTATTGAACCTGAGGATGTGATTAGGACTGAGCCTATCACTGAGGACGAGGCAAGTTTCACTGACGCTTTTAGTGACGATGAGGATACTGGATATCCCAATGATTTGGATGAGGATTTCTCCCCTGAGGAATCATCTCCAATCCCCTTCGATGATATTTTAGTCATGGAGTCTTCTGATGACCCTGATTCAGAAGACGTTCCAACAGAGTCGGTAGAGTCATCCGAAGCTGAGAGCGTACCTGTTACTGAATTAGTGGATGACTTGCTAGGACCCGACATTATTAAGGTTGACCCGGGCTTCTTAGATATTTCTACGGTATTGGAAGAGTCACCTTGGGAAGGATGTTCAGTTTGGGATAAGCTTAGTGTTATACATCCGGGAGTTAGTCCTTTGACGTTATCATCGCTGCTTGGGATTCGAGCTAATTTTTATACTCCCCTGGATTCGATTTGCCCATCCCCTATTGCTGACTTAGACGATGTCCCCACCTCACGGGAAGAATTGGTCGACATAGAATGTGAAGCTGTAGTAGATTCATCCCGCGAGGAAATATTATCTTTGGATGACGGTAGTACTGAGGGCCCGATAGATTTTTCTTTGATGATACATCCTTCTCCTGAGGCCCAAGGTAGTTTAGAAGTTTTATCGGATATAAATTTGCCTACCTTAGGGACGATCACTGAAGCTAAATTGAATAAAATATCTAATGCGTTAGAAGACATGTCGGCTGATTTGGTGGATTCTTTCTGTGGTGAAAAGTTAACTGAGAATGAGTTTTCAGTGAGGACGAATCCACTATTCGATTTTACTTTTGATTTTAATGGCTTGCAACCGGAGGCGTTCTCCTGGACGCTTAATCCATGTTTTGACATTGAGTGTGACTTGGTTCCCCCTACGGAGTCAACCCTGCCGACTCTCCCTCTGGTTCCCTTAGCTCGAGTAGATGAGTTCGTCATTTTTAGCCCTCTATATTTAGAGAAGTTTATTATTCCTGCCTTCCCGTTAGACTTACTTATAAAGATGTGGGTGAATGTAGTTGGTGACTAGCGTTTTCTGAAAGCCTATTATTATGATATTTTTAAATCTAAGTTTAACACCAAATTTAAAACGATAACATTAGGCTCCACCGATTTGATTTTTGAACTGAAAGAGCCCGTGCCACCTGAATTAATTCCGTTATTTTCTACTATTAATTCCAGTCATGTTGCACATGGGTTCTCCCCTCATGGTTTTAATTTAATTAGGCGCATTTTTCATTTCTTGATCCTTCTAAATGTGTCAATTAAATTACTTGCTATGTTGTATCAAATAATCTTCCACCGCTATATGAAAGATTTGGTTTTGGTTTGTCTCACCCCCGAACGGATGCCCCCGGGCACCTTAGAAATATTAACGAATCGGTTAGTCTACTTTTTACGGATTTTACGGAAATATGGTGACATGACGTTTCTATTAAAATTTTCCACTGATTGGGGCATAGCTCCTATCTTCATCGTTACATATTTTACGCTATATGCTTTAATGCCACTTGAAATGTCTACCTCTCCGTATATATTTTCCACTATGTTTTCTATTGGGTTGGGTGGTGATAGTTTTCTAGGATCGTTCTCCTTCTCGGTCTCCATCGGAGGTATGTTGGTGGATGTTGTTGAAATTCTTTTCCTTTTTTGGCTAATGCATATTTGAGGTCCTTCCAAGACCACCTTGTGTCATACAGGTTCTTCTTCCCCGTCGATGACCTCCCAGACGAGTACTCGCAGGCATACTCATCAGTGATGAGTCATTTTAAGAGGGGGAGGATTGATGGAGCTGACTCCCCACGATATGTCGCCAAGGAGCGTCCTCCCTCTGATGATGATGGTGACCCGATTGATGGAGCCGACTCCCCACGATATGTCGCCAAGGAGCGTCCTCCCTCTGATGATGATGGTGACCCGATTGATGGAGACGACGGCCCGCAACATTTTAAAGATGGCGATGGCGTGCTTACGGATGTTCATGTGGAGCATCGTCATAATACCCGTCCTGAACGCAAGCCAACATATTAATAATAATTAATAATTATTATTAATAAATAATTATTAATTATTAATTAATTTTTATGCTTTGTTTTATTTTTACAATGTTATTTAATTTCATGTTTTTAATTTCCATTTCATGTATAATGATGGGTGCGTATAACCATCATGTAGTATTTTAATTATTTCATTTCATGAACTATGATGGGTACATATAACCATCATATGTTCAATTTGAATTTTGAATTTTGAAGTTTATTTGGAGGGAGATTGAGTGGTGTAGCCTATATATAGGCATGTATCCTTCATGTTTTAATTAGTGAATGAATAAAGAAAATCGAATTTCAAGATTGAAATCCTCCTCCTCCCCAAGGCAATATTCGGCCCTTCCTCTCTTCCTCTTCCACTTGGCCACCGACCACCTTTCTTCCTCCTCTCTCTCGGTTTCCTCTCTTCCTCTCCTTCCCCATCACCTCTTTGCAACCTAGCAAACCCGAGCCATCTTCCTTCCCTCACCTAGCCGACCACCTCCAACAACCACCAAACCTGAGTCCCCTCCTCCAACCAAGAGAATCGGCCACCACCCTTTTTCATCCCTCCAAGCCGATCCATCATCAACACCACCAAGGCCGACCACTACTTCCCTTCATAAAACCGGCCACCACCATCTCAAACCCGAGCTCCCTCCACCACCATCAAAACCGACCCCCCTCCCCTCCAAAAATCTCATTCCTAAACCAAAATATTCTCTATCATATTCCCCTCTTATTCTCCATAATCTAAATATACCTCCTACCATAATTTCTCTACCTATCATAATTGAAAAATGTCTTTCCTAAAATATTCTGATATCCTGCCACCTTTTCTCTCCCCTGCCTTATCTGGAATTATTCTTTCCATATTCAGAAGATTTCGCCAGGACTTTCCAAATACAGCGTGACACGAAGAAGACGACGAATTTCTCTCCCTGCAGCGTATCTCTGGTGGTGCCGTTGAGGAACGATTCTAGTTGAGCGTAACCGGATTCTCCAATCCGGTTGGGTAACGAAAATCTCTACTTAACGTGTTTCTCTTCCTTAGATAAATCTTGTGGCTTTTGGCAAATTACGCATTTTGTGTAACGCTTGATTTTTTGTGGTTTATTTTATTTTAGTTATTGTCTTGTTTATCGTATTTTTGTTTAAGTTCGTGAGGCGTGGCGGCTCTCGTTTGTATTTTGTTGGGAGAGAACCACCCTTGCTTGAATCTTTTGTTTTCGGTGGTTTCTCTTTTGGTACAACACGCTCGATCGAATCGTGTGGGTTCTTTTCGCTTGAGAGGACCTTGGCCTATCGCCTTGGTACTATATTGAAGGGCTTTGCGAACCCTCCGTAATTGTTGTTTAGTAATTATATTAATTAAACCGCTGCGATGTTAAATGCTAGAGTGTAACGTGAGAATTATTCGAGAGCGTCGCGTTAATTTGTCGGCCACCAAAACGCTCGAAAGAGCGGGCCTACATCAATGATTCTGGCTCAGAAGGCTATGTCAATCAACTGATTGACAGATATGTTGAACTTCTTGATGCCTTTAAAATGTGCAAGAAGTTGACTAAGATATAGGTTAAAGAGATTTTATCTCTTCAGCTTGTTGCTTCCAAGCTTGCTGAAACAACATCTGTGCTGAATCATACTATGAGGGAACTCAGTCAACTGAAAACCCCTCCAGGCATCCAAATGGAGGCTATTAAGAGCAAGAATAGACTCATTAGAGATCTTAAGGAAAAGCTCCAAAGGGAGAAAGGTATTGTGGCCAGTTTCTCACAGCCCAATACAGTGTTGCCCTTGATAGACTCCTCCTCACAGAAGGGTAAGAAGGGGTTGGGTTTTAAGGGTAACGCAAGAACAGCCCATCCCAAAGGGAAAGGGAAAGTTCCCGTTGTGCAAATGGCATCTCGGCCACCTATCCCATTCAAGAGGGTAATTTTCCCTTCAAATAGGTATGACCAGGAAAGTATATATGGTCACTATATGAATGGTGCTTCCATAAGTGGAACAAAAGATGTTCTCAGCCATTGTGGAAGGAATAGCAGGGTAAGTGCCTTTAAGGCTGCCCATGAAAAAAATTCAAATTGCCCATCATGGACCATTTATTTTTGGTGTTACAGACCCCTCTCTCAAAAATGTGGCTGCAGCCCATTCTCAGAACCTGTTAGCACAGAATCTGACCAAGAGTAAGTCTGCCAGCTTGCCTAATATGGCTATTTTTGATGCTATCAAGAGCACACTGTCTGAAAAGAAAGTTGTTGCTGATAGGATTCAGAACAGGCCATATAAGACAGCAAGCAGACTAACCTTCAGTCAAATCCATGATGAAAGAATTCAGAAAATGGTTATTGCACCTCTTCCTTCTGTTAAGACTGTAGTCAATCCAGCTGCTAGGCCTACACAGAAAAGAAGATACAAGATACATGATTGTTGGTGTTGTGGCAAGGTAGGACATTATTTCATTGACTGCTGGTATAATCCTAATGTGGCCAGAACCATAGTTAGTCCACTAGTTAGAAAACTTGCTGGTGGACATGTTCAGCTTCAGACTAATATGCACCTAGGATCCAATAGATATTGGGGTCCTAAGGTAAAGTAAACTGTATATTGCAGGATAGTACAAGTGGGCATACCCTTATATGGTATTTGGATAGTGGTTGTTCTAAGCACATAATTGGGACAAGGGTCAACTTGAAGGAGTACACTCCAGTAAAAGATGGACCCAAAGTAATCTTTGGTGGTTTAGATAGAGGGGTAACAAGAGGCTATGGTAAGATCACCAATGGCATAGTCACCATCACTAAGGTGGATTATGTTGAAGGGTTGCAACACAACCTAATAAGTATAAGCCAGCTCTCTGATCTTGGCTATATTATTCTTTTCAACAAGGATGAGTGCCTAATCAGGAGGTCAAGTGACCTAGAGGTCATATTGACAGGCACTAGGAGTGGAAATGTTTATTGCTTAAACTTTCTATGTTTAGATATAAACTCTCCTATCTGTCTAGTGGCAAATGAGAAAACCTCTTATTATGTCGTATGGCATAAGAGGCTAGCCCATGTAAATTACAAGACTATTGGTAAGCTCTTTAGTACAGAGCTAGTTAGGAATGGTCCCAATATGAAGTGCTCCAAGGAGGGCCTATGTTTTGCTTGTCAAAAGGGCATACAGACAAAAGCTTCCTTCAAGGGCATTGGGAACAAAGATTCTGTGAGGTGACTATACCTCCTGCATATGGACTTGTTTTGTCCTATGCAAGTTCATAGTCTTGGTAGGAAGGTCTATACCCTTGTGGTGGTTGATGACTTTTCCAGGTTTGCTTGGGTGTTCTTCCTCAAGAGAAATAATGAAACCCTTGATATCTTCATTAAGTTTGTCAAGAAAATTTAAAATGAGTTCAACAGCTCTATGGTCAAAATCAGAAGTGACCATGGGACTAAATTCCAGTCTGATAGCATGACAAGGTTTTGTGAAGAGTATGGGATTCATAAAGAATTCTCTTCACCTAGAAAACCCTAGCAAAATGGGATTATTGAGAGGGAAAATAGAACTCACATAGAGGTTGGAAGGACCCTACTGAATGACACATCTCTCCCAGAATATTTCTGGGCTGAGCCAGTCAACACTGCATGTCATGTCCTCAACAGAGCCTCTATCACCAAGAGTCACAAGAATACTCCCTATGAGATCTTGAAAGGTAGAAAACCAAACCCGAGCTATCTAAGAATCTTTGATAGTAAGTGTTATGTACCTTATAATGGAAAGTACTATATAACTAAGTTTGTTGCCAAGTCCTTTGATGGGATTTTTATTGGGTATAGCAACTATAGCAAAGCTTATCGGATCTACAACTTGAAAAGCCAAGTTGTAGACGAGTCTATACATGTAGTCTTTGATGAGTCTACCATGATTTAGAGTGAGCTACTAAGATCCTCTTCCAGTACTATAGATACAGAAATGTTGGTGGAAAAGCTAGCCATCAAAGATGCAGCTCCAATGATGCAAGCTAAAGTAGATATTCTAGAAGGTCTACCAAACACACTTAGAGCAGATGAATATCAACAAGGAACTATTCTTGAAGTAGTTGAAAGAAGATTGCCTCCTGCAATCAGACATTTGAGAGACCATCCTACACACCAAATCATTGGTGAAGCTAGCCAAGGCATAGTAACAAGAAGCAAGAATCTGAATAGAGCTATGTATGCCAGTTTCCTGTCACAGGTGGAGCCAAAGAAGTTTGAAGAAGCCAATATAGATCAATTTTGGATATTGGCTATGCAAGAGGAATTGAACCAATTCAAAAGATTCAAGGTCTGGAAGCTAGTTCCCAGACCACAAGGACATAATGTCATTGGAATCAAGTGGATCTACAAGAATAAGCTTGATGAAAATGGCATTATAATCAAGAACAAAGCAAGGCTAGTGGCTAAGGGGTATAGACAAGAAGAAAGTATTGATTTTGATCAAAAAAATTCCATTATAGCAAGATTTGAGCCATCAGACTGTTCCTTACATATACTGCACACAAGGGATTCAAAGTCTACCAGATGGATGTAAAGTCAGCCTTCCTAAATGGTGACTTAAGAGAAGAAGTCTATGTTGAGCAGCCTCCAGGTTTTGTTGTTCCTAACTCTATTGATTCTGTTTATAGACTTAGGAAAGCTCTATATGGGCTAAAACAGGCCCCTAGAGCCTGATATGAAACCTTGTCTAGGTTCCTCATTGAGAACAAATTCTCAAGGGGGAAGATAGATAAGACCCTATTCCTAAGGGAATCTATGGGTAAGATCATCCTAGTCCAGATCTATGTAGATGATATCATCTTTTGATCTACTGATGACAACCTCTATAGGAAGTTTGCTAAACTTATGCAGGGGAAGTTTGAGATGAGCAGTATGGGTTAACTTAAGTTCTTCTTGGGTCTCCAAGTAACACAAACTGATGATGGCTTGTCCATATCCCAATCTAAGTTCACTAGATAGTTAATAATGAAATTTGGCATGGAGAATTCCTCCACCATAAGAACTCCTATAGGGTAAAATATGCCTATAGGCAAGGATTAAGTAGGGAAGCCTATTGATGAGACCTTGTATAGAGGGATAATTAGCTCCCTTCTTTATCTTACTGCAAGTTGGCCAGAAATCATGTTTGCTACATGTGTTGGTGCTAGGTATCAGGCTTGCCCTAAAGAATCTCACTACTCTACTACTGATAATACGTTTTGTAGCCTAAACTATTATCGTATTTTCTATTTTATAGTGTACAAATTATGTCTATAATTAGTTTATTTTTATCCTTTTTATGTAAATATTATTGCCACTAACATTTTCTTGTCATTTTGCAGGTTTTCAGGAAATTCGTCAAAAATGACCTGACACGCCCCCCTATCACGCCCTCCCTGGGCGTGAACTAGGGCGTGTCACCCGATCCCCAGGACTTCTGTTGGAAGGGACAGAAAAACGGACAAAACCGCTATCACGTCCCCCTGACACGCCCTCCCTGGGCGTGTCACCAGGCGTGACCATGGGCGTGTCGCCCTCTACCGCAAAGCCTGCCACCGCATTAAATGTTGTTTCTCCACAGCACGAAAACAGTACTGTCACGCCCCCCGTCACGGGCGTGACCTGGGGCGTGACATCAACTTTTCGACGACTGACGGATTTCCGACCAATGATTTGGACATGACGTGCCTGTCACGCCCCCCCCCCCCCCCCTACACGGGCGTGACCTAGGGCGTGACCACCGACGTATCGAAGCAATCATCCCTCCCGCCAGAATCCAGAGCCCGAGGTCAACATAGTACTGTCATGCCCCCTGACACGCCCCCCCTAGGGCGTGTCGGAGGGCGTGACCAACCCGAGAAAAAATCTATAAATTGAGACTCCCCCTCTTCATTTCAGGAAGCTTTGGTTGAGTGGGTGAGGTGCTGCCCCTTTGTTTCTTGATCCTTTCTTAGGCTTTTTCTCTCTCTCTCTCTTTGTAATCTTTGTTTAACCCTAGTTTAATCTTAGTTTGTTTTTGCTTTTGTTGTTATATTGCTCTTGCTTAGTGCTACTTGTAGGGCTAGAATAGGATTTCATTTTCATGCACTTGTAATTTTATTTTCAATAGTGTAACTTGCCCCTTTTTATTAATAGAAGTGTTATTTATTTAGCTTGTGTTCTTTTTATGCTTTACTACTCATCCCCCCTCCTCCACTCCATTATGATTAACTAATCCTCCTTGTACTCGATCTTGATGATCCGAGGTTAGAGCGATTAAGTTATGATGTTTTAATTAATCTTTTCTTTTTTAGGTTAGGGCCTTGAATTACTCTTGATTAATCACGGGTTGGAGGTATATTATCGATATATACTCTCCGCCTTTGCTTTCATTCTGGGCTAGCCGAGAGGCCGAAAGAATGAAGTGAGCATTCAAGAGTAAAGGGAGTTTTACGCACCCCTCGAGAGAGGCAGACGTCCAAATCTCCCGGATTGGAGTAAAATCCAATAGTAGGGTTCACCGCGTAAAGCGAGTTTTAGGTCTCCGATTTAGACGAGAGTCGGTCGGACCTTCCTAAACTCAGTTGGGCACGACTTCGAGAGAAGCGTGTTCAAGCTTTAGGAACCTCCACGGTCAAGGACCTTTATCTAATTAAGTTTAGATTTTTATCGCATTTTCTTAATCGTCTTTAGCCGAGGTGAATCTTGATCGAGTGCATTTCCATTTCATATTTTCAACCCTTCGTAGTAATCATTTTACTTAATAGCATTACTTAATTGTGGTGTTTCTCTTTCTAGTATAGCTTTACTTCCTCCCTTGCACTTAGATTTTCTAAAACCCTAGTTTTTTCCATCGATAAGATAATAGCGTTCGTGTGAGTAAGCATAGCCAAAAGTTCCCGGATTTCAATACGACACTTGTGTCCCCTAGCTACAATTCGATAGGTATACTTGCCTCATCGGGTTGCTAGTTTGGTTGCGTTTATTTTCTTCGAACCCTAGCGCGCAACAAGTTTTTGGCGCCGTTGTCGGGGACCAACTTCCGTTGATATTTTGAAAACACGAACCTATTAATTTTATCTTTTCTCTTTCTCATCCTCCTTCTTTAAATTTTAAAAATCAAAAAAAAAATTTATCACCGCTCTTAATAGTAACCAACCTCACAATTTTTCTACGCCACCTAATTCTCTCGAAAAGGGCAAAGGGCTTTAAGCGCCACTATCTTGTCTAGTACCTTGCGAACCCTTCACGGGGTAGTCCTTGGGAAGTTCGGGAGTTAATCTATAAAAAAAATCTATTTCAAAAAGAAAAAAAATTAATCTTTTTTCTAGTTTATCCGTTTTCTCTTCCTCTTCTTCTTTTCTGTTCTTTTAGTGCATGACCCGCGGGAGTCCGTCAGTTATTTTGGACTTGGACCACGAAATTGAGCGTACTCTTCAGAGAAGATCGCGATTTCAAGGTCCTACTATCCAAGTGCCGGTTGAGGACTCCGAGTCATTTGCTACTTTAAGAATGGAAGAACCCAACGTAGATGAGGCCGTGCAAAGGACTATATCCTATTATGCATGACCGAACCTTGAGGGAACAGAATCAAGTATAGTCCTCCCTGCTATAGCAAATAATAACTTCGAATTAAAGCCTAGCATAATTCAAATGGTGCAGCAATATGTGCAATTTGACGGACTTCAAGATGAAGATCCGAACGCACATATAGCTAGCTTTCTTGAAATTTGTGACACCTTCAAGATAAATGGTGTCACAAATGATGCAATCAGGCTGAGACTCTTCCCCTTCTCTCTAAGAACAAAAGCTAAGCAGTGGCTGAACACACTTCCGAAAAATAGCATAACCACTTGGAATGAATTAACTGAAAAATTTTTGGCGAAGTATTTTCCGCCAGCTAAAACTGCAAAACTTAGGAACGACATCTCTGCCTTCGGACAAATAAACTCTGAAACCCTATATGAAACCTGGGAGAGGTTTAAAGAATTATTAAGACGATGCCCACATCACGCGCTGCCTGTATGGTTACAAGTGCAGACGTTCTATAATGGGCTAAATCAAAGCACGAAGCAAATGATAGACGCAGCTTCTGGCGGTACTTTAAATCATAAGACCCCGGAAGCCGCTCTTGAGCTTTTTGAGGACATGGCCATGAACACTTATCAGTGGAATGTGCCTAGGTCCTGCCCGAACAAGCCTGCATGTATCTATGAAGTGGACAACGTCTCCCAGCTCGCTCTGCAAGTAGAAATCCTAAGCAAAAAAATCACGGAGATGACTGCTGCCTCCGCCCCTCAGGTATGGGAATCTGCAACCCCTACTCCAGAACATTTAGATTATGTTAATAATATGCCTAGAACTGCTTTTAATAATTTTTCTACTGCGAATTTTCATCCGCCTGGTTTTAATTTTCCGAATAGTTATAACCCCGCTTTAAGAAATCACCCAAACTTTTCATGGAGTAATCCATCGAATGCGATGCGCCCACCCCCGCAAAATGATTTTTCTACACCACCACCACCTCTTCAAAATTACCCAAAACCTCCAAGCTTGGAGGAATTACTTTCTAAATATATCACCACAAATGACGCTACTATAAGAACTTTAACCGGAAGCGTAAAAAGTCTAGAAAATCAGGTAGGACAGCTCGCGAAAATAATTTCTGAGCAAACCGCAGGGTCACTTCCTTCCAATACCGAACCCAACCCGAGAGAGCAAGCGAAAGCTATAACTCTTCGGAGTGGGAAGCAAGTCTCCAGTATGGCAAGTGAAGAGCCCGAGGCAAGCTCCGCTCTCGCCTCTAAAAGTCAAAGCTCCGCTCTCATTTTAAAAATTCCGCCCTCTGCTGAAGAAGTAATCACCCCTATTTTAGAAAATAATCTCACTCCACCACCCATCTTCAAAAATAATTCAACTCCTCCATACCCCTCTGAACTTAATAGACAACGTCAAGATGATCAGTACTCCCGCTTCTTAGAGATCTTCAAACAAATCCACATTAATCTTCCCTTCTACGAGGCTATTTCGCAGATGCCGAAATACGCCAAATATCTTAAAGACCTCCTCACAAACAAGAAGAAGTTAGAGAATATTTCGCACGTCATGCTAAACGCCGAGTGCTCCGCCATTTTAACAAATGGTTTGCCGAAGAAAATCAGTGACCCGGGTAGTTTCTCTATCCCGTGTGTCTTCGGTGATCTTTTTGTTAAACACGCGTTAGCCGACTTAGGCGCGAGTATCAACCTGATGCCCTTTTCGTTGTTTAAAAAGTTAGGGATTGTTAGCCTTAACCCCACGCGTATGAGTATCGAGCTAGCCGATAGATCCGTCAAGTACCCGTTAGGAATAGTGGAGGACATTCTAGTGAAAGTCGACAAGTTCATCTTCCCGGTGGACTTTGTCATTTTGGACATCGAAGAAGACGTCGAGGTTCCCTTGATCCTTGGTCGACCCTTCCTTGCCACCTCCCGAGCCATCATTGACGTAAGCAATGTTAAGCTCTTTCTCTGAGTAGGCGACGACGAAGTCACATTTTCTATCACCCCTTCGATGAAGAACACCTTAGCAAACGATGACTCATGCTTTTTCGTAGACGCCGTGAGTGATGATTCTTCCTACTGCCTCTCCGACTTTGAAAAAGAATTTTCTACTTTTTGCTCCTCTTCTCTTAAAACTGAATCACTGCAAGGAAGTGATGAATCTTCTTATTGTCTTTCTGAGTTTGAAAAAGAATTTTCTGATTTTTGTTCTTCCTCTTTTCTTCCCACTGAATCGCTACAAGAAGCCGTCTTGGCTGCTAGCCCCCCCCCCCCCCCCCCTTATTACATTCCTTATAAAAAAGTTTATGAAGATATTATTTTTGAAAAAGAAAGAATCTCAAAATCCTCTTATGAAGAACCCCCTACCCTAGAACTTAAAGAACTCCCCGAACACCTTAAGTATGCTTTCTTAGAAAAAGATTCCAAGTTACCAGTTATCGTTTCGGCCTACCTCACGGATACGCAAAACGATAAACTTCTTCTAGTTCTACGTAAGCATCGCCGGGCTATTGCTTGGCAAATTTCTGATATCAAGGGCATAAGCCCATCTTTCTGTACCCATAAAATTTTAATGGAAGATAATTCGCGTAACTCTATCCAACCTCAGCGCCGTATAAACCCGAATATGAAAGAAGTAGTTAAGGGCGAGGTTATGAAACTATTAGA
Source organism: Platanthera zijinensis (assembly GCA_039513925.1). Taxonomy (NCBI): domain Eukaryota; kingdom Viridiplantae; phylum Streptophyta; class Magnoliopsida; order Asparagales; family Orchidaceae; genus Platanthera; species Platanthera zijinensis. The sequence goes on from CM077097.1 coordinate 3,031,101, forward strand.
CGCAGGAATTATCTACCCTATATCGGACAGTAAGTGGGTTAGCCCCGTTCAGGTAGTTCCGAAGAAGGGAGGGATAACCGTAGTTAGTAATGAGAATATTAATCCCGACACGGACGGTGACGGGTTGGCGTATGTGCATAGATTGCCGTAAGTTAAATGACGCCACCCGCAAGGACCACTTTCCTTTGCCGTTTATCGACCAGATTTTAGAACGTCTCTCCGGCCATAGCTTTTATTATTTTCTCGATGGCCTCTCGGGGTACTTTCAAATACCCATCTCTCCCGAGGACCAAGAGAAAACTACGTTTACTTGTCCCTTCGGCACCTTCGCTTACCGAAGAATGCCGTTTGGATTGTGCAATGCGCCAGCTACATTCTAGCAATGTATGCTCGCAATATTTGACAAGTACGTAGAAAGCATTATGGAGGTATTCATGGACGATTTCTCCGTGTTCGGCGATTCCTTCGATAGATGTTTAGAAAATCTCGAAAAAGTCTTAGAACGATGCGAAGAAACTAACCTTGCCCTAAATTGGGAAAAATGTCATTTTATGGTGAGGGAAGGGTTAGTTTTGGGTCATAAAATTTCTGCTAAAGGTATTGAGGTAGACGTTGCCAAGATAGAAGTTATTGAGAAGTTTCCGCCGCCTACAAACATAAAAGCTATAAGAAGTTTCCTAGGCCACGCTGGTTTTTATCGTCGTTTCATAAAGGACTTCTCCAAGATCACTAAGCCCCTCACCCATCTCTTAGAAAAGGACGCTCCATTCATTTTTGATGACTCTTGTATTTCTGCCTTTGAATCAATTAAAGAAAAGTTAATTAATGCACCGATTATGATAGCTCCGGTGTGGGACCTTCCTTTCGAGATTATGTGCGATGCGAGTAGTTTTGCGGTGGGAGCCGTATTAGGTCAACGCATATCTAAAAACTTCCACCCCATCTATTACGCTAGTAAAACCCTCACATCTGTACAAGAAAATTACACCACAACCGAGAAGGAGCTCTTAGCTGTAGTATTCGCCTTTGATAAATTTCGCCCTTACATTACGCTTTCAAAAATCATTGTTTTTATGGACCACTCGGCCCTCAAGTACCTTCTTGCCAAAACCGATGCCAAGCCTCGCTTGATTCGCTGGGTCTTACTCCTCCAGGAGTTTGACTTAGAGATCCGTGATAAGCGAGGAGCCGAGAACTTGGCTGCCGACCATTTATCCAGATTAGATAACCCCTTTATAGAAAAATTAAATGAAAAATCTTTTAATGATTATTTTCCTGATGAGAAGCTGCATTTAGTTAACACATCTACTTCTCCTTGGTTCGCGCACATCACCACCTATCTAGTGGCTCGGGTGCTCCCAAAAGAGTTCACCTCTCAGCAAAAGAAGAAATTCTTTTCTGAGCTGAAGAACTACTTTTGGGAAGACTTGCATCTTTTCAGAATTTGTCCGGATCAAGTTATAAGGAGATGTGTTCCTTTTGATGAAGGAATTGATATTCTAAAACATTTGCATGAAGGTCCGACAGGTGGGCACTATCAAGCTGCTCGCACCGCTCACAAGGTGCTTTGCGCGGGTTTTTACTGGTCTAGCCTGTTTAAAGACGCGCAAGCCTTTGTGAGCAGGTGTGATAGTTGCCAACGGTCGGGCAACATTTCTAATAAAAATGAAATGCCGCAAAATTATTTCTTAGAGTGCGAAATTTTCGACCTCTGGGGAATTGATTTTGTTGGCCCCCTTCCTTCTAGCTTCGGAAACAAATATATTTTAGTTGCTGTTGATTATGTTTCACGATGGGCTGAGGCCCAAGCTCTTCCTACGAACGACTCCTGAGTTGTAGTCACGTTTTTAAAAAAATTATTTTCTAGATTCGGTACGCCTCGCGCAATCGTTAGCGATAGGGGTTCCCATTTCTGTAACGCGTAATTTTCAAAAATTCTTACCAAATACGGCGTTACGCATAAGCTTTCCACTGCCTACCACCCCCAAACTAACGGACAAGTCGAAGTAGTTAATAGAGAAATAAAAAGAATATTAGAAAAGACTGTTTCAACTTCTAGAAAAGACTGGTCAGCCAAACTTGACGATGCTCTATGGGCCTACCGAACAGTGTACAAAACCGCCCTTGGATGTACGCCATATCGGCTGGTCTATGGAAAATCGTGCCATTTGCCCGTAGAGTTAGAACACCGCGCCTTTTGGGCCTTAAAATTTTTAAACTTCGATCCCCACTCAGTCGGTGACCTTCGAAAATTTCAACTAAATGAACTCGATGAGTGGCGCTCTTATGCTTATGAAAATAATAAACTTTATAAAGAGCGGACGAAGCGTTTACACGATAAACACTTAAGGCACCCTAAAAACTTTAAGCCGGGCGACCAAGTCCTTTTATATAATTCTCGTTTACGTTTATTTACGGGCAAATTAAAATCTCGCTGGTCTGGCCCGTTTTCTGTTTTAGAAGTATTTCCTTATGGAACTGTTTAATTTCTCACCCTGATAAGGGTAATTTCAAAGTGAATGGTCAGCGTCTTAAACTCTACTTTTCTGGTGATGATGATGTCAGTCCAAACATTATTAAGTTTCTGCTTCATGAACTTTAATCTTGAACTTTTAATTTTTGCTAAAAACAATTTTATTTCTGGACAACAATATTTTTGGACAATATTATTCTTTTGATGCGTCGAGCTCAATGACGCTTTAACCAAAGGGCGCTCTTGGGAGGCAACCCAAGTTATCTTTTTCTGTTTTCTTTATTTTACCATTTTTGCCTCGGACGGCTTCGACAAGCTGAAGCTTCTGCGATCGCTTGCCCCAACATTGCTGAATCCATCACGAAGTCCAAAGAAGACATTCGGAGGAGCGGCATCACTCAGCTTTCGGAGCAAATAAATCCGGGGAAGTACCTGTATTTCAATTCTGTCTTTCAATTCTGTACTTTATTTTTCTCTCCTTCTCCAATCTCCTTCTTTAGCCATTGAGGACAATGTCTATTTTAAGCTTGGGGGAGGACTTCCTCCTTCATTTTTGCTTAGTGTAAATATTTTTCATTTTGTATATATTTTAAATATTTCCAAAATAAAAAAAAGTAATATCTTAAAATTCCAAAAAAAAAAGAGAATATTTCACAAAAATAAAAAAAAATTTTATATGTGATTTTGAATAGTTTAGACATTTTGGTATTTCAATAGTACCCCTAGTTTTTTTTTTGTTTTACTCAAAATTTTCTATAAACAACTTAGTTAATTATAATATTTCTAATCGTCCTTTTTAATTATGTTTCACAAGTAAAATGTTGTCCATGCTGTGTTTCTAATTCACGGTAGCATGTTAAGGTGAAATATTTTTCTAAAACTCGTATTTTTATTATGGTTTTTTGTTTTTTATTTCCTTTACTTTCTCAAAAATTCATCATCCACTATTTTCTTTTTCATTTTTGAATAATTTTTGTAAAGTCAACTTTTGAATAACGTAGTAGATGTGAACGATCCAAGTCACCTATTATTTCTATTTTCAAGTTAATTTCATCAATCTTCTTTTATTATCTAGGACTCGCTTTTTGAAAATTTTCAAACCTTTGTTTTAAATAAATTCAAAAGCGTGAAAATGATTTAGGCCGTTTTTGTTTTCATTTGAGCTTTCCTGCCAACCTAAAAAACTTTTACCACTAGTTAGCCGTTTTTGAGCCTTTTTTCGATTTCATTTGATAGCTCCTCCCTTCATTTCACTTTCACCAAAGCCAAAATTTCCAACCTATCGAATCGCACTAGCCTTTTTGAGTTTCATAAATTATTTTGACGATTTTGATAGGGTATTTTGTGATTTTTGTGGGAGAAAGGTTTTCGAAAAAAAAGTAGTATGTTCAAAAGTGATGTTTATTTTTGTTTGGCCAATTCAAAAAGGAAAATAAAAATATTTATGGCCTTTGTTTTGAAAAAAAAATTGAAAAAAAAGAAGAAAAGGAAAAAATGTGTATATATTTTTATGAAAGTTTTTGAAACTCTTTGCTTTGGTTTAGTGTGATTTTAAAACCTTCACGTTTATCTTTGAATTCCACTCCTAATCATATTCCTAAGCCAAACGTTTCTGTCCTATTTAAGTCCTTTTGATTCACGCTTTTTGATTTTTATTTAACAACTAAGAAAAGAAAAAAAAGTAAATCAGTTTTAGTTTTGGATTTAAACCTAGATTTTTGTTAATTAAATTGATATAATTATAATGGGTTGCTTGGATCTAGTAATAACTCAATGCGTGTTTTTCATTTTTCGTTGTTTTGCTTAAGTCTATTTAAAAAATCTCGTTAAAATTTTGGATGATTTGTTTTTATTGAGTAAGTTTATAAAAGTTTTACCATACCTAAATAATTGTTTTAGACTTACATTTCACCTTTTCCCTACTTAGAATTTCGCATAGTACTTGTGTAGGCATAATTAGAACTTTTTGATTAGTCCTTTTTATAAATATCTAGTTTTTATATTTTTGCTTGGGGACAAGCAAAGCTTAAGCTTGGGGGAATTTGATAATACATTTTGTAGCCTAAACTATTATCGTATTTTCTATTTTATAGTGTACAAATTATGTCTATAATTAGTTTATTTTTATCCTTTTTATGTAAATATTATTGTCACTAACATTTTCTTGTCATTTTGCAGGTTTTCAGGAAATTCGTCAAAAATGACCTGACACGCCCCCCTGTCACGCCCTCCCTGGGCATGACCTAGGGCGTGTCACCCTATCCCCAGGACTCCTGCTGGAAGGGATAGAAAAACGGACAAAACCGCTGTCACGCCCCCCTGATACGCCCTCCCTGGGCGTGTCACCAGGCGTGACCATGGGCGTGTCGCCCTCTGCCGCAAAGCATGCCGCCGCATTAAATGCCGTTTCTCCACAGCACGAAAACAGTACTGTCACGCCCCCCGTCACGGGAGTGACCTGGGGCGTGACATCAACTTTTCGATGACTGACGGATTTCCGACAAATTATTTGGACATGACGTGCATGTCACGCCCCCCCTATACGGGCGTGACCTAGGGCGTGACCACCGACGTACCGAAGCAATCATCCCTCCCGCCAGAATCCAGAGCCCGAGGTCAACATAGTACTGCCACGCCCCCTGACATGCCCCCCCTAGGGCGTGTCGGAGGGCGTGACCAACCCGAGAAAAAAATCTATAAATTGAGACCCCCCCTCTTCATTTCAGGAAGCTTTGGTTGAGTGTGGGAGGTGCTGCCCCTTTGTTTCTTGATCCTTTCTTAGGCTTTCTCTCTCTCTCTCTCTCTCTCTCTCTTTGTAATCTTTGTTTAACCCTAGTTTAATCTTAGTTTGTTTTAGCTTTTGTTGTAATATTGCTCTTGCTTAGTGCTACTTGTAGGGCTAGAATAGGATTTCATTTTCATGCACTTATAATTTTATTTTCAATAGTGTAACTTGCCCCTTTTTATTAATAGAAGTGTTATTTGTTTAGCTTGTGTTCTTTTTATGCTTTACTACTCATCCCCCCTCCTCCACTCCATTATGATTAACTAATCCTCTTTGTACTCGATCTTGATGATCCGAGGTTAGAGCAATTAAGTTATGATGTTTTAATTAATCTTTTCTTTTTAGGTTAGGGCCTTGAATTACTCTTGATTAATCACGGGTTGGAGGTATATTATCGATATATACTCTCCGCCTTTGCTTTCGTTCTGGGCTAGTCGAGAGGCCGAAAGAATGAAGTGAGCATTCAAGAGTAAAGGGAGTTGTATGCACCCCTCGAGAGAGGCAGACGTCTAAATCTCCCGGATTGGAGTAAAATCCAATAGTGGGGTTCACCGCGTAAAGCGAGTTTTAGGCCTCCGATTTAGACGAGAGTCGGTCGGACCTTCCTAAACTCAGTTGGGCACGACTTCGAGAGAAGCGTGTTCAAGCTTTAGGAACCTCCACGGTCAAGGACCTTTATCCTATTAAGTTTAGATTTTTATCGCATTTTCTTAATCGTCTTTAGCCGAGGTGAATCTTGATCGAGTGCATTTCCATTTCATATTTTCGACCCTTCGTAGTAATCGTTTTACTTAATAGCTTTACTTAATTGCGGTGTTTCTCTTTCTAGTATAGCTTTACTTCCTCCCTTGCACTTAGATTTTCTAAAACCCTAGTTATTTCCGTCGATAAGATAATAGCGTTCGTTTGAGTAAGCATAGCCAACAGTTCCCGGATTTCAATACGACACTTGTGTCCCCTAGCTACAATTCGATAGGTATACTTGCCTCATCGGGTTGCTAGTTCGGTTGCGTTTATTTTCTTCGAACCCTAGCGCGCAATAACTACAAAGAGAATTTTGAGGTATCTTAAGGGCAAACCAGATCTTATCCTATGGTACCCTAGGAATGGGGAGTTTTAACTAACAAGCTACTCAGATGCAGATTTTGCATGATGCAAAGAGGACAGGAAGAGCACTTCTAGCACCTATCAACTCTTGGGTGGAAAACTAGTGTCTTGGAGCAGCAAGAAGCAAACCAGTGTTACAATCTCAACTGTAGAGTCAGAGTACATCTCAGCAGGCAGTTGCTGTGCTCAGTTGTTGTGGATCCAACATCAGCTCCAAGACTGCAACATCCAGATAAGTAGAAGCCCCCTATTTTGTGATTCTACTAGTGATATATCAATTGCTAGGAATCCTATTTCTCACAGCAGGACTAAGCATATTGAGGTAATGTACCATTTCATTAGGGAACATGTAGAATATGAAGACATCACCCTTGAGTTTGTCCCAACAGACAAGCAAGTGACTTACATCTTCACTAAGCCACTAGATGAAGCAAAGTTTAACACCTTCAAGTTTAAGTTGGGTATGTTAAACCTAGTATATCTTCAGTTGCTCCTTAAATTGTTACAGGCCATATTATGTCTTGTAGATTGAATTGTTCTTCAATATATTGAAGACATTTCAAAATGTGTACCTTCAACGGTATCATGTTAAAGATGCTGCTTCAGTTGAGGGGGAGCATGTCCAGCACTACTCTAAGATGTTCAAACTGTTGCCTATGAAAAATCAAAGAGGGGGAGCAGAATATCCTCCCTGGCTATTTATAGAAGTCAAAAAGGGGGGAGATGGACTTGAACTAGCTTACTGATTCAAGGACTTGAAAGAGTTATCAAATTCATAGGATAGGAGGAAAAGGATACAAGTGGTATCAAATTCAAGGACTTGAAAGAGGTATCAAATTCATAGGACAGGAGGAAAAGGATATAAGTGGTATCAAATTCATCAAAAGCAGGTAGCAGCTATTGAGGGGGAGCAGGTACAGGTATGCCCTGCAGACAAGGAAGTTTACTATAACTTATCTTCTTATCATATCTTTTCATGCTATATTTTTGGAATTTGTTAGTATGTCATTGACTCAGATATTTGGTGGAGAGTTTTGACTTCTTCAAATAGGGGGAGATTGTTGGGTCCATTGCCCACAATGTCCTAGATTTGAAGAAGTCAAATATGTCAATGAGCATACACAATGGTATATTTAATACATGTTCAAGTTCATACATGCAGGGTTGTCCCATAACATTGATGGGATAGATAGCCTAAGTGGCTAAGTCAGATAAACTCTTACCTAAGGTGTGGATAGACAGAAATCTATCTATGTCCACAGGCATTGAGTGAAGGCTACTCACTCAATCCCAAATGACTTATAGTGTTGAGTGGAGCCTATAGAGTCAATGACAAAGTAATGGAAGGCAGGAAAAGTGGCTAAGTCCATAGGAGTTGAGTGAAGTCAACTTACTCAATGCCATACAACAAAAAGTTGTGAGATAGGCTAATGCAATAATAGCCTAAGTAGAAATGAGCAGAAAAGTGGCTAAGTCCATAAGCATTGAGTGTAGCTCACTCACTCAATGCCATAACTTCATAATCTTTGAGTATAGCTCAGTCAATCAACGCCACAGGAAAACTGTGAATATTTACCAAGACCACAAGCATTGAGTGAGACAAGCTCACTCAATGCCATGTGATAATACGTTGACTAATTCTCAAAGGGAGTGATCTTTTTTTAGACACAAAAATTTTGCTAAGTCCATATGCGTTGAGTATAGCTCACTCACTCAATGTCAGATAACAGAAGTGTCTGTTAAGTAGTTTGGCGTTGAGTGGAGCTTACTCACTCAACGCCACGTAGCAGTAAATCTGGCGAAGGAAAAAAGCGTTGAGTGAGGCATGCTCACTCAATGCTCTCAACGCTTAAGATGTTGCAGATGCAGAAAATTGGCTAAGATAAAAGGCGTTGAGTGAGGCATGCTCACTCAATGCTCTCAATGCCAAGCACAGAAGTGGTAGAAGAATATGCTATGGCAAAAAGCTTTGAGTGGGGCTTGCTCACTCAACGTTTCAACGCCTAGATAGACAGAATTCTGTCTAATTATTTTGGCGTTGAGTGAAGCTAATTAACTTAACGCCTATTTTACTTATGCTCGATTTTGGTTAAGTCCACAGGTGCTGACGTCATCAAAATCAGCAAAGTCAACTAATTTCAAAACAAGTACGGAGAAGCTACAGAACACGACAAACTCTGCCGAGAAGCTACTGTACATCTTCTTCCGTTAAAGCAAGGTGCAACTGGAAGCTGTAAGTGGGGCCCACTGATCTCTAAGAGTCGTTGATCGCCAAACTACAAAAGGAAGAGATGAGCCAAGACACAATATGATGATTTCAAAGTATAACTTGATGCGGATTCATTCTACACTCAAATATAAACTATGTTGATGGGCATAAGCTAGATTGATTTAACTTTCAGGCAAGTGCACATATCAATCATAGTATAGGAGAAATCTACATCTCATGTCGTATTCCACAAGGTCTTTTCAAATAATCGTACTCACCCTCACTATATTATCATACCTTTAATTAAAATTGATTTTTAACCTAGATTAACCTAACTATGACTACTTGGATAAAGGAACATTGGCAGATTAAAGATAATAAAAACCCGAAAGTCTAAGAGCATTCACATGAAAATAATTGCTCATCAATTCAATTCTATGTAATCATGTAATAATAAGATTATCAAATTCGTTGTATTGTAAGGGTTAAATATTTATCAAATTCTCTCTCGAGCAATTCAAAATCTAAACCTAAGTTGAGTAAATTTTCTCTCGAATAATTTACAACAATCAAATTTGCATTAAAATAAAGTACCCTATCTAATACATAAATTCATGAAATTCTATCTATAAAATACCATGAATCCATTTATCCGTATTACAATTATCCAAATGACATGTCTCTCGGTCATGCAATTTGAAATACAAAGAGGCATAACACCTAAATATGAACATATAAACATCATCACAACCTTCCAATTTTTCAATCTAAAAAGTTGGAATTCATGTAAAACAAAAACTAAATTCATAACTAGGAAAAATTTCTTTGGTTTAAAGCATACATACGAATAGAATACAACAAATTTGATGAAAACAATAACATACATGATTACCGAATTATTCAAATAAAAGTTTCATGTGAAATAAAAAATAAATAAAGTTAGATTACCAAGAGAAAGGAAAGATTAAAAGAGATACATGAAAGATTAAAAGCATACGAAAATCTCCTTCAATTCCTCCTTCTCTTGGGTACTCCACTTTCATCCTCCAGAAGTTCTCCAAATGAAATGATCCAAAAGTCCTCTTCTATTTTTTTCTACAGGTTTTTATAGTCTCCTTGCAAATAGGGTCGGCCACGGGTTCAACGCGGCCGTGTCACAGGCCGTGTGGTTGCACACGAATAGGCGTGTCTGGTCATGGGTCGTGTCATCTGACATGGGTGCTAACACGGTCGTGTTTTTCTTCACGTTCTTCACACACTGGTGTGTTGGCAGCAGAGCTTGAATTTATCCAGAAACGGACACGGATGGGCACATGGGCGTGTTCCCACCCGTGTGGTGCTCTGTCTTTTTCTTTCAAATCTTCTGATCCATCCCGAATAGGACACGGGTAGGGACACGGGCGTGTTCCTACCCATGTGCATCCAATTTTAGTCCTGTCATCAGCCATTTTTGATCCGTGAACTCTTCTGTTTGCTCCAAGACTTTTAGTTCCACTGGTTTGCAATACCTGCTTTAAGAAAATAAAGGAATAAATGAATAACTTAAAACAGGAAATAATAGAAATTGGATATTATGCTCTTTTATTCGTGATAATGCAAATTCTTAACTATTCTCGCGCAATTGCTACAAAAGGGAGGTAGAAAATAGTGGACATGATCACAATTATGATAGTAAAAAGCCTATCATAATTGTACTCATCAAATACCCCCAGACTTTAATGTTTGCTTGTCCCTAAGCAAACTAATTCAAACACTTGAGTTACGAATAAATAATTTTTCTTTCGCACACTGGTTGCTATGAATTCAGAGAGAAATTTGATGTTGTAACTGTATAGAAAATAGTATAACAGACTTTTCTAAATATAACTTTATCTTAAAATTCCTCCAATATATCTGTTAATTATCTTTCACTCTTTCTTATAAATAGGATTATAGTCATCCATAACAATTGTGAGGAGAAAATAACAATCTCAATAAGATATGTTTTAGTATTTCAAAACTTTTAAGTACCAATATTGATAGTCATGAGCTTACCTTTTCACACCCTCTCCGCGACACTAGTTTGAATTAGTAAGGTTGAATCCTTAGGACTTGTATTGTTGTGTAATATTTTTGGATTAGGATAGGAGATTATAGGTGGGATAATCAAAGATAAATTCGATGGTTTTTATCACACCTAGATCACGATTGAGCCTTTTTGTTTTGTAAATACCTTAACATACATCAATATTATAAAAGCACCCCCAGACTTTGCAATTATTATGCTTCCCACATTTTTTTGATGGATACTCTATATTTTTATTTTTTTAACTAAGGGTCCATAGGAGGGATTATTCCAAGTAGGTGCAAGTGTACACGCACTCAGACCACATATCACTATGTTTTTTTAAAGGGTTCATAGTAGGGATCATTCCAAGTGGGTGTAAGTGTACACGCACTCAGGCCACATATCACTATGAATAAACTCATTCCAAGAAGGTATCAATGATAGGTGTGCTAATTGGTAAGGATTTGGCCTTGGTGAATTTTAGTAGTAGAGTATCAAAAGGCATAGGGATTAGGTCCAAATTGGGTGTGCAAGGGTATAATGTTTAAGGTTTTGGGATTGCAAGGCTCAAGCTATCCAAAAGGAGGCCTAAGTCATTTCTGCCCTCACTAATGAACCTATGCAAAAGTTTTGAGGATTGCTAGAGGGTAAGTTCTAGACATCAATAGAGAATATTCTTTATTTTGATTGCCTAATACAAAATTACCAAAATGTTACACTCAATCGACTCACTTTATTATAGATAATTATATTTTCTAAAATAGAGTGATTGTTAGTTAATAATATAGAGGACTAATCTTAAAAAAAATTATATAGAGAAAATTAAGCTAATGAATTTCTATACATAATTACTAATCAACAAATTTGAACACTCGATGAGTCTACATCAATTCATTTTAATCAGCGTGCAAAAGTAAATTAGTTAGTTATAATCCCAAATGAGTGAATTAATGAGAGCTTAAAGGATTAAAAACCAATTTTGTAGGGGTGTATAACAACCTTGAGTACTATGATAGCAAAAGTATAACCAATTGTACTCATGTTCATCACATAAATTATAGAATTGAAGAACATCCACCCCAAAACTTAAAATTTTCAATGTCCTCATTGTAATGGGAAGAACTGAGAGAGCAATTTCACCAACATATAAAGAGGAATTGACTACCATGAATATAAAAGAGCACATGAAGTAAAAAGGATCAAATATGAGAACATATATAATATCTGATAATATAGGTACAAATAGATGTTACTGAATACATGTCCAAAAAAATGATACATATCAAAAATATCCAGGATGGTTGCCCTGATCGTCCTGGAAATGAGGCGGGCGAGGAGCTGCCGGTGGTGGGCTATAGATCCCCAAGTGGTCCCTGATCGGAATGATGGCTTTCTTTGTCCGCTTCTGGATTTCCTCGATACGCTGAATTCGCGGCAAGAGCTCGGTCTTATAAAAGAGCTGGAAGTCAAGCGGGTACTGCGTATGCGCTCGAGGAGGAGCAACAGAAGACTCACCCTGAGTGTAAGTGGACTGGGCTGAGGGGATTAGTGGCTCATCAAGGTCAGGGTCTACCTTGTTGTCATCGTCGACATCCACCTGTAGTCGATGCCTCACAATGGAATAAATAATGCCACCCCGACCCTGACGGGCGGAGACGAGGTGGAGGGATCGAAGACTGGCCATAGTGATAGGCACGGTCTTCGCGACCACAGTCATGGGGGAAGGGAAGAGAATATGTGCATATTCTTCACCAGGAGGGTAATGTAGGGTGCTACACAAATAGACCGTATGCGTGAGTTGTCGGTCTGGTGAAGGATGAACTGTGCGAGCATATAACCAAGATGGATGGGGTAACGTGACAACATGTTATGAAGATATAGCATATCTTGCATACTAACTACACCGGAGCTTTCGCCCCGACCACTTAAAGTGTCACTAAGTAAATGATGTATGTAGTGGAGGGTGGGAGAACTCGGCTTGGAGGACTTAGACCTCTTGGCCTCATAAGGATTTAGGTCAAAGGTGAGTCGAGCCCAGATATTGGTTGCTTGGTCACGAGTAGGGAGATCAAAATGAAGTTCGAGGTAGGCAGCACTAAAGAGGAATGAGTCCTCATACACTCCTAAGTATTGTGTGAACTAGAGAAGGGTGAGTGTATGAGTAGTGCCCGCTACCCGAAATGAGATGACACCCTCTTGCCGGTTTGCATGCTCTGTTAAGGCAAGTCTAAGGTTTAAATAAAAAGTTGACATGAACTCTAATGTGAGTTCCTTAAATCCTAACTCCTCGATAGCAAAAAATTATTGCCACCCCACTACGGAGATCAACTCCCTAACATCTCTCACTAGATTTATTTCCTCCAAAACGCTCCAGTCAATCGATCGAATGTCCTGGTACTTCTTCGACTGGAGGCGGTTGTAGCAATTGATGTACGCATGATCTGTGAATACAAGCGGTTCAGCGGCGTCGCGCCTCTCCATAGACAATGCCTGAAGATCCGGGTGACGTCAGCGACCGTCTTGGGCACGTGATGAAGACATGATCTGAGGACAAATATAAGGATTTTTTAAAATGATGAAGGAAGAATGGGAGGGAAAATGAGAGGATTAGAACAATAAGAACGAGAAGAGAGTGGAGAGCAAAAAGAAGTTGAATAAGAACATAAACCCAAAAAAAGTTTACCTAGGAAAATAGATCGCGATGAGAGGAGGAGAATCCACTAACTTTGAAGGCCAAAAACTCAACCGGCTCTGGGAAGACAAAGTGCAGGAATGAAGTTTGGAAACCAGGTGGTGAGGATGAAGATGAACAGCACGGGGACCTATATAAAGAAACCAAACACGAGTTGACACAAGGTCGTGTGTGCAACCAGTGTTAAGGAATCATTTATTGCATGGAACATGGTCTTCCATGAGACGTGTTGTCAAACTGGTGGGAAAGCAGCGCACCAGGTGGACACGGTCAACAACACGGGAGTGTAGCGACCCGTGTCCTGCTCGTGCACTGGGTAATACACATGGGTAATGACATGGCTGGGTAAAACTGGGTGTGATCATAATAGGAGAATTAATTAATCTTTCTTTTAAGAACTCAAAGGCATGTAGGACTCTTGTTCAAAAATAAAAGGTGTGTCTTTTTCTAAAATCCAAGTAAGTGGTTTAGCGATTTTAAAAAGTCTTTAATAAATCAGCGGTAAAATCTGGCGTGTCCTAAGAAACTTCTCTCTGCTTTAACGAAGGTTGGTGGTGGTAACTTTTCTATGGTTTCTATTTTCGCTTTATCTACTTGAATTCCTTGGCTTGAGATCTTGTGGCCAAGTACTAACCCTTCTTGTACCATGAAATGGCACTTCTCCCAACTAAGTACTAGGTTTATTTCCTCAAACCTCCTAAGAAATTTCTCTAAATTATTCAAACACAAATCAAACGAGTCACCAAATACAGAGAAATCATCCATGAACACTTCCATAACATTTTTATCATATTCATTAAAGATGGCTAACATGCACCTTTGGAAAGTGGCGGGTGCGTTACATAAACCGAATGGCATACGTCTATAGGCAAATGTACTGAATGGGCAAGTGAATGTTGTTTTCTCCTGGTCTTTTGGTGTTATAGGAATTTGGAAATATCCAGAAAGTCCATCTAGAAAGCAATAATATGAATGTCCTGATAAACGTTCTAATATTTAGTCAATGAAAGGAAGAGGGAAATGGTCTTTCCTAGTGGCATCATTTAATTTCCTATAGTCAATACAGACACGCCAACCTGTTACCGTTCACGTTGGAATTAATTCATTCTTATCGTTTGCTATCACTGTTAGACCACCCTTCTTAGGAATGACTTGTACAGGACTAACCCATGAACTATCCGAAATAGGGTATATCATGTCAGCATCTAACAACTTAACAATCTCAGCCTTAACTACCTCTTTCATATTTGGGTTAAGCCTACGTTGCGGTTGAATAGAAGGTTTATAGTTTTCTTCCAAAAGGATTTTGTGAGTGCAAAAACTAGGGTTGATACCTTTTATATCAGATATTTGCCATGATATTGCACCTTTACATTTCTTCAGCACAGTTATTAATTTAGCTTTTTCAGTATTAGAAAGATTAGAAGAAATAATAACTAGGTAAGAAGAATTAGTTCCTAAGAATGCATACTCAAGATGATCCAGTAATTTTTTTTATTCCATTATTGGTGGATCCTTAGTATTATTCTTATGAACTTCACGATGTCCTTCGGTAATCAAACTATACTCAGTCGTTCTATTCATTGAAACAGAGTAATCTAGAAAATATAAATGTTCAACAATGTCTTGGTTTTTATCTTCTTCTAGATAACAGTTAGTGATGCAAATTTCTAAATAATCTCTATAATATAAATTAGAATTCATAGAAGTCATAAAATTATCAACACCATGAGAAAAATAATAATAATCATCATTATCTAAGGGTTGTTTCATAGTATTGCCAATTTGAAAAGTGACTTCATCTTCCCCTACTCACAAAACTAATTTACCATCAAAAACATCAATAAGAGCTCTAGATGTTGCTAGGAATGGACGACCTAGTATGAGTGGCACTTCGATATTTTCGTCCATATCTAGAATAACAAAATCAGCAGGAAATATAAACTTATCTACCTTAACCAATACATCCTCTACTATTCATCTAGGATACTTAACCAACCGATCTCCTAGTTGAATACTCATTCTAGTAGGGCTAAGTTCTCCTAAACCTAGTTTCAAATATAGTTTATAAGGCATTAAGTTTATACTAGCTCCTAAATCTGCTAAATCTTTATTCACTTGTAAATCACTAATTAAACATGGAATTGAAAATGAACCGGGATCTTTAAGTTTTTGTGGTAATTTATTTTGCAAAATAGCAGAACATTCTTCACTAAGTGTAACTAAAGATAATTCTTCTATTTTTTTTTTTATTTGAAATTAAATCCTTCAAAAATTTAGCATACTTAGGCATTTGAATGATTTTAGAAAAAGGTAAATTGACATGTAATTGTTTAAACATAGATAAAAAAATTACTGTATTGCACATCCATATGCTCCTTGTTCAGCTTTGCTGGATACGGTATTGCTGGTTGATACTCCATTGGTTTCATATTCATGTCGTTCGGTGCTTCGCCACTAGACTCCTCTTGGGGTGCTTCCTTTGCTAGTCTTGGGTCTTGTAACTCCTTTCCGCTCCTCCACTGGATTGATTTTGCATGCTCCTTCGGGTTTGTTTCAATAATACCCTGAAGTGTTCCTTATTGCCTTTCAAATACCATCCTTGTGAGCTGACCAATCTGGTTCTCCAAATTATGAATTGAGCCCTCTTGAATCCAGAAAGCTACATCAATAGTTTGCATGAACTTGGTAATTACATCTTCCAATGTTGGCTTCCTTTGCTCTGGTTATTGTAGTTGTCCAAACACAGGTTGCTTGCCTTGATTTCCTTACCCTCCCCAAGAGAAATTGGGGTGGTTCCTCCATCCAGGATTGTATGAAAAACTATATGGGTTGTTTGTTGGGTTGAAAAGTGGTCTAGTATTGTTACCCATATAGTCAACATGTTCTTACACTTGAGGTTCACCACTAGGAATTCCACTAAGTGAAGGGTCCCATTATTGAGGTACCATGGAGGGTGATGCTAATGAAAGGTTGTCCATCTTTTGGTAAAGCTTCTCCACTTGAATAGCTAAGCCAGAGACGGCTTCCACTTCATACATTCCTGCAGGCATATTAGGCTTTGGTCTCATGGTAGTCCATTGATAATTATTCATTGTCATGTCTTCTATCAATTGTTAAGCTGCTTCAGGTGTCTTATTGTTCAAGGTGCCCCCACTAGCCGCATCGATCATCTGTTTGTGGCTGGATTGAGACCATTGTAGAATGTCTGAATATGAAGCTAGGAAGGTAGTGCATGTTCGGGACATCTCCTTAATAGATCCTTGAATCGTTCCCATGTATTGTATAATGATTCAGATTCCAATTAAATATACGTAGAGATGTCATTCCTTAGCTTTGCAGTCTTCGCCGGTGGAAAATACTTCATTAAAAACTTCTCAACCATCATATCCCATGTAGTAATCGACCCTTTAGGTAATAAGTTTAGCCACTGCTTTGCCTTTTGCCTTAGTGAGAACGAAAATAACCTCAATCGAATGGCATAATTGGAATCACCATTGATCTTAAATGTATCACATATCTCCAAGAATTTGGTTAAATGTGTGTTGGGATCTTCATCTTGCAAGCCATCATATTGGACATACTGTTGAACCATCTGTATAACACTCGACTTCAATTCGAAATTGTTGGTGACTATTAGGGGTCTAACAATGCTTGACCCAGTTCCCTGGAGATTAGGTCTAGCAAAGTCAGACATAGTTTGCTCGTTCTGGTTTTCCATGTTATCCAAATTTTTTTAATGATGCTCTCCTTGGTTTACTGTTTCCATTCTGAAAGTCCATTTTAAATATTTGTGGTATTAGTTCCCACATCCCTTTGGTTAGTGTTGTGAATAATTCATTCCAGGTCAGGATGAAATGGTGCTAGCCCAGAATTTATCCCCCTAGTCATAGACTAACAGACTACAAAACAGAGATCAAGCAATATAATTATACTATAAAAAAATTTATAATTATTTGTTAGTAATCAAAAATTGGTAGATTAATAGAGTTTAAGCTTTCAAAATATTGAAAACGAGTCCCCGGCAACGGTGCCAAAAACTTGATGATTTCAAAGTATAACTTGATGTGGATTCATTCTACACTCTAATATAAACTATATAGATGGGCATAAGCTAGATTGATTTAACTTTCAGGCAAGTGCACCTATCAATCATAGTATAGGAGAAATCTGCATCTCATGTCGTATTCCACAGGGTCTTTTCAAATACTCGTAGTCACCCTCACTCTATTATCATACCTATAATTAAAATTGATTTTTAACCTAGATTAACCTAACTATGACTACTTGGATAAAGAAACATTGGAGGATTAAAGATAATAAAAAGTTGAAAGTCTAAGAGCATTCACATGAAAATAATTGCTCATCAATTTAATTCTATGTAATCATGTAATAATAAGATTATCAAATTCGTTATATTGTAAGGGTTAAACATTTATAAAATTTTCTCTCGAGCAATTCAAAATCTAAACCTAAGTTGAGTAAATTTTCTCTTGAACAATTTACAACAATCAAATTTGCATTAAAATAAAGTACCTTATCTAATACATAAATTCATGAAATCCTATCTCTAAAATACCATGAATCCATTTATCTGTATTACAATTATCCAAACGACATATCTCTCGATCATGTAATTTGAAATACAAAGAGACATAACACCTAAATATGAACATATAAACATCATCACAACCTTCCAATTTCTCAATCTAAAAAGTTGGAATTCATGTAAAACAAAAACTAAATTCATAACTAGGATAAATCTCTTTGGTTTAAAGCCTACATACGAATAGAATACAACAAATTTGATGAAAACAATAACATACATGATTACTGAATTGTTCAAATAAAAGTTTCATGTGAAATAAAAAATAAATAAAGTTAGATCACCAAGAGAAAGGAAATATTAAAAGAGATACTTGAAAGATTAAAAGCATACAAAAATCTCCTCCAATTCCTCCTTCTCTTGGGTGCTCCACTTTCATCCTCCAGAAGTTCTCCAAATGAAATGATCCAAAAGTCCTCTTCTATTTTTTTTTCTACAGGTTTTATAGTCTCCTTGCAAACAGGGTCGGACACAGGTTCCAACACGGCCGTGTCACAGGCCGTGTTGACGGTTCAAAGGCGGTTACAAATTAATAGGCGTGTCTGGTCGTGGGCCGTGTCATCTGACATGGGTGTTGACACGGCCATGTTGTTCTTCATGTTCTTCGCACACGAGTGTGTTGGCAATATAGCTTGAATTTATCCAGAAATGGACACGGGTGGGCAAACGGGCGTGTTCCCACCCGTGTGGTGCTCTTTCTTTTTCTTTCAAATCTTCTAATTCATCCTGAATAGGACACGGGTAGGGACATGGGCGTCTTCCTAACCATGTGCGCCCAATTTCTGTCCTGTTATCAGCCATGTTGGATCCTAGAACTCCTCTGTTTGCTCCAAGACTTTTAGTTCCACTGGTTTGCAATACCTGCATTAAGAAAATGAAGGAATAAATGAATAGCTTAAAACAAGAAATAATAGAAATTTTATACTGTGCTCTTCTATTCATGATAATGCAAATTCTTAACTATTCTCGCGCAAATGCTACAAAGGGAGGTAGAAAATAGTGGACATGATTACAATTATGATAGTAAAAAGCCTATCATAATTGTACTCATCACAAGAAAACTTTTAGGGCATTATCAATTTCAAGGGTTGCAGCCGACTTCTTCTCTCTCGCCATTATTGTCGAGAAAGAGCTTGAAGTCTTCCTATAGGAAAGAAAATTTTAGTAAGTTGTAGCTACTTCATCTGTTACAGCATAATCAGAAAGGTTTCTGATAGAGGAAGAAAGTAGAGCCATCATTATCTAGTGGGCTCAGTTAGCTGATTGAAGAATACAAGCTCACCTTCTTATTCAACAAGACCAGAATCTTCATTCTGAGTTTCTTCAAGTAGAATTTCTACCTGCTGCTATGAAGCAAGATAGTGCTGAGATAACTCAGCCCTAGCTTTTGACACAGAGAAATTACCCTGTGTCAAAACATTCAAATACTCATCCTTCTGTAGGATCTAATTTGATCTGAGATTGTAGGGCCACTGGCCTGAGGTAGGGAAAAATTGCCTGAGTAGTAGGAGAGTGAAGCTCTCTGAGTTGTAGGATCCAACTAGATCTAAGCTGCAAGGCCACTGACCTGAGGTAAGTCAAATTGCCTGAGTAGTAAGAGAGTGTAACTCTCTGAGGTAGGTTCCCTAGTGGATCTTAGGTAGGTCTATCCTCCCAGCCTGAGTGTAGGGCCTTTGGCCTGAGGTAGGAGATCAGCTGATCACTAATTTGTAGGCCCTTGTTGCTGAGATATAGGTCTTGAAGGAGACTGAGAGATCCTGAGGGATCTAAGGTGTAAGCTGTTTGGAGTAGTGTTTTGGATAAGTGCCTTGACCAATAAGAAGTTGGCAAGGTGGGAGGAGAGTGGATGTACCCACAAGTTGGGGAACCACTAAAAATTTGTGTGTGCTTTTCTATATTGTTTCCTTTGTGCAGGTACTTGAAAGTAACTACTGCCAACACATTTAGTGTTATAGGAAAAACTAAAAAGAGAATAATAACAGTATAACAACCTATTCACCCCCCTAGGTTGCAAGCAACCTTGAAAACAAAGACTTTCAAGTTGTTTCTGCTGGAATATATTCATATTAAGAACCACAACCTTGTACAGTCCTTGTTATAGGTTCTGAGGACATAGAAACCTGAGCACTCATATCTCTTCTAGTGTTTGCAGAAGAGTCAGACATCAATGGGTCATGAGGTTCTTCACTTCCGCTCTAAGAAGAGCTGCTTTCAGTACTTTCTTTAGTGATGATTACAGCTTTATTTCCCTTCTTATCAGTTGCCCATTAGTGTAGAAGCAACACCCTGTCCCATCTATCAAGCATCTTAGAGTCCATCTTCCTCATGTGATGTATCTTTGTTCCTAGCCTCACATTGAGGATCCCTAGAACAGAACCATGCAAGTACAAAAATAGAATTCTTCCTGAGTTTGCCTCTAGAACACATTCCACTATTTTTCAAACAGAATTCTTCTCCAGTCAATCCTTTTGGATAGAATGACCCTTGATATTATCTCAAACATGTTCCTGCATATTTTGTAATGAGACCCTGTTTTGCAAATCAAGGCCTTACCGATTACATCAGCTAGAAACTTTACTTTCAGATTCATTTCTTTTCTCAGAATAAATTCAGTGGTGTGCTTTGAAAGGCCACACCATTTGAGAGATGATTTCATAACTTCAAGAAATAGTTCATCTTCCTCATCTGACTTCCTGATCTCTATCAGATTCAGAGCTTTGCTCAGCCTCCTTAAAGTGATCTTAATCGTGTGTACATTAATCGAAGTCTTGATCTTATTGGAAGAGGAGTTGATTTTTGTATTTGAGTAAAGTTCTAGTACTTCTTGTTTCCATATAGAACTCGGTTTAGATAGTATGAATTCTAGGTCGGCGGCTTGCAATAAGTGAAGAACTAACTGAATTTCTTCAGGTGCATCCTTGAACCCATTCCTAACCAGTTAAGATCCCTCGAATAGGAAGTCCATTCCTTTGGGTTCCATTGAAACTTTGAATTTCTGGAGAGTCGAGGAGCTTGCTCGAGAAAACTTCGCAGGGAGGCAGACAGTCGAATTGGGCTTGGAACTATGTGATTTATTTTAAACACACATTCTATTTTTAGTTACCCATATTCGAGAATATGAAGAGGCGCACACTTGTCATGGTTAACACGATTAGATCAATGGCTTAAATTAATCCCGGAAGATAGCCTTAATCAGAACTATCTGAGTAAATTCGTTGAGTGAAATCGACGCACTCGATGCCTGAAGTTGTCTCAACGCACTCGATGCTTGGACAGTTAATCCTTATCTTACTTGATAACCTACAAGGGTCAATCCTACCTAGAGCACACATGCATGTAAAGATAATGAATCTACACTAAGTTTTACATGGCCAACTCAAATTTGAAGGTGTTGAACTTGGCTTCATCTAGTGACTTTGTGAAAATATCAGCCACTTGTTTGTTTGTGGAGACAAACTCAAGGCTAATGTCTTCCCTTTCCACATGCTCTCTAATGAAATGATATCTAATCTCTATGTTCTTAGTCCTTCTATGATACACGGGATTCCTAGAAATAGAGATTGCACTAGAAGAATCACAAAATATGGGATTTTTACTTATGTGGAGATTGTAGTCTTGGATTTTATGTTGAATTCATAGTAGCTGTGCATAGCAACTTCTAGCTGAAATATATTCTAATTCTATAGTGGAAATGGTTATACTGGTTTCCTTCTAACTGCACCATGATACAAGTCTTCTCCCTAAAAATTGACAGGTTCCACATGTGCTTTTCCAGTCTTCTCTACAACCTGTAAAATCTGCATCTGAATACCCAATTAGTTCAAAATCACTATTCCTAAGGTACCATAGACCAAGATCAGGTGTGTCCTTGGGATATCTCAGAATTCTTTTTGCAGCAGAATAATGAGACTCTTTAGGGCGAGCCTGGTATCTAGAACAAACACATGAAACATACATAATGTATGGCCTACTAGCAGTCATGTAGAGGAGGGAGCCAATTATGCCTTTATACAAGGTTTCATCAACAGGTTTCCCAGTCTCATCCTTATCTATTGACACACTTGTCCCCATAGGAATTTTCATTATGGAGTCGCTTTCCATTCCAAACTTATTAATTAACTCATTGGTGAACTGAGATTGAGAGATGAATAACCCATCCTCTGATTGTCTAACTTGGAGGCCCAAGAAATACTTGAGTTCACACATACTGCTCATTTCAAATTGCCCTTGCATAAGTTTAGCAAACTTCTTGCAGAGAACATCATCAGTAGACCCAAAAATTATGTCATTTATATAAATTTGGACTAGAATTATCTTACCCTTGACTTCCCTTGAGAATAATGTCTTATCTATCTTCCCCTTTGAGAATTTGTTCTCAATGAGAATGTTAGGCAAGGTTTCATACCATGCCATAGGGGCTTGTTTCAACCCATACAAAGCTTTTATAAGTCAAAACACATTCAAGAAAGTTAGGATTAACAAAACTTGAGGGTTGCTCAACATAGACCTCCTCTTTTAGGTCACCATTTATGAAAGCTGACTTTGCATCCATTTGGTAGACCTTAAATCCTTAATGTGCAGCACATGCAAAGAATAGTCTTATTGTCTCTAGTCTAGCAACTGGTGTAAAGGTTTGATCAAAGTCAATACCTTTCTCTTATTTGTATCCCTTAACAACCAGTCTAGATTTAGTTTTGATGATAACACCATTCTCATCAAGCTTGTTTCTATATATCCATTTGGTTCCAATGATGTTATATATATATGATCTGGGAACTAGCTTTTAGACCTTACATCTCTTGAATTAATTCAGTTCTTCTTGCATAGCCACAACCCAAAAAGGATCTATGTTGGCATCTTCAAACTTTTTAGGTTTAACTTGAGATAGAAAGCTTGAAGACATAGTAATGTTAAGGCTTCTGCTCCTTGTTGTAAATCTTGGCTTGCATCTCCTATGATTAGATCTCTGGGATGATCTCTCAACTGTCTGATAGTTTTTAGCATTCTTTCTTCAGCATCTTGAACTTCAATTGTTGGATCCTGCTGGTCTTCATCTATGTCCAGTTCATTTGGACCTTTTTCAGGAATTACCATACCATTATCTTCCTCTTGGATAGTGGGAGGAGTGTCATTGATGGTCATCTTTTTCTTCTTCAATTCTACACTTGCAGATCTAAAGGAGCTAGGCAGCTCACTGTTAATCATAAAAGACTTATCAAACACTACATTGATAGACTCTTCTATAAATTGGTTCTTCAAGTTATAGACTCTATAGGCTTTGTTGTGATTGATGTACCAAACAAAAATTCCCTCATAAGATTTGGCATCAAACTTTGTCAAGTAGGACTTCAGATTATTAAGCACAGAGCATTTGGTTCCATAGATCCTGAGATAGGCAAGATTTGTTTTTTTCCTTTCATAATCTCATAGAGAGTCTTATTGTAATACTTGTTGATAGATGATCTATTAAGGACATAACAAGCAGTGTTTACTGTCTTAGCCCAGAAGTATTATGGGAGAGAAGTTTCACTGAGTAATATCCTGCCAGCCTCTATAAGAGTCTTGTTCTTCCTCTCAGCAATTGCATTTTTGTTGGGGTGTTCTTGGAGAAGAAAAATCTTGATGAATCCCTTGCTCTCTACAGAACTTTGTCATGTCTTTAGACTGAAATTCAATACATGGTCACTTTTAATTTTGACCACATAACTACCCTTTTCATTCTAAACTTGCCTAACAAAGGTCACAAAAATATTAAGGGTTTCAGACTTTTTCTTTAGAAAGAAAATCCAAGCAAATCTGGAATAGTCATCAACTATCACAAGTTTGTAGACTTTCCTGCCTAGACTATAAACTAGCATTGTACAAAAAAGTATATATGCAAGAGGTACAAACACCTCTCAGAATCCTTGGCCCTAATGCTCTTAAAGGATGACTTTGTTTGCTTGCCCTTTTTGCATGCAGAAGAAATGCTCTATTTGGTGCATCTCAAATTGGGTCCATTTCTTACTAGCCCTTCACTGAAGAGCTTACTGATTGTCTTGTAATTCAAGTGAGCAAGCCTCTTGTGCCATTGCACACAATAAGAGACTTTCTCATTTGCAACCAGACACACTGGTGGGTCTGTACTTAAACATAAGAAATTTAAATAATAAATATTTCCACTCCTAATTTTTATTAAAGTGACCTCTTGGTCACTTGATCTTTTGATCAGACACTCATCCTTATGGAAGACAATGACCTAACCTATATCACATAGTTGTATTATGCGAATAAGACTGTGTGGAAATCCTTCCACATAAGCGGACTTTGTAATGGAGACTATGTCATTAGTGATCATACCATATCCTTTGGTAACTCCTCTATCTAAACCACCAAAGATGACTTTAGGTCCATTCCTCACTAGAGTATAATACTTTAGATGGCCCCTTGATCCAGTCATATGTTTGGAACATCCACTGTCCAAGTACCATATTGGCATTGTATGGGTACTTGGACTATCCTGCAAACACAAATTAGTTTATCTTAGGAACCCAAAAGGGATTGGGTCCTTAGTTCATGTTAGCCTGAGAACTACTATGGCTACCTACTGCAGCCCTGATAGGAAAACTCACCTTTACTCTTGGCACACTTTGGCTGTGCCAATAGTTTATGGCAAAGTGACTTACTTTGCCATAGCACCAACACTCATGAATATTTTATCTCCTCTTTTGAATGGACTTTGGAGTAAGCAAGCTATCAGTTTTTGTCTATTCAGAGGAGAGAGCAGCAGCCTTTTTCCTATTTCTTTTAGCAAGAATTTTACTAAAGGTAAGTCTGCCAGTACATGTACTTTGTTTATTCTGATTTACACCAACAGATGTCTTATTTGCAGCTGACATGGTGTTGATGGCATCAGAAACAACTAAGTGAGGATTACTGACTGACTTGCCATTAGTCAAGGTTTTTCTGAAGGAACTTGAGAATAGGCTACACCCTTATCCTTGAGAATGGGAGCTGGATCACCAAACACAAATGGTCCATAATTAGTCATTTGGATTTCCTCATGGGGAGCCTTTAGTGCACTCAATCCCATGCCTTTTCTCCTTCCATTGTAAGATACACTTTAATTCATACAAGAAGAGTTTTCATTCTTCTAGTGACCATACATACTGTCATGGTCATGTTAGTGTTACCATTGTGATCTAGAAGTGGTCAAATAGGTGTCTCACTGCCAACGCAATATGAGTCTATGGAAACGCACATAAGAGTATTGGAGAAGTTGGAAAGGATTGTGTTGGCATTGCTCATATGTGATATAAGTAAAAGGCCAAGCCTGTAACATTATGGATTTGGAGGTTTTTCAGCACAGGACGTATATTATGAATATAGATGACAAGGTAAATCGTCGAGAAGTGTCATGACGTTTTATGGATTGTTCTGTTGGAATTCGTCAAATGACTCAAAGTAAAATTCGTTGAATTGTCTCTTGTTGTTCCGATGAATCGATCTGAATTTTTGAAATGTCTCTTGACATTTCAACGAATTGGGCAAGGATTCGTCGAGTATACTCTTGAAATCTCAACAAATTAGACTTGGAATTATTTAGTATTCTCTTGATGTTTCGACGAATTGGTATGTCTGGATTTGTCGAGTATTCTCGTGTTATCTCGACGAATGGATCGTTGATTCATTGTATATACCTGTATCATCTCGACGAATGTTGTTAACTCTGGTTTAATTCTTTAAGTCTGATTTCGGTCTGGTTTGCGGGTAACGACTATTTCGGTATATAAATAGTTGAGATAACTATTATCTCAATATAGGCTTGATCTAATTGATCAAGATTATGTGTGGCGACTTCTTCTTCCCGACGGAACAGTTCCGTAACCTAGAAGTTGCATCCGCTGATCCATTATCGCAGGCCATTCTTACCTATTACCGTAGCCAGAAATTGTTTCTTAAGCTTCGTCTTCGTTAGTGCCGCCTTTTCTTTAACGGATCTGGGAATCCGTGGAGACATTGAGGGAATTCCTTCCTCCAATCTAGATCTTGTGTTACAAGAGTGTAAGAGTTCTTCTTGCTTGTGTGGATACCCATAGAGGCGTGGATATACTTCTATGCTCGGAACTCCAGTCATAAGTGTTCGTCAGACTTCCATCCAGCTAAGGTATACTTTTATTTAAAGTTGTTGTTACTTCTTAATCAATGATTATCGCAAGATCCTTTTTCTCTTTGAGTTTTCTTGATTTATTACGCTACGCACATGTGATGTGCATCCTAGAAACCCAACAGGTTATACCTATTAGAAGGGAGAATTACCTTCTGAAAGGTGTTCTGATGCACTACTAGATCCTTGCCTTTTCATTTTGAATGGGATGCTCTAATATTCCATTTGAACCCCAAACCTCTCTTAACTTTTTTAGAGGTGAAGGAGTCAATCAGTGGAAAAACTTTTTTGTGCTTAGAAAACTCAGCCACAAGCTTCCTCTCCTTGAGGAGTTTCTCTTTAAGATCCTTGATGATCTTGTTCTTCTGGCTAATGGTGCCAATTTGGATAACTGAGATTGTCTTCAGCTGACTGACTTCCCTCCTCAACTGGGCTAGCAAAGGTACTGACTCAGACAATAGTGAAGTAGTTTGCTGAAGAGAGGCAATCTCCTCATCTTTTCTCTTGACAAGCCTTTTGCTCTTCTTTAGAACCTCCAGAATAGAACCATACGTGTCAATCAATTGATATACATCATCATCATATTCTGATCCATCATCCCCGCTGGAGGAAGTGGATGCTTCAGAGTTTGAGCCAGTCTCATAGACAGAGGAACAGTTAGGGAGAGAGTGTACCTCATCAAGAACAGAATTGTCCTGATTATCTTCAGTTATGGCCATGAGGCTGAACTCATCATCCTCTTCAAAGTCAATGTCAATAGAGGACAGTGGAGCTCTTATTCCAGTTGAGGTAGCTGGATGATCAACCTCTACTTATATAGAAATGAGACTAATGTAGGCATCTTCTTCCTCTGATTCTGAAGACTCAAAATCATTATCTGATAGGCTGATTTTCTTCATGGCCAAGAAGCTCTTTTCAACCTTCTTTTCCTTGTAGCGCTTCTTGTCATCAGATTTCATGTGCTCCTTCCTCTTAATTGGATAATAAGCAATGATATGTCCACTTCTATTACAACAGTAGCAAACAACATTAGTCTTAATGTGTTTATTCTGCTTAGAGTCATACCTTTCCCTAAAGGCTTTTCTGGACTTATCCTTGCTGGAATAAGGCTTTCTTGAAGTGAGGCTTGAAGAGCCCTTGTTGTTCCAATATCTTCACCTGCTCATCATTTTTCTTGAACTATTTGGAGAATAGTGTCAGTTGTCCATCAGATAGTACATTGCTTGAGGATATGGTATCAGAAATCTCACACTCTGCAACTCTCCTTGATGGATAATGAGTCTTTTCTCTGTTCCTTCTAGATTCTTCATCTCTGAAGGCCACAGCTTTCTCTTTGTTGAGAGTTCTGGCAGCATCTTCTTCTGCACTTCTGAAGTTCAGCTGCAACTCATGAGATAGCAGCTTCTCAAACAGGTTTTCAGGCATTGTGTTAGCCAAGTTACCAACCTCTCTAATGGCACAGATCTTGATATCTCATTCCTTGTTTAGATATCTCAAAAACTTCTCATTTAGCTCATAGTTTATGAACTATCTGCCATAGGTGATCAGATTATTCACTATCATGAAGAAGTTTTCATAGCAGTCAGCTATGGAATCTTTTTGTCTTGCTTGAAGGCCACATACTACTGATTCAGGAGAGATTTCATGTTATCCCTCACCTCCTCTGTCCCTTCCATATATACTATAAGAGAAACCCACATCTCTTTAATAGTTTTGCAGGGGACCAAGTTATGAAATGTGGAGTCATCTATGACACTAACAATAATATTCTGAACTCTTTTGTCCATAGTTGTCAGAATGACTTCATCCTTGTTCATTTCAGTGTATTTCTTGGGTGTCAAGATATTGCATCTATAATAGAGACCTTCATGGGAATGAAGGGTCCCTCTTAAACTGTTATGAATATCCTAGGATCTGAGGCTTCCATAAATATCCTTACCCTTTCCTTCCAAATCCCAAAGTTCTTTTTCCTGTATATAGGAAATTTCATAGAGCTCAACTCCTTATGGTTCTCACCTGAACCCATGGAGATAATCTTTAGTTACTCTTGGAGATCTGTTCAGACTATTAAGTCTTTTTTAAATAATCTCCCTCTAATACCACTTCAAAGTCTTTGTTCAAGAGTAGCTACACACCTAGAGGGGGTGAATAGGTTTGCAAGTCTTTTTGAACTCTTTTTACTTTGGTTGAGATGTGTGTTAGATTTTATTTTAGCTTTCAAGAGACACAACAAAACACCAGAATTAATACGGGTTCCCCTAGCAAGAGTAAATCCACTTTCTCCCTTCACCTATCTAGCAGTAAGCTAGATTTGGCTAACTCCTCCTTTATCTCGGCTACTTGAGCTTATACCTCAGATCCCACAAGATCCTACACCTCGGAGAGAAACTCACTCCCATAACTCAGAGTATAGCAACTCCTACCATAGGCTAGACAGTCCAACATTCAGAGATATCAGATCTCTTACCTCAGATCTACACAGTGATCTTACCTCAGGCACAAGCCCTGCCTCAGATCCTAAACAGAATCCTACAACTCAAAGACTCAATTCCTACAATCAACCTTTATAATATAGGCATAAAACTCAATTAATAGATATCTTACAGATTGGGTAAAGGTTTGGTGATGATTGACTCCAGAGAAATAGTTCTCTGAGTTACCTTTCTAAACTAAAAAAACATTCCAAACTCTTCACAAAAATAAGACCTTAGATCTTAAGAGTAGTTTTGCTTGTGTTGAGAAGAACTGATGCAGAGCTTTATAACTTCAAGCTTTTGATGTAATAGTGTTATAAGCAGTGGCTTTGAAGATGAATAACAACTATTGAATGCTCTGCTTCTTTTGTTCTTACAGAAAACAAATATGATTTCTGATCTTATTGAAGAAGACTTTGATATTTTAAATTCTTGATCCCTTCAATCAGCAAGACTTTTTCTGCGTTTAGAAGAACTTTTGTAAATACAAGAGTGAAGCATTTACTCATTAGATGGAGAAGATGATTGTGCTAAAAGCTATTTTAATTTCTCGGTAAAAAATCTTTTGTATGTCTCGCCATCCAACAGCTCTTTGATTTGTATGGGCAAGCCGAACTAAGTAACTATAAAGTTACTTTAGCTTTAATTGTTGTACAAATGGCATTTTGCGTCATTTGTCTTCTAGTGCACAAGTCCCGCAATATTATAATTATGGATGGCATCAGCATGACTCAGTTCTTATTAACTTAGCAATTTTCAGTTAAATTGCATAGGCGTTGAGTGCAGCCTAGTGACTCGGTGCAAAAACACTTGGTAGATATTCTGCTTCCTGAGGAGTTGAGTGAACCTCCATAACTCAACGCATCTTTCTTAGACATCTTAACTTATAAGTCATTGAGTGAGCCTTCATCACTCAATGCTTTTGGGCTTGACAGAATTCTTCTAGTTGAAGGCGATGAGTGAAGCTCCTTTACTTAATGCTTCTTGACTTTGATGAAATATTGATGAGGCATTGAGTGACCCTTCTTCACTCAAAGCATCTATACTTAGATAGATTTACTTTGGAGTAGGCGTTGAGTGAACTGCCTTCGTTCAACACTTCTGGACTCGGCCAGAATTGAGTCAAGCAACACTGAGGCTTTGAATGTTTGATGTTCTATCAATGCTTTTAGCCTTCTGGTTTTGAGTGAACTGAACTCACTCAACGCATCTGGACTTAGCATGATTTCTGCTTTTCTAGCATCCTGTCTTGAGTCTAACTAACATTATGACCCTGACAACCTATCTAATCAAGGAATAGTAGACAACCTTCATATATTAAACTTTGAACATATATCAGATGCAAACATGTGTATATTATTGACCTGTGAGTCTTCTTCAAATCTGAGACATTGTGATTAATGGACCCAACAAGCTCCTACTATTTGAAGAAGTCAAAACCCTAGTCAATGATATACACTATCACATGAAAGAGATAAACTTTTAAGTAAATAATAGTAATAAATAACACATAACAAAAATATGATTAACACATAAAGTGATAATGATAAACAGAATGTGTGCTCATAATAAATTTCATATTCCTAGGGCCCTAAGGAACCTAATACATAAAACATTTCTGGTTTCTGGTTCCGTGGTGATATATGCCCTTGCTTGGTTTCTTAGCAGCCTTCTCATAAGCTTCAATCTACTTTTGCCTTTGTATTTCAAAGTAGTTGTAAGGCTTTGGAAAGTACTTGCTTGGCTCTGGAGTATCTGATGGCACTGCCCCTGTCCTCTTGTCCCTTCTGAATTTTCTCATTACCTCTTCATTTCTTTCCATCTTGGCAAATTCTAGGGAGGTATATAGCTTTCCCCTATCAGTTTTGTTTTCTTTGATTTGATCTCAGGCAGAGAGAATGATAGTCCTTGATTGAGAACTCCATTTTTAAAAGTTGGTTTTCATCTCTTATCTGTATCTCTTTTTTGCTTTGCCTGATCTCTTCATCTTCTTCAGCAGCAGACTTGTCTTTGACCCTTGATATCTGTTCAGTAGTGGGGTTGAAGGTAGGAATATCAGCAATAGAGAATTCAGCCCACTGATCACCATCAGTCAGTTCTTCTGGAGGAGGAACAGGAACATTATCATATGTATATTGTTCTAGTCTCAATGATCCCCTGATTGCATTGGTGACCCAAATAACATTTTCAGTGTTTTCTTTGATCACTGTTTTCTCCCCCTTTAGGACTTGTTCACACATAGTTGTAGTCATGGAGTTTTTGGCAAGAGTGATCTTTTCATCGAGAAAATTTATCCCTTTGGTAACATGATTCTTAACCTCCAGCATATGATCATCTAGAATCTGTGTGCAGGCATCCATCCTTTTCTCTAGAGTGATCTTGCGTGTTTCCATAAGTTTCTTTTGCACATTGTGCACCATTTCTGTATTGATAGAGGTGATATTTTGATTCTCTATTATATCATTCTGCTTTTGTCTGATCTCCTTAAGTTTACTTTCAGTATATGTCATAGTAGGAGCAGCTCTCTTGAAGAATGCAACTGTGCTGGCCCTGAGAAAGTTCACCTCAAATATTATATAATTGATCTCAGTAGATAGATCTTATCTTAATACGTTTATAGAATCATCAACATAATGCTCTAGCTATCTTCTCTGTTCATCTAGAAGAACTTTCAGTTGTGCTAGGAAGGTTGAAGACATAAC
Organism: Platanthera zijinensis; assembly: GCA_039513925.1. Taxonomy (NCBI): domain Eukaryota; kingdom Viridiplantae; phylum Streptophyta; class Magnoliopsida; order Asparagales; family Orchidaceae; genus Platanthera; species Platanthera zijinensis. The sequence continues at coordinate 3,062,342 of CM077097.1, forward strand.
ATCAGTTTGATGAGTTGCCCCTTGGAACCAAACATCCTCATCCTCTTTCCTTATATCTTCCCTTGTTTTTGTGTCAGTCCTAATGAATTCAGATGAGTGATCAGCAATATCAGTTTTTGTCTCACCATCCTCAGATATGTCAATGACATTATTAGTTGCCTGAGCAGGGAGCTCTGTTGGAATCTCCCCCTCAACTTCTGTATTTCCATAGTAACTTGCTGGTCTTCATCAACTGTGATGGGAGCACCTTATTCCACTGTAATAGGAATATTCTCTCCCTCAGTTTGAGTACAGAAGGGCAATAACTCAGGACCATATGGAATCTGATCTATCCTTCTCTGAAGATTTTCCAAGGATTCAAGCTTGTCCTGTAATGATTGTACCTGCTCCCCTTCTGCAAGAGCATCCAACCTGAGAGTCTCCCCCTTAATCTCTAAACAGATTCTGTCGACCACATCCCCATCCATTTTGTCAGTTGTTTCTGCAGGAATGTCTTCAGATTGAGAACCACTACCTTGTACAATCCTTGCTGCAGGTTCTGAGGATATAGGAACTTGAGCACTCATATCTCTTCTAGTGTCTGCAGAAGAGTCAGACAACTATAGGTCATTAGGTTCTTCACCTCTGCTTTAGGAAGAGCTTCTTTTAGTACTTTCTTTGGTGATGATTACGGCTTTATTTACCTTCTTATAAGTTGCCTATTGGTGTGGTAGTAACACGCTGTCCCATATGCAAAACATCTTGGAGTCCATCTTCCTCATGTGATCTATCTTTGTTCCTAGCCTCATATTGAGGATACCTGGAACATAACCATGTAAGTACAAAGACAGAATTCTTCCTAGGTTTGGCTCTGGAACACATTCCACTATTTTTTCAAACAAAATTCTTCTCCAGTCAGTCCTTTTGGATAGAATGACCCTTGACATTTTCTCAAACTTTTTCCTGCAGATTTTGTCATGAGACCCTGTTTTGCAAATCAAGGTCTTGTCGATTATATCAGCAAGAAACTTTCCTTTCAGATTCATTTCTTTTCTCAGAATAAATTCAGTGGTGTGCTTTTAAAGGCCACACTATTTGAGAGCTGATTTCACATCTTCAAGAAACATTTCATCTTCCTTATCTGACTGGCCAAACTTTGTCAGATTTAGAGCTTTTCTCAGCCTTCTTGAAGTGATCTTAATCTCGTGTCCACTAATTGAAGTCTTGATCTTATTGGAAGAGAAGTTGATTTTAGTATTTGAGTAAATTTCTAGTACTTCTCGTTCCATATAGAACTCGGTTTAGATATTATGAAGTCTAGGTCGGCGACCTGTAGCAAGTGCAGAACTAACTGAATTTCTTCAGGTGCATCCTTGAACCCATTCCTAACCAGTTCAAATCCCTCAAATAGGAAGTCCATTCCTTCGGGCTCCATTGAAACTTTGAATTTCTGGAAAGTTGAGTAACTTGCACGAGAAAACTTCGCAAGGAGGCAGACAGCCGAATATGGCTAGGAACTATGTGATTTACTTTAAGCACACAGTTCTTTTTATAGTTACCCATATTCGAGAAAATGTAAAGGCACGTACCTGTCGTGACTAACACGATTAGATCAACAGCTTAGATTAATCTCAGAAGATAGCCGTAATCAGAACTGTTTGAGTAAATTTGTTGAGCGAAATCAACGCACCCGACGCACTCGACGACTGAAGTTATCTCAACACATTCAATGCCTGGACAGTTAGTCCATATCTTACTTGACAACCTGCAAGGGTCAATCCTGCCTAGAGCACACATGCATGTAAAGACAATGAAGCTATACTAAGTTCAATATGCCCAACTCAAATTTAAAAGGTGTTGAACTTGGCTTCATCCAGTGGCTTAGTGAAAATAGCAGGCACTTTTTTTTCTGTGGGGACAAACTCAAGACTTATGTCATCCCTATTCACATGCTCTCTAATGAAATGATATCTATTATCTATGTGCTTAATCCTGCTATGAGACACAGGACTCCTAGCAATAAATATTTCACTAGAAGAATCACAAAATATGGGAGTTTTACTTAGGTGGAGATTATAGTCTTGGAGTTGATGTTGAATCCATAGTAGTTGTGCACATCAGCTTTTAGCTGAAATATATTTTGATTCTACAGTGGAGATGGTTACACTGGTTTGCTTCTTACTACTCCATGATAGTAGTCTTCTCCCTAGAAATTGATAGGTTCTAGATGTGCTTTTCTTGTCTTCTCTATAACCTGTAAAATCTGCATCTTAATAGCCAATTAGTTCAAAATCATTATTCCTAGGGTACCATAGACCAAGATCAGGTGTTCCCTTGAGATATCTAGGAATTTGTTTTGCAGTAGAATAATGAGACTCTTTGGGGCGAGCCTAGTATCTAGCACAAACACATGTAGCATACATAATGTCTGGCCTACTAGCTGTTAAGTAGAGAAGGGACCCAATTATGCCTCTATACAAGGTTTCATCAACAGGTTTCTCAGTCTCATCCTTGTCTATTGACACACTTGTCCCCATAAGAGTTTTCATTATGGAGGCACTCTCCATTCTAAACTTCTTAATTTACTCCTTGGTGAACTTAGACTGAGAGATTAATAACCCAACCTTTGATTGTCTAACTTGGAGGGCCAAGAAATACTTGAGTTCACCCACACTGCTTATTTCAAACTGCCCTTGCATAAGTTTAGCAAACTTCTTGTAGAGGACATCATCAGTAGACCCAAAAATTATGCCATCTACATAAATTTGGACTAGAATGATCTTACCCTTGACTTTCCTTGGGAATAATGTCTTGTATATCTTCCCCCTTAAGAATTTGTTCTCAATGAGAAAGTTAGACATGGTTTTATACCATGCCCTAGAGGCTTGTTTCAACTCATACAAAGCTTTTCTAAGTTGAAAAACATATTCAGGAAAGTTGGATTAACAAAACCCTGAGGGTTGTTCAACATAGACCTCCTCTTTTAGGTCACCATGTAGGAAAGTTGATTTAACATCCATTTGGTAGACCTTAAATCCTTTATATATAGCATGCGCAAGGAGTAGTCTTATTGCCTCTAGTCTAACAATTGGTGGAAAGGTTTGAGCAAAATCAATACCTTCCTCTTATCTGTATGAATTTATGTTCAGCATATGCAAGGAATATTCTTATTGTAAGAATGACTTCATCCTTAGTCATTTCAGTGTATTTCTTGGGTGATTGTATATTGGCATCGATAGTAGAGACCTTTATGAGAATGAACGGTCCCTCTTGAACTGTTATGAATATCTTAGGATATGAGGCTTCCATGAATAGCCTTACCCTTTCCTTACAGATCCCAAAGTTATCTTTCCTATATATAGGAAGTTTCATAGAGCTCAACTGCTTATGGTTCTCACCTGAACCTATAGGAGATAATCTTCAGCTACTCTTTGAGATTTGTTCAGGCTGTTAAGTACTTTTTAAAAAACCTCCCTCTGATATCACTTGAAAGTCTTTGTTCAAGAGTAGCTACACACCTAGAGATGGGGTGAATAGGTTTTCAAGTCTTTTTGAACTCTTTTAACTTTGTTTGAGTTGTGTGTTAGATTTTATTGTTAGCTTTCAAGAGACACAATAAACACCAGAATTTCTAGTGGTTCCCGTATCTAGGATAAATCCACTTTCCCCCTTCACCTATCTAGCAGTGAGCTCGATTCGGAGAACTCCTCCTTTATCTTGGCTCCTTGATCTTACACCTCAGATCATACAGGATCCTACACCTCAGAGTGAAACTCACTCCAACAACTCAGAGTATAGAAACTCCTACCTCAGGCTAGACAGCCCTACACTCAAATATATCAGATCTCCTACCTCAGATCTACACAAAGAACTTACCTCGGGCACAAGCCCTATCTCAGATTCTAAATAGGATCCTACAACTCAGAGATTCAGCTCCTACACTCAGCCTTTATAACACAGAATTACAACTCAGATCAACAAATGATCTTACAGATTGAGTAAAAGTTTGGTGATGATTGACTCCAGAGAAATAGTTCTCTGAGTCACCTTTCTGAATTGAGAAAACCAGTACAAACTCTTCACAATAACAAGACTTTAGATTTTTAGAGTAGTTCTGCTTGTGCTCAGAAAAAATGATGGAAGAGCTTTGTATCTTCAAGCTTTTGATGTAACAATGTTGTAAGTAATGGCTTTGAAGATGAACAACAACTTTTGAATGCTCTACTTCTTCTATTCTTACAGAAAACAAATATGATTTCTAATCTTACTGAAAAAGACTTTGATATTTTAAATTCTTGATCACTTCAATCAGCAAGCCCTTTTCTGTGTTCAGAAGAACTTTTGTAAATCCGAGAGTGAAAGATTTACTCACTTGATGGAGAAGATGACTGTGCCAAAAGTGGTTTTAATTTCTCTGTAAAAAATCATTTTTTTGTCCCACCGTCCAACGACTCTTTGATCTATATGGGCAAGCCGAACTAGGTAACTGTAAAGTTACTTTAGCTTTAATTGTTGTACATAAGGCATTCGACGTCATTTGTCTTCTAGCACACAAGTCCCGCAATATTTGAATTATGGATGACATCAGCTTGACTCAGTGCTTGTGGACTTAGCAGTTTGCAGTCAATATGCACAGGCATTAAGTACAGCCTAGTGACTCCGCACAAAAATACTTGGTAGATAATCTGCTTCCTAAGGCATTGAGTGAACCTTCATCACTCAACGCATCTTTCTTAAACATTTTAACTGATAAGGCGTTGAGTGAGCTATCATCACTCAACGCTTTTGGAACTTGGCGGAATTCTTCTTAGTTGAAGGAATTGAGTGAAGCTCCTTTACTCAATGCTTCTTAACTTTTATGATTTATTGATGAGGCGTTGAGTGACCCTTCTTCACTCAATGCTTCTGTACCTAGACAGATTTCCTTTAGAGTAGGCATTGAGTGAACTTCCTTCATTCAATGCTTTCTAGGACTCGGCCAGAATTGACTCCAACAACACTGAGGCTTTGAATTATTGATGTTCTGTCAACGCTTTTAGCCTTCTGGCATTGAGTGAACTGAACTCACTCAATGCATATGGACTTAGCCTGATTTCTGCTTTTTCAGCATCCTATCTTGAGTCCAACTAACATTATGACTCTGACAATCTGTCTAATCAAAGAACAATAAACAACCTGCATATATTGAACTTTGAATATATATTAGATGCAATCATGTGTATATTATTGACTTGTGAGCCTTCTTCAAATCTCGGACATTGTGATCAATGGACCTAACAGATATTTTTAGACTGCATGGCCCGCCCAAGTCTATTGTATTAGACCGCGATATAAGATTCATTGGTTAATTTTGGAAGGCCCTTTGGTACAAGACTAGCACAACCCTTAGGTTCTCCTCGACATATCACTCACAGTCGGATGGGCAGACTAAAGTAGCAAACCATAGCTTATGGAACCTATTGAGGTGTTTAGTGGGAGAGCATGTAGGTAGTTGGGATCTTGACCTTCCAATCATGGAGTTTGCATACAACAGTTCAGTCAATAGGTCTACTAGGTTGAGCTCATTTCATGTAGTGACAGGATATGACCCTAGGAAGCCTATACATCTTGTTCCTAGCCCCTAGAATCGCGCCCTCGTAAGTCCGCCGAGTCTTTTGCATGGCATTTGCATGAGTTACATGAGTCAGTCCACCGACAGATAATAATGAGCAATGATAATAATAAACCCATATAGATAGGTGAAAGCGAGAACAAGTGTTTCAAGAAGGAGAAAAGGTAATGGTGTGAATTCGCCCTAAGAGGCACCCTTCGGAGCCTGCCAAAAAACTAAGCACCAGGCGAATGGGCCCCTACTCAGTTATAAGTCGCATTGGGACAATCGCCTACCAGCTCGATATCTCGACAGTATGAGAATTCATCCAATATTTAATATTGAGGATCTAATGTTATACTACGAGCATCACGAGTATGTAGATCCGAGAAGTCGAGACACTCAGTCGCCCCCACCTCTACTCCTGTTACCTTACCACCATCATAGTCCACTCATGTCTGATGTGTAATACCCCCTCCCAAAACACAAAACATGGCACGAGAGGGGTCTTATGCCCAGAATAGCCGCCTTGGGGTAGCACTAACACTCGGGCTAGCTTGTACCACAAGACGCCTATTCTGCCGGCTACAACTAATATCAATATATATATATATGCCAACCCAACCAAAAAAATACAAAGAAATAAAATCCACACAAGCTATAAGTCCAAAAGCACAGTAATAGAGAAGCTAAACATGCTTCTACAAAATCAGAGTACATCTAATAAGTTGCCCCAAAGGGCTACAACAAAACTCTCATATACTCACATCTGCAATAGATGGTAGTGACGGCACCATCCCTTCAGGCTCGGTCTTCCTGGCTTGGCTGATCGGCTCCACGACCTGTTGTACCATCTGTATGATTTCCTCCTAAAAAGAAAGACGTAGCAACGGTTAGTCCTAAAGACTAAGTGGCTTCACATCCGCTCCCCCGGTGACTCCTCGGCACCGGGAGGGGAAATAGATAGTGTACAATATATGTATATAAGCAAGAGTATAAAAAAGAAAGTGGTATAATATGTAGTAAGATAATCTAACCTTTCTACCATCTATCATAACATATGAATATAGAGTTATAACAGAAAGTAACTCAACTTATATGAATGCCCATACAAGCATATAAGTTGAGGATCGTTCAGCAGTAAGTAACTCATCGTATAGGAGTGCTAATACAAACTTATACGATGAGGTTCTTGTGTATGTAATGAGGTGCAATGTTATGTATGCGATGCAATGACTCACCCATGATCATGCACATACAATTGCTATGTCGACACAGACTAGTAGTTCCAACTTTTTGAGCAGGTAGCTAACCTCTCAGGAGCCAACTGTCGTGGCTAGACGGTGGCAGTAGAACGGGCACTTCTACTACTAAGTGGGTATCCACACTACTACATTTATTCCTCTGTACGCCTCAACGCTAAGAACACAACAGTGGATCCCATGCGTACTACGGCCCAGCGGGTTCACTTGGGTAGATGTGCACCAAGATCTAAGCCCCAAACTTGCCTATGCGTGACACGGAAGGAACCTCGGAAATAAGCATGAGGGTCAAGCCTAACCGTTCACTTGGTACGGATGGCGCCCCAGGACATGAACACCGAGGTACAAGCCCAACCGCCCAAAGTCTATCTGTCAACTCCCATCGGTGTGACGATTGGCGATCCCATAGACCTGCCACACTATCCTTAACCCAGGATTACGACACCTCGTGTCGACTCACACCGCATGTAATTCCAAAACACCGTGGCATGGAAGGAGCCTCGGAGAAAGCACGAGGACCAAGCCCAACCATCCACTTGGCACGGAAGGATCCCCGGGACATGAACACCGAGGGATAAGCCCAACCGTCCAACTTTACTCATCTCAACATCAATCTGACTAGTGACAGCCAACACCGCACTTACTAACTTCCACGATGTTACCCGTAGGGAGATGACTCTCTAAGCATTGGACTACCAAATTTCATTCTATTAATTCAATATACATATGGCCATAGTTTATTCATCTATATGTCATACCGAATGATTTCAACATCATATAATAAAATGCGCATAAATGATAATTTACCAATTTATATCAAGCCATTTCGTTTGATTTAAGCTTGCTTCATAACTAGTTATACGAATTCAAATTAACAAACTTCAACCTTCATAACACTACGGTTGTTATCATAAAAGATTTCACCCGAACCTCGAATTAGATTACAACATTAATTCCACCGAATCTAAATCCATGTTATACACTACCCAGAAATTTAGGTGCAGAATAAATCTGGACAGCAACATCAACCGAAGATTCCCGTGGCTACAGAAATCCAGTGAGTGCGTGTAACCCCTCGATTGAAAGGTCTTTCCATCGGCTATAACATTCATGTTCAGCCTGCAACCCAGCATGAAATTGGATCCAAAGCCTGCAACGTACATAGTATAATTTCTGTGCGCTTAGCTTACAGCCCTTACTTCGATCAGACATTCCTGTGGTTACAGACTTCACCCGAAGGCGTGTAACCACTCATTGGAAATGTAATTTCAAGGGCTTCAACTTTCGTGTTTAGTTTAAAGCCCAGATCGGACCATTTCTTGCCTGAAAACAGCCAAGAAGGTCACTGCGTGCAAAACACAGATTCTGCACGCATCTTGAAGCGGAATGAACGACATCGGTTCATCTTCATCCTCAAGCCGATCACCCCAAATCGCAGCCAGAATTTCCTCCACCATTATTCTCCCTCTCAAGTCCATTCCTCTTCACGAATCCACCCTCATCATCACTTTGAAGAAGGGGAGGTTGAAGATGACTAGTCATTAGAACAATAGTTCTAGATAGGCCTTCCTAAGAAACCTTCTCCTCACACATCAAGACTCATTTGAGTCGATGTCTCGCCTAAGAATATCTAAGGATCTAGCACCAAGGGAGAGGGGAGGAAGCTCACCTCATTTCCAGCGGTACCACCATTTTCGGCCATGGATCTTGTCATCCTCCTCGGCGGCATCGCTTTTTCCTTGACGGCGGTGGCGTTTCTCCTCCTCCAAGGTTTGCTCCAGCAAGATCTCCTCCTCCAGGAAGTTCTCTCAGGAAAAAGGGCTGGAATGAAGAGTTAAAATAGCTAGGGTTTTACTTTTCCTTTTTATACAGAAGTGACACGGGTAGGGACACGGTCGTGTCCTTACCCGTGTCCTGCTCTGGCGAAGTGGCTCGACTGCCGTTTCATGCCCCTACACGGGTACTGGCACGCCCGTGTCGGTACCCGTGTCCAGGTGATACGGTCATGGTTGTGGCCGTATCAATACCCGTGTCCTGGTCGGGACACTTCTCGTTTATCTTGCCTTGGAGCACACGGGTAGGGACACGCCCATGTCTTTACCCGTGTCCTTCTCTGGCAAGACTCAAAGCCATGGCACTCAAAGCCATGGTACTCAACGCCATGGAACACGGGTAGGGACACGCCTGTGTCTCTACCCGTGTCCTGCTCGGGACAAAACACTCAAATCCATAGTCACTCAATGACACTAAACACGGGTAGGGACATGCCCGTGTCCCTACCCGTGTCCTTCTCGGGATACACCACTCAACGCCATTTTATTTCCACTCAACCCCATGGACACTCAGCGCTACTGAACACGGGTAGGGACACGCCCGTGTCCCTACCCGTGTCATACTCAACACAGTTTTTAACTTATTTCCTTGTTCTCCGCGAGTGCGCACCTGATCGTCTGCACCCCCTTGAGCCTACACAAGCTCTCCCGACACCAAAAACACACACAAGGGGCCTAGCGCGAATCGGGACGTTACAAATCCTATAAACAAAATAAATGATTTCGTCCCCGAAATCAGGCTAAGGCTATGGGGAGTGAAGCATACAGAAAATAAAATATGCTTTTAAATAAAATTACCTGGAGCAAACAACTCCGGGTAGCATCTTTGCATCAAATCCATTGGCTCTCATGTGAATTCCTCATTCCCATGATTATACCATTGCACCTTTACCAAGGGAACACTTTTATGGCGCAAGGTTCTCATCACGTTGTCTACAATCTGCACCGGCTCCAGTCACACAGACCTATCAGACTCCACAGGACCATCAGTTGTAGGGATGTATTGGTCAGGCCGCAACAACGCCTTCCGAAGCGACGACACATGGAACATGTCGTGGAGATTCTCTAGCTCGGGCGGTAGCTCCAACTTATAGGCTAACGGGCCAACCCTTTCCAGTATAGTATAAGGACCCACATACCTCGGGATGAGCTTCTTCACACCACGCACCCGCGACACTCGATGCATCGGCCAGATTTTTCAGAAACACTTTATCACCCACTTGAAACTTCACCAGATGGTGTCTTGCATTATAATACTTCGTCTGCCGACTTTGAGCCTCTAACATGCAATCACATATCAGCCTAACCACCGCATCAGTGTCATCTATATACTCAACTCCCAAAATCTTCGGGTCTTCATCTTGTACCCAAGACAAGGGGGTCATACACCTCCTTCCATAAAGAGCTTCATGGGGAGCCATGCCGATGCTCGCCTGATGGCTGTTGTTGTAGGAGAATTCCACCAGGGGTAAGAGCCTTTCGCACGGCTCTCCCCTATCCAACACACATAATCTCAACATATGCTCCAATGTCCGGATGGTCCGCTCAGAATGCCCGTTCGTCTGAGGATGGAATGCGGTGCTGAAGGTAAGGCGCGAGCCCAAATACGCCTGTACTGCCTTCCACTCCTTGGAGGTAAGGCGACAATCACGGTCAGAAACTATCGTCTTACGCACGCCATGATACTGTATAAGCTGCTCCACAAAGAGGCGTACCAAGACATCCACCTAAGCCTCCTTCTTCATAGGGATAAACCGGGCTACTTTCGTCAGTCGATCAACGATCACCCATACTGAATCATTCCCTGAGCGTGAGCGAGGTATCTCGTGTACGAAGTCCATGGAAATATCCTCGAACTTCCACTCAGGGATGGGCAATGACTGTAACAAGCCGCCAGGACTCTTACACTCCGCCTTCACCCTTTGACAGGCTTCGCAATGTGTAACAAAATATCGGACATCCTTCTTCATTCTCGACCAACACACGGTCTTCCGTAAGCCGGCGTACATCTTTGCAATTCCCGGGTGCAATGAATACTGAGAGCAATGCGCCTCTCTCAGGATATCCTCCCAGATTTTACCGCCCTTGGGAATGTAGAGCAGGCCGCGAAAATAAACGAGGCCGTCTTTTAGTGTGTATTCGTCGATAGTCCCGTCTTCGATTGACTTGATTGTCGGGGCCAGAGCCGCATCCACTCCTTGCTCCACCCGAATTCGGTCCGGAATATCACAAACTATGCTCATGCTGGCCAAGTACTCCGTATATTCTGCCGAAGGAGCCTTAAATATCAAAGTAATTTCCATATCCTCAATCATTTGAGCCAACTCCATACTCATCAACCGGGACTCTGGGCTCGATTTCGGTATTTTTCTACTCAACGCATCGGCTACCGAGTTTCTTTTCCGGGGTGGTAGTTCAAGGTGAACTCATAGTCGCATAGAAATTCTAACCACCGCTATTGTCGTAAGTTCAACTACTTCTGAGTATGGACGTACTTCAAGTGTTTGTGGTCTGAAAAGATCTCGTAGTGGATGTCGTATAAATAATGCCTCCAAACCTTCAAGGTGAACACCACTGCTCCCAGCTCCAAATCATGAACCGGGTAATTGATTTTGTGCTTCTTCAATTGTCTTGAAGCATAAGCAATCACGTGCCCGTGTTGCATCAATACCGCTCCCATCCCTTGATATGATGCGTCCGTGTAAACTTGAAATCCTTCCTTCCCAGATGGAAGGACAAGGATGGGGGAGGAGGTAAGTCTATCCTTCAATTCTTGAAACGCAGCTTCACATTGGGGTGTCCACTCATACGACACACCTTTCTTCGTTAGTGAAGTAAGAGGAAGAGCAATCTTTGAGAATCCCTTTATGAACTTGCGATAGTACCCGTCAAGTCCAAGGAAACTCCACACATCGGCCGCTGACTTCAAGGGTGACCACTCCCTTATGACACGCACTTTGGCCGGATCCACAGCTAGCCCAGCCCCGCTGATCACATGACCCAAGAAGGCAACCTCCTTAAGACAGAATTCACATTTGCTAAATTTGGCGTACAAGACGTGCTCCTTCAATTTCTTCAACATCAAGGTTAGGTGCTCACCATGCTCCTCCTCCTTCCTTGAGTAGACTAGGATATCGTCGATGAAAACAATGACGAAGATGTCCAAATAGGGCTCAAATACCTTGTTCATCAGACTCATGAAATCCGAAGGGGCATTTGTGAGCCCAAACGACATTACGGTGAACACGTACAACCCATATCTTGAACTGAAGGTTGTTTTCTGGATGTCCCCTTCTTGTATTCTCAACTGGTAATACCCCGAGCGCAAGTCTATCTTAGAAAACCAATGCGCTCCCACTAGTTGATCGAACAACTCGTCGATCCGAGGTAGCGGGTAATTGTTCTGCACCGTCAACCGATTGAGTTCCCGATAATCTATGCACAGACGCAGAGTTCCATCCTTCTTCTTTACGAACAATACAGGGGCTCCCCAGAGTGACGAACTGGGGCGAACGAACCGTGACTCCACCAGTTCTTGTAGTTTAAATCTAAACTCCGCGAGTTCTTTCGAGGCCATTCGGTAAGGGGCCTTGGATATAGGCTTGGCACCCGGTACGAGATTAATTTGGAAGTCAACCTCTCTGTGCGGGGGTAATCCTGGAAGTTTCTCAGGAAATACCTCGAGGAAGTCCCGCACCACCCGTACGTCTTTTACGTCCAATGCTACTTCTTTACCCTCGAACCAGATCATAAAAACTTCATCCCCCTTCATGTGCGCTTTTACAACCTAAATGGATGATAACGTCAAACGGGGTGCGAAGTTAATACCTTGGAAGATGATGTCGGAGTCTCCATGTCTCAAATAGATCCGCTTCTCCGCGCAGTCGATCCTTGTAAAGTGCCAGTCCAGCCACGTCATGCCCAAAATGATGTCAAATTTCGGCATTTTCAAGACAGTGGCAGGCGTAACGAAATTCCTTCCCTCAATAAGTACCTCAAGCTCGCACTTAGCGGTTGCAACCATATCTGAGCCGTCCGGAAGGCGCACTAGTCGGGCTATTCCAGTAAAATATTACACACCCCCCATGTCCTTATTGAAATCCTCAGACATAAAGGAGTGTGAGGCACCGGTATCGAACAGCACGTAGGCCGTCTTTCCACCAATTATCACGGTGCCTAAGTATCAATAATCAAAACTTATTGCTAGATAGCTAGTATGTCGTAAGCAACTTATGTTTAACACAGAAAACATGAGTGCTTACTGCACGTACCTGCAATAACATTCTGGGGATTCCGTTCTTGCGCCATGTCTAGCACGTACACTTGATCCCGGGCAAGGCTGGGGTTACCTCTTCGCGGTCCTCGTCCTCGACCATGCATGTAACCCCGCACTCGAGGGGCCGTCGGAGGGAGAGCGGGAGGGGTGTTCCCAAACAACTGCGGGCAAAAGCATCGAATGTGACCCGTTTGGTTGCATTCAAAACACACCAGCCTAGGACGCCTCTCGAGTTGTTGAAGTTGCTGAGGCTGTAGCGGTGGTGGCAACGCGAGCAGTTGCGGAACCGGATGCTCCACCCTATAGTTTCGGTGGACACGCCCTCCACCTTCTTGATATCATCTTCCTCTTCTAAAGTCCTGTCTCCTTCTATTGCTCGGGCCAGCTTCCATGACGCCCTCTGTAGGTCTCTTACCATTACCCAAGTGGTCCGCCTCCAATATTTTTGTCATATCGATGATCTCCGCTAAGCTAGCATCCGCTATAAATAAAAGGGCCTGACTTAGGGGGTCTCGCAGCCCTTTGTAGAAATGCTTGGCATAACCTCTATCATCTAACTCGTATGAGTCCGTGAACCTTGCGAGATGTTGGAACTTCCGTTGGTATTCTGTAACCGTCTTCGATCCTTGTTTCAGTAGAAGGAACCTTTCCTCAAGTTCATCTCTAGCGGATGAAGGAATGAAGTGCTCCAAGAAAACATTTGAGAACTCGCTCCAACTTATCTCTGTATAGACTCTGCCTTGGAAGGTGGAGCCCATGAGTGACTTCCACCACCTCTTAGCATGTATCTCCAAGGTAGACACCGCCAGTGACACAGCCATGTTGGCTGGTCAACGGACACAAGTCAATAACTCCTGTACTGTGTCAAGCCATTCCTCCGTGCGCACGGTTGACTCCGTGCCAAGGTAAGTGGGAGGGGAGAGAGCCAAGAAGGCGCTCAGCCAGTTAGAGCACGGGGCCTGTTGTAGCACCGGAGGCTATTGTGCCCTAAAAGCATCCAAGATGGCAGTGAGTGTCACAACCCACATTTTCCCAGCATTTAAAATATTATCAGAGTAGGGGAACTATGCATTGTGATGCCATGTCACGTAGGGGACATCTACTGACGTTAAGGAAAATCATTGTCTCTCGCAGCTTATAGAAATCATTTTTAAACTCAATGTGTTCCAAATACTAACCAGCAACCTTGGCACCAGCCAAGACAAACGTACAATTGAGAAAAAGGGGAAGAAAACCTGGAGTCTCGATCTGATATGATGCTCACGGGTACACCATGCAGTCTGATGACCTCCTCCAAATACAGCTCTACTATCTTCCTCATCGGGTAGTCGATCTTGAATGGCACGAAGTGAGCACACTTCGTCAATCTCTCCACGATCACTCATACTGAATCATGCCCCCTAGGAGATCTTGGCAAGCCTGTAATGAAATCCATCGAGATGATTTCCCACTTCCAAGTCGGAATCTCCAAGGGAGTCAACTTGCCACCTTGTCTTCCATGATCAACCTTCACTCGCTTGCAAGTGTGGCACTCAGAAACAAATCTGGCTATGTCTCCCTTCATCCCATACCACAAGGCAATCTGCTTCAAATCGCGGTACATCTTGGTGGATACTGGGTGGTAGGTAACGCTAGATCCATGGGAACACATTCCCGCGGGTTGAGATATCAGGGTTATGGTATGCAGGGAAGCCCATGTATCTAGCGTTGCCTACCACCCAGGATCCACCAAGATGTACCGCGATTTGAAGCAGATTGCCTGGTGGTATGGGATGAAGGGAGACATAGCCAGATTTGTTTCTGAGTGCCACACTTGCAAGCGAGTGAAGGTTGATTATGGAAGACCAGGTGGCAAGCTGACTCCCTTGGAGATTCCGACTTGGAAGTGGGAAAGCATCTCGATGGATTTCATTATAGGCTTGCCTAGATCTCCTAGGGGGCATGATTCAGTATGGATGATCGTGGACAGACTAACGAAGTGTGCTCACTTCGTGCCATTCAAGATCGACTACCCGATGAGGAAGATAGCAGAGCTATATTTGGAGGAGGTCATCAGACTGCATGGTGTACCCGTGAGCATCATATCGGATCGAGACTCTAGGTTTTATTCCCCTTTTCTCAATTGTACGTTTGTCGTGGATAGTGCCAAGGTTGCTGGTTAGTATTTGGAACACATTGAGTTTTAAAATGATTTCTATAAGCTGCGAGAGACAATGAGTTGCCTTAACGTCAGTAGATGTCCCATACGTGACGTGGCATCACAATGTGTAGTTCCCCTACTCTGATAGTATTTTAAATGTTGGGAAAATGCGGGTTGTGACAGTTGGTATCAGAGGGAGGTTGCTTGACAAGTTAGTCGGGCAAACTTTCCTTTTGATTGTATTAGAAGTTTAGCTTCATAAGCATACACACACTGATATGTCATCAGCACGTCTCGGCCAAAGCACGAACACTACACTCATAAGCATAAAGAAGTATACGGGGCATATTATGTAGTATGTGATGCATAATGAATAATATGTGTTTGTATATGGATCCACCATATGAGGCAACATGTGAGGGTTATGTAGTATGGGATGCATAACTTCACCACATGAATGCGGCTAGCACGTTTTCTTTTTTTTCATTGCATGGGAATGTTATGTAGTATGGGATGCATAACATTTTCATGTGTATGCCGCCCATGGCATGCATTAAGGCCTTTTTAGAATGCATAGCACATCATGCATAGCATAACATTGCATAAGCATAATGTGTCAAGCTTAAGATTTGCATGATGACATATGTACACACATGGTTTTGAAGTCTTAGTGTGTTGCCTAAGCGTTAGCAGTTATCCCCTGCTCGACGTGGCATCACAACATGTGTTTTCCCGTACTCTGGTACTTCTTAACCTCAGGGAAAATACGGGTTGTGACAGTGAGCGTCTGCCCCAACTCGGACTGTTGGAACTGAGTGGGTATGGAAGGGGCAGGAATGCCCCCCAACGGCTCAACACGCACTGGAATATATACGAAGAATGCAAAGTTACGGTCAGGTTGGCTAATCCTAAGGTCAGAGTTGGACAAACTTAGTGTGAATTACATATTGGCACACCACTGCTTCCGCTAAGTCAGTTTGTCCCCAAACTGACTAGTCGAACGGGAGTGGCCAATTGTTGAATGACTTCTTTAGGCGAGGATCGTGGCAAACTGATACCATTTGTAAGACCCCCCCTCCCGGAATACAAGACACGGCACGAGAGGGGTCTTATGCCCAGAACAGCTGTCTTGGGGTAGCACTAATACTCGGACTAGACTGTACCACAAGACGCCTATTCTCCGGCTACAACCAATATCAATACATATATATGCCAACTCGACCAAAATAATACAAAGAAATCAAATCCACACAAGCTATAAGTCCAAAAGCACAGTAATAGAGAAGCAAAACATGCTTCTACAAAATCAGAGTACAGCTAATAAGTTTCCCCAAAGGGCTAATACAAAACTCTCATATACTTACATCTGCAACAGACGGTAGTGACGACACCGTCCCTTCAGGCTCGGTCGTCCTGGCCTGGCTGATCGACTCCACGACCAGCTGTACCATCTGTGGTATTTCCTCCTAAAAAGGAAGACATAGCAACTGTTAGTCATAAAGACTAAGTGGCTTCACATCCGCTCCCCTAGCGACTCCTCGGCACCGGGCGGAGAAATAGACAGTTTACAATATATGTATATAAGCAAGAGTATAAACAAGCAAGTGATATAACATGTAGTAAGATAATCTAACATTCTACCATCTATCACAACATATGAATATAGAGTTATAACAGAAAGTAACTCAACTTAAATGGATGCCCATACAAGCATATAAGTTGAGGATCGTTCAGCAGTAAGTAACTCATCGTATAGGAGTGCCCATACAAACTTATACGATGAGGGTCTTGTGTATGTAATGAGGTGCAATGTTATGTATGCGATGCAATGACTCACCCATGATCATGCACATGCAATTGCTATGTCGACACAGACTAGTAGTTCCCACTTTTCAAGCAGGTAGCTAACCTCTCAGGCGCCAACCGTCATGGCCAGACTGTGGCAGTAGAACGGGCACTTTTACTACTAAGTGGGTATCCACAATACTTCACTTAGGCCTCCGTATGCCTCAACGCTAAGAACACAACAGCGGAGCCCATGCGTACTCTGGCCAAGCGGGTTCACTTGGGTAGATGTGCACCAAGATCCTAGCCCCGAACTGGCCTATGTGTGACACGGAAAGAACCTCGTAAATAAGCACGAGGGTCAAGCCCAACCGTTCACTTGATAAGGATGGAGCCCCGGGACATGAACACCAAGGTACAAGCCCAACCGCCCAAAGTCTATTTGTCAACTCCCATCGGTGTGACGATTGGCGTGCCTGTAGACCTGCCACACTATCCTTAACCCAGGATTACGACACCGCGTGTCGACTCACACCGCATGCAATTCCACAACATCGTGGCATGGAAGGAGACTCAGAGAAAGCACGAGGACCAATTCCAACCATCCACTTGTCACGGAAGGAGCCCCGGGACATGAACACCGAGTGACAAGCCCAACCGTCCAACTTTACTAATCTCAACACAATTCCGACTAGTGATGGCGAACATTGCACATACTAACTTCCACAATGCTACCCGTCGGGAGACGACTCTCTAAGCATTGGACTACCAAATTTAATTCTATCAATTCAACATACATATGACCATAGTTTATTCATCTATATGTCATACCGAATGATTTCAACATCATATAACAAAATGCGCATAAATTATAATCTACCAATTTATGTCAAGCCATTTCGTTCGATTCAAGATTGCTTCACAACTCGTTATACGAATTCAAATTAACAAACTTCAACCTTCATAACACTACGGTGGTTATCATAAAAGAGTTCACCCGAACCTCGAAGTAGATTGCAACATTAATTCCACTGAATCTAAATCCATGTTATACACTACCCAGAAATTTAGGTGCAGAATAAATCTTGATAGAAACATCAACCGAAGATTCCTGTGGCTATAGGAATCCAGTGAGTGCGAGTAAACCCTCGATGGAAAGGTCTTTCCATCGGCTACCACTTTCATGTTTAGCCTGTAACCCTAATCAGGCTATAACCCACATGAAATTGGCTCCAATGCCTGCAGCATACAGAATATAATTGCTGTGCGCTTAGCTTACAGCCCTTACTTAGATCAGACATTTCCGTGGCTACAGACTTCACCCGAAGGCGTGTAACCACTCGTTGGAAAGGTAATTTCAAGGGCTTAAACTTTCGTGTTTAGTAGAAAGCCCAGATCGGACCATTTATTGCCTGAAAATAGACAAGAAGGTCGCTACGTGCAGAGCACAGATTCTGCACGCATCTTGAAGCGGAATGAACGGCATCAGTTCATCTTCCTCCTCAAGCCGATCACCCCAAATCGCAACCAGAAGTTCCTCCACCCTTATTCTCCCTCTCAAGGTCATTTATCTTCACGAATCCACCCCCATCATCACTTTAAAGAAGGGGAGGTTGAAGATGACTAGTCATTAGAACAAAAGTTCTAGATAGGCCTTCCTAAGAAACTTCTCCCCACACATCAAGACTCATTTGAGTCGATGTCTCGCCTAAGAATATCTAAGGATCTAGCACCAAGGGAGAGGGAAGGAAGCTCACCTCATTTCCAGCGGTACCACTATTTCCGGCCATGGATCTTGTCATCCTCCTCGGCGGCATCGCTTTTTCCTTGACGGCGGTGGCGTTTCTCCTCCTCCAAGGTTTGCTCCAGCAAGATCTCCTCCTCTAGGAAGTTCTCTGAGGAAAAAGGGCTGGAATGAAGAGTGAAAACGGCTAGGGTTTTACTTTTCCTTTTTATATAGAAGTGACACGGGAAGGGACATGGCCGTTTCCTTACCTGTATCCTACTCTAGCGAAGAGGCTCAACTGCCGTTTCGTGCCCCTATATGGGTACTTACACACCTGTATCGGTACCCGTGTCCAGGTGACATGTCCGTGGTTGTGGCCGTGTCAATACCCATGTCCTGGTCGGGACACTTCTCGTTTAGCTTGCCTTGGAGCATACAGGTAGGGACATGCCCGTGTCTCTACCCGTGTCCTTCTCTGGCCAGACTCAAAGCCATGGCACTCAATGCCATGGAACACAGGTAGGGACACGCCCGTGTCTCTACCCATGTCCTTCTCAGGACAAAACACTGAAATCCATTTCAGTCAAAACCATGGTCACTCAACGCCACTGAACAGGGGTAGGGACACGCTCGTATCCCTACCCGTGTCCTTCTCGGGACACGCCACTCAACGCCATTTTATTACCACTCAACCCCATGGACACTTAGCGCCACTTAACACGGGTAGGGACACGCCCGTGTCCCGACCCGTGTCATACTCAACACAGTTTTCAACTTATTTCCTTGTTCTCCGCGAGTGAGCACCTGATCGCCTGCACCCCCTTGAGCCTACACCAGCTCTCCCGACACCAAAAACACACACAAGGGGCCTAGTGCGAATCGGAACGTTACATAATGTCTACTACAGTCCACCTACTGCTGACACCCACCAATCTGGGGATTTGTGCTCTTTGGTTTCACTAACAACACTGCTGATCGCACCGGGATCCGCCACTCAAGAGATAAACGAAGGGAGCATCGTTGAGATCAGATCATATTAGTTCATTCCTACAACATGAGGACCGTAATATCGCTACTTGGAATATTGGCAGGGCTACCCCGATACAAATGATGCTAGGATACTACCAGCAGAGCTCGATCAACTTATCCTTGGACTTTGACTTCAGTACGGCCATCTCCATTCATTGGAGATGAATGCTTTTCAGTCGGAGGGAGTTTATGGGGATCCATCAGATCATGCACCAGAAGGGCTTTGCCGCAAGGTGGGACGCACGTCTATGTATTTACATTGGAAGGCTTGATTAGATCGCCGATCCGACTCCTCGGATGTGTTCGGATCCACGTCGTGAGTCAAAATCATATGTTACTTTATGTTCTTTTGTTTATCTTAGTGTATTTTGAGTGACCCCACCACCCACCAATAATAGTCGTTGAAGGTGGGATGCCCTAATTTTTATTTCAATATAAATAGGCTTGTAGTGGGCTAGTTTTAGGTCATTGCAGGTTTTGGAGAATTCTATCCCGGAAACCCGTAATTGGTGGCCTACGATTCATTAAGAAAAGAAAAGAAACTGAACTAGCAATCCATCTAGGCAAATATACCTATCGAATTGTAGCTAGGGGACACAAGTGTCGTATTTAAATTCGGGAACCGTTGAGTAATATTCTTACTCACACGAACGCTATTATCTTATCGAAGGAAAACTAGGGTTGTTTACTAACTAAAAAGGAAAGACTACTAGCATAAAGGAAGACACTTGCATAAAATGAAAACACTACTGACACTAAACTAGAAATACCACAACTATCGATTAAAACAAGGGGTTGAACGATGAGAAAAAGAAGTACTCGATCGAGAATCACCCCAGAAAAAATTGAATAAACAAATGTGATAAAAACACTCTAGCTTAATAAGGTAAAGTACCATGACCGTGGAGGTTCCTAAAGAATGAACATGCTTATCTCGAAGATGTGCCCACCTGAGTTTAGGAAGGTTTGACTGACTCTCGTCTAAATCAGAGGCCTAAAGCTCGCATTACGTTGTGAACCCCGCTATTAGATTTCACTCAAATCTGGGAGATTTAACGTCTGCCTCTCTCGAGGGGTGAGTGCAACTCTCTTTACTCTTGAGTGCTCACTTCAAACTATCGGCCTCTCGGCTAGCCAAAAATGAAAGCTAAGATGGAAAATATATATCGATGATATATCTCCAATCAAAGGTTAATCAAGAGTAATTCAAGGTCTAAACCCTAAAAAGAAAAAGTAGAATTAAAGCATCATAACCTAATCAACTTGAACCTCGGATCATCAAGATCGAGTACAAGGAGGATTAGTTACTCATGGTGAAGTGGAGGAAAAGAGATGGGTAGAACATAATGAAAACAAAGTAGAAAGGGAAGAGAAAACAACACTTCTTTATTAATGAACACAAGGAGCTTACAACTTGAAAATAAGAGATTACAAGTGCATGAAAAGTAAAACTAGGCTAGCATTAACATTAAGCTACTAAAAGAAACTAGAAACTATTACAAGGAAAGCACTAAGCTAGGGTTAAGAAAGACTTAAAATGAAAAAGGATAGAAAGAACACTTAAGAAAATGCATGAAAAACTTCAAAAAAACAAAAGGGCAACACCTCCTTACACAATCCAAGACTCTCTAGGAAACAAAGGGGAAGGGCTGAATTTATAGAAAATTTTGAGGGCCTAACACGGCCGGCAATAGGACCGTGTTGGTGGCTGTGTCCTATGCTGGTTGACCTTGGGCTCTGGTTCTGGCAGGAATGATAATTGCAGCGCCGAATCGGCGGGCATGCCCATGCTGATAGGGCAAATGACATGGCCGTGTTGGTGTCCATGTCCTGTGCAGTTGATGGGCTTTGATGGTGGTGCCATAATGGCGAGTTGCATGCTTCGAGGAGGTGGCGACACGCCCAGCGACACGGCCACGTTAGTTGCCGTGTCCTTCTCTAGACAGTCATCGGCTTCTAGTGACATGCCTCATGTTGGCACTGCCAGCTTGATATGGCCAGTGACACGGTTGTGTTTGAGGTCGTGTCCTACTCGGGATGAACTCTGCACTTTCCTCTGGTGGCTGACTTCTTTGGGAACAAGTGACACACCCCATGACACGGTCGTGTTGGTGGCCGTGTCAGGTGTTGGGTATTGTATCCACAATGTACCTGATTTGAAGAAGCCCCTGGACCAGCTAAGGTGAATTGACAATGTATTTGATCACTTGTCTTCAATTTGTGCTTGCAGTTATTCCTCGCTAAGTACACACCAATGTCAGGGTTCAGTAGGTCAATATACACGAGTCTGTGCAACGTAATCTCTCGTTGAGTAGATCAGTGTGTTGGCTTACGTGTACTCTCTCTATTGGAGTGTACTTACTTTCAAGGACGGGGTTAAGAAAGATCAAGAGCAGATAAGGAGCAAGGAAGGGCCAATGACCAGCTCAAGGGAACAAAGGCGAAAATCATCTAAGTAGAAATCGTCGAGAATCACTCGCTGATTCTCGCCGAATGCTGCCGGCTGTCCCGAGACCGCCCTGAATTCTACTAAGGCAGAATCGTCGAGAATCACGAAGTGATTCTCGCCGATTCGTCGAGAATGACTCTGCATTCTCGACGATTCGGCGAGAATCAATTGTGATTCCCGCCGATTCTCTCCGTCTTGCTATTTCTATGTAGCTAGAATTCTGCTAAGTGGAATTCGGCGAGAATCGTAGGTGATTCTCGCCGATTCGTCGAGAATCACTTACGATTCTCGCCGAATTTGACTTAGGCAAATTTCTGCTACTCTCTGGACCGGTCCAAGTTAACACGCGCTGTTTGGAGCCGGACTAAGGGTTATTACTGGTGGGGCCCACAACGGCCATATTGGATCATGCTATTGTATAAATACATCAGTACGTTGAACAGTAAAAAGAACGAACTGAGAAGAAGGAAAGTCGAGCCGCCGACGTGACCTAGATCGTGAATCTCGCTCCGTCGCCGTCGCCGCTCGTGTTAGTTGGTCGCCGCTGTTGATCGTGGTTTCTTCCTGATCTCCCGGTGACAGAAGCTCTGTGTCGCAATGTGTCTCACGAATCCTTCTTGAGATCCTTTGTCTCTTGATTCGTAGATCGGGAATACCTTCCCTATCCGAATCGATTGAAACGATTGATCCAAGAAAGACCGTTGGTAGACCTTGCCGGCTTAGCTACGAAGTTTGGATCTACATAGCATCGCCGCCTCATTCTTTGTCGCCGCCGATCTAGAGAAGATCCTTTCCAAGTGAGACCTAAGGTCGTGGACTCTTCGTCGTCTTCAAGAACACGTCATCGAACGAAGAGGGACACCTTATTCTCCATAAGTAGTTTGTATTTCTAATACACTCCATTTTCAATTTTGTTGTAAAGGAACGTTGGTTCCTAATTGTAAGGGTTGGGTGCAACCCGTGGTATAGGAGTGGTGACTCCTTCGTTTGGAAGGGTTCCTTCCGTTAGTGTGAGGATTGGATTTCAATCCTGTTGGTGAAGTGACCGAGTTGTCCCTGGTTGGGAGATAGGTCAAAGGGGGAGAGTGGACGTACCCAAATCGGGGAACCACTATAATTTGCCTGTGTCTTTTTATGTGTTGTTTG
Source organism: Platanthera zijinensis (assembly GCA_039513925.1). Lineage (NCBI taxonomy): Eukaryota > Viridiplantae > Streptophyta > Magnoliopsida > Asparagales > Orchidaceae > Platanthera > Platanthera zijinensis. Next base: position 3,085,556 of record CM077097.1, read on the forward strand.
GACGTACCCAAATCGGGGAACCACTATGATGGGCATGATCATTCTGTCAGTATCAGGGCTCCTGTGTCCTTGTCAGAGACTGAAGAAGAAGTTGAGGAAAGCAGTTCTGATGAAGCTGACTCAACAGTCTCGGCCGATCTTGACGGTAACCCTGAATAGCAAAGCCAGGACCAGTTAACTTCTTCATCATGCCCCTCTCCTTTTGCAGTTCCTGAAGACAGGAATAGTTCAGAGGATTGTCCCTCTAGTGTTGCAAGGGATATGGATAGCTTCAATCAGAAGATCGAAAATCTTGAATCCCTTCAGTGTGCTCTTCAGAAGAGCAACTTACTTGTTGAGGAGCAAGCTAAGGAGATTGCTCAACTGAAGACCTTGATGGATATCCAATTGGAATCCATCAAGGTAAAGGACTCAAAGATCTCGGATCTAGAATGTCGTCTAGAGACCGAGAAGAGAATAGTTTCTAAATTTTCCGCGATAGATGCTATCAAGAGAAAAGAAGAAAATGGGTGGATCTCACGAATTCTTAATTCATGGAGAAATGGGGAGACTGTGTTCAGACCTCCCACCCCAAGTAGGAAGGGCACTCATCATGCCTTCAGGTTTGACCACAAGAACAACCGTGGTCACTATAAGGATGACCAGCCCTCATGTGAAAACACCCACAGTGCAAGGGCTGTCATGGCCACCCATGAGAGAATACCTAAGGCTCATCCTGAACCATTTATATTCTCGGCCTCTGCCCCAACTCGTCATGAATCTGCCAGAACCAGCTCTCACGGCAGTACTGTCCACCCTAGCACACAGGAAAGGGGGGTCTGTAAAAATGTGGTAAGCTCCCGTGGGGCCTTTGGGAGCGTGCTGACTGAAAGAAAGGCACCACCTATCAGGCCTCATGACTCGCACCACATGCATTCTTTCCTCCCTCCCATGTGTCAAGGTGGAAAAGGCAAAGTTGTGAGCATAACCGCCTCTATCCCATTTAGACCTGAGATCATGACTACCTCAGTCAGTAGGTCAGGTCTGAAAAGGCGATACAACATTCACGAGTGTTGGTGTTGTGGCAAGGTGGGTCACTTTGTCATAGATTGTTGGCACAACCCCTCTGTGTCAAGGGCAGGGGAATATCCACCTCCTCTGGGCAGAGTTAGCCTTCCTGATAGGATTCCTGTGGGAAGGCATCCAAGATTTTATGCTGACAAGAACCTAGGACCCAATACATATTGGGTTCCTAAGGACAGGTAATTCATTTTTGCAGGATAGTCTAGGTACCCATGTACATGATGGGAACTAGACAAGAGATGTTCCAGGCTTGCCATGGAATAAGATTAAGGGAAAAGAGATAACGCTAACTACGGTGCAAGGCTTGAATAGCTAAGTTCAGATGAGACTGATAAAGGTGCAACTCCCAAGTAAGTCAAGGTTTCCACCTCGACGTCAGCTGGAGAAGTTGACGAGCAGGATGGAGAAAATCTTCCGGAAGAAGGAGAAACCCGAGAAGATGTCAGAGCTCAAGAGGCCAGACTGCTAGAGCTTCGTCACGAAGCAGGGATTATCAGAAAAGCACTTTCGGGACGTGTCAATTCCTCGGAAGAAGGCTTATATCATGGAATAGTAAGAAGCAGAATTGTGTTGCGCACAACTTCTATGGATCAGAAATCAGCCAGCAGACTATGACCTTCAGTTCAAAGAAGTACCAATGTACTGCGACTCCTCAAGTGCTATAGCTATTGTGAACAATCCCGTCTCGCACAGCAGGACGAAGCATATGGAAGTGCGCTACCACTTCATTCGGGAGCATGTGGAAAACAAGGACATCTTTCTCTGCTATGTCCTCACGAATAAGCAGATTGCAGATATTTTTTAAAGAGCCCCTAGATAAAGCCAAGTTCGGTCTCTTCAAAACTGAACTGGGTATGCTAAACCTTGAGGAATGAAGAATACAGAGGCTCCCGGCTCTTGGATCAAGGGGGAGCATCCGCAAGAAACTCAAGTGTAAGCCCAAATGCAAGAACTGAGGGGGAGCATTGTGGCAAGTGCTAAAGTCCCAGATTTGTAGAAGCCAAAAAGTGGGAGATTGCCCTCTCGGCTAAGGTGCTAAGGGCTAAGATACTCTCGCAAAGTATGCTCCAAATGCTCTAAAGATAATGGTAAGGAAATTCTTTCTCAACTGATTATTCAGTTTATGTTTTTCTTCCATCCGTTATATTCACCTTAGCTTATAGGGTTTAGGCTTCTTCAAATAGGAGGAGATTGTTGGGTATTGTATCCATAATGTACCTGATTTGAAGAAGCCCCTAGACCAGCTAAGGTGAATTGACAATGTATTTGATCACTTGTCTTCAAGTTGTGCTTGCAGTTATTCCTCGCTAAGTACACACCAATGTCAGGGTGCAGTAGGTCAATATACACGGGTCTGTGCAACGTAATCCCTCGTTGAGCAGATCAGTGTGTTGGCTTACGTGTACTCTCCCTATTGGAGTGTACTTACTTTCAAGCACAGGGTTAAGAAAGATCAATAGCAGACAAGGAGCAAGGATGGGCCAAAGACCAGCACAAGGGAAGAAAGGCGAAAATCGTCTAAGTAGAAATCGTCGAGAATCACTAAGTGATTCTCGCCGATTCGACGAGAATCACTCGCTGATTCTTGTCGAATGCTGTCGGCTATCCCGACGCTGCCCTGAATTCTACTAAGGCAGAATCGTCGAGAATCACGAAGTGATTCTCTCCGATTCGTCGAGAATGACTCTGCATTCTCGACGATTCGGCGAGAATCAATTGTGATTCCCGCCGATTCTCTCCGTCTTGCTATTTCTATGTAGCTAGAATTCTGCTAAGTGGAATTCGGCGAGAATCGTAGGTGATTCTCGCCGATTCGTCGAGAATCACTTACGATTCTCGCCGAATTTGACTTAGGCAAATTTATGCTATTCTCTAGACCGGTCCAAGTTAACACGCGCTGTTTGGAGACGGACTAAGGGTTATTACTGGTGGGGCCCACAACGGTCATATTGGATCATGCTATTGTATAAATACATCGGTATGTTGAACAGTAAAAAGAACGAACTGAGAAGAAGGAAAACCGAGCCGCCGACGTGACCTAGATCGCGAATCTCGCTCCGTCGCCGTCGCCGCTCGTATTAGTTGGTCGCCGCCGCTGATCATGGTTTCTTCCTGATCTCCCGGCGATAGAAGCTCTGTCTCGTAACGTGTCTCACGAATCCTTCTTGAGATCCTTTGTCTCATGATTCGTAGATCGGGAATACCTTCCCTATCCGAATCGATTAAGACGATTGATCCAAGAAAGACCGTTGGTAGACCTTGTCGGCTTAGCTACAAAGTTTGGATCTACATAGCATCGTCGCCTCATTCTTTGCCACCGCCGATCTAGAGAAGATCCTTTCCAAGTGAGACCTAAGGTCGTGGACTCTTCGTCGTCTTCAAGAACACGTCATCGAACGAAGAGGGACACCTTATTCTCCATAAGTAGTTTGTATTTCTAATACACTCCATTTTCAATTTTCTTGTAAAGGAACGTTGGTTCCTAGTTGTAAGGGTTGGGTGCAACCCGTGGTGTAGGAGTGGTGACTCCTTCGTTTGGAAGGGTTCCTTCCGTTAGTGTGAGGATTGGATTTCAATCCTGTTGGTGAAGTGACTGAGTCGTCCCTGGTTGGGAGATAGGTCGAAGGGGGAGAGTGGACGTACCCAAATCGGGGAACCACTATAATTTGTCTATGTCTTTCTGTGCTGTGTTGTTTGGTTTATTTGTGCAGGTTCAATTTTAATTCCGCAAAAACGCTGCAAGACACCTATTCCCCCCCCCCCCCATAGGTAAAGGTAGTTGGCACTAGGTGGACTTTCAAGTGGTATCAGAGGGAGGTTACTCATCAAAGGGGTTAACACCTCGAGTAAGTTCCTGCATCTAGTGTCAACGAGAAGATCAGACTCAAGCATGGAGTTGGATTATAATGTCCCTCCTCTAAGACTCCCCTCATGTACAAAGAAGTACTATCCTGTATGGAAGATGAGAGTACTATTTCATCTTGAGGCCATCGACCCTCGAGCATCACTCATTCTGGAAGAGGGTCCCTTCATTCTCATGAAGGCTTCCAGCTCGGGGAAAGATCTCCAAATCCCCAAGTGTCCCAAAGAGATGTTGGAGACAGAGCTCTCACTGTTCAACCTGGACAAGGTGATTCATCAGATCATCACTGATGTTTTGTCTGGACCATCCCGCTCTAAATTGGACAAGTGTAGGACGGCCATGTCCATGTGTCAAACCATCTCAGACCTCATGGAGAGATCAGAGAAAGAAGGGATCAGTGGTCAGCAAGAGGATGAAGCCTATGTGGGGGTCCTCATTTCTGAAGATGAAGGGCATGATCAATCTGTCAGTATCAGGGCTCCTGTGTCCTTGCCAGAGACTGAAGAAGAAGTTGAGGGAAGCAGTTCTGATGAAGCTGACTCAACAGTCTCGGCCGATCTTGATAGTAACCCTGAATAGCAAAGCCAGGAGCAGGTAACTTCTTCATTATGCACCTCTCCTTTTGCAGTTCCTGAAGAGAGGAATAGTTCAGAGGATTGTCCCTCTAGTGATGCAAGGGATATGGATAGCTTCAATCAGAAGATTGAAAATCTTGAATCCCTTCAGTGTGCTCTTCAGAAGAGCAACTTACTTGTTGAGGAGCAAGCTAAGGAGATTGCTCAGCTGAAGACCTTGATGGATATCCAATTGGAATCCATCAAGGTAAAGGACTCAAAGATCTCGGATCTAGAAAGTCGTCTAGAGACCGAGAAGAGAATAGTTTCTAAATTTTCCGCGATAGATGCTATCAAGAGAAAAGAATAAAATGGGTGGATCTCCCGAATTCTTAATTCATGGAGAAATGGGGAGACTGTGTTCAGACATCCCACCCCAAGTAGGAAGGGCACTCATCATGCCTTCAGGTATGACCACAAGAACAACCGTGGTCACTGCAAGGATGACTAGCCCTCATGTGGAAACACCCACAGTGCAAGGGCTGTCATGTCCACCCATGAGAGAATACCTAAGGCTCATCCTGAACCATTTGTATTCTCGGCCTCTGCCCCAACTCGTCATGAATCTGCCGGAACCAGCTCTCACGGAAGTACTGTCCACCCTAGGACACAGGAAAGGGGGGTCTTTAAAAATGTGGTAAGCTCCCGTGGGGCCTTTGGGAGCGTGCTGACTGAAAGGAAGACACCACCTCTCAGGCCTCATGACTCGCACCACATTCATTCTTTCCTCCCTCCCATGTGTCAAGGTGGAAAAGGCAAAGTTGTGAGCAGAACTGGCTCTATCTCGTTTAGACCTGAGATCATGACTACCTCAGTGTTGGTACCCTAGTTTGATTTGAGTTCAGTCCTCTCCTTTGTGCTCCTTGACCCAAGAAATATCTATGGTCAATGGTTAGGAGTCTAGCTGTAGAGTCCTCGCTTTTCCAAATTGAGAATTTGGTTAAGTAGTTTTTTCGTTCGACCATAGTCGAACGCCGTTCGACTATCGTCTATCGACTGATCGACGATCGTCTATCAGTTGGTCGACGCCTTGGTCTGCGCTGATGGTTCGACTATCTGTTGATAGGTCGACTATCTGTTCTGCGCTGGTAGTTCGACTATCGGTTGATAGGTCGACTATCTGTTCTGCGCTGATAGGTCGACTATCGGTTGATAGGTCGACTATCTGTTCTGCGCTGGTAGGTCGACTATCTGTTGATAGGTCGACTATCTGTTCTGCGCTGATAGGTCGACTATCTGTTGATAGGTCGACTATCTGTTTTCTGAGGTAGGTCGACTATCTGCTTGATAGGTCGACTATCTCTGTGCGCTTGATAGTTCGACTATCTGTCCTGATAGATCGACTATCTGGTAGTTCGACTATCTGCTCTGATAGATCGACTATCTCCCGGGGTAGTTCGACTATCTTCTTCGATAGGTCGACTATCTGGATCGTTCGACTATCTGCCCGATAGATCGACGATCACCGTGCGTCGGTCGACGATCTCCGAAGGTCGTTCGACGTTTTCTGCCTGCCTTTGTATTTTGTATTTATTTATTATATTTAATTATTTAATACATTTTCTGGCATATTATTTCAAGCTGTATGATAAAGTTTCCAGGCATTATTTGCTCTATTCTTTTTGCCTGAGTTCAAATCTTTTAAGATAAAGTTGTTTGTCTTATTAGCTGTCTATTTAAATTACTTTATCTGCTGACAGCCCCTTTATAGTCGTTAGACTGAAAAGTCTTCTTTTGCTATAAAGAGATTATTTCTGATGTGACTTTATTTAGTCCTCTATTATTTGATTTAAACCTGCAGCTTCTTAGAAAGAGTTTTATTCCTTTTTATAGAATGTTTTGCTGCAGAGATATTTCTGTCTTCTTTGATATTTACAGCCCAGGTCTCAAGGCTCACAAGAAGACGAATAATTCAAATGGAAGAGAGCCGTTGCTTGATGATTATAAAAAGAACCCTTTGCAGAAGGATTGAAGCTAGTGTTACACACATATTCAAAAGCACTCAAGCCTTCTTCAAGCTCAAGCTTCCTGCTCTCAGCAAACTCCATCTAACTGAGAAGTGTTAAGATCTTCATCTCTTCTTCACCTGAGTTCTCCTGCTTTCAGGAAGTTCAACTCAGAGTTTCTTTGAAGAAGAAGAAGAAGAAGAATAGCTGCTTGAAGAGATTTCTTTTGTTATTTATTTTCTTCCTGTAGCTTTTCCTTCAGAATTTTCTGAAGAGTTTTCTGCACTGAAGCAAGACTTCACCTGGACATCTTTGAGGCAGGGGGAGCCTTGATTCTTTAGAGCATTTTAGCTCAGTGCAAGCTTTTTGTGCTTCTCTAATCTATTGAAAAATAGAGAAGACATCTTAACCTTCTTCCCCCTCCTGTACAGGGTTATTACTCCCTTCAAAAGTATCCCTTGGTGGCAGGGCACCTGATCAAAAACCTGTGCTTGGTTTTTAGACACCTGATCAAAAGTCTAAAGGGTTTCTGAATCTACCTGAATCAGATTCTGTTGGTGGCAGGGCACCTGATCAAAAACCTGAGTGGATTCCTACCGTGTGGGTAGAAGAGTGGACGTACCCAAGTTGTTTGGGGAACCACTATAAATCTACTTGTGTCGTCTGGTTTCAATTGTTTAATTCCTGCATTGTGGCTGTGATTAGATATAACTAGGCTGCTAGTTGCTGATTAGGTTTTTCCAAGCTTAACTGTAATTACAGTTAGCTTGTGTTTGTACACAACACTTGTGTTAGGCTTTAAGGTTAAATCAATATCTATAATCTTTTCATTCCGCACTTCCCTCCAAGGGAGTTGGGTAGACTATTAAGTTTTGTCTGTGCAAAATTTGATAACTCTATTCACCCCCCCTCTAGAGTAGTATCTATCCCTTCACTTTCAATTGGTATCAGAGGGAGGTTGACTGACTGAATAGGCTAACACCTAAGTCACAAGATCCTGATAGATACGAAGAGCTTATAGATATTCACTATCATGGCCCAATCTAAGGATTATTCAAGCACCAGACCTCCAGCATGCAACTTAGCAAAGTTTGGCATCTGGAAGGCAAGGATCAAACTTTATATGAACTCTATTGATGAAAGTATTTTTGCTTCTATTTTGTCAGGTCCCCCAAGAGCACCTGCTGCTGCCACTGCCTCATCATCTGATATGAGTGCAGTGCCTCCTCCAGATTATAATGATGAGTACAAGAAGGCCAAAATTGCTGATGCTAAAGCAATGAACATACTGGCTCAGACTATGTCTGATGAGGTGTTCCAGAAGGTTGCTGATTGCTCCTCAGCAAAGGCCATGTGGGACACACTGAACCAGATTGTAGCTGGTTCAGCTGATGAAAGGAAGGACAGAAGGTCCAACCTGATCTCTCAGTATGAGAACTTCAAGAAGACTGATGCTGAATCAGTTGAAGCTATGTACACCAGGCTCAGCTCAATCATCAATGAGCTGAGGACCCTGGACAAGGACATATCATTGACAGAGGTCAATGATAAGATTCTTATGTGCTTCCCTAGCACATGGGATCTAAGAATCTGGCCCATCAAAGAAGCCAGAAGCACCAATGAGATATCCACTGAAGCTCTCCTCGGCAAGCTCAAGTCTTTTGAGCAAGTGCTGAAGACCAGAGAAGCAGAAGCTGAAGCCAAGACCCCCACTCCAACAAGAAAAGAGCAATCTCTAGCTCTTAAGGCTGCAGATGTTTCTGAAAGCAGCCAATCCAATGAGGAACTCATGGCACTGTTTGCCAAGAGATTTCTCAAGATGGGGAGAAAGGAGTTCAGAAAGAAGTCTTCACGTTATGAAGACAAACCAAGGTATGATCGCTCTCCTGCTAAAGAAATTATATGTTATGGTTGCAGGAAGCCTGGACACATTTTGCTAGAGTGTCCAGAGGAGAAGAACAAGGAAAAGAGAAAAGACAAAGAACAACACAGGAAGCACTCCAAGCCATCCTCCTACAAAAACAAGAAGAAGGAGAGAGGTTTCATTGCTGAAACCTGGAGTGATTCTGATGAAGAATCCTCCTCATCAAGCTCCAGTGAAGATGAGGAAGAGAAGAAGGCAAAAGAAATTTGCCTCATGGCAATAGATGCCTGCAGCAACCACTCTGCTGCAGAGAGTTCTGATTCTGATGAAGAAATGCCCACTAAAGATGAGGTACTTTCTTCTTATGATTTTACTTCTGAAGAATTTAAGTTAGAATTTAAATCTTTATGTTTAGATCTAATTAGTTCAGAAAAGGAGATAAAAGAACTTAGAAATAGGTTAGTTGACTCTGAATCAATAGCCTCTGAAAACATTAGGTTAAAGGAAGAACTCACTACTTGTAGTGAAGAAATTAAATTTCTTAAAATAGAATTAGCTAAGTCTAAGAGATTAGAAGAATCCCTTAATGGTAGAAGCCTTAAGCTGTTAGAAATTACCAGCATGACTAACACTAGGTCAGGTAATGATAAACTAGGCTTAGGAGCTTCTCCCAGTGAACCCCCAGTCCTCCTTAAAAATAATCTTTCAACTCCAGTGAACTTCATTTCAGCTAGTGGAAAGAAGAACACTGAGCAAGTAAACCTTGTAAATAAAACATTAAATAAGGCTAAGAGAGAAAAGAGAAAGAAGTTTTTCAAAGAAATGCAAAGAGCGTCGAACGAAGCTCGACGATCGGAAGCTCAATGGTCGAACGAAGGTCGACGATCGGAGCGCCCATCGTCGAACGTCGATCGACGATTTCAATATGATTTTCAAAATCACAATCAATTCCATAGAAACCTAAATGAGAATAGAAACCCTAGGTTTGTTGACCCATCATCTGCATGGAGAATCCCACCTAGGAGATCTCACCCACTAGGTTATCACCCTCAGCCTGCATTCTCATACATTTCCAGTTTTTCTTATGTGAAAAACAAGGGACCCAAGGTTACCTGGGTCCACTCTATCTAAATAATTGTCTTGCAGGTGAAGGCCTATCCAATCACTCAAAACAAGTGGTATTTGGATAGTGGATGCTCTAAGCATATGACAGGAAATAAAGATCTATTGTCAAAGTACAAAGCTAAGCTCGGCCCAAAGGTTATCTTTGGAGACTCCAGCTGTGGTCAGACAGAAGGATATGGCAAGATCACCATTGGAGCAGTTACATTCAAGAGAGTTGCTTATGTCAATGGACTAAAGCATAATCTGATTTCAGTTAGCCAGCTATGTGATGCTGGCTACCAGGTTTCTTTTTCTAACTCCTCTTGCAATATTACTTTAAATAATAATGTTGTTTTAATAGGTATTAGAATAGGTAATATATATTTAGTAGATTTTAATTCATCTCAATCTGAAATCTGTCTGTTTAATGAAGTAACCCTTAATAATAATTCCCTTTGGCATAAAAGGCTTAGTCATGTAAACCTTAAAAATATATCTAGGTTATCTAAGCACAACCTTGTTAGAGGTTTACCTTCTTGCCCCTACAAGAAGGAGAACCTTTGCAAGGCTTGTCAGCTAGGCAAGCAAACCAAGAACTCATTTAAATCTGTAAATAAAAGTGATTCTCCTAGAATCCTGTATTTATTACATTTGGACCTTTTTGGCCCAATAAATGTACAGAGTTTAGGAGGGAAGTATTACACATTAGTGATTGTAGATGACTTCTCAAGGTTCAGTTGGGTTTTCTTTTTGAGAACTAAGTCTGATAACTTCAAAGCCCTTACAGACTTTCTACTTTGTGTGCAGACTGAGTACTCTACTCATGTGGCCTTGATCAGAAGTGATCATGGTACTGAGTTTGACTCTCTTCTCATGCAAGAATTCTGTGAGAGAGAAGGTATCAAACATAGCTTCTTAGCTCCTAGAACTCCCCAACAAAATGGGGTAGTTGAAAGGAAAAATAGAACACTAATTGAAGCTGCTAGCACATTGTTGGCAGATGCTAACATGCCTCTATCCTATTGGGCAGAAGCTGTTAGTACAGCCAACTATGTCTTGAATAGAAGTTTGATACACAAACTTAAGTGTAAAACTCCTTATGAGTTGCTTAAAGGAAAGAAACCAAAAATTAATTACTTTAGAGTTTTTGGCTGTATTGTGTATATTCACAACAATAATAAAGAATATATTAGAAACTTTGAAGCAAAAGCTTCAATGGGAATCATGCTTGGATATTCCCAAGTAAGCAAAGCTTATAGGGTTTATAACAAATCAACCTGTAAGATAGAAGAATCTGTGCATGTATCATTTGATGAGCATCAGATGTTTTACAAGGAGAAAGAAAATTCTCCTTCCTCCAGTTCTTTGCAGGTACATGATGCCCCTCAAGAAATCCTTCAACTTTCAACTCTTCAGATCACTGAATCAGACAGTGATGAAGACATTGCTGAAGCTGTTGAAGCTGTTGTTGTTCCACCAACAGTAGATCAAATTCCTCCTGAGGAATTAATCCCAACTGTTGCTGAAGATCACATCCCATCTGCTGATATTGTCACACTTAGAGATCACCCCACATCTCAAGTGATTGGAGACTTATCAGCTGGTGTGCAAACAAGACATCAATTAAGACAGGATGTGATGCATGCTTGTTTCCTCTCACAGGTTGAACCCCTCACCTTTAAAGATGCAGAGCTAGATCCCCACTGGATCATTGCAATGCAAGAGGAGCTCAATCAGTTTGAGAGATGTAAAGTTTGGACTTTGGTTCCAAGACCTAAAGGCCAACTGAGCATAGGCACCAAGTGGGTGTATAGAAACAAGTTAGATGCAAATGGAATCATAGTAAGGAATAAAGCTAGGCTTGTAGCTCAGGGCTACAGACAGGAGGAAGGTATAGACTATGACCAAACCTTTGCTCCTGTTGCAAGGCTAGAAGCAATAAGGATCTTCTTGGCCTATGCAGCCTTCATGAAGTTTAAGGTGTTCCAAATGGATGTCAAAAGTGCATTCCTAAATGGTGAGCTTAAGGAAGAGGTGTTTGTTGAACAACCACCAGGGTTTGTTTCATCAACTCAGCCTTCTCATGTTTTTAAGTTACAGAAAGCTCTTTATGGACTAAAGCAAGCTCCTAGGGCCTGGTATGAGACCTTAGCTAGTTTCCTGTTAGAGCACAACTTCACTAGGGGAGTAGTTGATAGAACCCTTTTCGTTAAGCATCACAAGGACACAATCCTGTTAGTTCAGGTGTATGTAGATGATATTATCTTTGGCTCCACTGATCCCAAACTTTGCAAAAAGTTTTCCAACTTGATGCACTCTAAGTTTGAGATGAGTAGCATGGGTGTGCTGTCTTACTTTCTTGGTCTCCAAGTTAAGCAAGATGCTGATGGTATCTTCATCTCCCAATCCAAATATGCCAAGGAATTGGTAAAGAAATTTGGGATGGCTGATGCTTCAGCAATGCCTATACCCATGGCTACTAATGTAGTTATTGATTCTGATGATCACGGCAAGCCAGTTGATCAAAAGAATTATAGGGCCATTGTTGGTTCCCTATTATATCTAACTGCAAGTAGGCCAGATATAATGTTTGCTACATGCCTTTGTGCTAGATTTCAGGTCAACCCCAAGGAATCTCATCTGATTCTTCTAAAGAGAATCCTGAGATACCTGAAGGGATGTCCAGATCTAGGACTTTGGTACCCAGCTGAGTCAGAGTTTGAATTAATTGGATATTCTGATTCTGATTATGCTGGTTGCAGAGTTGACAGGAAGAGCACCTCAGGAACTTGTCAGTTCCTGGGAGAGAGATTGGTCTCTTGGTTCTGTAAGAAGCAGGCTTCTGTCTCAACTTCAACTGCAGAGGCTGAATATATAGCAGCTGCTAGTTGTTGTTCACAGATCCTGTGGATTCAAAACCAGCTTGTGGATTATGGTTACTCACACAAGAACACCAAGATCATGTGTGATAGTACCAGTGCTATCTCAATTGCACAAAATCCAGTGCACCACTCTAGAACGAAGCACATTGAGATTAGGCACCATTTCCTGAGAGATTGTGTGGAAAAGAACAAGATCTGTCTTGAGTTCATATCCACTGAGTTTCAGAGAGGTGATATATTCACCAAGCCTTTAGATGAACAGAAGCATCTGTTCTTTTTAGTTCAACTAGGCATGATCAATGGACGAGACTAAGTGTGACTTTATCTGCCTATGTTGAAATCTGTTTGAAGATAGTCGAACGACGTTCGAAGATAGTCGAACGGTTTAAGCCTATCGTCGACCTCTGGTTAATGATAGCTTATCTGTTTGAAGATCGTCGATCGACGTTCGACCATCGTCGAACAGGTTGGGCACATCGTCGATCTCTGGATGACGATAGCCTGTTGTTTGAGAAGCCAGAAATAGTCGAACGATTGTCCGACTACTCTGCTTCTGAGCCGATCGTCGAACGACCGTTCGACCATCGGGTCAAGATCTTTTTAATAGACCGACTATATCCGGTTCAATATAAAGCCGATAGTCGACCTAGGTTAAAAGATCTGTTGCTTTATCGTCGACGGAGCGTGCCCTTTCGCATTCTGCTTTCCCGCTTGCGATTTTCTGCTGCTCCGTCCCCTTCGTCTTCCTCCTCCTTCTCGCGTTTCTCCAGCGATTCTATGGCGATTTCCCCAGCTATTCTAGCCGTCGTCAAGTTCGATGCAGGTTTCAGTGTAGATTTTGAAGCTTTCAGCAGTTGCGATGCCGGGATAGTGGAAGTTCTCCAGCTCTGCAGGGATCAAGGTTTAGAGAAGCTGATGTCTGAAAGGATCAAGATTAACATTCCAGAAATAAAAGAATGGGCTTTCACGTCATCTTCCTCAGACGAAGCGATGATCGGTACCATCGGCGGAGTAGAAGCTATCCTGACTCCGGCCGTTCATTCTGATGTTTTTGGTTTAGTTATTGGTGACGAAGATTATGAGCAAGACGCTCAGGAGTTTGGAAGAATGCTGGTCGAGCTGGGACATGCCGAGGGCATTCCCACCAAGCTGCTCAAGGTAAACTTCCCCTTCAAGATTAAGTTTTTGGCTGAGATAGTTGGAAAAGTGCTTCTGGGCAAGCACTCTGCCCATGATAACATAACAAGGCAGCATTTCGCACTTATGTGTGCAATTGTTAATCGTAAAAGGATCGATTGGGCTGCTGTTCTGTTTGATTTAATCAGGAAAAAGAATGGAAAGAAGGAAGTTACCCTCGGAAGGGTTATAGGTATTTTTCTGAAGGAAAGATTTCCCCAGCTGCTGAGTTCTACTGCAACAACCATCAATGCCAGCAAGAAGATGGATCCCCATCTGTTCTCCAAGTGGAAGAGGACGTTCGTGAAATCTGCTCCAGCACAATCTGAGGACACAAGGACTGAATCAGTCGCTCCTCAACCTAGTGAAGCTGGCTCAGCTCTCCCTTCCTCCTCCTCTGCCTTGCCGTCTGCCTCAGGTGAAGTACCATCAACTTCAGCTAAGGTACGACCCTCTTCTTCTGCTGCACCTGAAATAACTACGGTTGTTTCTTCTTCCCCTCCAGCCTCTCCTCTACCTACATATCTGGCTAGGATATCTGCTCCTAGCTTCGATTTGTTAGGATCAGAGAGAATTCTTACTCCTCATGTATCTCCCATTCATTCTCCTGCTCCCTCTCCTGTTGTATCTCCAGCTCGATCCCCTGTCCCCATTATTTCTCATCCCAGCATCACTACCATATCTGCTGCTGCTCCATCCTCCTCTCATCCATCATCTTTTGAAATCTCTCCAGAGATTATCTCCCGCATTGTGGAGCTGATTACCCCGTCAATCAAAACCATGATTGACGAGGCAATCGCTCCCCTTGCCGCCTCCATTGATCGTTTGACTGCCTCCATCCAATCCATCTCAAAATCTGCTGAGCCATCTACCTCTAGGTGCCTGGTTTCAGTAGCTACTGAAATCAGGCAGGGGGAGATGTTCAATGAAGATGTCTCAGGCCTTCCTGCCTCTCCTCCAGTTGTGAAAGATTCAGTCTTGTCTGCCCAGCCAGAAGAAGTTCCAGATGTTGTTATGACTGATCAGGAAGAGATAGCTCCAGCTGAGGAAGTGGTAACTCCAGCTGAGGAAGAGATTGCTCCAGTTGAGCAAGTTATAGCTCCAGTTTTGACTGAGAAAGAAATAGCAGATGGAATATTATTATCTGAAATTGCAGTGAAAGTATGCTTAGAAGATCTAACCACTCCTATGATAGTTAGATTCCTGGAAGGAATTGTAACTTCTTATCTGAATGACTGCTGGGAGATGGTTAAATATGAAGGTAACTCTTTCATTCGTTTTGTCGATGAGTCTATTAATTTGATAGTCTGTGAATACATTGAAGGAATGATATCTGTTTATTTAGCAGATCTATATTCATAATTTTACAGATATTATTAGAGAAGATTTAGCTGCCCAAATAATAGAAGTTGTTTCTGAGGCTGTACCAAGTATTCCCGATATTCAAGTTGACCCTGAGTTGGAATCCTTCTTGGATAATAAAGAAGATGAGTCTGAAAAAGAGGAAGTCAAAGTTGACTCTCCGGTTCTGAGTTTGGAAGAAATTCAAGCAAGAGCAGCATGGGATTTAAGAATTCAATCTTTAGAGAAAGAGAAAGATTTGCAAGTTGAGAAGTCATCCATCTGGGATGACTCTCCTGGATTAGATTTAGACTCCCTTCTGGCTTTGGATGCCATAGAAGAAGAAAGGGAGAAATCTGCTTCAAAGCTTAAAGAAAAGGCTGTCTCAGAAGCCTATGATCCCTATGAGAACCCTCCATCATCCCATTCTGATGATGATGATGAGTCTGATATTTCTGAAAAATCAAAGAG
Source organism: Platanthera zijinensis (assembly GCA_039513925.1). NCBI lineage: Eukaryota > Viridiplantae > Streptophyta > Magnoliopsida > Asparagales > Orchidaceae > Platanthera > Platanthera zijinensis. The sequence goes on from CM077097.1 coordinate 3,100,879, forward strand.
AAAGAAATCTGCTGCAAAGAAGAGAAAAGCTGCTCCTCCACCTCCAAATAAGGATAATGACACTCCGTATTACATTTTGAAGGGCATTGACCCCAAATCTAAGGATTTTAAGCATTGGATGTGGTTTTCGAAAAATCAGCAAAAAGAAAGGAAGAGAACTAAGAGGTATGACAGTCCAGTCTCCAGATGGACTCCCAAAGGTCCTCCTCCACCTCCAGGTGCAGGAACCTCTGGGAATCTACCTGCTAATCCTTCTGCCTCTCCTGCAAAATCTGCGTCCGCTCAGCCCCAACCAAGACAAGGTCATCAAAGTTCACAAAGCAAATCATCTTATGGTTCTCAAAGACCAATGAAGGAGGTTGTGGCCCAAAGACCAACTTTTTCCCCACCTCCTTCTCCAGTTCAATCTGAGAAAAGTGTTTCGAAAGGTAAATAGTTTACAGTGTTTTAAAACCTTCTAGCAAGTCCCTTTTGCTAAGTTCTCTAATGTTTTTATCTAGATATAATAGCTGATGCTGCTTCTCCAGAGCCCGTATATGAAAATCCCGAGCTCGATCCTAATTTTAGGATGGCTCGCTTTCAAGAGCTTGTAGGGGCAGCCCAAATAAGAAAAGCAAGAGCCGAAGGTAAAGATACGTCTGGCTTTACTACAATGTCAGCATATAGAAAGAAAGAATTTGAGAAATTCCAAGTCAATCCTGAGATTTTTGATCCAGCAAAGTACATGGAAAAACATCCTGAAGCTGTTGTCCCCAGAGCTACAGAACTGAAGATTATTGGTGCTCAGGATCTAAAGATGTCGAAGAAAGAATCAGATGACCCGCTTAGAAAAATTTCTTTTGTCTCTAGTTCTTCTGATCCATTACCAGATCCTAAAGATTCTAAATAGTTTAATTAACTGCTGTGTTATATTTATCTGATTGATAATCTGCCAGTTTATTGTTATCTATTTGCTTAAATCATTTTTTAGTATTCTATTGCTAGCTGCTTTTAGGTTTTGAGAGACTTAACTCAAATAGGGGGAGATTGTTGGTACCCTAGTTTGATTTGAGTTCAGTCCTCTCCTTTGTGCTCCTTGACCCAAGAAATATCTATGGTCAATGGTTAGGAGTCTAGCTGTAGAGTCCTCGCTTTTCCAAATTGAGAATTTGGTTAAGTAGTTTTTTCGTTCGACCATAGTCGAACGCCGTTCGACTATCGTCTATCGACTGATCGACGATCGTCTATCAGTTGGTCGACGCCTTGGTCTGCGCTGATGGTTCGACTATCTGTTGATAGGTCGACTATCTGTTCTGCGCTGGTAGTTCGACTATCGGTTGATAGGTCGACTATCTGTTCTGCGCTGATAGGTCGACTATCGGTTGATAGGTCGACTATCTGTTCTGCGCTGGTAGGTCGACTATCTGTTGATAGGTCGACTATCTGTTCTGCGCTGATAGGTCGACTATCTGTTGATAGGTCGACTATCTGTTTTCTGAGGTAGGTCGACTATCTGCTTGATAGGTCGACTATCTCTGTGCGCTTGATAGTTCGACTATCTGTCCTGATAGATCGACTATCTGGTAGTTCGACTATCTGCTCTGATAGATCGACTATCTCCCGGGGTAGTTCGACTATCTTCTTCGATAGGTCGACTATCTGGATCGTTCGACTATCTGCCCGATAGATCGACGATCTCCGTGCGTCGGTCGACGATCTCCGAAGGTCGTTCGACGTTTTCTGCCTGCCTTTGTATTTTGTATTTATTTATTATATTTAATTATTTAATACATTTTCTGGCATATTATTTCAAGCTGTATGATAAAGTTTCCAGGCATTATTTGCTCTATTCTTTTTGCCTGAGTTCAAATCTTTTAAGATAAAGTTGTTTGTCTTATTAGCTGTCTATTTAAATTACTTTATCTGCTGACAGCCCCTTTATAGCCGTTAGACTGAAAAGTCTTCTTTTGCTATAAAGAGATTATTTCTGATGTGACTTTATTTAGTCCTCTGTTATTTGATTTAAACCTGCAGCTTCTTAGAAAGAGTTTTATTCCTTTTTATAGAATGTTTTGCTGCAGAGATATTTCTGTCTTCTTTGATATTTACAGCCCAGGTCTCAAGGCTCACAAGAAGACGAATAATTCAAATGGAAGAGAGCCGTTGCTTGATGATTATGAAAAGAACCCTTTGCAGAAGGATTGAAGCTAGTGTTACACACATATTCAAAAGCACTCAAGCCTTCTTCAAGCTCAAGCTTCCTGCTCTCAGCAAACTCCATCTAACTGAGAAGTGTTAAGATCTTCATCTCTTCTTCACCTGAGTTCTCCTGCTTTCAGGAAGTTCAACTCAGAGTTTCTTTGAAGAAGAAGAAGAAGAAGAATAGCTGCTTGAAGAGATTTCTTTTGTTATTTATTTTCTTCCTGTAGCTTTTCCTTCAGAATTTTCTGAAGAGTTTTCTGCACTGAAGCAAGACTTCACCTGGACATCTTTGAGCCAGGGGGAGCCTTGATTCTTTAGAGCATTTTAGCTCAGTGCAAGCTTTTTGTGCTTCTCTAATCTATTGAAAAATAGAGAAGACATCTTAACCTTCTTCCCCCTCCTGTACAGGGTTATTACTCCCTTCAAAAGTATCCCTTGGTGGCAGGGCACCTGATCAAAAACCTGTGCTTGGTTTTTAGACACCTGATCAAAAGTCTAAAGGGTTTCTGAATCTACCTGAATCAGATTTGTTGGTGGCAGGGCACCTGATCAAAAACCTGAGTGGATTCCTACCGTGTGGGTAGAAGAGTGGACGTACCCAAGTTGTTTGGGGAACCACTATAAATCTCCTTGTGTCGTCTGGTTTCAATTGTTTAATTCCTGCATTGTGGCTGTGATTAGATATAACTAGGCTGCTAGTTGCTGATTAGGTTTTTCCAAGCTTAACTGTAATTACAGTTAGCTTGTGTTTGTACACAACACTTGTGTTAGGCTTTAAGGTTAAATCAATATCTATAATCTTTTCATTCCGCACTTCACTCCAAGGGAGTTGGGTAGACTATTAAGTTTTGTCTGTGCAAAATTTGATAACTCTATTCACCCCCCCCCCTCTAGAGTAGTATCTATCCCTTCACTTTCACTCAGTCAGTAGGTCAGGTCTGAAAAGGCGATACAACATTCACGAGTGTTGGTGTTGTGGCAAGGTGGGTCACTTTGCCATATATTGTTGGCACACCCCTCTGTGTCAAGGGCAGGGGCATATCCACCTCCTCCGGGCAGAGTTAGCCTTCCTGATAGGATTCCTGTGGGAAGGCATTCAAGATTTTATGCTGACAAGAACCTAGGACCCAATACATATTGGGTTCCTAAGGATAGGTAATTCTTTTTTGCAGGATAGTCTAGGTACCCATGTACATGTTGGGACCTAGACAAGAGATGTTCCAGGCTTGCCATGGAATAAGATTAAGGGAAAAGAGATAACGCTAACTATGGTGCAAGGCTTGAACAGCTAAGTTCAGATGAGACTTCTAAAGGTGCAACTCCCAAGTAAGTCAAGGTTTCTACCTCGACGTCAGCTATAGAAGTTGATGAGCAGGATGGAGAAAATCTTCCGGAAGAAGGAGAAGCCCGAGAAGATGTCAGAGCTCCAGAGGCCAGACTGCTAGAGCTTCGTCATGAAGCAGGGATGATCGGAAAAGCACTTCCGGGACGTGTCAATTCCTCGGAAGAAGGCTTATATCATGGAATAGTAAGAAGCAGAATTGTGTTGCGCACAACTTCTATGGATCAGAAATCAGCTAGCAGACTATGACCATCAGTTCAAATAAGTACCAATGTACTGCAACTCCTCAAGTGCTATAGCTATTGCGAACAATCCCATCTCACACAGCAGGACGAAGCATATGGAAGTGCACTACCACTTCATTCTGGAGCATGTGGAAAATAAGGACATCTCTCTCTCTGCTATGTCCTCACGAATAAGCAGATTGCAGATATTTTTTAAAGAGCCCCTAGATGAAGCCAAGTTTGGTCTCTTCAAAACTGAACGGGGTATGCTAAACCTTGAGGAATGAAGAATACAGAGGCTCCCGGCTCTTGGATCAAGGGGGGAGCATCCACAAGAAACTCAAGGGTAAGCCCAAATGCAAGAACTGATGGGGAGCATTGTGGCAAGTGCTAAAGTCCCAGATTTGTAGAAGCCAAAAAGGGGGAGATTGCCCTCTCGGCTAAGGTGCTAAGGGCTTAGGTGCTCTCGCAAAGTATGCTCCAAATGCTCTAAAGATAATGGTACGGAAATTCTTTCTCAGCTGATTATTCAGTTTATGTTTTTCTTCCATCCGTTATATTCACTTTAGCTTGTAGAGTTTAGGCTTCTTCAAATAGGGGGAGATTGTTGGGTATTGTATCCACAATATACCTGATTTGAAGAAGCCCCTGGACCAGCTAAGGTGAATTAACAATGTATTTGATCACTTGTCTTCAAGTAGTGCTTGCAGTTATTCCTCGCTAAGTACACACCAATGTCAGGGTGCAGTAGGTCAATATACACGGGTCTGTGCAACGTAATCCCTCGTTGAGCAGATCAGTGTGTTGGCTTACGTGTACTCTCTCTATTGGAGTGTACTTACTTTCAATCACAGGGTTAAGAAAGATCAATAGCAGACAAGGAGCAAGGATGGGCCAAAGACCAGCTCAAGGGAAGAAAGGCGAAAATCGTCTAAGTAGAAATCGTCGAGAATCACTCAGTGATTCTCGCCGATTCGACTTGATTCTCGCCGAATCGACGAGAATCACTCGCTGATTCTCGCAGAATGCTGTCGGCTGTCCTGACGCCGCCCTGAATTCTACTAAGGCAGAATCGTCGAGAATCACGAAGTGATTCTCGCCGATTCGTCGAGAATGACTCTGCATTCTCGACGATTTGGCGAGAATCAATTGTGATTCCCGACGATTCTCTCCGTCTTGCTATTTCTATGTAGCTAGAATTCTGCTAAGTGGAATTCGGCGAGAATCGTAGGTGATTCTCGCCGATTCGTCGAGAATCACTTACGATTCTCGCCGAATTTGACTTAGGCAAATTTCTGCTATTCTCTGGACCGGTCCAAGTTAACACGCGCTGTTTGGAGACGGACTAAGGGTTATTACTGGTGGGGCCCACAACGGTCATATTCGATCATGCTATTGTATAAATACATCGGTATGTTGAACAGTAAAAAGAACGAACTGAGAAGAAGGAAAGCCGAGCCGCCGACGTGACCTAGATCGCGAATCTCGCTCCGTCGCCGTCGCCGCTCGTGTTAGTTGGTCGCCGCTGCTAATCGTGGTTTCTTCCTCATCTCCCGGCGATAGAAGCTCTGTCTCGCAACGTGTCTCACGAGTCCTTCTTGAGATCCTTTGTCTCTTGATTCGTAGATCAGGAATACCTTCCCTATCCGAATCGATTGAGACGATTGATCCAAAAAAGACCGTTGGTAGACCTTGCCGGCTTAGCTACGAAGTTTGGATCTACATATCATCGCCGCCTCATTCTTTGCTGCCGCAGATCTAGATAAGATCCTTTCCAAGTGAGACCTAAGGTCGTTGTAACATCCCATTTTTGGCTAGACCCCTAGGAGTCGGTTGGTCATCACAGAACCCTAGGAAGCCCAAAAATCGAAATAAATCGACCAAGATTTCGGGTCACGGGTTGGTCACGCCCGTGACCAATAGGTTACGCCCGTGACCTAGGGCGTGACTCCTTCGACGATCGTCGATCTCCATGAGACGATCGTCGAACGTGCTGCCTGGGCATGTCACGCCCGTGACCAAGGTGTCACGCCCGTGACCAAGGGCGTGACTCTTTCGACGATCGTCGATCTCCGTGAGACGATCGTCGACCTTGCAGCCCGGACATGTCACGCCCGTGACCAAAGTGTCACTCCCGTGACTAGGGGCGTGACTCCTTCGACGATGGTCGATCTCCGTAAAACAATCGCCGAAATTGAACTCGGGCCTGTCACGCCCGTGACCTAAGTGTCACGCCCGTGACCTAAGTGTCACGCCCGTGACCTAGGGCGTGACCAGCCTTCGACGACCGTCGATCTCAGTTCGACGCTCGTCGACCTCAGAATTTGCCGTTCGGGCCTGTCACGCCCGTGACCTAAGTGTCACGCCCGTGACCTAGGGCGTGACCACCACTCGATGACCGTCGATCTCAAATCGACGATCGTCGACCCAGAATTAACCACCCGGGCCTGTCACGCCCGTGACCCAAGTGTCACGCCCGTGACCACCCTTCGACGATCGTCGATCTCAGTTCGACGATCGTCGAGCCCAGAATTGGCTATCTGGGCCTGTCACGACCGTGACCTATGTGTCACGCCCGTGACATTGGCCGAAACGACGGTTCAGGCCCGAAATTATTCTATCACGCGTAGAAATAAATGTTGGTGTGGGAAGTTACACCAGGAGTAATTACGGGCCGTTTTTCCTTCTATAATAATATAATAAAGGAGGAAGATGTGGTCCAATAGGAAACCGCCAACTGGACACACATGTTCATCTTCCACTGTTTTTTATTCCTTCACTGTAATCGAAAGGCTATTAAGAGGAGCCTTCATGGACATTACGGCTTTACCCTTTCACCTCCCCACTTTCTGACTTATAAAAGCCCACTTGGGGCAAGAGGAGAAGTTTACACGCTCAAGTAAATGGATCAGATCTTTGTTCTTGCTGTAGGAGAAGTTCGGCTATGCCACCACTGCGCCATGGCACCCCGTCGTTCATCTCACCTCCAAACCGCGAACAAGGTCCTCCTATGCTTCTTCTCTTTCGTGGGTAGATCTTAGGATTCTTAGAAAGGAAGTTCGCGCTCAACGGAGCCGGACCCATCTCTCGTTTTCATGGGAAAACCATGAAAAAGGTATTTTTGAGTTCGCCGGAAACCGCCACCTCCGGCGGCCAAACCACCGCCGACCGCTAGCCATCGCCTCAACGGAGGTGGTGGTGGTGGTGGCTGGACAGGGAAGTGACCGGACGGCCGGCGACGGATCACGGAAATGTTACAGGAAAAATGACTTCCTGAGTTCTGGTTTTCGGGTTCATGTAGAATATGAACAGTAAAATTAGTTTTATAATTTATAATTTAAGTACATAACACATAGAGGAAAGATATAATGTCTGAGTATATTTTGAGGCTGCAAAATGAGACACTTAGAGACCGTTTTAGGAAAAGTGTCCAGTCACGGAAGTCGTAGCCCTTCGATTCTAGATTAATTTAAAATTGGTTTCAACTCGTTTGGGTAAGCGGTTCGACCGCAGCACCCGTTTTAGTGGGGGCTGTACCTAGAGTTGGGCAGAAATTAAAACGGATGCCCACTCTTCGTCCCTTGTCCAAATGACCTGAAATTTGGGCAGGGGGTTAACCTTGGTTATATCTAAAGGCAGACCAAAAATGGGAATTTTTGGAGATACTTTGCCTAAAGTTTTTGTTTTAATTTAATAAACTTAGAGGAATTTATTTAGGTGGTCAAATGACCTCCAAACCCTCCCAAATTTTGGTGAGTGATCCCTGGCTATAAAACCTAGGTCTGTACAAAATTCCAATTGATTTGGAGGAGTTTTGGGTGAGGAATCTTCTACCCTTAACTAGGCATTAGTGAGACGACTTTTAGTAAAAAGTGCACTAAGAGTTTGGAAAGGTCATATCACCTCAACAGAGGCTGATATTCCGACCTCTGACTTAGAAAGGTGTTATAACCTGCTTGGAGGAAAATGGTGAGGTTTAGGGTGGGTTTACCCTAGGATCCAAGCTCAAACCCTAAATGAAGGGTTTTGAGGTTTGTGAAGGACATAGGAGCAAAAGCTCTTGTATACCCTTGAAATTTGGAGGAGAGTGGCATGATATGCTGAAAACCCTCTGGTTGAAATAGTGAAGGAATTGGAGGTAATTAGGTACCTCGAAAGTTGAGATGTTGAATTAGGATAGAAATGTAATTTAGTTATTTTAAGCACTAAATCTAATCCAAAAATCATGAAACTCGGGAGGAGGGAGTTTTAGGATGTTTTAGACTTATGGTAATTTTCCTGGAATTTTATGATTAATAAATATTATACTTCATGTGTTAAAGGATTATTAGCCTGATTTGTTGTTTCAAATATTTGGAGGTTTTAAATTAATTATAATCAGTTAAAATTCTGGATTTAGATCTTGACCAGTAGAACATTGATCCCTGAATTTTTATAGAATTTTATGTTGAGTAAATCTAGTACTTTGTTCACAGATATTAGAAAGGGGTTTTGTTGTTTAAAAATTAATTATGGATAAATTACTTGCTGAAAATTATGAAACTTGGCCAGTGCTAATTTTAGGCCTTTATCTGCATGGCATAAATTATTTATAATTTTTGGAAGAATATTTTCTATACTTGATTCATAAACAACAGAAGTTAGAGATTATTTCTAAAATAGTTTTCATGCCCTTTTGATGATAGAAAAATTATGATACTTAGGATTTAACCTATTGAGATAATCTACTATTTATCATAAATTTGCTGGACATCTTGCATGATTGCTTAGGGTAGTTCATGTTCAAACCGGTAGCCCTTGGGACTCTCGGGGATTTTAATTAAACATCGGATAAATTAGGAAAATTACCATTTTCTGGATTTAGGCTAATTATATCATGATAAGTCCCCAATAAATAATTTAGGGCATTTGGATCAGTATTAGATCATAGCATAACCGGTTCGACATATAGTCTAGATCGATCAGCATATAACAAATTTGTGAATTGCAATAGGACATGATCTGAGGAAGACATTGGAGTTAATCATTTTGTCTGGGTGGGCAATAGTGGAGGAAAACGCAATAGGAAGATATAAAGAGTAGCGAGAAGTGGTGATAGCTAGAGTTAAGAGGTGCTCGGGTTCGGCGAAAGATCGCTTTTCCCGAAGAGAGGAAGGTTAAAAATCACCCTAGGATAGTCTAACGTAATATGAGAAGGGAATCGGGTTAAGGGAGATCAACCAATAACAATAGGTGCCTTGCGAAAGGGAACTTCGGGCCGTAATGCCGCCGTCTTGGTTCCTAGTGCCCCTTGAGAGCCCTTCACGGGGAATACCGGGGGCAGTCCTGGGCTAACGTAAACTGTACTAACAAACCGACAAGAGTAACTTAGTAACTAGGGCTGCACCTTTCACAAACATGGTTGGCACAGGAAGATTGATGAGAGCTTCGGCTCGGTTGGTTTGGAGACGGACGGGATGGTCCGGGGAGCTTCGGCTCGGTTGGTTAAGAGACGGACGGGATGGTCCGGGGAGATTCGGCTCGGTTAGTTTGGAGACGGACGTTTTGGTCCGGGGAGCTTCGGCTCGGTTTTTGTGTGTTTACGATTAAACTTGCATGTGCATAAAATAGGAAAAGTTAAGGTGGTGAGTTTTTCGATATCGGGGAGTTCGATTGCACCGACACCGATATCGTTGACTCGGCAGGGTGATTAGCACTTCGCCAACAGAAGTCCGGTGTGCCAGCCGTCAAGAGTACGCAGGCGTCCGCTTAGTGCACCAAGCGTTGAGGCATATGATAGGTCAGACCAGTGGTGCTTTTGCTGGTTTTGAGGTGGGCGAGGCCCAACCCACCGCTTCCGTCCGCCACTACGGAGGTATCCTGGGAGGTAACGACTCCGAAAGGGGGAACTAAAGGTCTGTGTGCACAGAGTCGGGTGTGTGAGTTGCACTTGCATGTTTCATCATACCCACACGCATATCATAGCATAATCGATTCATTAAACCCTGACACCTAAAGTATAAGTGGTATGGGACGCTTATACATTAGGACCTGCAAAACGATCCCTTGGTCTATAAGCTTGTGTGGGCAAGTTTATAAATCAAAGGTTAATTTTGATATATATAATAACAACCATTGCTGTTTGATAACCGACACCCTAACGTATAAGTGGTATGGGACACTCTATACGATGGGAGCCTTGCTAAAGACCCCTTTTGCTTATGTGTTCTCGCATAAGTGAAGGTTTAAATTCATATATTTGTTTTTCTTATTGCTAGACCTATTATAACATTCATATTAACTGCTCACCGAATACAACCTGCTAGATTAAGCCCACTGTCACCTGTTTACTTTTATTCTCCACAAATATGTCCTCCCCTTTCTTCCTCTCCGCTCGGTACCTAGGAGCCATGGGGGAAGGGTAGGGGATGATAGGGCTTAGTCTTTATGACTAACGGTTTTCGAACCGCATCATTTAGGGGATCGTGGAGCCCAGCATGGAGGAGCAGCCCCAGAGATTGGTGCGCCTGGAGATGGGGCAGTCTAGCTCCGGAGTTCATACAGCCGGGACCGTGAGTCTCGACCCTGAGTAGTTTCTGTTTTAGCTTCCGTATGAGTGATATTGTAGTGAGGACATTTTGTACCGGGCATAAGCCCGCATTTATAGTACTCTGATGTTTTTCTGTGGACACTTCCTTCGTGGAGATTTTTATTATATATATGTGATTTATTATTGTGGACTGCATTGTTCTTACTTCAATTATTGTGCTACTTTTCTGTGATCGAATTTGCCGGCAGAATCGACGCCTTGTGGTGATGACCCTTCAGGACGTGAAGGTGTCACCGCAAAGCGGCGGTTCTGGGCCTAAGACCCCGGTGGTTGAAAAAGAAAAAAAAGGGGGTCTTACAAGTGGTATCAGAGGAAACATCGATCAGAAAGAAGTAGCAGTCCACAAACCCTGGGTCACCCCCGCTCGAGTTTAGTTTGGGGACAAACTAAGCAGCGGAAGCAGTGGTGTGCCCATATGGGGATCACATATAAATTGTCCACCTTTATGTAATATTTGAACATTTTCTCAGCGTGTGTTTTTGTTACGCAGCCTCCAGCACGGACTACGCCTCAAGGTGGAGTTCAACAGGCTCAGGATATTGCACCACCCCCACCGGCCCCCACTCCTTTCCTTCAGTCAGACATGGGACAGACCCTGACTGCCATCCTGGAGGCCTTCAGGGCCCAGCAGGTTCCGGCCCCGCAGCCAAACCCGGGGGCCAACTGGCTGAGCATCTTCCGGGGTCTTTCTCCCCCGTCCTATTTGGGGACAGAGTCGGCCGTTCGGATGGAAGAGTGGCTAGATATCATGTACGAGATGCTGACCGGGATACGATGTCCCTGGGAGGATAGGGTGGCTCTGGTTGTCTCCTGCCTGGAGTCCCATGCAAAAAGGTGGTGGAAGACGATGTTGGACACGACATTTGCCGATAGGGAGGTTGCGGAGGTTACTTGGGAGGAGTTCAGGGCCGCACTGCTGGAGCATTTCGTTCCGCAGTCGGCTAGGGGTGATTTGGAGGAGCGGTTCTTACAGCTGAAGCAGGGCACCCGGACCGTGGTGGAGTACCACCGAGAGTTCGACCATCTGGCACGATACGCAGATTCCTACCAGCTGGACGAGGCAGGGTATATCAGGAGGTTCTATAAGGGCCTGCAGGAGGACTTGCGGGAGGCTCTGTTGTTTGTATCTGACGGGCCCATCTCCCGAATTTTGGAGATGGCAAAAAGGATTGAGGCAGATTGGCACGCCACTCGGGGCCGGAAACGGCCAGCAGAGGATCAGGGACGGAGAGGTAGAAATGACCAGCGGCGAGGTATTGTACCAGAGGGGAGGAGGACAGAGGACCAGCCTCGTCAGGACGTGAGGCAGGAGCCGAGGGAACAGGTGATATTGGCCCCTCCACCTCTTCGGATGCAGGAGATGCCGAGACCCGGGGGAATGGCGTATCCCCCACCAGAGTGTTTTCTTTGTCATCAGATTGGGCACATTCGGAGGAACTGCCCCATGAGGGGGGCACCACCTCCAGCACCACAGGGCGGCCCACCAGCTCAGCATTACGGAGGTCGAGGACGCGGTCGCGGTCGTGGATACCAGGGGGGAGATCGTAGACAGGAAAGGGAGCAGGTATATGCCTTGGACCTTGCGCAGCCTCGGAATCCGGAGCAGGTCATAGCAGGTACGCTGCAATGCCTCTTTATTTTCATAGAATTTCCCTTTCAATGGTTAAAACTTGAATCGCACTAGATAGATTAGCAAGGAAAGTAAACTCACTATAGAACCCTAAGATATCTAATCACCCCAGGTATAGTCTTCATCAGCGGCAAGCCGGCCCGCACGCTGTTCGATACTAGAGCTACTCACTCCTTTGTGTCGGAGACGTTCGTAGAAGGACTGGAAGGTGTGGAGCGGTTCATAGGATCGAGGATGAGGGTGCGACTACCGGATGGATCTGAGCTCCTTACCACGGATCACTACAATATGGAGGCAGAAATTGGTGGAAAGGCATTCGAGGCTCCAGCGACAATTTTCAGGCTGACAGACTACGACCTGATCCTGGCATGGCATGGCTACACTGGAACCATGCCCAGATTGACTGCCAGGCAAAGAGGATCACCGTGAGACACGGGGACTCTTTCATTACCATCGAAGGTATAAGACCTGTCTCTCGTATACTCTTATCTTCGGTACAGGCCGTTAAGGTCCATCTGCAGGGAGAGGAGGTCTATCAGATTTTATTTGAGATGGCGGAAGTTAAGGAGTCGGTGACAGACATCCCAGTGGTGCGAGATTTCGCTGACATCTTTCCAGAGAAACTGCCAGGACTACCTCCACACCGAGAGCAGGACTTTCAGATACAGCTTGTGTCGGGGGCCAAGCCGGCATCTAGGGCCCCTTATCGAATGGCCCCAAAGGAGTTGGCAGAGTTTCGTACTCAGTTGCAGGAATTGGTTGAGGCAGGATTTGTTAGACCGAGTTCCTCGCCATGGGGAGCACCGGTCCTATTCGTGAAGAAGAAGGATGGGACACTCCGCCTGTGCATCGATTATCGAGCACTAAATAGGCTGACCGTCCGGAATACCTATCCGCTCCCACGGATAGACGAATTGTTCGATCAGCTGGAGGGAGCCCATTATTTCTCGAAGCTGGACTTGAGGTCAGGATACTACCAGCTACGGATCCAGGAGGAAGATATCCCGAAGACGGCCTTCAGTAGCAGATATGGCCTGTATGAGTTCACCGTGATGCCCTTCGGGCTCACGAATGCTCCGTCGGCATTCATGAGTCTCATGAACCGGGTTTTCGAGGCCTACTTGGATGTGTTCGTCATTGTATTCATAGACAACATCCTGATCTACTCTGGGATGGAGGAGGAGCACACTCAGCATCTGGCTCTCACTCTGGAGAGGTTACGGGAGCATCGCCTTTATGCAAAATTCAGCAAGTGTCAGTTTTGGTTGAAGGAGGTGGCCTTCCTAGGCCACATTATCAGCGGAGCCGGGTTGGCAGTGGATCCGGCAAAGATTCGGGTAGTTCGAGATTGGCCGCAGTTGAAGACAACCACCGATGTACGAAGTATCTTGGGACTTGCCGTTTACTATCGGAAGTTCGTGGAGGGGTTCTCTCAGATTGCCCTCCCCCTCACATCTTTGACGAAGAAGGAGGCACCTTTCGTTTGGACCCCGCAGTGCCAGGCGGCTTTCCAGGAGCTGAAGGACCGACTCATCTCAGCCCCTATTCTGGCCCTTCCATCTGGAAAGGAAGGATTCCAGGTGTACACCGACGCATCATACCAGGGGATGGGAGCAGTGCTGATGCAGAACGGACACGTCATAGCATATGCCTCCCGCGAGCTAAAGACCCATGAGAAGAACTACCCAGTGCACGACCTTGAGATGGGGGCGGTCGTTTTTGCTCTGAAGGTCTGGCGCCATTATCTTTATGGAGTACACTGCGACATCTACTCCGACCACAAGAACCTGAAATACGTGGACACTCAGAAGGAGCTGAATATCAGGCAGAGGCGCTGGGTGGAGTTCTTAGCAGACTATCAATATGAGATGCACTACCATCCAGGGAAGGCAAACGTGGTGGCCGACGCATTGAGTCGGAGAGCTGCCACTTCCGAAGCTGGGCCCCAAGTTATGTCCATGGAGCTAGTCCGGTCATTCAGATATATGCAGATATCCCTAGTATCCGAGGATGATCCAGAGCTGTATAGGGAGTATCTGACATCGATGGTGGCCATAGACGATATTCGGGATCGCATTCGGGACGGACAGAGGACAGATGCGTGGGCAGAGCCGATGTTCCGAGCCTTGGAGGAGGGTTTGACAGGAGATTATTCCCTGAGAGATGGTCTGCTACATTTCAGAGGCAGAGTATATATACCTGCAGGAGGCCAGATCCGAGAGGATATTATGACAGAGGCGCATTGCAGCCGGTACTCTGTGCACCCGGGGATCACAAAGATGACCGCTGATCTGAAGAAGATGATGTTTTGGCCGGGCATGAAGAAGGACATTACGTACTTCGTGACCCATTGCGAGGCGTGTCAGTTGGTGAAGGCGGAGTGCAAGAACCCCGCAGGATTGTTGCAGCCACTCCCGGTGCCGGAGTGGAAGTTCGACGATATAGCTATGGATTTTATACATGGTCTTCCCCGGTCTCGGACGGGGAACGACTCGATCTGGGTAATTGTCGACCGGTTGACGAAGGTGGCCCGCTTTGTACCGATCAGGAAGGATGACTCGATGGGAGTGCTGGTACGGAAGTTCGTGGAGCAATATATCCGATATCATGGCGTGCCCCGGACGATAGTATCGGACCGCGACGGATGGTTTACATCCAGGGAGTGGCGGTCAGTGCAGGCATATTTGGGCACCCGGTTGACTTTTAGCACGGCCTTCCACCCTCAGACGGACGGGCAGACAGAGCGCACCAACCGGACCTTGGAGGATTTACTACGACTGTGTATACTGGACCGAGGGGAGCCATGGGAGAAGATGTTACCGTTGGTCGAGTTATCCTATAACAATAGCTACCTGTCCAGCATCAGGATGGCGCCTTATGAAGCCCTGTATGGAAGAAAATGTTGGACCCCGCTCTCTTGGGTTCAAGATGAGGATCTGAAGGTGTTGGGATCGGATTTTGTTGAAGACACTGAGGCTCAGTTGAGACTGGTCAGAGATAGGATGTTGGAGGCGCAGAGCAGACAGGCTAAATACTATGACGCCCGGCATCGTCAGGTGGAGTTTCGGGTAGGAGATCGAGTGTTCTTGAAGATCCGGCCCATGCACGGAGTCTCACGGGTGCGCGGTCGGAGGAAGAAGCTCAGCCCTAGGTATATGGGCCCTTACCGGATCCTGGAGCGGATCGGACCCCTAGCCTACAGGCTAGAGTTGTCGCCAGAACTGGCAGCTCTACACGACGTCTTCCATATTTCTTCGCTGAGAAGGGCACTACTACGCCCGGAGCAGCGGATTTTGACCACCGAAGGGCCGGTAGCTTCAGACCGATCTGTTCACTTGGAGCCGGTTCGGATCGACGACAAAGGAGTACGGATCTTGCGCCGCAAAAAGATCCCCTTAGTCAAGGTTCTGTGGAGGAACCACGGTCAGGAGGAGCACACCTGGGAACCGCAGGATCTGATGAGGCAAAGATACCCGGAGTTGTTCAGTCAGGTACATCTCACCACCTCTCGGTATACTATAGATTGCCTTCTTGTTTTGGACAGTTAAGACTAGATAAGGAAAATTCAGGACCTAGGTATGCGCACTCAATCAGAAAGGTAGGGGCTAATCTTTTGTTTATTGGGGAGATTGTCTTCGTTATCAAACGAACAGTCGCCTGAACCCAATAGAAAGATCGTATGGGATGTTACAAGCTTAATTTATACCGAAAGAAATCCCTGTAGGCTCAACCTCAATTTCGGGGACGAAATTTTTGTTTTGTTTATTGGGATTTGTAACATCCCATTTTCGACTAGACCCCTAGGAGTCGGTTGGTCATCACAGAACCCTGGGAAGCCCAAAAATCGAAATAAATAGACTAAGATTTCGGGTCACGGGTTGGTCACGCCCGTGACCAATAGGTCACGACCGTGACCTAGGGCGTGACTCCTTCGACGATCGTCGATCTCCGTGAGACGATGGTCGAACGTGCTGCCTGGGCATGTCACGCCCGTGACCAAGGTGTCACGCCCGTGACCAAGGGCGTGACTCCTTCGACGATCGTCGATATCCGTGAGACGATCGTCGACCTTGCAGCCCGGACATGTCACGCCCGTGACCAAAGTGTCACGCCCGTGACCAGGGGCGTGACTCCTTCGACGATGGTCGATCTCCGTAAAACGATCGCCGAAATTGAACTCGGGCCTGTCACGCCCGTGACCTAAGTGTCACGCCCGTAACCTAAGTGTCACGCCCGTGACCTAGGGCGTGACCAGCCTTCGACGACCGTCGATCTCAGTTCGACGCTCGTCGACCTCAGAATTTGCCGTTCGGGCCTATCACGCCCGTGACATAAGTGTCACGCCTGTGACATAGGGCGTGACCACCACTCGATGACCGTCGATCTCAAATCGACGATCGTCGACCCAGAATTAACCACCCGGGCCTGTCACGCCCGTGACCCAAGTGTCACGCCCGTAACCACCCTTCGACGATCGTCGATCTCAGTTCGACGATCGTTGAGCCCAGAATTGGCTATCCAGGCCTGTCACGCCCGTGACCTATGTGTCACGCCCGTGACATTGGCCGAAACGACGGTTCAGGCCCGAAATTATTCTAGCACGCGTAGAAATAAATGCTGGTGTGGGAAGTTACACCAGGAGTAATTACGGGCCGTTTTTCCTTCTATAATTATATAATAAAGGAGGAAGATGTGGTCCAATAGGAAACCGCCAACTTGACACACATGTTCATCTTCCACCGTTTCTTATTCCTTCACTGTAACTGAAAGGCTATTAAGAGGAGCCTTCATGGCCATTACGGCTTTACCCTTTCACCTCCCCACTTTCTGACTTATAAAAGCCCACTTGGGGCAAGAGGAGAAGTTTACACGCTCAAGTAAACGGATCAGATCTTTGTTCTTGCTGTAGGAGAAGTTCGGCTACGCCACCACTGCGCCATGGCACCCCGTCGTTCATCTCGCCTCCAAACCGCGAACAAGGTCCTCCTCTGCTTCTTCTCTTTCGTGGGTAGATCTTAGGATTCTTAGAAAGGAAGTTCGTGCTCAACGGAGCCGGACCCATCTCTCGTTTTCATGGGAAAACCATGAAAAAGGTATTTTTGAGTTCGCAGGAAACCGCCACCTCCGGCGGCCAAACCACCGCCGACCGCTAGCCATCGCCTCAACGGAGGTGGTGTTGGTGGTGGCTGGCCAGGGAAGTGACCGGACGGCCGGCGACGGATCATGGAAATGTTACAGGAAAAATGACCTCCTGAGTTCTTGTTTTCGGGTTCATGTAGAAGATGAACAGTAAAATTAGTTTTATAATTTATAATTTAAGTACATAACACATAGAGGAAAGATATAATGTCTGAGTATATTTTGAGGCTGCAAAATGAGAAACTTAGAGGCCGTTTTAGGAAAAGTGTCCAGTCACGAAAGTCGTAGCCCTTCGATTCTAGATTAATTTAAAATTGGTTTCAACTCGTTTAGGTAAGCGGTTCGACCGCAGCACCCGTTTTAGTGGGGGCTGTACCTAGAGTTGGGCAGAAATTAAAACGGATGCCCACTCTTCGTCCCTTGTCCAAATGACCTGAAATTTGGGCAGGGGGTTAACCTTGGTTATACCTAAAGGCAGACCAAAAATGGGAATTTTTGGAGATACTTTGCCTAAAGTTTTTGTTTTAATTTAATAAACTTAGAGGAATTTATTTAGGTGGTCAAATGACCTCCAAACCATCCCAAATTTTGGTGAGTGGTCCATGGCTATAAAACCTAGGTTTGTACAAAATTCCAATTGATTTGGAGGAGTTTTGGGTGAGGAATCTTCTACCCTTAACTTGGCATTAGTGAGACGACTTTTAGTAAAAAATGCACTGAGAGTTTGGAAAGGTCATATCACCTCAACAGAGGCTGATATTCCGACCTCTGACTTAGAAAGGTGTTATAACCTGCTTGGAGGAAAATGGTGAGGTTTAGGGTGGGTTTACCCTAGGATCCAAGCTCAAACCCTAAATGAAGGGTTTTGAGGTTTGTGAAGGACATAGGATGTAAGACCCCCTTTTTTTTTCTTCTTTTTTTTTTATTTCTTTTTCAACCACCGGGGTCTTATGCCCAGAACCGCCGCTTTGCGGTGACACCTTCGCACCCGGGAAGGTCGTCACTACAACGCGCCGATTCTGCCGTCCTTTTTGATCACAATAAGTAGCTCAATAATTGAAGTAAGAACAATGCAGTCCACAATAATAAATCACATGTAAATAAGATAAAATCTCCACGAAGGGAGAGTCCACAGAAAACATCAGAGTACTATAAATGCGGGCTTTTGCCCGGTACAAAATGCCCTCACTACAAGTCTCTCATGCGGAAGTGAAAACAGAATCTACTCAGAGTCGAGACTCACGGTCCCGGCTGTATGAACTCCGGAGCTAGACTGCCCCATCTCCAGGCGCACCGATCTCTAGGGCTGCTCCTCCATGCTTGGCTCCACGATCCCCTAAATGATGCGGTTCGAAAACCGTTAGTCATAAAGACTAAGCCATATCATCCCCTACCCCTTCCCACATGGCTCCTAGGTACCGAGCGGGGAGGAAGAAAGGGAAGGACATGACGGTAGAGATTAATCATGAATCAGATGGCAGCGGAACTAATCTAGCAAGTTGTATTCGGTGAGCAGTTAATAAAATGGTTATAATAGGTCTAGCAGTAAGAAAAGCAATTATATGAATTTAAAACTTCACTTATGCGAGAACACATAAGCAAAAGGGATCTTTTGCAAGGCTCCCATCGTATAAGTGTCCCATACCACTTATACCTTGGGGTGTCGGTTATCAAACAGCAATGGTTGTTATATATTGAAAATTAACCTTTGATTTATAAACCTGCCCACACAAGCTTATAGACCAAGGGGTCGTTTTGCAGGTCCTAATGTATAAGCGTCCCATACCACTTATACTTTAGGTGTCAGGGTTAAATGAATCGATTATGCTATGACATGCTAGTGGGTATGATGAAACATGCAAGTGCAACTCACACACCCGACTCTGTGCACACAGACCTTTAGTTCCCCCTTTCGGAGCCGTTACCTCCCAGGATACCTCCGTAGTGGCGGACGGAAGCGGTGGGTTGGGCCTCGCCCACCTCAAAACCAATAAAAGCACCACTGGTCTGACCTATCGTACGCCTCAACGCTTGGTGCACTAAGCGGACGCCTGCGTACTCTTGCCGGCTGGCGCACCGGACTTCTGTTGGCGAAGTGCTAACCACCTCGCCGAGTCAACGATATCGGTGTCGGTGCAATCGAACTCCCCGATATCGTAAAACCCACCACCTTAACTTTTCCTATCTTATGCACATGCAAGTTTATTCGTAAACACACAAAGCCGAGCCGAAGCTCCCCGGACCAAACGTCCGTCTCCAAACAAACCGAGCCGAAGCTCCCCGGACCATCCCGTCCGTCTCTTAACCAACCGAGCCGAAGCTCCCCGGACCCAAACGTCCGTTTCCAAATCACCCGAGCCGAAGCTCTCATCAATCTTCCTGTGCCAACAGTGTTTGTGAAAAGTGCAGCCCTAGTTACTAAGTTACTCTTGCCAGTTTGTTATTACAGTTTACGTTAGCCCAGGACTGCCCCCGGTATTCCCCGTGAAGGGCTCTCAAGGGGCACTAGGAACCAAGACGGCGGCATTACGGCCCGAAGTTCCCTTTCGTAAGGCACTTATTATTATTGGTTTATCTCCCTTAGCCTGATTCCCTTCTCATATTACGATAGACTATCCTAGGGTAATTTTTAACCTTCCTCTCTTCGGAAAAAGCGATCTTTCGCCGAACCCGAGCACCTCTTAACTCTAGCTATCACCACTTCTCGCTACTCTTTTTATCTTCCTATTGCGTTTCCCTCCACATTTCCACCCAGACAAAATGTTTAACTCCAATGACTTCCTCAGATCATGTCCTATTGTATTTCACAAATTGCTATATGCAGACCGACCTAGGCTACATGTCGAACCGGTTATGCAACGATCCATTACTCATCCAAATGCCCGAAATTATTTACTGGAGACTTACCATGATATTAATGACCTAAGTCCAGAAAATGGAAATTTTCCTAATTTATTTGGCATTTAATTAAATTCCTCGAAAATCCCAAGGGCTACCGGTTTGAACATGAACTACCCTAAGTTCTCATGCAAGATGTCCAGCAAATTTATGATAAATACTAGGTTATCTCAATAGGTTAAATCCTAAGTATCATAATTTTTCTATCATTAAAAGGGCATGAAAACTATTTTAGAAATAATCTCTAACTTCTGTTGTTTATGAATCAAGTACAGAAAATATTCTTCCAAAAATTATAAATAATTTATGCCATGCAGATAAAGGCCTAAAATTAGCACTGGCCAAGTCTCATAATTTTCCAGCAAGTATTTTATCCATAATTAATTTTTAAGCATAAGAACCCTTTCTATCATCTGTGAATAAAGTACTAGATTACTCAACATAAAATTCTATGAAAATCCAAAGATCAATGTTCTACTAGTCAAGATCTAAATCCAAAATTTTAACTGATTATAATTAATTTAAAGCCTCCAAATAATTGAAACAGCAAGTCGGGCAAATAATCCTTTAACACATGAAGCATAATAATTATCAATCATAAAATTCCAGGAAAATTACCATAAGTCTAAAACATCCTAAAACACCCTCCTCCCGAGTTTCATAATTTTTGGATTAGATTTAGTGCTTAAAATATCTAAAATACATATTAATCCTAAACCAAAATCTCAACTTCCGAGGTACCTAATTACCTCCAATGCCTTCACCATTTCAACCAGAGAGTTTTCAGCATATCATGCCACTCTCCTCCAAATTTCAAGGGCATACAAGAGCTTTTGCTCCTATGTCCTTCACAAACCTCAAACTACCACACACTGGGTTTGAGCCGATCTCTTAGGGTAAAATCCACTCTAATCCACACCATGTTACCCAAGAGGGTAGACATAGACTTAACAAATCAGTGGCCACAACTTCAGCCTCTTTTGAGGAGATTTGTCCACTCCATTTCCAATTGTACTTTTCCCCAAAGTACCCCTCACCAAGACCTATCTAGGACTTGATACTTCCCTATTCAAAACTCGACCAATTGAGTTGAAATTTTGTACAGATCTTAACATTAATGCCAGGGACCACCACCCAAAATTTGGGGGAGTTTGGACTTAATTTCATCTCCTAACTAATTTTATAATGTTTATTAAAATTTTACAAAAACTTTAGGCAAAAGTTCTCCAAAAATTCTCATTTTTGGACAGCCTCTCGACATACATATTATAGACCTTCAGCCCAAATTTCAAGTCATTTGGACATGTTATGAACCGTGGGCAACCATTTCAATTTCTGGTTAGCCTAGGTCTTGATCCCACCAAAATGAGTGTTGTGGTCAAACCACTCACCCAAATTGAATAAAATCGATTTTAAATTAAAGTAGACCCAGAGGGCTACAACTTTTGTGACTGGTCATTTTTCCTAATTCGGCCTCTAAGTGCCTCGTTTTGCAGCCTTAAAATATATTCAAATAATCTATTTTTCCATTATGTAATATATAATAATCTAGGTATTATAATATTGGTTCTACTGTTCATCTTCTTCATGAACCCGAAAACAGACAGAAAACCATTTTTCCTGTAAGCATTCCGTGATCCGTCGCCGGCAGTCCGATCACTTCCCTGGCCAGCCACCACCACCACCACCTCCGTTGAGGTGATGGCTAGCGGTCGGCGGTGGTTTGGCCGCCGGAGGTGGCAGTTTCCGGCGAACTCAAAAATACCATTTACATGGTTTTCCCATGAAAACGAGAGACGGGTCCGGCTCCATTAAGCGCGAACCTCCTTTCTAAGAATCCTAAGATCTACCCATAAAAGAGAAGGAGCAGAGGAGGACCTTGTTCGCGGTTTGGAGGTGAGAAGAACGACAGGGTGCCATGGCGCGGTGGTGGCGTTGCTGAACTTCTCCTACAGCAAGAACAAGGCTCTGATCCGTTTACTTGAGCGTGTAAACTTCTCCTCTTGTCCCAAGTGGGCTTTTATAAGTCAGAAATTGGGGAGGTGAAAAGGTAGAACCGTAATGGCCAAGAAGGCTCCTCTTAATAGCCTTTCGGGTACTGTGAAGGGATAGGAAACGGTGGACGATGAACAGGTGTGTCCAGTTGGCGGTTTCCTATTGGGCCAACACTTCCTCCTTTATTATAGAAAGAAAAACGGCCCGTAATTACTCCCGGTGTAACTTCCCACACCAGCATTTATTTCCACGCATGTTAGAATAATTTCGGCCCTGAACCGTCGTTTCGGCCAATGTCACGGGCGTGACACATGGGTCACGGGCGTGACAGGCCCGGATAGCCAATTCTGGGCTTGACGATAGTCGAACTGAGATCACCGATCGTCGAAGGTTGGTCACGGGCGTGACACTTGGGTCACGGGCGTGACAGGCCCGGGTGGTTAATTCTGGGCCGACGATCCTCGATTTGAGATCGACGGTCATCGAATGGTGGTCACGCCCTAAGTCACGGGCGTGACACCTAGGTCACGGGCGTGACAGGCCCGAACGACAATTTCTGAGGTCGACGAGCGTCGAACTGAGCTCGACGGTCGCCGAAGGCTGGTCACGCCCTAGGTCACGGGCGTGGCACTTATGTCACGGGCGTGACATGCCCGGGCTGCAAGGTCGACGATCGTCTCACGACGATCGACGATCGTGGGAGGAGTCACGCCCTTAGTCACGGGCGTGACACCTTGGTCACGGGCGTGACATGCCCAGGCAGCACGTTCGACGATCGTCTCGTGGAGATCGACGATCGTCGAAGTAGTCATGCCCAAGTCACGGGCGTGACGGGTCGGTCACGGGCGTGACCAACCCGTGACCCGAAAATATTGATCGCTTTATTTCAATTTTTGGGCTTCCTAGGGTTTTGTCACAACTAACCGACTCTTAGGGGTCTAGCCGGAAATGGGATGTTACAATTCCCAATAAACAAAATAAAAATTTCGTCCCCGAAATCAAGGTTAAGTCTACGGGGCTCCAATCGGGAGGGGAAGCTTGTAACATCCCATGAGAGTTAAAAGATCTACATCTTTGCGTTACGTTTGCAGTGTGCAGTTTTGATTCTAAGAACCATTCGTCTAATTGTCAATGTATATACCCCCAATAAACAAAGGGTTAGCCCTTATTCTTGAAATTTCGGTCTTATTGGTTTAAAATAGGAACGCAGATTGATTGTCCAGAGGGGTAGTGAGGTATACCCGACCGAAAAGTTCCGGATACCTTTGTCGCATCGAGTCCTGTGGCTCCCCTGTATGCTTCTCCTGTCCATGCTGGTTCTACCGAACCTTGACTAACGGAACCTTCTTCCGACGCAAAATCCGTACTCCTCTGCCATCAATCCGAATCGACTCCAAGTGAACTGCCTAGTTGGAAGCTACCGGTCCATCTGTGATCAAAATCTGCTGCTCCGGGCGTAGTAAAGACCTCCTAAGTGAAGAAACGTAGAATACGTCGTGTAGAACTGCCAGCTCCGGTGGCAACTCCAACCTGTAAGCTAGGGCCCGATCCGCTCTAGGATCCCGTAAGGGCCCATATACCTAGGGCTGAACTTCTTCCTCCGACCACGTACCTGTGAAACTCCATGCATGGGCCGGATCTTCAAAAACACCCAGTCTCCCCACCTGAACTCCACCTGACGATGTCGGGCGTTATAATACTTAGCCTGTCTGCTCCGCGCTTCTAATATTCTGTCTCTGATTAGTCTCAGCCGAGCCTTGGCATCTTCGACAAAATCCGATCCCAATGCCTTCGGATCTTCGTCCTGAATCCAGGGAAACACATGCCAATACTAATTTGCCCAATAAACAAAGGTTTAGCCCCCAATAAACAAAAGATCAGCCCCTACCTATCTTGGGCTAAGTATCCTGGATATCACCCTGTTACCTCTGTCCTAGCTGGGTGCACAATTTCTAGGGCATCAATCTTCGACTTGGGGTTCCACCCTGAAACTCGTTAATATACTCCATACTTTAAACTCTCTGAGTCACATTTACGACAACTTATCAGGGTTGTTCCCACTCCCAATTGAGTCTCTTTTGAACTTGAATTCCTACCCGACCTTTAGCGTTTATCTTGTAGTTGTCCCTGAGTAATCTTATTACTGGTACGGGGGTTAATACTACGTGTCTTCTACCATTCTGATAATGGATTATTGGTCAGTCCCAATAGATTGAGTAATCCTTGTTAGGGACCATAGGGACACCAGAGTTTATGTCTTAGGTATCCATTCACATATTAAACTCCTCCTTTAATCTCTTTAGGTATTTCCTTACCTAACCAAATTCATACTTAAGGTCTGTTTCGGACTAGGGCATAGTATAAGTTGTCGGGTTAGTCACGTATCCTAGCGGTTGAGTCTAACCTATTGACTGGAGAATTACAAGAAGAGGTCTTTGCAACCGGAGGTGTTCCCTGCTGGGGCAGGGTAGGCCACAGGCTACAAAGAAGGATTCCAATTAACAATGAAGTGGACTTTCACATGTGATTTCCCTTATGGGCAAACCACTGCTTCCGCTGCTTAGTTTGTCCCCAAACTAATCTCGAGCGGGGGTGACCCAGGGTTAGTGGACTGCTACTTTCTTCAGATCGATGTTTCCTCTGATACCACTTGTAAGACCCCCTTTTTTTCTTCTTTTTTTTTTATTTCTTTTTCAACCACCGGGGTCTTATGCCCAGAACCGCCGCTTTGCGGTGACACCTTCGCACCCGGGAAGGTCGTCACTACAACGCGCCGATTCTGCCGGCCTTTTCGATCACAATAAGTAGCTCAATAATTGAAGTAAGAACAATGCAGTCCACAATAATAAATCACATGTAAATAAGATAAAATCTCCACGAAGGGAGAGTCCACAGAAAACATCAGAGTACTATAAATGCGGGCTTATGCCCGGTACAAAATGTCCTCACTACAAGTCTCTCATGCGGAAGCGAAAACAGAATCTACTCAGAGTCGAGACTCACGGTCCCGGCTGTATGAACTCCGGAGCTAGACTGCCCCATCTCCAGGCGCACCGACCTCTGGGGCTGCTCCTCCATGCTGGGCTCCACGATCCCCTAAATGATGCGGTTCAAAAACTGTTAGTCATAAAGACTAAGCCCTATCATCCCCTACCCCTTCCCCCATGGCTCCTAGGTACCGAGCGGGGAGGAAGAAAGGGAAGGACATGACGGTAAAGATTAATCATGAATCAGATGGCAGCGGAACTAATCTAGCAAGTTGTATTCGGTGAGCAGTTAATAAAATAGTTATAATAGGTCTAGCAGTAAGAAAAACAATTATATGAATTTAAACCTTCACTTATACGAGAACACATAAGCAAAAGGGATCTTTTGCAAGGCTCCCATCGTATAAGTGTCCCATACCACTTATACCTTGGGGTGTCGGTTATCAAACAGCAATGGTTGTTATATAATGAAAATTAACCTTTGATTTATAAACATGCCCACACAAGCTTATAGACCAAGGGGTCGTTTTGCAGGTCCTAATGTATAAGCGTCCCATACCACTTATACTTTAGGTGTCAGGGTTAAATGAATCGATTATGCTATGACATGCTAGTGGGTATGATGAAACATGCAAGTGCAACTCACACACCCGACTCTGTGCACACAGACCTTTAGTTCCCCCTTTCGGAGCCGTTACCTCCCAGGATACCTCCGTAGTGGCGGACGGAAGCGGTGGGTTGGGTCTCGCCCACCTCAAAACCAGTAAAAGCACCACTGGTCTGACCTATCGTACGCCTCAACGCTTGGTGCACTAAGCGTACGCCTGCGTACTCTTGCCGGCTGGCGCACCGAACTTCTGTTGGTGAAGTGCTAACCACCTCGCCGAGTCAACGATATCGATGTCGGTGCAATCGAACTCCCCGATATCGTAAAACCCACCACCTTAACTTTTCTTATCTTATGCACATGCAAGTTTATTCGTAAACACACAAAGCCGAGCCGAAGCTCCCCGGACCAAACGTCCGTCTCCAAACAAACCGAGCCGAAGCTCCCCGGACCATCCCGTCCGTCTCTTAACCAACCGAGCCGAAGCTCCCCGGACCCAAACGTCCGTTTCCAAATCACCCGAGCCGAAGCACTCATCAATCTTCCTGTGCCAACAGTGTTTGTGAAAAGTGCAGCCCTAGTTACTAAGTTACTCTTGCCAGTTTGTTATTACAGTTTACGTTAGCCCAGGGCTGCCCCCGGTATTCCCCGTGAAGGGCTCTCAAGGGGCACTAGGAACCAAGACGGCGGCATTACGGCCCGAAGTTCCCTTTCGCAAGGCACTTATTATTATTGGTTTATCTCCCTTAGCCCGATTCCCTTCTCATATTACGATAGACTATCCTAGGGTAATTTTTAACCTTCCTCTCTTCGGAAAAAGCGATCTTTCGCCGAACCCGAGCACCTCTTAACTCTAGCTATCACCACTTCTCGCTACTCTTTATATCTTCCTATTGCGTTTCCCTCCACATTTCCACCCAGACAAAATGTTTAACTCCAATGACTTCCTCAAATCTTGTCCTATTGTATTTCACAAATTGCTATATGCAGACCGACCTAGGCTACATGTCGAACCGGTTATGCAACGATCCATTACTCATCCAAATGCGTGAAATTATTTACTGGAGACTTACCATGATATAAATGACCTAAGTCCAGAAAATGGAAGTTTTCCTAATTTATTTGGCATTTAATTAAATTCCTCGAAAATCCCAAGGGCTACCGGTTTGAACATGAACTACCCTAAGTTCTCATGCAAGATGTCCAGCAAATTTATGATAAATACTAGGTTATCGCAATAGGTTAAATCCTAAGTATCATAATTTTTCTATCATTAAAAGGGCATGAAAATTATTTTAGAAATAATCTCTAACTTCTGTTGTTTATGAATCAAGTACAGAAAATATTCTTCCAAAAATTATAAATAATTTATGTCATGCAGATAAAGGCCTAAAATTAGCACTGGCCAAGTCTCATAATTTTCCAGCAAGTATTTTATCCATAATTAATTTTTAAACATAAGAGCCCTTTCTATCATCTGTGAATAAAGTACTAGATTACTCAACATAAAATTCTATGAAAATCCAGAGATCAATGTTCTACTAGTCAAGATCTAAATCCAGAATTTTAACTGATTATAATTAATTTAAAGCCTCCAAATAATTGAAACAACAAGTCGGGCAAATAATCCTTTAACACATGAAGCATAATAATTATCAATCATAAAATTCCAGGAAAATTACCATAAGTCTATAACATCCTAAAATCCCTCCTCCCGAGTTTCATAATTTTTGGATTAGATTTAGTACTTAAAATATCTAAAATACATATTAATCCTAAACCAAAATCTCAACTTCCGAGGTACCTAATTACCTCCAATGCCTTCACCATTTCAACCAGAGAGTTTTCAGCATATCATGCCACTCTCCTCCAAATTTCAAGGGCATACAAGAGCTTTTGCTCCTATGTCCTTCACAAACCTCAAACTACCACACACTGGGTTTGAGCCGATCTCTTAGGGTAGAATCCACCCTAATCCACACCATGTTACCCAAGAGGGTATACATAGACTTAACAAATCAGTGGCCACAACTTCAGCCTCTTTTGAGGAGATTTGTCCACTCCATTTCCAATTGTACTTTTCCCCAAAGTACCCCTCACCAAGACCTATCTAGGACTTGATACTTCCCTATTCAAAACTCGACCAATTGAGTTGAAATTCTGTACAGATCTTAACATTGATGCCAGGGACCACCACCCAAAATTTGGGGGAGTTTGGACTTAATTTCATCTCCTAACTAATTTTATAATGTTTATTAAAATTTTACAAAAACTTTAGGCAAAAGTTCTCCAAAAATTCTCATTTTTGGACAGCCTCTCGACATACATATTATAGACCTCCAGCCCAAATTTCAAGTCATTTGGACATGTTATGAACCGTGGGCAACCATTTCAATTTCTGGTTAGCCTAGGTCTTGATCCCAAGGGCTACAACTTTTGTGACTGGTCATTTTTCCTAATTCAGCCTCTAAGTGCCTCGTTTTGCAGCCTCAAAATATATTCAAATAATCTATTTTTCCATTATGTAATATATAATAATCTAGGTATTATAATATTGGTTCTACTGTTCATCTTTTTCATGAACCCGAAAACAGACAGAAAACCATTTTTCCTGTAAGCATTCCGTGATCCGTCGCCGGCAGTCCGGTCACTTCCCTGGCCAGCCACCACCACCACCACCTCCGTTGAGGCGATGGCTAGCGGTCGGCGGTAGTTTGGCCGCCGGAGGTGGCGGTTTCCGGCGAACTCAAAAATACCATTTACATGGTTTTCCCATGAAAACGAGAGACGGGTCCGGCTTCGTTAAGCGCGAACCTCCTTTCTAAGAATCCTAAGATCTACCCATGAAAGAGAAGGAGCAGAGGAGGACCTTGTTCGCGGTTTGGAGGCGAGAAGAACGACGGGGTGCCATGGCGCGGTGGTGGCGTTGCTGAACTTCTCCTACAGCAAGAACAAGGCTCTGATCCGTTTACTTGAGCGTGTAAACTTCTCCTCTTGTCCCAAGTGGGCTTTTATAAGTCAGAAAGTGGGGAGGTGAAAAGGTAGAACCGTAATGGCCAAGAAGGCTCCTCTTAATAGCCTTTCGGTTACTGTGAAGGGATAGGAAACGGTGGACGATGAATAGGTGTGTCCAGTTGGCGGTTTCCTATTGGACCAACACTTCCTCCTTTATTATAGAAAGAAAAACGGCCCGTAATTACTCCCGGTGTAACTTCCCACACCAGCATTTATTTCCACGCGTGTTAGAATAATTTCGGCCCTGAACCGTCGTTTCGGCCAATGTCACGGGCGTGACACATGGGTCACGGGCGTGACAGGCCCGGATAGCCAATTCTGGGCTCGACGATCGTCGAACTGAGATCGACGATCGTCGAAGGATGGTCAGGGGCGTGACACTTGGGTCACGGGCGTGACAGGCCCGAGTGGTTAATTCTGGGCTGACGATCGTCGATTTGAGATCGACGGTCATCGAATGGTGGTCACGCCCTAAGTCACGGGCGTGACACCTAGGTCACGGGCGTGACAGGCCCGAACGGCAATTTCTGAGGTCGACGAGCGTCGAGCTGAGCTCGACGGTCGCCGAAGGCTGGTCACGCCCTAGGTCACGGGCGTGACACTTATGTCACGGGCGTGACATGCCCGGGCTGCAAGGTCGACGATCGTCTCACGACGATCGACGATCGTGGGAGGAGTCACGCCCTTAGTCACGGGCGTGACACCTTGGTCACGGGCGTGACATGCCCAGGCAGCACATTCGACGATCGTCTCGTGGAGATCGACGATCGTCTCGTGGAGATCGACGATCGTCGAAGTAGTCACGCCCAAGTCACGGGCGTGACGGGTCGGTCACGGGCGTGACCAACCCGTGACCCGAAAATATTGATCGCTTTATTTCAATTTTTGGGCTTCCTAGGGTTTTGTCACAACTAACCGACTCTTAGGGGTCTAGCCGGAAATGGGATGTTACATAGGAGCAAAAGCTCTTATATGCCCTTGAAATTTGGATGAGAGTGGCATGATATGCTGAGAACCCTCTGGTTGAAATAGTGAAGGAATTGGAGGTAATTAGGCACCTCGAAAGTTGAGATGTTGAATTAGGATAGAAATGTAATTTAGTTATTTTAAGAACTAAATCTAATCCAAAAATCATGAAACTCGGGAGGAGGGAGTTTTAGGATGTTTTAAACTTATGGTAATTTTCCTGGAATTTTATGATTAATAAATATTATACTTCATGTGTTAAAGGATTATTAGCCTGATTTGTTGTTTCAAATATTTGGAGGTTTTAAATTAATTATAATCAGTTAAAATTCTGGATTTAGATCTTGACCAGTAGAACATTAATCCCTGAATTTTTATAGAATTTTATGTTGAGTAAATCTAGTACTTTGTTCACAGATATTAGAAAGGGTTTTGTTGTTTAAAAATTAATTATGGATAAATTACTTGCTGGAAAATTATGAAACTTGGCCAGTGCTAATTTTAGGCCTTTATCTGCATGGCATAAATTATTTATAATTTTTGGAAGAATATTTTCTGTACTTGATTCATAAACAACAGAAGTTAGAGATTATTTCTAAAATAGTTTTCATGCCCTTTTGATGATAGAAAAATTATGATACTTAGGATTTAACCTATTGAGATAACCTACTATTTATCATAAATTTGCTGGACATCTTGCATGATTGCTTAGGGTAGTTCATGTTCAAACCGGTAGCCCTTGGGACTCTCGGGGATTTTAATTAAACATCGGATAAATTAGGAAAATTACCATTTTCTGGATTTAGGCTAATTATATCATGATAAGTCCCCAATAAATAATTTAGGGCATTTGGATCAGTATTAGATCATAGCATAACCGGTTCGACATATAGTCTAGATCGATCAGCATATAACAAATTTGTGAATTGCAATAAGACATGATCTGAGGAAGACATTGGAGTTAATCATTTTGTCTGGGTGGGCAATAGTGGAGGAAAACGCAATAGGAAGATATAAAGAGTAGCGAGAAGTGGTGATAGCTAGAGTTAAGAGGTGCTCGGGTTCGGCGAAAGATCGCTTTTCCCGAAGAGAGGAAGGTTAAAAATCACCCTAGGATAGTCTAACGTAATATGAGAAGGGAATCGGGTTAAGGGAGATCAACCAATAACAATAAGTGCCTTGCGAAAGGGAACTTCGGGCCGTAATGCCGCAGTCTTGGTTCCTAGTGCTCCTTGAGAGCCCTTCACGGGGAATACCGGGGGCAGTCCTGGGCTAACGTAAACTGTAATAACAAACTGACAAGAGTAACTTAGTAACTAGGGCTGCACTTTTCACAAACACGGTTGGCACAGGAAGATTGATGAGAGCTTCGGCTCGGTTGGTTTGGAGACGGACGGGATGGTCCGGGGAGCTTCGGCTCGGTTGGTTAAGAGACGGACGGGATGGTCCGGGGAGCTTCGGCTCGGTTAGTTTGGAGACGGTCATTTTGGTCCGGGGAGCTTCGGCTAGGTTTTTGTGTGTTTACGATTAAACTTGCATGTGCATAAAATAGGAAAAGTTAAGGTGGTGGATTTTCGATATCGGGGAGTTCGATTGCACTGACACCGATATCGTTGACTCGGCGGGGTGATTAGCACTTTGCCAACAGAAGTCCGGTGCGCCAGCCGGCAAGAGTACGCAGGCGTCCGCTTAGTGCACCAAGCGTTGAGGCGTACGATAGGTCAGACCAGTGGTGCTTTTGCTGGTTTTGAGGTGGGCGAGGCCCAACCCACCGCTTCCGTCCGCCACTACGGAGGTATCCTGGGAGGTAACGGCTCCGAAAGGGGGAACTAAAGGTCTGTGTGCACAGAGTCGGGTGTGTGAGTTGCACTTGCATGTTTCATCATACCCACACGCATGTCATAGCATAATCGATTCATTAAACTCTGAAACCTAAAGTATAAGTGGTATGGGACGCTTATACATTAGGACCTGCAAAACGACCCCTTGGTCTATAAGCTTGTGTGAGCAAGTTTATAAATCAAAGGTTAATTTTGATATATATAATAACAACCATTGCTGTTTGATAACCGACACCCCAATGTATAAGTGGTATGGGACACTCTATACGATGGGAGCCTTGCAAAAGACCCCTTTTGCTTATGTGTTCTCGCATAAGTGAAGGTTTAAATTCATATATTTGATTTTCTTATTGCTAGACCTATTATAACATTCATATTAACTGCTCACCGAATACAACCTACTAGATTAAGCCCACTGTCACCTGTTTACTTTTATTCTCCACAAATATGTCCTCCCCTTTCTTCCTCTCCGCTCGGTACCTAGGAGCCATGGGGGAAGGGGTAGGGGATGATAGGCTTAGTCTTTATGACTAACGGTTTTCAAACTGCATCATTTAGGGGATCGTGGAGCCCAGCATGGAGGAGCAGCCCCAGAGATCGGTGCGCCTGGAGATGGGGCAGTCTAGCTCCGGAGTTCATACAGCCGGGACCGTGAGTCTCGACCCTGAGTAGTTTCTGTTTTAGCTTCCGCATGAGTGATATTGTAGTGAGGACATTTTGTACCGGGCATAAGCCCGCATTTATAGTACTCTGATGTTTTTCTGTGGACACTCCCTTCGTGGAGATTTTTATTATATATATGTGATTTATTATTGTGGACTGCATTGTTCTTACTTCAATTATTGTGCTACTTTTCTGTGATCGAATTGGCCGGCAGAATTGACGCCTTGTGGTGATGACCCTTCAGGACGTGAAGGTGTCACCGCAAAGCGGCGGTTCTGGGCCTAAGACCCCGGTGGTTGAAAAAGAAAAAAAAAGTGGGTCTTACAGTCGTGGACTCTTCGTCGTCTTCAAGAACACGTCATCGAACGAAGAGGGACACCTTATTCTCCATAAGTAGTTTGTATTTCTAATACACTCCATTTTCAATTTTGTTGTAAAGGAACGTTGGTTCCTAGTTGTAAGGGTTGGGTGCAACCCGTTGTGTAGGAGTGGTGACTCCTTCGTTTGGAAGGGTTCCTTCCGTTAGTGTGAGTATTGGATTTCAATCATGTTGGTGAAGTGCCCGAGTCATCCCTGGTTGGGAGATAGGTCGAAGGGGGAGAGTGGACGTACCCAAATCGGGGAACCACTATAATTTGTCTGTGTCTTTCTGTGCTGTGTTGTTAGGTTTATTTGTGCAGGTACAATTTTAATTCCGCAAAAACGTTGTAAGACACCTATTCCCCCCCCCCCATAGGTGAAGGTAGTTGGCACTAGGTGGACTTTCAAGTGGTATCAGAGGGAGGTTACTCATCAAAGGGGTTAACACCTCGAGTAAGTTCCTGCATCTATTGTCAACGAGAAGATCAGACTCAAGCATGGAGTTGGATTATGATGTCCCTCCTCTAAGACTCCCCTCAAGTACAAAGGAGTACTATCCTGTATGGAAGATGAGAGTACTATTTCATCTTGAGGCCATCGACCCTCGAGCATCACTCATTCTTGAAGAGGGTCCCTTCATTCCCATGAAGGCTTCCAGCTCAGGGAAAGATCTCCAAATCCCCAAGTGTCCCAAAGAGATGTCGGAAACAGAGCTCTCACTGTTCAACCTGGACAAGGTGATTCATCAGATCATCACTGATGTTTTGTCTGGACCATCTCGCTCTAAATTGGACAAGTGTAGGACGGCCATGTCCATGTGTCAAACCATCTCAGACCTCATGGAGAGATCAGAGAAAGAAGGGATCAGTGGTCAGCAAGAGGATGAAGCCTATGTGGGGGTCCTCATTTCTGAAGATGAAGGGCATGATCAATCTGTCAGTATTAGGGCTCCTGTGTCCTTGTCAGAGACTGGAGAAGAAGTTGAGGAAAGCAGTTCTGATGAAGCTGACTCAACAGTCTCGGCCGATCTTGACGGTAACCCTGAACAACAAAGCTAGGAGCAGGTAACTTCTTTATCATGCCCCTCTTCTTTTACAGTTCCTGAAGACAGGAATAGTTCAGAGGATTGTCCCTCTAGTGATGCAAGGGATATGGATAGCTTCAATCAGAAGATTGAAAATCTTGAATCCCTTCAGTGTGCTCTTCAGAAGAGCAACTTACTTGTTGAGGAGAAAGCTAAGGAGATTGCTCAGCTGAAGACCTTGATGGATATCCAATTGGAATCCATCAAGGTAAAGGACTCAAAGATCTCGGATCTAGAAAGTCGTCTAGAGACCGAGAAGAGAATAGTTTCTAAATTTTCCACGATATATGCTATCAAGAGAAAAAAATAAAATGGGTGGATCTCCCGAATTCTTAATTCATGGAGAAATGGGGAGACTGTGTTCATAAATCCCACCCCAAGTAGGAAGGGCACTCATCATGCCTTCAGGTATGACCACAAGAATAACCGTGGTCACTGCAAGGATGACCAGCCCTCATATGGAAACACCCACAGTGCAAGGGCTGTCATGGCCACCCATGAGAGAATACCTAAGGCTCATCCTAAACCATTTGTATTCTCGACCTCTGCCCCAACTCGTCATGAATCTGCCGGAACCAGCTCTCACGGCAGTACTGTCCACCCTAGGACACAGGAAAGGGGGGTCTTTAAAAATGTGGTAAGCTCCCGTGGGGCCTTTGGGAGCGTGCTGACTAAAAGGAAGGCACCACCTCTCAGGCCTCATGACTCGCACTACTTTCATTCTTTCCTCATTCCCATGTGTCAAGGTGGAAAAGGCAAAGTTGTGAGTAGAACCGGCTCTATCCCGTTTAGACCTGAGATCATGACTACCTCAGTCAGTAGGTCAGGTCTGAAAAGGCGATACAATATTCACGAGTGTTGGTGTTGTGGCAAGGTGGGTCACTTTGCCATAGATTGTTGGCACAACCCCTCTGTGTCAAGGGCAGGGGAATATCCACCTCCTCTGGGCAGAGTTAGCCTTCCTTATAGGATTCCTGTGGGAAGGCATTCAAGATTTTATGCTGACAAGAACCTATGACCCAATACATATTGGGTTCCTAAGGATAGGTAATTCTTTTTTGCAGGATAGTCTAGGTACCCATGTACATGATGGGACCTAGACAAGAGATGTTCCAGGCTTGCCATGGAATAAGATTAAGGGAAAAGAGATAATGCTAACTACGGTGCAAGGCTTGAACAGCTAAGTTCAGATGAGACTGCTAAAGGTGCAACTCCCAAGTACGTCAAGGTTTCCACCTCGACGTTAGCTGGAGAAGTTGACGAGCAGGATGGAGAAAATCTTCCGGAAGAAGGAGAAGCCCGAGAAGATGTCAGAGCTCCAGAGGCCAGACTGCTAGAGCTTCGTCATGAAGCAGGGATGATCGGAAAAGCACTTCTGGGACGTGTCAATTCCTCGGAAGAAGGCTTATATCATGGAATAGTAAGAAGCAGAATTGTGTTGCGCACAACTTCTATGGATCAGAAATCAGCCAGCAGACTATGAACTTCAGTTCAAAGAAGTACCAATGTACTGCGACTCCTCAATTGTTATAGCTATTGCGAACAATCCCATCTCGCACAGCAGGACGAAGCATATGGAAGTGCGCTACCACTTCATTCGGGAGTATGTGGAAAACAAGGACATCCCTCTCTGCTATGTCCTCACGAATAAGCAGATTGCAGATATTTTTTAAAGAGCCCCTAGATGAAGCCAAGTTCGGTCTCTTCAAAACTGAACTGGGTATGTTAAACCTTGAGGAATGAAGAATAAAGAGGCTCCCGACTCTTGGATTAAGGGGGAGCATCCGCAAGAAACTCAAGTGTAAGCCCAAATGCAAGAACTGAGGGGGAGCATTGTGGCAAGTGCTAAAGTCCCAGATTTGTAGAAGCCAAAAAGGGGGAGATTGCCCTCTCGGCTAAGGTGCTAAGGGCTAAGGTGCTCTCACTAAGTATGTTCCAAATGCTCTAAAGATAATGGTATGGAAATTCTTTCTCAACTGATTATTCAGTTTATGTTTTTCTTCCATCCGTTATATTCACCTTAGCTTGTAGGGTTTAGGCTTCTTCAAATAGGGGGAGATTGTTGGGTATTGTATCCATAATGTACCTGATTTGAAGAAGCCCCTGGACCAGCTAAGGTGAATTGACAATGTATTTGATCACTTGTCTTCAAGTTGTGCTTGCAGTTATTCCTCGCTAAGTACACACCAATATCAGGGTGTAGTAGGTCAATATACACGGGTCTGTGCAACGTAATCCCTCGTTGAGCAGATCAGTGTGTTGGCTTACGTATACTCTCTCTATTTGAGTGTACTTACTTTCAAGCACAGGGTTAAGAAAGATCAATAGCAGACAAGGAGCAAGGATGGGCCAAATACCAGCTCAAGGGAAGAAAGGCGAAAATCGTCTAAGTAGAAATCGTCGAGAATCACTAAGTGATTCTCGCCGATTCGACGAGAATCACTAGTGATTCTCGCCGAATCGACAAGAATCACTCGCTGATTCTCGCCGAATGCTGTCGGCTGTCTCGACGCCGCACTGAATTCTACTAAGGCAGAATCGTCGAGAATCACGAAGTGATTCTCGCCGATTCGTCGAGAATGACTCTGCATTCTCGATGATTCGGCGAGAATCAATTGTGATTCCCGCCGATTCTCTCCGGCTTGTTATTTCTATGTAGCTAGAATTCTGCTAAGTGGAATTCGGCGAGAATCGTAGGTGATTCTTGCCGATTCGTCGAGAATCACTTACGATTCTCGCCGAATTTGACTTAGGCAAATTTCTGCTATTCTCTGGACCGGTCCAAGTTAACACACGCTGTTTGGAGCTGGACTTAGGGTTATTAATGGTGGGGCCCACAACGGTCATATTGGATCATGCTATTGTATAAATACATCGGTATGTTGAACAGTAAAAAGAACAAATTGAGAAGAAGGAAAGTCGAGCCGCCGACGTGACCTAGATCGCGAATCTCGCTCCGTCGCCGTCACCGCTCGTGTTAGTTGGTCGCCGCCGCTGATCGTGGTTTCTTCCTGATTTCCCGGCGATAGAAGCTTTGTCTCGCAACACGTCTCACGAGTCCTTCTTGAGATCCTTTGTCTTTTGATTTGTAGATCGGGAATACCTTCCCTATCCGAATCGATTGAGATGATTGATCCAAGAAAGACCGTTGGTAGACCTTGTCGGCTTAGCTACGAAGTTTGGATCTACATAGCATCGCCGCCTCATTCTCTGCCGTCGCCGATCTAGAGAAGATCCTTTCCAAGTGATACCTAAGTTCGTGGACTCTTCGTCGTCTTCAAGAACACGTCATCGAACGAAGAGGGACACCTTATTCTCCATAAGTAGTTTGTATTTCTAATACACTCCATTTTCAATTTTGTTGTAAAGGAACGTTGGTTCCTAGTTGTAAGGGTTGGGTGCAACCCGTGGTGTAGGAGTGGTGACTCCTTTGTTTGGAAGGGTTCCTTCCGTTAGTGTGAGGATTGGATTTCAATCCTGTTGGTGAAGTGACCGAGTCATCCCTGGTTGGGAGATAGGTCGAAGGGGGAGAGTGGACATACCCAAATCGGGGAACCACTATAATTTGTCTGTCTTTCTGTGCTGTGTTGTTTGGTTTATTTGTGCAGGTACAATTTTAATTCCGCAAAAATGCTGTAAGACACCTATTCCCCCCCCCCCATAGGTGAAGTTAGTTGGCACTAAGTAGACTTTCATCAGGTCATTTTGGGTTAAAATTGAGAAAACCTGCAAAAGAGCAAAAAAACATTAGTGGCATAAGTAAATATAAGAGGGGGGACATATAAGCTAATAAGACAAGACTTGCACAATAAATACCTAAAAATACCCTGTTGGGTACATTGGAAAATGTGTACCAGATTTGGAGAAGCCTCATCTTAGTCAATGATATGCATCATGTTGGAACCCTAGGTTTTGATTTGAGTTCAGTCCTCTCTTTCTGTCTCTTGACCCCAGATTTATCTATGGTCAAAGGTTAGTTGATAGGTTAGATTCTCTAGTTCTGTAGAATTGCTTTTCCAAATGAATATTTGGTTAAGTAGTTTTTCGTTCGACTATAGTCGAACGTCGCTCGACTATCGTCTATCGGCTGATCAACGATCGTCTATCAGTTGGTCGACGTTCTGTCTGCGTTGATAGCTCGACTATCTGTTGATAGGTCGACTATCTGTCCGTCTTGATAGCTCGACTATCTGTTAATAGGTCGACTATCTGTGTTTCTTTGATAGTTCGACTATCTGTTGATAGATCGACTATCTGCGTTGCTTTGATAGTTCGACTATCTGCTTGGATAGCTCAACTATCTGATAGTTCGACTATCTGTTGATAGATCGACTATCTGTGCTTTCTTTGATAGGTCGACTATCTGTTGATAGGTCGACTATCTGTTTTGTTTGATAGGTCGACTATCTGTTGATAGGTCGACTATCTGTTTTCTGTGATAGGTCGACTATCTGCTTGATAGGTCGACTATCTGTTTTTGTTTGGTAGTTCGACTATCTGTCCGGATAGATGGACTATCTGATAGCTCGACTATCTGTTCTGATAGGTCGACTATCTGCCGAGGTAGTTCAACTATCTTCCTTGATAGTTCGACTATCTGGATCGTTCGACTATCTGTCTGATAGGTCGACGATCTTCGTGCGTAGGTCGACGATCTCCGAAGGTCGTTCGACGTTTTGCTGTATGCTCTTATTTAGTTTTGTCGTCTTCTGTGATGTGACTAAATTCATATTTATTTTGGCATATTTTATGAAAGATTATCTGAATAATTTGTGACATTATTTCCATGCAATATCAGTTCTATTCTATATGCATGAGCTAATCTTTTCTGACAAAGTTGTTTGTCTTGTAGCTGAGATATGATATCTGCCAGGCTGTCCTTTATAGTCGTTAGACTCAAAAAGTCTTCCTTGGCCGTAAAGAGATCTTTTTGATGTGACTTTCTCTTATATTATTTCATCAGAAGTATTTACAGCTTCTTAGAAAGCTTTATCCTTTTATAGGATATCTGCCTGCAGTATTTGTGTTTTGCTTTATGCTTTTTGCAGCCCAGCTTGCAGAGTTCAGAAAAAGATAAGATTCAAACTCAATTAGAGCCGTTGCTGCTGCTGATATATAAAGACTTCTTTGAAGAAGAAATCAACTAGTACTCGTAGCAAAATATTCATTCAGCAAGCTTACAGCAAGAACAAGTTTAACTGCTCTCAGCAATCTTCACTCAACTGAGAAGTTGTTAGCTCTTCTGCTCTTCTTCAACCTGAGTTCTCCTGTTCCAGGATGTTCTGACTCAGAGTTCTTTTGAAGAAGAAGAAGAAGATAGCTGCTAGAAGATTTTAATTTCTTATTTTATCTTCTTGTAGTTCTTCCTTCAGTATTTACTGAAGTGTTTCTGCACTGAAGCAAGACTTCACCTGGACGTTCTTTGAGCCAGGGGGAGCCTTGATTCTTTTAGAGCTGTCTAGCTCAGTGCAAGTTATTGTGCTTCTCTAATCTATTGTAAAATAGAGAAGACACTTTAACCCCTTTCCCCCTCCTATACAGGGTTATTACTCCCTTCAAAAGTATCCCTTGGTGGCAGGGTACCTGATCAAAAACCTGTGTTTGGTTTTTAGACACCTGATCAAAAGTCTAAAGGGTTTCTTGATCTACCTGAAGCAGATCTTGTTGGTGGCAGGGCACCTGATCAAAAACCTGAGTGGATTCCTACCTTGTTGGTAGAAGAGTGGACGTACCCAAGTTGTTTGGGGAACCACTATAAATTCCTTGTGTCGTCTGGATTGCCTTATTTAATTATTTGCATTATGGCTGTGATTAGATCTTAACTAGGTTTGCTAGTTGCTGGATAGGATCCAAAGCTAAACTGTAATTACAGTTAGCTTTAGTTTGTGCACAACACTTGTGTTAGGCTCTAAGGTTTAATCTTAAATATCTATAACTTTCATTCCGCATTTAACTCCAAGGGAGTTGAGTAGAAAGTCAACTTTGCTAGTGCAATTTTTGATTACTCTATTCACCCCCCCTCTAGAGTAGTATCTATCCCTTCTCTTTCAATTGGTATCAGAGGGAGGTTGTCTGACTATATAGGCTAACACCTAAGTCACAAGATCCTGATAGATACCAAAGTTTATAGATATTCACTTTCACTATCTTGGCCCAGTCCAAGGATTATTCTAGCACCAGACCTCCAGCATGCAACTTAGCTAAGTTTGGCATCTGGAAGGCAAGGATCAAATTATATATGAATTCTATTGATGAAAGTATTTTTGCTTCTATTTTGTCAGGACCACCAAGAGCACCTGCTGCTGCCACTGCCTCATCATCATATGATATGAGTGCAGTGCCTCCTCCAGACTACAATGATGAGTACAAAAAGGCAAAGATAGCAGATGCCAAGGCAATGAACATTCTGGCTCAGACAATGTCTGATGAGGTATTCCAGAAGGTTGCTGACTACTCCTCAGCAAAAGCTATGTGGGATACACTGAACCAGATTGTAGCTGGTTCAGCTGATGAAAGGAAGGACAGGAGGTCCAACCTTATCTCACAATATGAGAACTTCAAGAAAACTGATGCTGAATCAATTGAAGCCATGTACACAAGGCTCAGCTCAATCATCAATGAGCTGAGGACCCTTGACAAGGACATTTCATTGACAGAGGTCAATAATAAGATTCTTATGTGCTTCCCTAGCACATGGGATCTGAGGATCTGGCCCATCAAGGAAGCCAGAAGTACAACAGAGATCTCAACAGAAGCTCTTCTCGGCAAGCTCAAATCCTTTGAGCAAGTGCTGAAGACAAGGGAAGCAGAAGCTGAAGCAAAGACCCCTACTCCAACAAGAAAAGAGCAATCTCTAGCTCTTAAGGCTGCTAATGCTTCTGAAGGCAGCCAATCCAATAAGGAGCTAATGGCATTATTTGCCAAGAGGTTTCTCAAGATGGGGAGAAAGGAATTCAGAAAGAAGTCTTCACGCTATGAAGACAAACCAAGTTATGACCGTTCACCTGCTAAAGAAATTATCTGTTATGGTTGCAGGAAACATGGACATATCTTACCAGATTGTCCAGAGGAGAAGAACAAAGATAAGAGGAAAGAAAAGGAACTGCACAGGAAGCACTCCAAGCCATCCTCCTACAAGAACAAGAAGAAGGAGAGAGGTTTCATTGCTGAAACCTGGAGTGATTCAGATGAGGAATCTTCCTCCTCAAGCTCCAGTGAGGATGAGGAAGAGAAGAAGGCAAAAGAAATTTGCCTGATGGCAATAGATGCCTGCAGCAATCATTCAGCTGCAGAGATTTCAGATTCAGATGAGGAAATGCCAACAGAAGATGAGGTACTATCTTCTTATGATTTCACTTCTGCAGAATTTAAATTAGAATTTAAATCTTTATGTTTAGATTTAATTAGTTCTGAAAAAGAGATTAAAGAACTTAGACATAGGCTAGCTGAATCAGAAATCATATCTATTGAAAATATTAAGTTAAAGGAAGATCTCACTAATTATAGTGAAGAAATTAAGTTTCTTAAAATTGAGTTAGCTAAATCTAAGAGGTTAGAAGAATATCTAAATGGTAGAAGCCTTAAGTTATTAGAAATAACCAGCATGACTAATACTAGGTCAGGCAATAACAAACTAGGCTTAGGAGCT
The DNA here is from genome assembly GCA_039513925.1 of Platanthera zijinensis. Lineage (NCBI taxonomy): Eukaryota > Viridiplantae > Streptophyta > Magnoliopsida > Asparagales > Orchidaceae > Platanthera > Platanthera zijinensis. The sequence continues at coordinate 3,142,048 of CM077097.1, forward strand.
TCTCCCAGTGAACCCCCAGTTATTCTTAAAAATAATCTTTCAACTCCAGTGAACTTCGTTTCAGCTAGTGGAATGAAGAACACTAAGCAAGTAAACCAAGTTAATAAAACTTTAAATAAAGCTAAGAGAGAGAAAAGAAAACAATTTTTTAAGGAAATACAAAGAGCGTCGAACGCTGCTCGACGATCGGAAGCTCAATGGTCGAACGAAGCTCGACGATCTGAGCGCCCATCGTCGAACGTCGATCGACGTTTTCAATATGATTTTCAAAATCATCATCAAACCAATAGAAACCTAAATGAAAATAGAAACCCTAGGTTTGTTGACCCATCATCTGCATGGAGAATCCCACCTAGGAGATCTCACCCATTAGGTTATCACCCTCAGCCTGCATTTTCATTTATTTCTAGCTTTTCTTATGTGAAAAATAAGGGACCCAAGGTTACCTGGGTCCACAATGTCTAAATGAATTTCTTGCAGGTGAAGGCCTATCCTATCACTCAAAATAAGTGGTATTTGGATAGTGGATGCTCCAAGCATATGACAGGAAATAAAAATCATCTGTCAAAGTTCAAAGCTAAGCTCGGCCCAAAGGTTATCTTTGGAGATTCAAGTTGTGGTCAGACAGAAGGCTATGGCAGGATCACAATTGGAGCTGTTACTTTCAAGAGAGTTGCATATGTGACTGGACTGAAGCACAATTTGATATCAGTCAGCCAGCTATGTGATGCTGGCTACCAGGTTTCATTTTCTAACTCTTCTTGTAATATTACTTTAAATAATAATGTTGTTTTAGTAGGCATTAGATTATGTAATATTTATTTTGTAGATTTCAATTCAACTCATTCTGAAATCTGTTTATTTAATGAAGTAATAATTAATAATAATTCTTTGTGGCATAAGAGGCTTAGTCATGTTAACCTTAAAAATGTATCTAGGTTATCTAAACACAACCTTGTTAGAGGTTTACCTTCTTGCCCCTACAAGAAGGAGAGCCTATGCAAGGCTTGTCAGCTAGGCAAGCAAACCAAAAACTCTTTTAAATCTGTAAATAAAAGTGATTCTCCTAGAATCCTGTATTTATTACATCTGGACCTTTTTGGCCCAATAAATGTACAGAGTTTAGGAGGGAAGTATTACACCTTAGTCATTGTAGATGACTTATCTAGGTTCAGTTGGGTGTTCTTTTTGAGAACTAAGGCTGATAACTTCAAAGCCCTTACAAACTTTCTATTATGTGTGCAGACTGAGTACTCTACTCATTTGGCCTTGATCAGAAGTGATCATGGTACTGAGTTTGACTCTCTTCTCATGCAAGAATTCTGTGAGAGAGAAGGTATCAAACATAGCTTCTCAGCTCCTAGAACTCCCCAACAAAATGGGGTAGTTGAAAGGAAAAATCGAACACTCATTGAAGCTGCTAGCACATTGTTGGCAGATGCTAATATGCATCTTTCCTATTGGGCAGAAGCTGTTAGTACAGCCAACTATGTCCTGAATAGAAGTCTGATACACAAGCTTAAGTGTAAAACTCCTTATGAGTTACTTAAAGGAAAGAAACCTAAAATAAACTATTTTAGAGTTTTTGGCTGTGTAGTTTATATTCATAATAATAATAAAGAATATCTTAGAAAGTTTGAAGCAAAGGCTTCAATGGGAATTTTTCTAGGATATTCCCAAGTAAGCAAAGCTTATAGGGTTTATAATAAATCAACCTGTAAAATTGAAGAATCTGTGCATGTATCTTTTGATGAGTCTCAGATGTTTTACAAGGAGAAGGAAAATTCTCCTTCCTCCAGTTCATTGCAGGTACCTGATGCTACTCAAGAGATTCTTCAACTATCAACTCTTTAGATCACTGAATCAGACAGTGATGAAGACATTGCAGAAGCTGTTGTTGTTCCACCAACAGTAGATCAAATTTCTCCTGAGGAATTAATTCCAATTGTTGTTGAAGATCACATCCCACCTGCGGATATTGTCACACTTAGAGATCACCCTACATCTCAAGTGATTGGAGACATATCAGCTGGTGTTCAAACAAGACATCAGTTAAGACAGGATGTGATGCACGCTTGTTTCCTCTCACAGGTTGAGCCCCTCACCTTTAAAGATGTTGAGCTAGATCCCCACTGGATCATTGCTATGCAAGAAGAACTCAATCAGTTTGAGAGATGTAAAGTTTGGACTTTGGTTCCAAGACTTAAAGGCCAACTGATCATAGGCACCAAGTGGGTGTATAGAAACAAGTTGGATGCAAATGGAATTATTGTAAGGAATAAAGCTAGGCTTGTAGCTCAGGGCTACAGACAGGAGGAAGGTATAGATTATGACCAAACCTTTGCTCCTGTTGCAAGGTTAGAGGCAATAAGGATCTTCTTAGCCTATGCAGCCTACATGAAGTTTAAGGTTTTTCAAATGGATTTCAAAAGTGCTTTTCTTAATGGTGAGCTAAAGGAAGAGGTGTTTGTTGAACAGCCACCCGGTTTTGTTTCTTCAACTCAGCCCTCACATGTATTCAAGTTGCAGAAAGCTCTTTATGGACTAAAGCAAGCTCCCAGAGCCTGGTATGAGACTTTAGCTAGTTTCCTGTTAGAGCACAACTTTACTAGGGGAGTAGTTGATAGAACCCTCTTCGTCAAGCACCACAAGAACACAATCCTGTTAGTTCAAGTGTATGTGGATGACATTATTTTTGGTTCCACTGATCCCAAACTTTGCAAAAAGTTTTCTGACCTAATGCATTCTAAGTTTGAGATGAGTAGTATGGGTGAGCTGTCTTACTTTCTTGGTCTCCAAGTAAAGCAAGATGCTGATGGCATCTTCATATCCCAATCCAAATATGCCAAGGAATTGGTAAAGAAGTTTGGGATGGCAGATGCTTCAGCAATGCATACACCTATGGCTACTAATGTAGTTATTGATTCTGATGATCAGGGAAAGCCTGTAGATCAAAAGAATTATAGGGCCATTGTTGGTTCCCTATTGTATTTAACTGCAAGTAGGCCAGACATAATGTTTGCTACATGCCTTTGTGCTAGATTCCAGGTCAACCCCAAGGAATCTCATCTGATCCTTCTAAAGAGAATCTTGAGATACCTGAAGGGATGTCCAAATCTAGGACTTTGGTACCCAGCTGAGTCAGAATTTGAATTAATTAGATATTCTGATTCTGATTATGCTGGTTGTCGAGTTGATAGGAAAAGTACCTCAGGAACTTGTCAGTTCCTGGGAGAGAGATTGGTCTCTTGGTTCTGTAAGAAGCAGGCCTCTGTATCAACTTCAACTGCAGAAGCTGAATATATAGCAGCTGCCAGTTGTTGTTCACAGATCCTGTGGATCCAAAACCAGCTTGTGGATTATGGTTACTCACACAAGAACACCAAAATCATGTGTGACAGTACAAGTGCTATCTCCATTGCACAAAATCCAGTGCACCACTCTAGAACGAAGCACATTGAGATTCGACACCATTTCCTGAGAGATTGTGTGGAAAAGAACAAGATTAGTCTTGAGTTCATATCCACTGAGTTTCAGAGAGGTGATATATTCACCAAGCCCTTAGATGAACAGAAGCATCTGTTCTTTTTGGTTCAACTAGGCATGATCAATGGAAGAGACTAAGTGTGACTTCTGCCTTGTTGAAACTTGTTTGAAGATAGTCTAACGATGTTCGAAGATAGTCGATCGGGTCAAGCCCATCGTCGACCTATGGGTGATGAAAGCTTGTCTGTTTGAAGATCGTCGACCGGCGTTCGACCATCGTCGAACAAGTCGAGCTCATCGTCGATCTCTGGATGACGACAGCTTGTTGTTTGAGAAGCCAGAAATAGTCGAACGATTGCTCGACTACTCTGCTTCTGGACCGATCGTCGAACGACCGTTCGACCATCGTCTCCAGTATCTTTTGAATAGATCGACTATCTCCGGTCTAATATAAAGCCGATAGTCGACCTAGGTTAAAAGATCTTTGTTTTTATCGTCGACGGAGAGCGTCTTTTCGTATTCCGTCTTCGTGCTTGCTCTGTCTCTTTTCTCTGCCGATTCGTCTTCTCCGTTCCTCTCGCGACTTCTCCAGCAAATCGATGGCGATCTCTCCAGCACTCCTCGCAGTAGTCAAGTTTGATGCAGGTTTCAGCGTGGATTTTGATGCATTCAGCTGCTGTGAACCAGGTATCGTGGAAATTCTCCAGCTATGCAAAGATCAAGGATTGGAAAGGCTAATGTCTACAAGGATCAAGTTAAATATCCCAGAGATAAAGGAATGGGCATTTACTTCATCGTCGACTGACGATTCAATGACAGGATCTATTGGCGGAGTAGAGGTAATTTTGACTCCCGCCGTCTTGACTGATTTATTTGGATTGACTAATGGCGAAGAAGAATATGAGCAAGATGCTCCTGAATTCGGGAGAATGTTGTTAGAGCTGGGACATGCCGAAGGCATTCCCTCCAAGCTCCTCAAGGTGAATTTTCCCTTCAAGATCAAGTTCCTTGCAGAAATAGTTGGAAAAGTGCTTCTAGGAAAGCACTCAGCCCATGATAATATCACCAGACAACAATTTGCACTAATGTGTGCAATTGTTAATAAGAAGCAAATAGACTGGGCTGGTGTTATGTTTGATTTGATAAGAAAGAAGAATGGAAAGAAAGAGGTTACCCTAGGAAGGGTTATTGGTATTTTTCTGAAGGAAAAATACCCCCATTTGCTTGTGTCTGCAGCCACCTCCATCAACGCGAGTAAGAAGATGGATCCCTCGCTGTTTTCAAAGTGGAAAAGGACATTCCTGAAGCCTGCTCCCACAGGGGTTGCTCCAGTTATATCTGAGAGCACCAGGACTGTCGCAGTCTCTCCCCCCCTTCTAGTAGCTGGCTCAGCTGATATCTCTCTTCCATCTTCCTCTGCTATGCCGTCTACTGTAGTTGAAGTTCCTTCAACTTCAACTGAAGTACGACATTCTGCTTCTCCTCCTGCATCTTCTCACCCAACTGATCTTGCTGGGATTTCTCAACCCAGCTTTGATTTGTTGGCGTCTGATATTTCTTCTCCTGTTCATTCTCCAATTCCAACTCCTCCTCACTCTCCAATTCTATCTTCAGAACATGTTGATCACCCTGCATCCACCCATGCATCTCCACATCATTCTCCAGCTCATATTGCACATACCACCCCTGCTGTTCTTCCACCCTCAGAAATTCCATCATCATCATCTTCTTTTGATATATCTCCAGCATTTATTGTTAGCATTGTGGAGTTAATTACCCCTTCAATCAAAACCATGATTGATGAGGCAATTGCTCCCCTTGTTTCTTCTATATCTGCTTTGACTACTGCTGTTCAGGCACTCTCAAAGCCTGCTGAGTCCTCTTCTTCTAGGGGCCTGGTTTCAGTTTCTACTGAAATCAGGCAGGGGGAGATGCTTGATGAAGATATCGAAGAGCAGCCCTTGGCCTCCCCTCCAGCAGCTCAACTTGCAGTAACAGAAAAAGTAGCAGAAGTTTCAGCTCCTCCTCCATCTGAAAAAGAAATATCTTATGCAATCATGATGACAGAGTTTGTAGTAAAAGTTTACTTAGAAGAATCCTCAACTCCCTTGGTTGCCCAGTACCTAGAAGGAATAATCACCTCCTTTCTAGATGATTTATGGGAGTTAGGAAACCCTGAAGAATATCCTGAAGGTATGTCTCTTTCCCAATTTTTAGATTACTTAATTGATATGTTAGTATGGGAATATCTGGAAGGGATGACTAGATGTCATTTAGCAAGATTTTATTCCTAATCCTACAGATATAATGGAAGAAGTAGTTGTTGTCCAAGAGCCTGAACCTGTATCTGCTCCTGATGTCCAAGTGGCTGTAGAGCCAGTAAGTGAACCTGCTTCTGAAGTTCAACCTGAACCAGAAGTAGCTGTTCCAGCTTCTGAGGCTTCTGAGCAAGCAGTGCAAATTGAACTGGTCCCTACGACAGTTCCTGAGCGTCAAGAAATGGATCCTGAAAGTCAAGTTGAAAAATCTACAGTATGGGATGATTCCCCTTGCTTAGACTTAGATACTCTCCTGGCACAAGATGCCATGGAAGAAGAAATTGAAAAAGTTGCTAAGGAAAAAGAAAAAGCTTTAAAAGAGGCTATTGATCCCTATGATTTGCCTATCTCTTCAAATTCTGAAGAAGAAATTGATTCTGATGAATCTGCTGATTCTAAGAGAAAGAGGATTGCTAAAAAGAAAAGAAAGGCTGTAGCTCCTCCTCTAGCAAATCTAGACAATGACACTCCATATTATATTCTGAAAAGGATTGATCCCAAGTCTAAAGATTTCCAACATTGGATGTGGTTTTCTAAAAATCAGCAAAAGCAAAAGAAAAAGGCTAAGAGGTATGACCCTCCTGCTCCTAGATGGAATCTCAGAGGTCCTCCTCCTCCACCTCCTGGTGCAGGAGCCTCAGGAAATCTATCTTCTAAATCTGCCTCTAAATCTGAAAGATCAAATCCATCCCAGCCTGATCAAAGGAAAAGCTCTCAAGGTTTTCAAGGTAAAAGCCAATCTGGCTATCAAAGAACTGATACAGTGAGAGAACAAGTTAAGGAGGTAGTTTATCAAAGACCAACCTTTTCCCCTCCTCCTTCTCCAAAGAAAAAGGTTCCATCTCCAAAGCCAGTGCATTCTGAGAAAGTTGTTCTAAAAGGTAAGTAGTTTATTTTGTTTAAAAATTCTAGCAAGAACTTTGCTAAGTCTGCTCCCCTGTCTTATCTAGTTAATCAAGATAAAGAACCAGATGATACTCCTTCTGAGACTGTTTATGAAAGTCCTGAGCTTGATCCTAACTTTAGGATGGCTCGTTTTCTCGAATTGGTTGGAGCAGCACAAATCAGGAAAGCTAAAGAAGAAGGAAAGGACACTGTCGGATTGACTACTATGTCTAAATTCAGAAAGAAGGAGCTCGAAAAGTTCCAGGTCAGACCTGAGATGTTTGATCCTTCAAAATATATGGAAAAACATCCAGAGGCAGTGGTCCCAAGAACAACTGAATTAAAAATTATTGGAGAACAAGATTTGAAGCTATCGAAGAAAGAAGCTCTAGATCCTACAAGGAAAATTACTTTTGTTTCTAGTTCTTCTATTCCTGAATCTAACTCTAAAGCACCTTAATTGTTCATTGAGTGTCAGTTAATTTTTATCTGATTGATTGATGATATCTGCTTAGTTATTTCCCTTTATGCATTTTATTTACTTTCTGTAATTAGTGTTGTTTGTTTTATTTGTTGGAGAGACTTAACTCAAATAGGGGGAGATTATTGGAACCCTAGGTTTTGATTTGAGTTCAGTCCTCTCTTTCTGTCTCTTGACCCCAGATTTATCTATGGTCAAAGGTTAGTTGATAGGTTAGATTCTCTAGTTGTGTAGAATTGCTTTTCCAAATGAATATTTGGTTAAGTAGTTTTTCGTTCGACTATAGTCGAACGTCGCTCGACTATCGTCTATCGGCTGATCGACGATCGTCTATCAGTTGGTCGACGTTCTGTCTGCGTTGATAACTCGACTATCTATTGATAGGTCGACTATCTGTCCGCCTTGATAGCTCGACTATCTGTTAATAGGTCGAATATCTGTGTTGCTTTGATAGTTCGACTATCTGTTGATAGATCGACTATCTGCGTTGCTTTGATAGTTCGACTATCTGCTTGGATAGCTCAACTATCTGATAGTTCGACTATCTGTTGATAGATCGACTATCTGTGCTTTCTTTGATAGGTCGACTATCTGTTGATAGGTCGACTATCTGTTTTGTTTGATAGGTCGACTATCTGTTGATAGGTCGACTATCTGTTTTCTGTGATAGGTCGACTATCTGCTTGATAGGTCGACTATCTGTTTTTGTTTGGTAGTTCGACTATCTGTCCGGATAGATCGACTATCTGATAGCTCGACTATCTGTTCTGATAGGTCGACTATCTGCCGAGGTAGTTCAACTATCTTCCTTGATAGTTCGACTATCTGGATCGTTCGACTATCTGTCCGATAGGTCGACGATCTCCGTGCGTAGGTCGACGATCTCCGAAGGTCGTTCGACGTTTTGTTATATGCTCTTATTTAGTTTTGTCGTCTTCTGTGATGTGACTAAATTCATATTTATTTTGGCATATTTTATGAAAGATTATCTGAATAATTTGTGACATTATTTCCATGCAATATTAGTTCTATTCTATATGCATGAGCTAATCTTTTCTGACAAAGTTGTTTGTCTTGTAGCTGAGATATGATATCTGCTAGGCTGTCCTTTATAGCCGTTAGACTCAAAAAGTCTTCCTTGGCCGTAAAGAGATCTTTTTGATGTGACTTTCTCTTATATTATTTCATCAGAAGTATTTGCAGCTTCTTAGAAAGCTTTATCCTTTTATAGGATATCTGCCTGCAGTATTTGTGTTTTGCTTTATGATTTTTGCAGCCCAGCTTGCAGAGTTCAGAAAAAGACAAGATTCAAACTCAATTAGAGCCGTTGCTACTGCTGATATATAAAGACTTCTTTGAAGAAGAAATCAACTAGTACTCGTAGCAAAATATTCATTCAACAAGCTTACAGCAAGAACAAGTTTAACTGCTCTCAGCAATCTTCACTCAACTGAGAAGTTGTTAGCTCTTCTGCTCTTCTTCAACCTGAGTTCTCCTGTTCCAGGAAGTTCTGACTCAGAGTTCTTTTGAAGAAGAAGAAGATAGCTGCTAGAAGATTTTAATTTCTTATTTTATCTTCTTGTAGTTCTTCCTTCAGTATTTACTGAAGTGTTTCTGCACTGAAGCAAGACTTCACCTGGACATTCTTTGAGCCAGAGGGAGCCTTGATTCTTTTAGAGCTGTCTAGCTCAGTGCAAGTTATTGTGCTTCTCTAATCTATTGTAAAATAGAGAAGACACCTTAACCCCTTTCCCCCTCCTATACAGGGTTATTACTCCCTTCAAAAGTATCCCTTGGTGGCAGGGCACCTGATCAAAAACCTATGTTTGGTTTTTAGACACCTGATCAAAAGTCTAAAGGGTTTCTTGATCTACCTGAAGCAGATCTTGTTGGTGGCAGGGCACCTGATCAAAAACCTGAGTGGATTCCTACCTTGTTGGTAGAAGAGTGGACGTACCCAAGTTGTTTGGGGAACCACTATAAATTCCTTGTGTTGTCTGGATTGCCTTGTTTAATTATTTGCATTGTGGTTGTGATTAGATCTTAACTAGGTTTGCTAGTTGCTGGATAGGATCCAAAGCTAAACTATAATTACAGTTAGCTTTAGTTTGTGCACAACACTTGTGTTAGGCTCTAAGGTTTAATCTTTAATATCTATAACTTTCATTCCGCATTTAACTCCAAGGGAGTTGAGTAGAAAGTCAACTTTGCTAGTGCAATTTTTGATTACTCTATTCACCCCCCCCCCCCTCTAGAGTAGTATCTATCCCTTCTCTTTCACATCAATTTTTATTTAATAGATATTTAAGTTACATTGTGCAGGTTTAAGCATTTGAAGGAAATTTTCTAAGTACAAGTGTCGACACTTGTGAAGAAAACTATGTCGACACCCAGAAGCTGTGTCGACACTTATGAAGAACTTGTGTCGACACTCTGAATTTGTTTCGACACTTATGAAGAAGTTGTGTCGACACTCAAGTTGTGTCGACTCTTATGAAGAAGTTGTGTCGACACTCAAGCTAAGTCGACAATTCTGAAGAAGTTGTGTCAACACTCAAATTGTGTCGACACCTGAGCCAGGAGTTATGTCGACACAAGAAGTAATTGTGTCGACACACAGGACTTGTGTCGACACACACTCAATGCTGTCTGGATACTTTCAACACTGTCGATATTCATTCAACGCCGTCTGTCGATAACAGATATGTCGAGATAAGAAGCAGTTGTGTCGACACACAGGACTTGTGTCGACACATACTAGACGCCATTTGCCAGCAACAGCTGTATCGACAATGGAAGCATTTGTGTCGACACACAGGACTTATTTCGATACATTCAACAGAAGATGTGTCGAGAAGCAGAAGTATGTCTGTGTCGACACTTGGAGTTTTGTGTCGACTCCATGAAGACTTGTGTCGACACTTGGCTAATATATGTCGATACATATGAAGCAGCATGCTGAGTGATTTGTACTGAGTTGGAATGACTTTGATGTATTTACTGACATGTCTGGTGACTTGACAGCTGTCATATCCAACCGGTCTGACACCTCTGACAGATCTATCAGTAGTTTGTTAGAAACCAGATCAGCCGGTAACCATAAAGCAAACTCTATATAAGAGACAGATTTGAAACTTCAGTGTGGTGTGTGAAAAAAAGGGAAAAAGAGAAACACACTCAGAATTGTTCTGCAAGTAAGATTCATATTCCAATCTTAATTTAAGGAAGAAGCTGACTAAAGATCAACTTCAACAGCAAGAAGATCCACCTTATTTTTTTCTATCAAGAAGCTTTGAGAAGCTAAGTCAGGCTGGATCAGAAGGATCAGTTCAGTCAAGAACTGATTAAGAAGGCTACACCAACAGAGGAATCTAGCTGGTGAATTTGTTTGTTTCTTATTACATTTTATTTCTTGTAAGATCTATTATCAGATATAAGTTGTAAGCCTAGTTATAAAGGCTAAGGTAGGGCTGAGGCCTGAGGTAGGATTCTGGGGAAGAATCTGAGGTAGGACTTGTGGAAAGTCTAAGTTGTAAGCCTAGTTATAAAGACTAAGGTAGGGCTGAGGCCTGAGGTAGGATTCTGAGGAAGAATCTGAGGTAGGACTTATTATGTCTGAGCTGTAGGAACCATTTTGGTTCTGAGATTGTAAGATCTGAGGATCTGAGCCAGTGGAAGGAAGTTAGGCTGAATCCAGTTATCTACTGGATAAGCGAAGGGGGGAAAGTGGATGTACCCATATCTTGAGGAACCAATATAGATCTGGTGTTTGCTATGACGTGCTTATGTTTTGTGATTAGATTAATCTTTGTTGTATAATTATTTATCTATTTGCCTAGAAAGGACTTTAAAAGATTAAAACCTATTCACACCCCCCCCCCTCTAGGTGTTTAGGCTCCTCAAACAAAGTCTTTCAAGTGGTATCAGAGGGAGGTTCCTCAAAGATTGACTTAACAGTCAGAGTTATTCTCCAAGGCAAATAACAGATATCAAGAATGGGTTCAAATGAGAATCAAAAGGAATTTGGATCTATGAAATTACCTATATGCAGGAAAGAATCCTTTGGCATTTGGAAGGAAAGGGCCAGGCTGTTTATGGAAGCATCTGATCCAAGAATTTATATCACAGTACAGGAAGGCCCCTTCATTCCAATGAAGGTATCAGTTCTTGATGCAAACATTCAAACTCCAAAGAGCTATTCTAAAATGACCAAGGATGAAATCATCCAGGAAACACTAGATACAAGAGCACAAAACATTATTGTAAGTGTTATAGATGATGCAGCTTTTCAGAGTCTGGTGCATTGTAAAACCTCCACAGAAATGTGGAACACATTGATTGTCTACATGGAGGGCACAGAAGAAGTCAGAGAGGACAGGAATTCAATGCTGAACCAGTAGTATGAGAGCTTTAGACAAGCTAAATATGACAGCATAGCTGAATGCTATAAGAAGTTCTTTAGAATAGTGAATGAGTTGATGATCTATGGAAGGGTCTTCAGCACTTATGAACTTAATGATAAGTTTCTTAGGTCTCTAACTAAGGATTGGGACACTAAGATATGTGCCATCAGAGAAGTGGTCAGGCTGGCTGATACACCTCCACCTACACTATTTGGAAAGTTGCTATCATATAAAATACAGCTTACTTCCAGAAAAGAAGAGGAGAAGGGCAGCAGATCTGAGTTTAAGGAAAAGTCAGTGGCCTTCAAAGATGAAGGCTCAAGAAAGGGTAGGAGAAAATCTCCTTCTCCACCCAAAAGGAGTGTTGAGGCAGAAGAAGGAATTTCTGACAATAACACATTAGATAGTCATACTTCTGATGAGGACTTTGCTACCTTTACAAGGCAATTCCAAAGGTTTATGAAGAAAAAGAAGTGGAAAACCAGTCCATCATCTTCATCCTATTCCAAGGATGAGTACTATAGGAAGAAGAAGACACCCAAGGAGGACAGGTATGCCTCTAAACCTGGTAAACAATCTAATACTAAGATTGTGTGTTATTGTTGTAATAGGACTGGACATGTCATAGCTGACTGTCCTGACAAAAGAAAGGAGTCAAAGGACAAGAAGAAGCAGCAGATCAAAGGTAAGAAGGAGAAGTCTCTAGTTTCTCAGAAGGAGAAGAGTTGGACAGACTCTTCATCTTCAAAATCTGGAGAAGAAGAAGCAGAAGCATATGTTTGGCTATTCTCAACAAAAGAGGAGTCTAGGGAACTAGAATTCCTACAGATGCTGGACTCCATAAATGGAGTTGAAGAATATTGATGTAGAGGGCTGATGGCTCAATCTGAAGATGATCAGTGCCAGGATCAGCCTGGACCAAGTAAGGTAAACTATTCTCCCTTAGTTTCAGATTACTTTATTGTATCAGAATCAGAAGCATCTGTTTCAATAGAAATGGATGGATTTGAGTCTGAAGGGGATGTACACCAACTCATTGATGAGTATGGTGGGTTGTTGCAAGCTCTGAAGAAGAGCAAGTTTCTTGTTAAAGTGCAGGCCAAAGAGATTGAGTCTCTTAAGCTGGCTGCAGCAGATTAAGCTAAAATGTTGGATCTAAAACTGAATGAGGTTGCCAAATTGAAGAACATTACAATTTTTCAAATGGGCACAATCTCTTTCAAAGAGAATCATATCAAGAAACTGGAGGCAACATTTCAGAAAGAGAGAGAGCTAGTGGCTAAATTCTCCAAGCCAAAATCTGTCTTACCCCTAATAGACAATTTTATTTCACAAAAAGGGAAGACTGGTCTAGGCTTTAAGGGAAGAACTAGGGCTTTCAATTCACATAGAAAAGGTAAGGGCCCAGTTCAGCCTCTAGTTGTTGAACCCCCTATTTTTTTTAGGAAGGTGGTGAATCCTACTAACAAGTATGATCATGACGCTACACATGGTCACTGTGAGCATGGAAATCACATGGGCAAGGGTGCAAATGTTTATAGACCACACAATAGGCATACCCATCAGGTTTAAGAGGATTTCTTGAAGAGTGATGCTCCAGCACCAACATTCAACAAGACTGCTGACAACAAAGCAGTAAAGTCTTTACCTAAGAAAAGGTATAATAGGTTTGAGTGATGGTGTTGTGGCAAGGTGGGGCACTTTTCCATGGATTGCTGGTTTAACACCAGTGTTAAAACCAAGAGCAGTTTTCCTGTTAGAACAGTTGTAGGATTTCAAACTAACAAGGACCTAGGACCCACTAGCAAGTTGGGTTCTAAGGGTAAGTAATTTTTTATATGTTGCAGGTGAATCCAAGTGATCATACCCCTATATTGTACTTGGATAGTGGTTGTTCCAGACATATGATAAGAACAAGGAGAATGTTGAGGACTATGTGCCCATAGAGAATGGACTCAAAGTTATCTGTGGTGGATCAGAAAATTGTATCATCAAAGGATTTGGTAACATTACTAGTGATTCAATTATTATCACTAAAGTGGCTTATGTGAAGGGTTTAAAACATAACCTAATTAGCATAAGTCAACTTAGTGATCTAGGTTATGTCATTTATTTTCTCAAAGGGGAGTTCCAGATAAGAAGGTCAAGTGATCAAGAGATCATTTTGACTGGCACTAGGAAAGGAAATGTGTATTTCCTTAACCTAGATTGTGAGTTTAATAACTCACCAATTTGTCTGGTTGCAGGAGAGAAAGCTTCTCTTTGTGTCAAATGGCAAAAGAGACTAGCTCATCTGAAATATAAGTCTATAGGACTGCTGTTCAGCATGGGATTAGTGAGGAATGGTCCTCAAATTAAGTGCATAAAAGAGGGTGTGTGTTCAGCTTGCCAAAAAGGTAAGTAGACTAAGTCCTCTTCCAAGCACTTGACATAAAAGATTCAATGAGATGTTTGTATCTCATTCATATGGATTTGTTTGCTCCTATGCCAGTTCACAGTCTTGGTAGGAAAGTATACACACTTGTTATTGTGGATGACTACTCTAGATACACATGGGTTTTCTTCTTGAGGCAGAAATCTGAAACCCCATTTATTTTTCAGACTTTTGTTAGACAAATATAGAATGAATACAACAGTTCAGTGGTAAAAATCAGAAGTAACCATGGAACTGAATTTCAATCTGAATGTATGACAAGATTCTGTGAAGAACTTGGGATTCATCATGAATTCTCTTCACCTAGAACTCCTCGGCAAAATGGTGTTGTTGAAAGAAAGAATAGGACTCTAATTGAGGCTAATAGAACCCTACTAAATGATACTACTCTCCCTGAATACTTCTGGGCTGAGGCAATTAATACTGCATATCATGTGCTCAATAGAGCCTCCATCAACAAGAAACACAAGATGACTCCTACCCAGATTTTGAAAGGAAGAAAACAAAACATATCTTACTTCAGAATCTTTGGTAGCAAGTGTTTTGTACTAGTCAATGGTAAGCACTACCAAACTAAGTTTTCTGCCAAATCCCTAGAAGGGATATTTGTTGGGTACAACAACCATAGTAGAGAATACAGAATCTACAACTTGACTACCCAAGTTGTAGAAGAATCTGTGCATGTTGTATTTGATGAGTCAAGATTTATTAACAATGTATTGTCTTGTTCTTGTGTTAGCTCTACAGGTCTTACAGATAGGCTGGACAAACTGACCATCAATGAAGATGTTCCTGCTAGGTTGGATGAAGATAAAGATGCCAGTTATCCAGGGGGAGAACAAGTCTCTCTGGATGAAGAAGAAAGTGTGGAGCATCAAGTTGAGGAAACTGGAGAAGGCCATAATACTGACAGATTTCCTCCAGCAAGGAGACACCTGAAGGATCATCCAGTTCACCAAATCATTGGTGATGCAAGTCAAGGTGTTCTAACAAGGAGCAGGAGCATGAACACAGTTCTATGATCTAGCTTCCTGTCTCAAATAGAACCCAGGAAGATTGAAGAAGCAATGCAAGACACTAACTGGATTGATGCAATGCAAGAAGAGCTCAGTCAGTTCAAAAGGTGTAAAGTCTTGGAACTGATGACAAAACCTAAGGATCACAACATAATAGGAACTAAATGAATCTATAGGAACAAGATTGATGAGAATGGCACCATAGTTAAGAATAAGGCTAGACTGGTAGCAAAAGGCTACAGGCAAGAGGAAGGTATTTATTTTGATCAAACCTTTGCTCTAGTGGCAAGGCTGGAGGCTATAAGGCTATTTTTGGCCTATGATGCCTATCAAGGGTTCAAGGTATACCAGATGGATGTGAAATCAGCATTTCTGAATGGTGATTTAAAAGAAGAAGTCTATGTTGAACAACCCTCAGGTTTTGAAGATCCTCATTTTCCTGATTATGTATATAGGCTTAGGAAAGCTATATATGGTTTGAAACAAGCTCCAAGGGATTGGTATGAAACTGTCTGCCTTCCTTATTAAGAATAAATTCTCTACATAAAAGATAGATAAAACTCTATTCTTTAGGGAATCAAAAGGCAAGATAATACTAGTCCAGATATATGTGGATGACATTATCTTTGATTCTACTGAAAATAACCTTTGTAGGAAGTTTGCCAAACTTATGCAAGGGAAGTTTGAGATGAGCAGTATGGGTGAGCTAAAGTTCTTCTGTGGACTTTAAGTTAGATAGACTGAGAATGGATTGTCTATATCCCAGTCTAAGTTCACTAAGGAGTTAATTAAGAAGTATGGTTTGGACTCAGCTTCTACCATGAAAACTCCAATGGGAACAAGCATGCTTATAGGCAAAGATGAGGCACGGAAACCTGTTGATGAGTCTTTGTATAGAGGGATATTTGCTCTCTACTCTATTTGACTACAAGTAGACCTGACATCATGTATTCAATATGTGTTTGTGCTAGGTATCAAGCTTTCCCTAAGGAATCTCATTATACTGCAGTTAAGAGAATTCTGAGATATCTTAAGGGTACACCTAATCTAGGCCTTTGGTATCCTAAGAATAGAGATTTTCTACTAACTGGTTTCTCAGATGCAGACTTTATTGGATGCAAAGAAGACAAAAAGAGTACCACAGGAACTTGTCAATTCCTTGGTGGGAGGCTGGTGTCATGGAGCAGCAAGAAGCAAACTAGTGTAGCAATATCAACAGCTGAATCAGAGTATATAGCTGTAGGTAGCTGCTGTGCACAATTGATATGGATAAAGCATCAACTAAAAGATTATGACATCCAGGTAAGTAGAATTCCTCTATTTTGTGATTATACAAGTGCTATTTCTATTGCTAAGAATCATGTATCACATAGTAGTACCAATCATATAGAAATTAAGTTTTATTTTATCAGAGAACATGTAGAGAAGGAAAATATTAGCCTAGAATTTGTGAAAACTGATAATCAAATAGCTGATATTTTTACAAAACCTCTGGATGAAACTAAATTCAATTATTTTAAAATTGAATTAGGAATGTTGAACCTAGAATAGGTTAGCATAAGTATCCCTAAGGTGAATAAGTAAGCATCAAATTTCTCTGGAAATTTGTCTAACTACAATATCGGTGTCGACACAAACAAGCTGGGTCGACACACTCAATATTTTGTGTCGACTAAATAAAAGGAAGTGTCGATACAGAAATATTATCTGTATCGACAGAAAAATTGTTGTCAACACAACTTTGTCGAGAAGATTCAGGTGTCGACACACAAAAGCATGTGTCGACACAAGTCAGTCGAAACTTAAGTAGTAAGTGTCGACACAAACACAAGTTTTTCGACACATAAATGTTTCGACTTAACATAAGTTGTCGACTCTAACATTAGTTTGTCGACACATAGTCGTGTTGACTTAAATCACGTATTGTCGAGACCTAGGTCATTTCTGTCGACACGTATGAATACTTGTCGACTCTGGCACGTCTCTTGACCTGCCCTTACACTTATACTATAAATAGGTGAAACCAAAATCTGGTCAACTACGCTTTAAGTATTCTTGACTTTCCACCTTCTGTCGACACAAGTTTCCTTTTCTCTTCTCTTCTCTTCCAACTCTTACGTTAATGGCGCCTCGTCAAGAAGACAAAGTCAATGAAGGTTATGAACTAGTTCGTGAAGGTTTCACAACAGCTTCAGATGAAATTCAGGGTGTTATTGCCCTAATTTCAGAAAATGGATTGGAGTACTTGGTTTCTGAACCAACAAAGATATGTAAGAAAGAAGTTCTTGAGTTTTATTCAACTAGTACAGTGGATTCTGCAGGCAAGAAAATTAAAGGGAGTGTTCAAAATTCCCTAGTGAAACTCACACTAAAAAATATTAGGAAATCACTTCAGCTTCCATCAGTCAAGGATACATATGACATAACCCCTTCCCAGATTATAGAAGCTTTAAGCTGGTGTGGGCTGAGCCCCAATATAAATATTGGATCATCTGTTAACATAAAATGGATGAATTCCCAAGGAAAATTCCTATATAAAGTAGTTGGCAAAGTGATTCTTTGTAAAACTGGTGGACATGATAGAATTTATGTCCACATGTTAAATCTTATGGTCAGGATCATATTCAAGATAAACACTGACTGCGCAGTAGTAGTGTTTGATAAAGTTCGTGAAGGAACTAAGAAACCAAACATGGGAAGAATTCTTAGTTTATGCTTATCTATCGTAATACCAGATGTATTAAAACAAGTGGATGGATCAAAAATAAATCACATGAGGAGGATGGATGTAAGAATTCTATCAAGGTGGGATAGAGTTCTGACCAAGGAAGTCCCTGCTCCTCAGGAGCAAACTAAGAAAGATAAGAAAAAGAAGAAAGTGGTTCCACAGGCTTGATCCTCCAGTGATTCTGAGGAGGAAGTGGTCTTCAGTTCTTATGAAGACCAGCAACAAAAGGATGCACAAGAACAAGTGTAGGGCAGTGTGCCCCAAGAATAACAAATGGACACAACTCTAGGGGGAGAACACATAGTACAAGCAACTGAGTTGCCTTCCCAAGGGGGAGGCATTGATGATGCAGTCTTAGAAAGTGACTTGGTTGCAGATACTGTCATGAACATAGCATCTTAAATCAACATTGCAACTCAAGGATCTGTTGATACAGAAGCTCAAAATGAGCCAATTAAGCAGGAATTCACCATGGATGACCAATTTTCTGATCTTCCTCCTACAAGGACTGAGGGGGAGCTGATTGCACAAGAAAAAGATATTCCAAGGACTGAGGGGGAGTTGTCTAAGGATGCCCCAGCTAAAAAGAATATAGTTGATATTAAAAGTACAATTGAATCTTTTGAAGATGAAGAAGCCACAATGGCTAAGAAAAGGAAACTAGCTGCTTTGAAGAAAAAGAGTTCTGGATATAAAAAGGCATTGCAAATGAGCATAGCACCATCTGCACCAAGCTTGGACTTCAGTTCTTTACTGGTCCAGATGCAGATTAAATTGGATGAACAAAGAAAATCTCTAGAAAAATATGTGGATGAAACTCATAAAGAGTTATAGTTTCAATTGGCCCAGGACATCAAATCTATTAGATTAGGTGAATCAAAATAAGAAGGAGATGACAGATTGCTTTCATAAAGGAAGTAATATTGTGGTGTTCCTGGCCGAGCAACAACAAGCTATCAAAGATAAGGTGGATGAACTTGAAGTAAAACAAGGATATATACTTGAAAATCAGATAAGAATGAATGACAATCTTAAAGATTCACACTTTGTTATACTGACAAAGATAAATGATTTATCAACTGCTGTGAAAGATGAAGTTTCAAAGCAAATCAAGGAAGATATAACTGCAGTTCAGGCCACCTTTCAGGCTTCTCAAAAGAATATATCTGATTTCTTGATAAAATTCAGAGATTACTTTAAGGAAGGAACTGACCATGTAGTTAATTAAGTCAGGTTTCAAAAGGATGATTTAAGAAGTCATATTGACTGAGAAGTCATAAAGGGGGAGAGATTACTAGTCAAAGCTAGCTCTGACCTTGCTAAATGGATTTCCAATAGCATCAGAGCCACTCTTGGATATCATCCTCTTTGTGATGATGATAATGTAGCAGAATCTGGGATATAACTTGCCTATCTTGAAGGAGATCAGCCTGAAGTTGCTCAGGTGATCTACCTCCCAGCAGACTTTGAAATGGTTCAAGAAGAAGTGCAGAAAATGTATAGTACTCCACAAGAGGCTCAAAATGTAATTCTGGAAAAAGTAGAGATGTCAGAAGCTGCCTTAGAAGCTCAAAAGGAAGCTCAACTATCCAAGAAGAGATTCAGAGAGCAGGCTGAGCTGAAGCTAGACTTTGAGCAGTGAAGCCCAACTTATAGAAACATTATACTTACTGTCTGGAAATCTGTAAAGGATAAAACCCATGACAGGGGTAAATGGTATTTTGAACAGGAATGGAATAAATACCAAGCAGGACAAGAAGCCATTCTTCAACATAGAAGAAGAACTAAGGCTGGGACACTACCTGCTAATGCTCAGGAGCCAAGCAAGTACTTTCCAAAGCCATTCCACTATTTTGAAAGGCGGAAAATTAAGGCTGAAGAACTAAAGAAGAAGGCCCTGAAAGGGAAGAAGCCTGCTAAAGATGCTGAACCTTCTGTACAGGCAAAGATCAAGGCTGGCAAAGGAATTGTCATTAAGGAGCCTAGTCAATAATAGGATAGATAGGCTTATGTGTTAGAACAATGTAACATTTTGTGTTTTGATCTTGAAAGAAATCCTTGTAAACTTGACATTGTTTTTCTTTTCTAAAAATTGAATGAAATCAGTTCAGTTTTAATTTCTTGGTTGTTTACAATGATTATGTGTTTACCTGCTGAAAATTGAATGTTCATCTATTTCTATTTCTATTTTATTATGAGAGATGTATGTCTTTGACTAACGGTTATGACTTCTCCAAATAGGGGGAGATTGTTGGGTACATTGGAAAATGTGTACCAGATTTGGAGAAGACTCATCTTAGTCAATGATATGCATCAATTTGTATTTAATAAATGTTTAAGTTACATTGTGCAGGTTGAAGCATTTGAAGGAAATTTTCTAAGTACAAGTGTCGACACTTATGAAGAAAACTATGTCGATACCCAGAAGCTGTGTCGACACTTATGAAGAACTTGTGTCGACACTCAGAAGTTGTGTCGACACTTATGAAGAAGTTGTATCGACACTCAAGTTGTGTCGACTCTTATGAAGAAGTTATGTCAACACTCAAGCTAAGTAGAAAATTCTGAAGAAGCTGTGTCAACACTCAAATTGTGTCGACACCTGAGCCAGGAGTTATGTCGACACCAGAAGTAATTGTGTCGACACACAGGACTTGTGTCGACACACACTCAACGTCGTCAGGATTCTTTCAACACCGTTGACATTCATTCAACACCTTCTGTCGACAATAGATATGTCGAGACCAGAAGCAGCTGTGTTGACACACAGGACTTGTGTCGACGCATACTCAATTCCATTTGCCAGCAACAGTTGTATCGACACTGGAAGCATTTGTGTCGACACACAGGACTTGTGTCTACACATTCAACAGAAGATGTGTCGAGAAGCAGAAGTATGTCTGTGTCGACACTTGGAGTATTGTGTTGACACCATGAAGACTTGTGTCGACACTTTGCCAATATGTGTCGACACATATGAAGCAGCCTGCTGAGTGATTTGTACTGAGTTGGAATGACTCTGACGTATCTACTGACATGTCTGGTGACTTGACAGCTGTCATATCCAACCAGTCTGACACCTCTGACAGATCTGTCAGTAGTTTGATAGAAAAAAGATTAGCCGGTAACCATGAAGCAAACTCTATATAAGAGACAGATCGGAAACTTCAGTATGGTGTGTGAAAAAAAAGGGAAAAAGAGAAACAGACTCAGAATTGTTCTGCAAGTAAGATTCAGATTCCAATCTTAATTTAAGGAAGAAGCTGACTAAAGATCAACTTCAACAGCAAGAAGATCCACCTTATTTTGTTTTATAAAGTAGCTTTGAGAAGCTAATTCAGGCTGGATCAGAAGGATCAGTTCAGTCAAGAACTGATCAAGAAGGCTACACCAACAGAGGAATCTAGCTGGTGAATTTGTTTGTTTCTTATTACATTTTATTTCTTGTAAGATCCTATTATCAGATCTGAGTTGTAAGCCTAGTTATAAAGGCTGAGGTAGGGCTGAGGCCTGAGGTAGGATTCTAGGGAAGAATCTGAGGTAGGACTTATGGAAAGTCTGAGTTGTAAGCCTAGTTATAAAGGCTGAGGTAGGGCTGAGGCCAGAGGTAGGATTCTGAGGAAGAACCTGAGGTAGGACTTATTATGTCTGAGCTGTAGGAACCATTTTGGTTCTGAGATTGTAAGATCTGAGGATCTGAGCTAGTTGAAGGAAGTTAGGCTGAATCCAGTTATCTACTGGATAGGTGAAGGGGGGGTAAAGTGGATGTACCCATATCTTGGGGAACCACTATAAATCTGGTGTTTGCTGTGATGTGCTTATGTTCTGTGATTAGATTAATCTGTGTTGTATAATTATTTATCTATTTTCCTAGAAAGGACTTTAAAAGATTAGAACCTATTCACCCCCCCCCCTCTAGGTGTTTAGGCTCTTCAAATAAAGTCTTTTATACCCTAATAGCTTAAATACAAAACAAACTATCAAATTCCCCCAAGTTTAAACTTTGCTTGTCCTCAAGCAAAAATATAAAAACTAGCTAACATAACAAGCGACTAATCAAAGAGTTATAATTATGCCTACACAAGTACCATGCGAAAATCTAATTTGGGAGAAGGTGAAATATAAACCTAAAACAATTACTTAAACATGGTTTCAATTTTTATAAACTTTACTAACAAAAATAATTCGTCCAAAACTGTTAACAAAATTCTTTAAATAAACTTAAGCAAAGCAACAAAATGAAAAAAATGCAATGAAATGTTACAAGATTCTTAGAGGCATTTTATACCCAAATTAAACAAAGAACAAAAATCTAAATTTAAATTCAAGACTTTAATAGTCTACTATTTTTCTTTACTTAGCTTAAAAGAAAATCTAGGGGCATGAATCAACATTACTTAATAGGACTGAAACGTTTAGTTTAGGCATATAATTAGGAATGAAATTCAAAGATAAACTTGAAGGCTTAAAATCACGCTAAAACAAAATAAAGAGCTTCAAAATTTTCATAAATAACATAAATATTTTCTTCTTTTTCCTTTTTCTTTTCCATATTTTTTTCTTTAAACAAAAGGCCATAAAATATTTGTCTTTTCATTTTGAAATTGGCCACAAAATTAAACATTTCTTTTAAGCATACTTTTTCAAAAAGATTTCCAAAAATCACAAAATAATCCTATCATAACATGAAATTTATGAAGCTCAAAAAGTTTAGTGTGATAAGAAGTGTTGGAAAAATTTAGCTTTGGTGAAAAAGAAATGAAATATGGAGCAATCAAGTGAAATCGAAAAAAGTCTCAAAAGCGGCTAACTAGGGGGATAATTTTAGGGTTGGTGAGAAGGCTCAAACGAAGATAAAAATAGCCTACATCATTTTCATGCTCCTAAAGTTTGCCTAAAGCATTAGTTTTGAAAAATTTCAAAAAGTATGTCCTAGAAATTAAATAGAGACTAATGAACTCATTTTAAAAATTAGGATAATATATGTCTAGAATCATTCACATCTACTACGCTAATCAAAAGCTGACTTTACAAAAATTATCCAAAAACAAAAAAGAAAAATAGTGCATGAGTGATTTTTTTAAGAAAGTAAAGAAAATAAAAAAAAAAAAACCATAATAGAAATGCGAGTTTTAGAAAAATATTTCACCTTAACATGCTACCGTGAATTAGAAATACAGCAAGACCAACATTTTGCTTGTGAAATATAATTAAAAAGATTGATTAGAAAAATTATAATTAGTTAAGTTGCTTAAATGGAAATTTGAGAAAAACAAAACAAAAGCAAGGGGTACTATTAAAAAACCAAAAATCGTTTAAACTATTAATATTCTAAAACCTAAAAAAATTTAATTTATTTATTTTGATTTTGATTTTGAAATATTCTATTTTTTTTGGATTTTTTAGGGAAACAAAAAAAAAGAAAAAGAGAAGGAGGAAATCCTCCCCCAAGCTTAAAATGGACATTATCCTCAATGGAGAAAGGTTGGGAAGGAGAGAGAGAAATGAAAACATAAATAAAAGTACATAATTGAAAAACATATACTTCCCCGGATTTTTTTGAGTTGCGGAAGTTGTGTGATGCTGCTCCCCCATGCTTGCGCTTTGGATCTTCATAAGATGTCTTCTTTGGACTTTGTGATGGATTCAGCAGCGTTGGAGCAGGCGATCGCAGAAGCTTTAACTTGTCGGGGTTGTCCGGGGCAAAAAGTGAAAAATAAAGAAAACAGAAAAAATATAACTTGGGTTGCCTCCCAAGAGCGCCCATTGTTTAAAAACGTCATTGAGCTCAACGCAACAAAAAAATACTGTCCAAAAATAATATTCAATGTTTTAATAATAAGACAAAGTTTTAAATTATTCGAAAGTCAAATCATGCAAGATAGAGTTTATACAGTTAGGACCGACATCACCACAGAAATACAGTTTAAGACGCTGACCATTCACTTTGAAATTACCCTTATCAGGGTGTGAAATTAAAACAGTTCCATACGGGAAAACTTCTAAAACAGTAAACGGCCAAGACCAACGTGATTTTAGTTTGCCCGGAAATAAACATAAACGAGAGTTGTATAAAAGAACTTGGTCGCCCGGCTTAAAGGTTTTTGGGTGCCTAAGGTGTTTATCGTGCAAACGTTTCGTTCGCTCTTTGTAGAGTTTGTTATTTTCGTACGCGTAAGAGCGCCACTCGTCGAGCTCGTTGAGTTGAAATTTTCTAAAATCACCGACAGAGTGGGGATCGAAATTTAAAAACCTTAAGGCCCAAAAGCACGGTGTTCTTGTTCTACGGTTAAATGACACGATTTTCCATAGACAAACCGATACGGCGTACATCCGATGGCGGTTTTGTACATTGTTCGGTAGGCCCATATAGCATCATCTAATTTGGTTGATTAGTCTTTTCTAGAGGTGGAAACAGTCTTTTCTAAAATTCTTTTTATCTCTCTGTTCACTACTACGACTTATCCGTTAGTTTGGGGGTGGTATGCGGTTGAAAGTTTATCCGTAACGCCGTATTTAGTAAGGATTTTAGAAAACTGTGCGTTACAAGAATTGGAACCCCTGTCACTAACGATGGCTCACGGCATACTGACTCGAGAAAATAATTTTTTTTAAAACGTAACTATGACTCGGGCGTCGTTCGTAGGAAGAGCTTGGGCTTCTGCCCATCACGAAACATAATCGACAGCGACTAAGATGTACTTGTTCCCGAAGCTAGAAGGAAGAGGGCCAACAAAATCAATTCCCCCGAGGTCGAAAACTTCGCACTCAAGGAAATAATTTTGCGGCATTTCATTTTTATTGGAAATATTACCCGACCGTTGGAAACTATCACACCTACTCACAAAGGCATGCGCATCTTTAAACATGCTAGGCCAACAAACCCCGCGCTTAGCACTTTGTGAGCGGTGCGAGCAGCTTGATAGTGCCCCACTGTCGGTCCTTCAAGAAAATGCTTTAAAATATCTGATCCTTCTTCAAATGAGACACATCTCCTTATCACCTTGTCCGCACAGACTCGGAAAAGATGCAGGTCCTCCCAAAAATAGTTCTTCAACTCAGAAAAGAATTTCTTCTTTTGCTGAGAGGGGAACTCTTTTGGGAGCACCCGGGCCACTAAATAGTTGGCTATTTGTGCAAACCAAGGAGAAGGCGATGTGTTAATTAACACCAGCTTCTCATCGGGAAAATAATCATTAAAAGATCTTTCGTCTAACTTATCTATGTGCGGGTTATCTAATCGTGAGAGATGGTCGGCGGCCAAATTCTCGGCTCCTCGCTTGTCACGGATTTATAAATCAAACTCCTGGAGAAGTAAGACCTAGCAAATCAGGCGCGGTTTGGCATCCGTTTTAGCAAGAAGATATTTGAAGGCCGAGTGGTCCGTAAAAACGATGATTTCTGAAAGCGTAATATATAAACGGAATTTATCAAAAGGCGAAAACAACAGCAAGAAGCTCTTTCTCGGTTGTGTTATAGTTTTCTTGTGCATATGTGAGTGTTTTACTTGCGTAATAGATTGGGTGGAAGTTCTTAAAAATCCGTTGACCTAATACGTCTCCCACTGCGTAATTACTCGCATCGCACATGATTTCAAAGGGAAGGTCCCACACCGAATCTATCATAATTGGGGCATTAATTATTATTTTTTATTAAATTAAAAGCAGCTAGGAAAAGGTCATCAAAAGAAAATGGGGCGTCTTTTTCTAGTAGATGAGTAAGGGGTTTGGTGATTTTGGAGAAATCTTTTATGAAGCGGCGGTAGAAGCCCGCGTGTCCTAGGAAACTTCTTATAGCTTTGATGTTCGTAGGCGGCGGCAGCTTCTCGATAAATTCTATCTTGGCTATGTCTACTTCAATTCTTTTCACAGAAATTTTATGACCCAAAACTAACCCTTCCCTTACCATAAAATGGAATTTTTCCCATTTTAGGGCAAGGATAGTTTCTTCGCATTTTTCTAAGATTTTTGTTAGGTTTTATAAACAACTATCAAAAGCATCATCAAACACGGAGAATTCATCCATAAATACCTCCATAATGCTTCCTACGTACTTGTCAAAGATAGCGAGCATACATCGTTGGAATGTAGGTTGCGCATTGCACAATCCAAACGGCATTCTTCGGTAAGCGAAGGTGCCGAAGGGACAAGTAAACGTAGTTTTCTCTTGGTCCTCGGGAGAGATGGGGATTTGAAAGTACCCTGAGAGGCCATCGAGAAAACAATTAAAGCTATGGCCGGATAATCGTTCTAAAATTTGATCGATGAACGGCAAGGAAAAGTGATCCTTGCAGGTGGCGTCATTTAACTTACGATAATCTATACACATTCACCACCCGGTCACCGTCCATGTTAGGATTAATTCATTATTCTCATTACTAACTACCGTTATCCCTCCCTTCTTCGGCACTACCTGGACTGGGCTAACCCACTTACTATCAGATATAGAATAGATAATTCCTGCATCTAATAATTTCATAACCTCGCCCTTAACTATTTCTTTCATGTTGGGATTTATGCGGCGCTGAGGTTGGATTGAACTACGTGAATTATTTTCCATTAGGATTTTGTGAGTGCAGAAAGAAGGGCTTATGCCCTTTATATCAGAAATTTTTCAGGCAATAGCTCGGCGCTGTTTACGTAAAACTAAAAGAAGTTTATCATTTTGCGCATCCGTGAGGTAGGCCGAAACTATTACTGGTAGCTTGGAGTCCTTTTCTAAGAAAGCATATCTAAAATGTTCGGGTAGTTCCTTTAATTCCAGGGTAGGGGGTTATTCATATGATGTTTTAGAAATTCTTTCTTTTTCAAAAACAATATTTCCGTAGACTTTTTCTTTATACAGAAAATTGAAAGGGGTGGAGCTGGTGGCCATGGCGGCTTCTTGCAGCAATTTAGTTGGAAGAGTAGACGAGTAACAAAAATCAGAAAATTCTTTTTCAAATTCAGAGAGGCGATAGAAGGATTCTTCACTTAGGTGCAGTGATTCAGTTGGAAGAGTAGAGGAGGAACAAAAATCAGAAAATTCTTTTTCAAATTTAGAGAGGCAATAGGAGGATTCTTCACTTAGGGCATCTACGAAAACATAGGAGTCGTCATTTGCTAGGGTGTTCTTCATCGAGGGGGTGAAAGAGAAAGTGACTTCGCCGTTGCCTACTCGAAGGAAGATCTTACCATTGCTTACGTCAATGATATCTCGGGAAGTGGCAAGGAAGGGTCGGTCAAGGATCAAGGGAACCTTGACGTCTTCTTCGATGTCCAATATGACGAAATCCACCAGGAAGATGAACTTATCGACTCTAACTAAGACATCCTCGACGATTCCTAATGGGTATTTGACTGATCTGTCGGCGAGCTGGATACTCATGTGTGTGGGGTTGAGGCTACCAATTCCCAGCTTCTTAAACAACAAGAAGGGCATCAGGTTTATACTCGCACATAAGTCGGCTAATGCGTGCTTGATAAAAAGATCATCGAAGACACACGGAATAGAAAAACTACCCGGATCACTGATCTTCTCCGACAAACCATTTTTCAAGACTACAGAGCACTCGGCATTTAACGTGACATGCGAAAATGTTTTCTAACTTCCTTTTATTGGTCAGGAGGTCCTTAAGGTACTTAGCGTATTTTGGCATTTGGGAGATTGCTTCATGGAAGGGGAGATTAATGTGGATTTGCTTGAACATTTTTAGGAAGCGGGAGTATTTATCGTCCTGACGTTGCTTATTAAGTTCGGAAGGGTATGGAGGGGTTGGATTATTTTTAAAGATGGGTGGTGGAGTGAGATCTTTTTCTAAAACAGGGAGAGGGGTGTTAACCTCTTTTTCAACAGAGGGTGGAGTTTTTAAAATGGTGGCGGAGCTTGCCTCGGGCTCTTCGCTAACCCTACCAGAAACTTGCTTCCTACTCCAAGAGTTATAGCTTTCGCTTGCTCTCTCGTGTTGGGCTCGGTGTTGGCAGGAAGTGACCCGGCGGGTCGCTCAGAAATAAGTTTTCCAAGTTGTCCTACTTGATTTTATAAACTTTTTACGGTCCCGGCTAGGTTTCTTATAGTAGCGTCATTAACATTCATACATTTTGAAAACATTTCCTCCAAACTTGGAGGTTTTGGAAAAATTTGAGGAGGTGGTGGTGATGCAGAAAAATCATTTTGTGGTGGCGAGCACATTGCGTTCGAGGGATTAGTCCACAAAAAATTCGGGTGATTTCTTAAAGTAGGATTATAACTATTTGGAAAAGCAAAACCGGGCGCAGGAAAATTCACAGCAGAAAAATTATGAAAAACATTTGTAGGCATATTATTAATATAATCTAATTGTTCGGGAGCAGGAGTTGCAGATTCTCATACTAGAGGGGCGGAGGCAGCAGTCATCTCCGTAATTTTTTTTACTTAATATTTCCACTTGCAAAGCAAGCTGGGAGACGTTGTCTACTTCAAAGATACCTGCGGGTTTGTTTGGGCAAGACCTAGGCACATTCCACTGATCGGTGTTCATGGACATGTCCTAGAAAAGCTCAAGAGCTGCTTCCGAGGTTTTGCGGTTTAAAGTACCACCAGATGCTGTGTCTATCATTTGCTTTGAGTGTTGATTTTGCCCGTTATAAAACGTCTGCACTTGTAACCAAACAGGCAGCGCGTGATGGGGGCATCATCTTAAGAGTTCTTTAAATCGTTCCCAGGTTCCATACAAAGTTTCAGAATCAATTTGAAAAAAGGAAGAAATATCGTTCCTAAGTTTTGCGGGTTTGGCTAGCAGAAAATACTTCGCCAAAAAATTTTCAGTTAATTGATTCCAGGTTGTGATGCTGTTTTTAGGTAGAGTGTTCAGGTACTTCTTAGTTTTAGTTCTAAGAGAAAAAGGAAAGAGTCTTAGCCTAATAGTATCATTTGTAACACCATTTATCTTGAAGGTGTCACAAATCTCAAGAAAGCTTGCTATATGTGCGTTCGGATATTCATCTTGAAGTCCGTCATATTGCACATACTGCTGCACCATTTGAAATATGCTAGGCTTAAGTTCAAAATAGTTATTAGCTATCACAGGGCAAACTATGCTTGATTCTGTACCCTCGAGATTCGGCCTTGCATAATACGACATAGTTCATTGCAAGGCTTCATCTACTTGTGACTGGATTCCCTCCGCATTGAGTTCATCCATTCTTAAGGTAGAAAATGACCCGGAATCCTCAACCGGTATTTGGAGAGTAGGGCCTTGAAATCGTGATTTTCTCCAAAGAGTACGCTCAATTTCGTGGTCCAAGTCCAAAATAACTGACGGATTTCCGCGGGTCATGCACTAGAATAAGAAAGTAAGATAGTGAAGAAGAAACAAACGAAGAACTAGAAAGACAAACGAGAAAGAGAAAGTGCAAACTTTTTTTTTTGAAATAGATTTTTTAATAGCTTAACTCCCGAACTTCCCAAGGGCTGCCCCGTAAAGGGTTCGCAAGGTACTAGACAATATAGCGGTACTTAAAGTCACCTTGCCCTTTTCGAGAGAGTTGGGTGGCGTAGAAAAATAGTGATGTGAGTTTCTATTAAGAGTGTTAAATTTTTTTTATTTTTAAGTTTTAAGAAAGAGGGTGAGAAAGAGAAGTGATAAAAGTAATAGGTTCGTGATTTCAAATTATCAACAAAAGTTGGTCCCCGACAACGACGCCAAAAACTTGGTGACCTGCTATTCATTAAGGAAATAAAAGAAACCGAACTAGCAATCCATCTAGGCTAGTATACCTATCGAATTGTAGCTAGGGGACACAAGTGTTGTATTTAAATCTAGGAACTGTTTAGTAATCTTACTCACACGAACGCTATTATCTTATCGAAGGAAAATAAGGGTTGTTTACTAACTAAAAAGGAAAGAATACTAGCATAAAGGAAGACACTTGCATAAAATGAAAACACTACTGGCACTAAACTAGAAAGACCACAACTATCGATTAAAACAAGGGGTTGAACGATGAGAAAAAGAAGTAATCGATCGAGAATCACCTTGGTAAAAATTGAATAAACAAAAGTAATAAAAACACTCTAGCTTAATAAGGTAAAGTACCTTGACCGTGGAGGTTCCTAAAGCATGAACATGCTTCTCTCGAAGATGTGCCCACCTGAATTTAGGAAGGTCTGACTGACTCTCGTCTAAATCGGAGTCCTAAAGCTCACCTTACGATGTGAACCCCGCAATTGGATTTCACTCCAATCCGGGAGATTTAACGTCTGCCTCTCACGAGGGGTGTGTGCAAATCTCTTTACTCTTGAGTGCTCACTACAAACTATTGGCCTCTCGGCTAGCCAAGAATGAAAGCTAAGATGGAAAATATATATCGATGATATATCTCCAAGCAAAGGTTAATCAAGAGTAATTCAAGGTCTAAACCATAAAAAGAAAAAGTAGAATTAAAGCATCATAACCTAATCAACTCGAACCTCAAATCATCAAGATCGAGTACAAGGAGGATTAGTTACTCATGGTGAAGTGGAGGAAAAGAGATGGGTAGAAGAACATAATGAAAACAGGTAGAAAGGGAAGAGAAAACAACACTTCTTTATTAATGAACACAATGAGCTTACAACTTGAAAATAAGAGATTACAAGTGCATGAAAAGTAAAACTAGGCTAGCATATACATTAAGCTACTAAAAGAAACTAGAAACTATTACAAGGAAAGCACTAAGCTAGGGTTAAGAAAGACTTAAAATGAAAAAGGAGAGAAAGAACACTTAAGAAAATGAATGAAAAAATTTAGAAAACAAAAGGGCATAACCTCCTTACACAATCCAAAACTCTCTAGGAAACAACGGGGAAGGGCTGAATTTATAGAAAATCTTGAGGGGCTGACACGGCCGGTAACACGGCCGTGTTGGTGGCCATGTCCTGTGCTGGTTGACCTTGGGCTCTGTTTTTGGCGAGAATGATCATTACAGCGCTGAATCGGCAGGCACGCCCATGTTGACACGGCCAATGACGCGGCCGTGTTGGTGGCCATGTCCTGTGCAGTTGATGGGCTTTGACGGTGGCGCATTAACGGTGGGCTACATGCTTCGAGGAGGTGGCGAAATGCCCGGCAATACGGCCGTGTTTGTGGCTGTGTCCTTCTCTAGATAGTCATCGACTTTTGGTGACACGCCTCATGTTGACACAGCCAGCTTGACACGGCCAGCGACACGGTCATGTTTGAGGTCATTTCCTACTCGGGATGAACTCTGTACTTTCCTCTGGTGGCTGACTTCCTTGGGAACAAGTGACACGCCCCATGACACGGCCGTGTTGGTGGCCATGTCAGGTCATTTTGGCTGAAAATTGAGAAAACCCGCAAAAGAGCAAAAAAATATTAGTGGTATAAATAAATACAAGAGGGGGGACATATAAGCTAATAAGGCAATACTTGCACAATAAATACCTAAAAATACCCTAATAGCTTAAATACAAAACAAACTATCAAATTCCCCCAAGCTTAAACTTTGCTTGTCCTCAAGAAAAAAATATAAAAACTAGCTAACATAACAAACGACTAATCAAAAAGTTCAAATTATGCCTACACAAGAACCATGCGAAATTCTAAGTAGGGAGAATGTGAAATGTAAACTTAAAACAATTACTTAAACATGGTTTCAATTTTTATAAACTTTACTAACAAAAATAATTCATCCAAAATTTTTAACAAAATTCTTTAAATAAACTTAAGCAAAGCAACAAAATGAAAAAATACATTGAAATATTACTAGATTCTAAGAGACATTTTATACCCAAATTAAACAAAGAACAAAAATCTAAATTTAAATCCAAAACTTTACTAGTCTACTATTTTTCTTTACTTAGCTTAAAAGAAAATCTAGGGTATGAATCAACTGGACTTAATAGGACTGAAACGTTTGGTTTAGGCATATAATTTGGAATGGAATTCAAAGATAAACATTAAGGCTTAAAATCACGCTAAACCAAAATAAAGAGCTTCAAAATTTTCATAAATAACATAAATATTTTCTTCTTTTTTCTTTTTCTTTTCCATATTTTTTTCTTTAAACAAAAGGCCATAAAATATTTGTCTTTT
This sequence comes from Platanthera zijinensis, assembly GCA_039513925.1. Taxonomy (NCBI): domain Eukaryota; kingdom Viridiplantae; phylum Streptophyta; class Magnoliopsida; order Asparagales; family Orchidaceae; genus Platanthera; species Platanthera zijinensis. Next base: position 3,173,852 of record CM077097.1, read on the forward strand.
CATTTTGAAATTGACAACAAAATTAAACATTTCTTTTAAGCATACTTTTTCAAAAAGATTTCCAAAAATCACAAAACAATCCTATCACTACATGAAATTTATGAAGCTCAAAAAGTTTAGTGTAATAAGAAGGGTTGGAAAAATTTGGCTTTGGTGAAAATGAAATGAAATGTGGAGCTATCAATTGAAATCGGAAAAAGTCTCAAAAGTGGCTAACTAGGGGGATAATTTTAGGGTTGGCGAGAAGGTTCAAATGAAAACAAAAACGGCCTACATCATTTTCATGCTCCTAAAGTTTGCCTAAAGCATTAGTTTTGAAAAATTTCAAAAAGTAGGTCCTAGAAATTAAATAGAGACTAATGAACTCATTTTAAAAATTAGGATAATATGAGTCTAGAATCGTTCACATCTACTATGCTAATCAAAAATTGACTTTACAAAAACTATCCAAAAACAAAAAAGAAAAATAGTGGATGAGAGATTTTTTAAAGAAAGTAAAGAAAATAAAAAAATAAAAAACAATAATAGAAATGCGAGTTTTAGAAAACTATTTCACCTTAACATGCTACCGTGAATTAGAAACACAGCAAGACCAATATTTTACTCGTGAAATATAATTAAAAAATTTATAATTAGCTAAGTTGCTTAAATGGAATTTTGAGAAAAACAAAACAAAAGTAAGGGGTACTATTGAAAAACCAAAAATCGTTTAAACTATTAATATTCTAAAACCTAAAAAAATTTATTTATTTATTTTGATTTTGATTTTGAAATATTCTCTCTTTTTTTGGATTTTTTAGGGAAACAACAAAAAATGAAAAAGAGAAGGAGGAAATCCTCCCCCAAGCTTAAAATGGACATTATCCTCAATGGAGAAAGGAGGGGAAGGAGAGAGAGAAATGAAAACATAAATAAAAGTACATAATTGAAAAACAGATACTTCCCCGGATTTTTTTGAGTTGCGTGATGTTGCTCCCCCGTGCTTGCGCTTTGGATCTTCATAAGATGTCTTCTTTGGACTTCGTGATGGATTCAGTAGCGTTGGAGCAGGCGATCGAAAAAACTTTAACTTGTCGGGGTCGTCCGGGGCAAAAAGTGAAAAATAAAGAAAACAGGAAAAAGATAACTTGGGTTGCCTCCCAAGAGCGCCCTTTGTTTTAAAACGTCATTGAGCTCGACGCAACAAAAAAAATATTGTCAAAAATATTTTCCAAAAATAATATTCAAAGTTTTAATAATAAGACAATGATTTAAATTATTCGAAAGTCAAATCATACAAGATAGAGTTTATACAGTTAGGACCGACATCACCACAGAAATACAGTTTTAGACGCTAACCATTCAATTTTAAATTACCCTTATTAGGGTGTGAAATTAAAACAGTTCCATACGGGAAAACTTCTAAAACAGTAAACGGCCCAGACCAACGTGATATTAGTTTTCCCGGAAATAAACGTAAACCAGAGTGGTATAAAAGAACTTGGTCGCCCGGCTTAAAGGTTTTTGGGTGCCTAAGGTGTTGATCGTGCAAATGTTTCGTCCGCTCTTTATAGAGTTTGTTATTTTCATACGCGTAAGAGCGCCACTCGTCGAGCTCGTTGAGTTGAAATTTTCTAAAATCGCCGACAGAGTGGGGATCGAAATTTAAGAACCTTAAGGCCCAAAAAGCGCGGTGTTCTTGTTATACGGGTAAATGACACGATTTTCCATAGACCAACCGATATGGCGTACATACGATGGTGGTTTTGTACGCTGTTCGGTAGGCCCATATAGCATCGTCTAATTTGGTTGATCAGTCTTTTCTGGAGGTGGAAACAGTCTTTTCTAAAATTCTTTTTATCTCTCTGTTCACTACTTCGACTTGTCTGTTAGTTTGGGGGTGGTAGGCGGTTGAAAGTTTATGCATAACGCCGTATTTAGTAAGGATTTTAAAAACTGTGTGTTATAGAAATGGGAACCCCTGTCACTAACACTGGCTCACGACGAACCGAATCGAGAAAATAATTTTTTTTTTAAATGTAACTATGACTCGGGCGTCGTTCGTAGGAAGAGCTTGGGCTTCTGCCCATCGCGAAACATAATCAACAGCGACTAAGATGTACTTGTTCCCGAAACTAGAAGGAAGAGGGCCAACAAAATCAATTCCTCAGAGGTCGAAAACTTCGCACTCAAGGAAATAATTTTGCGGCATTTCATTTTTATTGGAAATATTACCTGACCGTTGGCAACTATCACACCTACTCACAAAGGCCTGCGCGTCTTTAAACAGGCTAGACTAGTAAATCCCGCGCTTAGCACTTTATGAGCAGTGCGAGCAGCTTGATAGTGTCCCCCTGTCGGTCCTTCATGCAAATGCTTTAAAATATCTGATCCTTCTTCAAATGAGACACATCTCCTTATCACCTGGTCCGCACAGACTCAGAAAAGATGCGGGTCCTCCCAAAAGTAGTTCTTCAACTCAGAAAAAATTTCTTCATTTGCTGAGAGGAGAACTCTTTTGGGAGCACCCGGGACACTACATAGTTGGCTATTTGTGCAAACTAAGGAGAAGGCGATATGTTAATTAACACCAGCTTCTCATCGGGAAAATAATCATTAAACGATCTTTCGTCTAACTTTTCTATGTGCGGGTTATCTAATCATGAGAGATGGTCGGCGGCGAAATTCTTGGCTCCTCGCTTATCACGGATTTCTAAATCAAACTCTTGGAGTAGTAAGACCCAGCGAATCAGGTGTGGTTTGGCATCCGTTTTAGCAAGAAGATATTTGAGGGCCGAGTGGTCCGTAAAAACGATGATTTCTGAAAGTGTAATATATGAACGGAATTTATCAAAGGCGAAAACAACAGCAAGAAGCTCTTTCTCGGTTGTGGTATTGTTATCTTCTGCAGATGTGAGTGTTTTACTTGTGTAATAGATGGGGTGGAAGTTCTTAGAAATCCGTTGACCTAATACGGCTCCCACCGCGTAACTACTCGCGTCGCACATGATTTCAAAGGGAAGATCCCACACCTAAGCTATCATAATTGGGGCATTAATTAATTTTTTTTATTAAATTAAAAGCAGCTAGGCAAAGGTCATCAAAAGAAAATGGGGCATCTTTTTCTAGCAGATGAGTAAGGGGTTTGGTGATTTTGGAGAAATCTTTTATGAAGCGGCGGTAGAAGCCCGCGTGTCCTAGGAAACTTCTTATAGCTTTGTCGTTCGTAGGCGGCGGCAGCTTCTCGATAACTTCTATCTTCGCTATGTCTACTTCAATTCCTCTCGCAGAAATTTTATGACCCAAAACTAACCCTTCCCTTACCATAAAATGACATTTTCCCAGTTTAGGGCAAGGTTAGTTTCTTCGCATTTTTCTAAGTTTTTTGTGAGGTTTTCTAAACAACTATCAAAAGCATTGTTGAACACGGAGAAATCATCCATAAATACCTCCATAATGCTTCAAACGTACTTGTCAAAGATAGTGAGCATACATCATTGGAATGTAGCTAGCGCATTGCAAAATCCAAACGGCATTCTTCGGTAAGCGAAGGTGTCGAAGGGACAAGTAAACGTAGTTTTCTCCTGGTCCTCGGGAGAGATGGGGATTTTAAAGTACCCTGAGAGGCCATCGAGAAAACAATAAAAGCTATGTCCGGATAATCGTTCTAAAATTTGATCGATGAACGGCAAGGGAAAGTGATCTTTGCGGGTGGCGTCATTTAACTTACGATAATTTATACACATTCACCACCCGGTCACCGTCCATGTCAGGATTAATTCATTATTCTCATTACTAACTACTATTATCCCTCCCTTCTTCGGCACTACCTGGATTGGGCAAACCCACTTACTATTCGATATAGAATAGATAATTCCTACATCTAATAATTTCATAACCTCGCCCTTAACTACTTATTTCATGTTGGGATTTATGCGGCGCTGAGGTTGGATTGAACTACGTGAATTATCTTCCATTAGGATTTTGTGAGTGCAGAAAGATGGGCTTATGCCCTTTATATCAGAAATTTGTCAGGCAACAGCTCGGCGATATTTACGTAAAACTAAAAGAAGTTTATCATTTTGCGCATCTGTGAGGTAGGCCGAAAGTATTACTGGTAGCTTGGATTCCTTTTCTAAGAAAGCATATCTAAGATGTTTGGGTAGTTCCTTTAATTTCACGATAGGGGGTTCTTCATATGATGTTTTAGAAATTCTTTCTTTTTCAAAAACAATGTTTTCATAGACTTTTTCTTTATACGGAAAATTGAAAGGGGTGGAGCTGGTGGCCATGGCGGCTTCTTGCAGCGATTCAGTTGGAATAGTAGAGGAGGAACAAAAATCAGAAAATTCTTTTTCAAATTAAGAGAGGCGATAGAAGGATTCTTCACTTAGGTGCAGAGATTCAGTTGGAAGAGTAGAGGAGGTACAAAAATCAGAAAAATAAAATTTCAAATTTAGAGAGGCAATAGGAGGATTCTTCACTTAGGGCATCTACGAAAAAATAAGAGTCGTCATTTGCTAGGGTGTTCTTCATCGAGGGGGTGATAGAGAAAATCACTTCGTTGTTGCCTACTCGAAGGAAGAGCTTATCATTGCTTACGTCAATGATAGCTCGGGAAGTGGCAAGGAAGGGTCGGCCAAGGATCAAGGGAACATCGGCGTCTTATTCGATGACCAATATGACGAAATCCACTGGGAAGATGAACTTGTCGACTTTAACTAAGACATCCTCCACGATTCCTAATGGGTATTTGACTAATCTATCGGCGAGCTGGATACTCATGTGTGTGGGGTTGAGGCTACCAATTCCTAACTTCTTAAACAACAAGAAGGGCATCATGTTTATGCTCGCACCTAAGTCGGCTAATGCGTGCTTGACAAAAAGATCATCGAAGACACACGGAATAGAAAAACTACTCGGATCTCTGATCTTCTTCGACAAACTGTTTGTCAAGACCGCAGAGCACTCGGCATTTAACCTGACATGCGAAAGGTTTTCTAACTTCCTTTTATTTGTCAGGAGGTCCTTAAGGTACTTAGCGTATTTTGGCTTTTGGGAGATTGCTTCATGGAAGGGGAGATTAATATGGATTTGCTTGAACATTTCTAGGAAACGGGAGTATTGATCGTCCTCACATTGCTTATTAAGTTCGGAAGGGTGTGGCGGGGTTGGATTATTTTTAAAGATGGGTGGTGGAGTGAGATCTTTTTCTAAAATAGGGAGAGGGGTGTTAACTTCTTCTTCAACAGAGGGTGGAGTTTTTAAAACTGTGGCGGAGCTTGCCTCAGGCTCTTCGCTAACCCTACCGGAAACTTGCTTCCCACTCCGAAGAGTTATAGCTTTCGCTTGCTCTCTCGGGTTAGGCTCGGTGTTGGTAGGAAGTGACCCAGTGGGTCGCTCAGAAATAAATTTTGCGAGTTGTCCTACTTGATTTTCTAAACTTTTAACGGTCCCGGCTAGGGTTCTTATAGTAGCGTCATTAACATTCATATATTTGAAAACATTTCCTCCAAACTTGGAGGTTTTGGAAAAATTTGAGGAGGTGGTGGTGGTGCAGAAAAATCATTTTGTGGTGGCGGGCGCATTGCGTTCGAGGGATTAGTCCACGAAAAATTCGGGTGATTTCTTAAAGCAGGATTATAACTATTTGGAAAAGCAAAACCGGGCGCAGGAAAATTCGCAAAAGAAAAATTATGAAAAGCATTTCTAGGCATATTATTAACATAATCTAATTGTTCGGGAGCAAGAGTTGTAGATTCTCATACCAGAGGGGCGGAGGCAGCAGTCATCTCCGTAATTTTTTTACTTAATACTTCCACTTACAAAGCTAGCTGGGAGACGTTGTCTACTTCAAAGATACCTGCGGGTTTGTTTGGGCGGGACCTAGGCACATTCCACTGATAGGTGTTCATGGTCATGTCCTCGAAAAGCTCAAGAGCTTCATCCGTGGTTTTGCGGTTTAAAGTACCACCAGATGCTGTGTCTATCATTTGCTTTGAGTTTTGATTTTTCCCATTATAAAACGTCTGCACTTGTAACCATACAGACAGCGCGTGATGGGGGCATCATCTTAAGAGTTCTTTAAATCGTTCCCAGGTTCCATACAAAGTTTCAGAATCAATTTGAAAAAAGGAAGAAATATCGTTCCTAAGTTTTGCGGTTTTGGCTGGCAGAAAATACTTCGCCAAAAATTTTACAGTTAATTGATTCCAGGTTGTGATGCTGTTTTTAGGTAGAGTGTTCAGCCACTTCTTAGCCTTTGTTCTAAGAGAAAAAGGAAAGAATCTTAGTCTAATAGTATCATTTGTAACACCATTTATTTTGAAGGTGTCATAAATCTCAATAAAGCTTGCTATATGTGCGTTCCGATATTCATCTTGAAGTATGTCATATTGCACATACTGCTGCACCATTTGAATTATGCTAGGCTTAAGTTCAAAATAGTTATTAGCTATCGCAGGGAAAACTATGCTTGATTCTGTACCCTCGAGATTCGGCCTTCCATAATATGATATAGTTCTTTGCAAGGCTTCATCTACTTGGGGCTGGATTCCCTCCGCATTGAGTTAATCCATTCTTAAGGTAGAAAATGACCCGGAATCCTCAACCGGTATTTAGAAATAGATTTTCTTAATTTCAGGTCCAAGTCCAAAATAACTCCAGGTCGAAGAAGAAGAAAGAAAGAGAGAAGAAGAAACAAACGAAGAACTAGAAATACAAACGAGAAAGAGAACGGGCAAACTTTTTTTTTGAAATAGATTTTTTAATAGCTTAACTCCCGAACTTTTAAAATGCTACCCCGCAAAGGGTTCGCAAGGTACAAGAAAATATAATGGCACTTAAAATCGCCTTGTCCTTTTCGAGAGAGTTAGGTGGCGTATAAAAATTGTGATGTGAGTTTCTATTAAGAGTGTAAAAAAATTTTTTATTTTTAAGTTTTAAGAAAGAGGGTGAGAAAGAGAAGTGATAAAAGTAATAGGTTCGTGATTTCAAATTATCAACAAAAGTTGGTCCCCGGCAACGGCACCAAAAACTTGGTGTCATACGATTCGTTAAGAAAAGAAAAGCAACCGAACTAGCAATCCATCTAGGCAAGTATACCTATCGAATTGTAGCTAGGGGACACAAGTGTCGTATTTAAATCCGGGAACCGTTGAGTAATCTTACTCACACGAACACTATTATCTTATCGAAGGAAAACTAGGGTTTTTACTAACTAAAAAGCAAAGACTACTAGCATAAATGAAGACACTTGCATAAAATGAAAACACTACTGGCACTAAACTAGAAAGACCACAACTATCGATTAAAACAAGGGGTTGAACGATGAGAAAAAGAAGTACTCGATCGAGAATCATCTCGGCAAAAATTGAATACAACAAATGCGATAAAAACACTCTAGCTTAATAAAGTAAAGTACCTTGACCGTGGAGGTTCCTAAAGTATGAACATGCTTCTCTCGAAAGACGTGCCCACCTGAGTTTAGGAAGGTCCGACCGACTCTCGTCTAAATCAGAGGCCTAAAGCTCGCCTTACACTATGAACCCCGCTATTGGATTTCACTCCAATTCGGGAGATTTAACGTCTGCTTCTCATGAGGGGTGCGTGCAACTCTCTTTACTCTTGAGTGCTCACTTCAAACTATCGGCCTCTTGGCTAGCTAAGAATGAAAGCTAAGATGGAAAATATATATCGATGATATATCTCCAAGCAAAGGTTAATCAAGAGTAATTCAAGGTCTAAACTATAAAAAGAAAAAGTAGAATTAAAGCATCATAACCTAATCAACTTGAACCTCGGATCATCAAGATCGAGTACAAGGAGGATTAGTTACTCATGGTGAAGTGGAGGAAAAGAGATGGGAAGAAGAACATAATGAAAACAAAGTAGAAAGGGAAGAGAAAACAACACTTTTTTATTAATGAACACAAGGAGCTTACAACTTGAAAATAAGAGATTACAAGTGCATGAAAAGTAAAACTAGGCTAGTATTAACATTAAGCTATTAAAAGAAACTAGAAACTATTACAAGGAAAGCACTAAGCTAGGGTTAAGAAAGACTTAAAATAAAAAAAGGAGAGAAAGAACACTTAAGAAAATGCATGAAAAACTTTAGAAAACAAAAGGGCAGCACCTCCTTACACAATCCAAGACTCTCTAGGAAACAAGGGGGAAGGGCTGAATTTATAGAAAATCTTGAGGGGCTGACACGGCCGGCAACACGGCCATGTTGGTGGCAGATTCCTGTGCTGGTTGACCTTGGGCTCTGGTTCTGGCGGGAATGATCATTGCAGCGCCGAATCGGCGGGCACGCCCATACTGACACGGCCAATGACACGGCCGTGTTGGTGGCCGTGTCCGTGCAGTTGAATGGGCTTTGACGGTGGCACATTAATGGCGGGCTGCATGCTTCGAGGAGGTGGCGACACGCCCGGCAACACGGTCGTGTTGGTGGTCGTGTCCTTCTCTGGACAGTCATCGACTTCTGGTGACACGCCTCATGTTGACACGGCCAGCTTGACACGGCCAGCGACACGGCCGTGTTTGAGGTCGTGTCCTACTCGTGATGAACTCTGGACTTTCCTCTGGTGGCTGACTTCCTTGGGAACAAGTGACACGCCCCATGACACGGCCGTGTTGATGGCTGTGTTCAGGTCATTTTGGCTGAAAATTGAGAAAACCTGCAAAAGAGCAAAAAAAACATTAGTGGCATAAATAAATACAAGAGGGGGGACATATAAGCTAATAAGACAAGACTTGCACAGTAAAGACATAAAAATACCCTAATAGCTTAAATACAAAACAAACTATCAGCAATCACCTCATGGTGCCGAACTCCGTGGAACCCTAGGTCATGACTCTTAGGCGCTCAAACTTCTCCCCAAGGTACTACCCCATCCATATTCTTCTTTCCCCCACCATAAACCCTCCACCCACCATCCCATTTCTCCTCTATAGCCAACTGAAACCTATCCAGCAACATCCCCCTATCAGCCGCTCAATCTGCCTCCAGTAAACCACCGACAGCCCCTCCCTAGACCTTCCTCCACCTGATCTTCTCCTACCGCTGCTCTACAATCCCTGCACACCCTCCACCGCCGCCATAATCCTTTTCCCTCCTCTCTACTGTCGGCCACCCCCTCCCAGGCCAATCAGTGTTATTTTAAACCCCCTGCACCTAGCAAGCAGTCCAGCCGCCGACTCCAATTTCCCCAACCCATATTTCTCGTAGATCCACTTTCTCACCGCCCCAACTCTCTAGATCAGTACAGATCTGAGAATTTCTGCCCCCGATCTGTCATTCCCTCCACCCATACTTAATCCCTTAGCCCGGATCTGCTACCAAATATCGAATCCATCCACCCCTCACCCGGATCTATACATACGAGGTCGAATCCACCCATTCCGGGCCCGATTCCACCATCCACCGTCGAGGACAGCCACCATCATCATTTCCACGCCACTGGTACCATGTTTTATCGCCTACCCTCGCATCCGATTCTGAAATCTTTAGTGCCTCGATCAGTCCACTTCTTCGGTGAGTCCCTTGTTGTATTGGATTATTTGATTTGACGTTATTATTAGATTGGCTACTACATTTGTTTGGATTCGTACGCGTAGAAATTTGTTGCAATTCCCTAATAATTTGTCGTTGGGAATTATTCGTCGTGTGCTTAGTCTTAGTAATCCGAGCGGAGGAAAGTCATTAAATAATTGCATAATTGAATGCTTGTCTTTGTTCTTTTAATTAACTGCATGAGTTAAAATTTCATTGTTCTAATTTATTTGTCCGCTACCACCGACGGTTTCATTGCATTTTGTTTTGAGTTAGTGTGTCACATTTGCATCACCATCCCTAAAATTCTAGGTTTAGTGAACCCCTGTAGCATACCCAACATCAAGAATGCTCATGAAAATTTCCATATTATTTTTGTCCTTTATGAGCTTAGAACAAAGTAGTAGGATAATGCTACGTCATTCTTCCTCGTCATCTTTCTTATTTTCTTTGAATAGGTTGAGGCATTACCCATGTTGCTTGAAGTTCTGGCAAGCTCATCATTAAGAGAATCTTGAGGACCTATGTCTTGATCTAAATTATCATCCTCCTCTGCAGCGTCCCACATATCCAATGGCAAACTCCCGAGTGAAGGTACCCACGAATAATCGGCAATCGCTACTACTCAACTGAACATTCTATTTAATTTTTCTTCTGAAATCTAGAACTATAGCCCGTAGTGATTTTTTTTGCAACAGATGCAACATAAGTAAAATAGTAATGAGTTAACCTTAATTTTGTGTTCAAGTGTATATGCATGAAAAATAATATAAAAGTACTATGAAACCTTGAGTTTTCTTCCCTGATGTAGCAATTGTTCACTTCCCTGAGTCCCAACCCAAACCTATCTCTCTATGCTAAAATTCTTTCCACAACTTACTGTTTCTTTAGATGATCTCCTTTGTTTTTCATCTATAAACAATCATAACTTTTCCCGGTGCATTATTTTAAATGATACCATCAAATTTTGCCACATCCTTGTTAAAGCGAGTTGTGGGTCCATTACCCAGTTCAATCTCTATAATGCAAAGGTCACATAAAATCAACACTTTGTTTGCATCCTAAGAACTTGATAATCCTCTATCCTTTGGTTTCCCAATTATATTGTACACCCAAAACAATAATCCACAATACATATAAATATAGAACAACTAACACCAAAGAATTAAACATAACTATTTAAAAAATATTAAGACTGCTTCATATAGCCTCCGCATATTGTGCACGAGGCACCTTGTGCATGACTGATGGTGGGTCCATTAAATAAATTTCTTCATAAGTTGTTGGCCTTGGCATTTTCATGATTACGATGCTAAAGAGCACAACATTGTTTTTTTTTTTGCTAAAGTTATTAAGGCTCCGTTTGGGAGGACTTATTTTCAACGGTCAAGTGGTTACGATCGCATGAACCTGACTTTAATTAAGATCCGGTTCATGCGGTCGTAACTGCTTGACCGGTGAAAATAAGACCTCCCAAACAGAGCCTAGGAGGTATTGGGTGCATGTTTATATTATTGGGATGTTCGTATGACTAACAAAAAAATCAAACAAACATTCTATCATATGAACATGAAGATGAGTACTAGAATTGATGTTGCATTGGGTGGAAGGAGTATGTTGGAACTGAAACGCTCCTGTTTTGGTTAATACCATGTGAAAAGGGGAAACAACTGATCATGGCCTCTTTATTTTGCTGGCACTCTTCGTTGTGACTTATTTCATTTCAAAGTCAAAATCAGAACAATTTTTATACTAGAAATTCATATGAGACATGTGGCAGCAAATTAAGGAGATCCTAATTGATTTTTTCCTGTGTTGAATTCCGGCTAAACATTGAATAGCTCTGCAGGTTTCAGAGGGCAAAAGCAATTATTATTGACCCATGCCTATATATGTCACAAAAGCATGTTTTTTTGGTTACCAGAGAAAAGTTTTATCAATGCCTTCAAGCTAGACATGTGAAGAAAACTAGCCTTCTACAAAATAAACAGGAAGAAAGCCCAAAATAAAGCATTCCCCAAATTAATGATAAGTTTTGCACAACAGGTACATCGTCAACAATCATATTTTTCACATAAATTTTATGAAAAAATTGTGAAATTAGAGGCAAGATCTAATTATTAACTAAGAGTTGTAAGAAAAGCCCTGCAAATATACAGATCTAGCACAACTCAAGGAAAATATGCTTACTAAATGTGCTTACTAAATGTTGTGTGAAGGAAGAACCGAGAAAAGCGAAAGACAGATCTAATACAAATTATAGAAACTGTGCTTACCAAATGATGTCGGAACGAAAAACTGACAAAAGCTAGAGTGTATCTCCACCGGCAAAAGAGATGAACCGAACTTGCATAGTGCTAGGTTTTCATCGCCGAGAATCGAAGGGCATGTTGCCGAGATTCAAAGGTGGTGTCATCGAGAATCAATGGGGAGGCGCCAATAAACGTAGGGTTGTCGCCGAGGGGAGGAGTCGCCAAGCTCGGAAGAGAAATGTCACAGGGAAGAAGAAAATGTCGAGGGCATGGAATGTTTTCACGGATGAAAGAAGAAGACACGGGATCGGGAAGAGAGCATGGGATTGGGAAGGGAGCACGGCCGCACGGAATCGGGAAGAGGTTACAACTGCACTGGATCGGGAAGAGGACACGGCCGCATGGGATAGGGCTTTTTTGTGAATGAAGCCAAACACACTGTTTGTGATAGCAAAACGTAGAATTAAATTAGAGATTCAAAAATCACATAAAAAGCCATTTTAGAATAAGTTCTATTCTCAAAACCGTGCAAACAAACACTCCCAAATACATGTTACCATTTCGAATGCGCCTTTTCATCAGAATAAGATGCCCCCAAACAAAGTCATAGTCAACAAAAATTCATTTCTGCTTTCATTTCATTTCCAAATTCATGGGATTCAAACACAGCATAGATTTGCTACCTGCCAAGAAATATGCCTCTTGAATCTGCAGAACATTGCAATACAATTACCTCATGAGTCATGCAAAGCACAACTTGTGTTTTTAAGTCTTCTATAGATTCCTGAAGGCCATTTGAATTTTGGATAATCGCAGCCATATGCCTGGAAACATAACTTCAGGAATCAAATCCTCTCTTAAATCTCTTAACTCTATCACGCCAAGAGCCTTGTTGTATCGCTAGCACCTGCAATCCATACAGGAGAACAATTTCTAACACCGCAATTATTTACTCAATTCAATGGTTGAAGTGCTTAAGTGATTGCCTTATCACTTATTAAAATATTTTTGTGTTGCTTTTCATTGTTAGCCATTTCTGTACCACCGCCGCTGCCACCATCATTAACATCACCCCCTTTATTAGTTTCAGATTCTGGGATGATCAGTGCAGCTTTTGAAGCCCCGAACATTGCCTCATCATGCGCTGCCTTGATCTCTTCCTTGCGTTTAGCCTGCAGTACAGAAAATCTAATAGTGTTTATTTCAAAATATTTACATTGCAGTCAAGTCCTAAAGATAACAAACCTGAACAGCAGTGAACTGGAAACTATTGCCAATCTCCTTGACTAGTGAAGCATCATCTTCTACAACTGATGACGAGTCTTTAATTAGCCAAGTGGTCGTTTTATAGTATTACAAACTTGAGTTTATACAATTCAAGAATATAACTTGTGGATTAAGAACCTGCACAACTATATGTAATTGTATCTATACAATTAATCCCTTGCTAATAATGCATTTCAATAGAGATGGTAGGAATGATTTCAACAAAAGCCGAACAACCCAACTTTGAAAAAAAATTTACGGATTCATTCCAACTGTCCACCAAAACTGACATCTGTCTGTGCAATTTACGAATGGATAAGAATCGCAATTTTTTACACAATCGCACAAACTCCATACAAAGTTGATTTCCAAAACATTGTTGATAGATGATACAAATACAATCACACAATTGTTTTAATAATATTGAAACATGCGTTCCGCATCTCTTGATTTGAGAATAACAAATCTCAGTGTGTATTTGATCATACTTGTGTTGGGTATACTGTGCAGGTTTACAGGTATGAAGAACGATATTTCCAATGTTTGTGACCTACCGCCGGGGGCTAGACCTACCGTCGGGCGCTAGTGACGCGGGATTAAAGTTAAGCACGAGATGATTCCTCTCTGTGACCTCCCGGCAGGCGCTAGCGACGCGGGATTAAAGTTCACCGCGAGATGATTCCTCTCTGTGACCTACCGTCGGGCGCTAGCCCTACCGTCTGGCGCTAGCGACGCGGGATTAAAGTTCAGCGCAAGATGATTTCTCTCTGTGACCTGCCGCCGGGCGCTAGCCCTACCGCCGGGCGCTAGCCATTTCGAAACGACGAGAAGATACTGCTACCGCCAGGTGCAAGCCTTACCGTGTCGCGATATACAAAAGCGGCGAAATAATAATTTAGGATTTTTTTCCTAATTTAATAGACAGTTGGCGAAACCGCGTGAAAAAGACCTACGATCGGGCGCTAGCGTTACCGCCGGCGGTAGCTTATTTAAAAAGCGATTATAAAAGTGTGTTTTCCTTTCTGAGGAGACAAGGAGGAGAATTATAAGTCTAGGGTTTGGCCACCACCTCTGCTGTTGCGAACCACCGTCTACGTGAAAGGAAAAGTGAAATTTCCCCCACCCGTTCGTGATTGAAGAACTCCGAAGAATGACCATTAGCACTTGATCAAGCGCAAGAAGAACGACATTCAGAAGCATCGATCGCGCACCGCTCTACGGGGGAATTCTTATTTGAGGGAGCAATAGTTTCTAACTTCTTTATCTTTATTTGTATTTTTCTCTTTTTTAATCATTGTGTGTGTGAGGAAAATCGACCGGGGAGGTCGTCGGAATCTATAGAGTTAATGATGATGGTCAACCTCTATTTACAGGTGTGAATTATAAGGTTGGCCACCAAATTCAACAAATGGTATCGGAGCGAAGTTATTCCAAAAACGATTTCACCGCCGGGAATAATGGTCAACCTCGATCTCGAATCTACAAGCGGAGATGGAAGTATGTACAAAGAAAATTCATTTGCATCACCTCTGTTTACATGTGTGAATTATAACGTGTGGAGAATACTAATGAGAAAATTTCTTATATTATTAGATATAGAAGTTTGGAATATAACTAGTATCAAGCCCCCAAATAATTTCAATAAGCATGAATGTTATTTAAATGTCAAAGCTATGAATAGTGTGTTTTTAAATTTAGTTCTTTGCAATCACACCTGCCGCCGGGCGCTAGCCCTACCGCCGGGCGCTAGCCATTTCGAAACGACAAAAGATTGCGCTCTGTAGTTGAAAATATTATACCTTGGTGTGATTGCAAAGAACTAAAAGAAAAATTCAAGGTTTTTGAAAAAAAGATAAATATTTCTAAAGAGCGTAGTAAAAAGTTGATTGATGAAAATAGTGTATTAACTCGTAAACTAGAATCATTAAATATATTTGTGCAAAAAATCTCAATCAATAAAAAATCTTTTATCTCTAATTTATCTTCAAAAGTATATAAGATATCTACTAGTGTTTCAAATTTCATAAAACATGCACCAAGTAAAATATCTAACTCTCATTCAGATTCCCCCAACGTTAAAGTAAATATTAACAAATTTTCTATTAATAATACTTTCAAAAATCACTATCATTATAAGCATCAATTTAATGATTATGAAAATTTGTCATATAAAAAGAACATTCAACCAAAGTATGAATGGATAATTCCAAAGTATGAATGGAATATTCAAAAGAGTCCATCATTGAAAATGACGCACCTATTCCACTCAAAAATGCTCATTCATCATTATCTTCCCATGGATTATCACGCTATGCTTGAGTACTCAAACGAACCGCAACACTTGGCTCCTTTTAAATACCTAAATATTTTATCCATTAATATCCTTCTATTGCGTGAAGTAGAAACTAATCAAAATAAAATTACTCAATCTACATCACGATTTGCTTAATATCCTTTTTTTTAATGTTGTTTTTGTTTTTTTAGCCAACATATCATAGACATTTTTCATATATTTTTGCTATATAACTTACACATATTAAGATTAATGATAAATCAATACAACTAAATGAATTTGAATAAAAGTCATATCATTGTTAGGTGGCCAAAATTAATTATTCTCTAAATTCTATCATTTTAAATCCATTACCTACAAATATCTTATGTTATCACTTTAATTTGAATAACTTTCAAAATTGGATTTAAATAGGCTATAAGGGGCCATAAGCTAAAATATTAAAATGCGCAATCTTTTTGATTATTTCTCTAATCTCTTTGTTGCATATGATAGCCTCTTTATTGGAAAATAATAATCGAGAAAATTCAGAATCAAAAGGGTTTAAAAAGAAAAATCCAAATTTTGTTACTATTGTCCGGCGATATGTATTACCGTCGACGCTAGTCTTTTTCCAAAAATTCCGATTTCTCAAAACACTTGATTTAAAAAAATTATTTTGTTGGAATCCTTGCTTTCGAGAAAGTTATATATTAGAAGAATTCACTATAATAAATTCATGTTACCCATGTGGCTTTAAAATCAACTATCTTTTAAACTCAATAAATAATTATAATATTTATCACATATAAAAGTCATAGGATATAAATCGATATTTAGGATCAATCGTTTAGCATGAGCATGATCACTTACCCATATCTAGTGTCTCACCATAGCGGGGGTGAAGGATTGTGTGCATTAGAGACCTAACCTCTAAGTCATCTCTTGTCCTTAACCGGGGAGGGTTCTAGTGGGGCTTTGCGAGGCATTGGGGGGAAAGAGTGTTAGGTTGAGAGTCTTCTTTTGTATACATATGGGATTAACATTCCAACCTACGGCATGTGTGCAGCTCTTCATGCTCATCCGTCACTTAATATGGGGCTAGGGTGTAGACATATAGTTAGGGTATTGAAATCTAGGGCATAGTCATGATACTGATATACATTGCATGAACATTATTTCACTTTTCATGCTAATTATAATCATGCATAATATTTTATCATGCTATCTTGTGTTTGCATCATATATCTCTTTGAGCTTTCATGTTTTTAGAAAAACACAAGTAATTTGAAAAAAAATCACATATCTCTTTGTGTTTATTGTTTGGTATTTTTATTTAAAAAAATAATCAAAAATAATAATAATAACTACTTAATATTCATTGTCATTATTAAGGATGATTAATTATATCAATTTAAGATGGATTACAATGTGTAATTTAATTTTCAAATATCAATTTAAGATGGATTACAATGTGTAATTTAATTTTCAAATATCAATTTAAGATGGATTACAATGTGTAATTTAATTTTCAAAAATCTTAAAACATTGTTTTGTTTATGTTATGTCATGAAAATTATCTTGTTATGTGCAATGAATTGAATGTCGAAAATATGTGTATGATTGTTTAACATGTCTCTAAGTATGAATAATGTTTTATGTTTGATAATGATTCACTCACTCACTTATTTTTGATAACATACATGTGTTCTTAATTATATACTTGCATGATTGTGTAGTGTAATAACATAATAGTTTAAAACGCATCAATAGATTATCTACACTACAATGAATTGATTATTTCAATTCTTTGTTTTTCATGCACGTATTCATTGGAAAAAGGTATTTTTTTAAAAAAAATTGTTATTGTTTGTACAACAAGTGAATTCAGAGTGTTTTGTCACTAAATTAAAAATCAAAGAAAAATTGACAAGGAAAACTCCACCAAGCACTACCCAACCTCCTGATAAGTCTTAATGAGTATTGTGGGGTTAAGCACCTTGGAAAAAGAATTATAAAATATTTTGTAGCAAACAAATCATACACCACTTTCTTAGGACACCGGATCACAAATATAAAAATAATGTTAAAAAAAATTGTGATCCCCCAAGCACTAGTCTACTCCCTAATAAATCTTAATAAGCATTGTGTAGAGCACTTTGGTAGTTGTACTTCTTACTCATGTGCATTGAAAAATAGTGGATGTAAAATTATTTTTGTAGTTTAATGTTATGTTATTCATTATATATGTCATGTGATTTAATTAATCCACTTGTATACTTTATCAAAACACTACTTGTACACATCATTATTTCTCATAAAACTTATATTCATGAGAATTGGATTCTAATGCATCACTAGATAGCAAAGCATGACCGCTATAATGTTTATTTTTTTACTTGAAATGCAAATTAACTTACATTATATTTCTTCTCTTGTTAATATTTTAAAATCATGCTTGCACAAATTTCAATGAAATAACATCTCTTGCATTTGAATTGAATTGAAAACATCTTATTAGACTTAAAAAAAATTATCTTTAATATGATCATATTTTCCAAAAAAATGTTTATTTTAAAAGTGTTTATCATATTTTTTATGCGTACTACTTGTGATTAATCATGAATATTTACTCTTTCAACAAGAGGTAAACTAAGTTTACTAAGTGATATTATTTGTTTAACATGTGTTATTTTTCTATTTTATCACATACTACTTTATTCAATCATGCATACATTTTGCTCAATATTGGTAGAGAGATATCTATGATCTTGCTCACTGCATCCCACTTTTTTTCTCCAACATAGACTTTTTTTTAAATTCTCACTGCATATACTCACCTCTACCATCTTTTTTATTATACCAAAAAGGGGGAGAACATCATGCATAAATTTCTTAATTCAGAGGGAGTACATAAAATTTTTTATAGAAAGCATTTATGTAGGGGGAGTATTCATAGGACGTTGATACTCTACTTATGTCATATCATGGTAATTAAATTCACAAGTGGTAACATGTTTTTTTCTTAATAAGTGGCAACATATAATAATCAATCAATGGTATCATGCAAATATTTTTTACTAAATAGAAAAACTCTACTTGTTAATACACTCTATCCCACCCTCTTTTGATAATACAAAAAAGGGGAAGAATGAAATTGAAGAAATCTCATTTAGGAAGAATCTATGTAAGAGTATCCATCTAGGGGGAGTATGCACTATTTATTTTTTCATAGTGAATTTGTTATTATCAAAGAGCGAGTTTGTTGGAACATTCGTTCCGCATCTCTTGGTTTAAGAATAACAAATCTCAGTGTGTATTTGATCATACTTGTGTTGGGTATAGTATGCAGTTTTACAGGAATGAAGAACGATATTTCCAATGTTTGTGACCTACCATCAGGCGCTAGTGATGCGGGATTAAAGTTGAGCACGAGATGATTTCTCTCTATTGTTGGATCTCGTGGCCATCCTTAGAGGGGGGGGGGGGGGGGGGGGGGGGGGGGGTAAATAAGGGCAACATTTTATGCGTTGAATAGAAATTCAAATTCTTTTGTCCCAGGAAACCAAGTTCTAGAAGCTACCGCGGGACGTTAGGTAGCTAGCGCGCGGCGGTATGTCACAGAGCTCGTTTTCCTGGACAGACTCCTTGGAGATCTACGCGTCCTTTAGAGAATCACTATCAAACACTCTTAACACAATAAACAATACACAGAAACAGGAAAATAATTTTATTAAAGACTGAATCAAAACATGTTTATATCAATTGCAAAAACTTGTGATCTCCGTAACGTTGGATATCGGAGGCGGTGAGGAGAAAAACTCTTAGGTTTTCTATACCGACCCGCTCCACGGACCAGTTGGCTCTTTCCTTTTCTCTCCAGGAAAAGTCTTCGAGCCGGCTCTTCACCTCCACACAAGGAAGGGTCTTAGAGCGCCGCTAGATCCTCCGATCTAGACGTCCCTAACCCCGGGACAATTTACAGCAGAATCCTACCTGGATTCCGACGACCCTTACCGGTCGATTTTCCTCACCACAAGCTTAAGAAAAAGAAAAGATTAACAAGAATACAAAAGTGAAAACTCTAAAGGTTTAGTTCTCCCTCTTGAAGATTTCTCCGTGGAGCGATCTGCGGTCGTTGCTTGAGATCTTTGTATGCTAGCAACCGGTCGGCTCTTCGTAGTCGATGTAGATCTTGGATCGCCGAAGCCTTTAGATTGCGTACGTGAGGGAGACGACTTTCTTCTTCTTTGACGAAGACGATTGGAATGGACGCAAGGAAGCGGCCGAACCCTAGAATCCCAAACTTCTGTCTTTTTCGTCTTGGTAATGACTGCAGAAAATCGAGGCGCCTTTTATACGTCTTTGTGAAAGTGAGCTACCGCCGGCGGTAAGACTAGCGCCCGGCGGTAGGTTCGCGTGTTTCGTTCTGCTAGCTGTCCTACAAAAAAGGGAAAATATTCAAAACGAATATTTGTCGTTTTATCGTTGCTAGCGTCGCGACGTTACAGCTATCGCCGCCCGGTAATATAAGACACGACGATTCTGAACAGTCGTGTCGATACTCGTCGAGGGCTAGCGCGGCGCGATAAGTCTAGCCTCGTTCTGATAACTTCCAGAGCGCTTTGACATTTTAATTCTGAGTCGAGCGCCAGCGATAGGACTATCGTCTGGCGTTAGGTTCCCGAGAGCTCTGTCAATTTAATCCTCAGGTTAGCGCCTACGGTAGTACTAGCGCTATCTGATAGCTTCCCGAGCGCTCAGTCGAATTAATTCGTGGCTACCGCCCGGCGGTAGCTTCTATCGCTCGGCGGTAGTAACCATAGCAGTCTTCTTTTTCTTTGTTTGCACCTGTCAACCTGCACACTCTATCAACACAAGACGTGATCAGATACAACCTGGGAGTTGATATTCTCAAACACAGGGAATGTGAAACATCGGCCCATAACAACTTGGATCAGAGCTCTCGGTCCTCTTCCTCCAATGCAAGCCAACACTCCCCTGTGTTCTGTCAACATCTCCAGCTTCACGCATCACCATCCAGCCGAACCGAGTTTCTTTTTCGCGGCTTTCAGGGACCTCAACATCAGTTTCAACACCTGCAACACTCTACAAGTCTCGTCGTCCATTTCTTTCAACCTGGACGCACGCAGGTAAGCCCTCTGTCGCAAAATAACCTCGATCGTCGTCCATCCACTAAGTTGCTTCGTCTGTCGTCGGCACCAACGCCATCCAGCTCCTCCATCATCCATGCCTGTCGCTCTTCCTCGAACCGCCAACAACAGCGCCTCCTCCAGCATCCCCGCCCTCCACCTGCATCGTCTCTGCAGACCATGGCCTCCAGCACAGCAGCGGCTTCATCGAGCCCCACACAGCAGCGCATCGTTGAGCCCCGCACAGCAGCGCATCATCGAGCCTCGCAGAGCAGCACATCACCGAGCGTCCTGCCTTTTCTCCTTGTTCCCTCTTCTGCTCACGTCAGGCAGCTCGGGTTCGACGGTCAGGATTAAAAACAGGAGGCAATTTCTGCGGCCATTTATTAGTCATTAAAAAGGAAATTTCAACAAAACAACGGACCATTATTACAGCCTTGCCCCCCCCCCAGCGATTTTATTTATTCCCCTTGCCCCCCCCCCCAGTGATTTTATTTATTCCCCCTCTCCATTCCAGAGCCTCCGACAGTACGTTGGGAATATTTGATTTTTGCTATCATTAGGCACCACCGCGGCTCCCGTGGCCACTCCCACTCATCCGGCTCGGCCAATCTGACTGCCCTCTCACCTGCTCCTCTTCTCGCTTCTCATCTTGCACTATGGGCGACTCGTCTGACCAACTAAGTAAGATTATGTCCATGCTACAGGACGTCAGGGCGCAACAAGCTGCGCAAACTGCACTCGCGCACCGTCATCAGGAGGCCATTATTGCGCTCTCCAAGGGCACTGATGATCTGTCTACCGCCGCCGCACACGATCATACAGCAGCAGTCAGGTGCATCCACTTCTCCGCCATGCCCCGTCACCCCTGACCGCCCACAAGCCACCGCCGACAGTCCTCATGCACCCTGACACTGTGATTGTGTCACGCTACACTGGATTGGAATTTCCAACCTATGATGGAAAAAGTGATCCCTTGGGCTGGCTCACCAAGTGTGAGCAATTCTTCGACCACAAAAAACTTTGGCAGTAGACTGGATCCATCTAGCATCTTTCCATATGCTCGACTTCGCTATTTTGTGGGCTTCTGTACTTCTCACTGACAGGACAAATTTAATATAGGATAACTTCAAGCGACTATGCAACTTGCATTTCGGACCTCCTATCCGCAGCAACCACCTCGACGAACTCACATCTCTATGACAAACGGGGTCCGTGGACGAGTACCTGGAACAATTTCAGCTTCTCTTGGCACATGTCCTACTTTCCCCCAATATGCAGGTCGACATTTTCACTGCTAGACTTCGTGACCGCCTGCGACTGGATGTCGAGTTTGAGGCCCCTCCTGACTTAGTGACTGTTATGAGTCTGGCCCGAGTCTGCGATCAATGCCTCCAGCTAGCACAAGAAGTCTACTTGCCCGCCACCAACATCGTTCCACAAGGCCGTATTGAGGGTCCTCCGGCCCCACCAGTCCGCCGATTATCTCGGGCTAAGATGTTGCAACGACACACCCAGTGATTAGTAGTACACCAGCGACCACAGGTGCAACCGGATTTTCTACCTGCACGTCGAGGACTCTGGCGACGAGGGAATCAGATAAAGCTTGAGGGCAAGCTATTTTTGGAGGAAGGGTGAGATGTTATGAGCTGCAAGCCAGCGTATCTAGTTATGATTAACTCTACTATGTTTATGTTATAATTATATAGGGAGGCCTCGAGCCCGGGCTTAATTATTAGGTGCTATAATAATCTTTTATCTTGTTATGTGTTGTAAGCCTATATAAAGGCATTTGGGGTATTGTATCAAGGAAGCAATGAGAAAGTTCTAGTTCCCATCTTGTATGTGAGATCTTGGTAGCTCTCTCCTCCAACGAGCAAGCCCCGCTTAGACAGCCGCGGTCACGGCTCCGTAGTATCTCTATCATCGTCATCTCCACCTCCGGTAACCTCCGAGCTAGGCCCATAACAGGTACATATTAATTCGGCTACTAACTTTGCAATAATAATTTTTATAAACAATATTACAAGACAAGTCGCAATCAAGTAGAATTGCATCATAAGGAAACATCAAACAAGTAATGTAGTACATATACGAGAGAGCGGGGAAACAACTACACAAGTAAATAAATTCTAACGAGTCACAAGATATTTTGACCTTTTGAGTTGATGATTACAAGATAATATTACCCAAAAAACAAGATTAACACACAATTCAAGACAAAGAAATTATAACCAAGCAATGAAGTTGCAATGACTATAGGCTAGAAGGCTCAACGGGTGCTCGATGAGATGTCCGTAACCGGAGGGGCGGTGGATGGCCAAGTTTGGGCTGTTGAGGATAATCCAACGGCTGAACATGGTTGTGGGGCGGCTGGAATGTGAAGGAAATTGAATTCCCGGTTTCGACAATATATTCTGCATGTTTTACACGTGACGGGGAAGACTATGTATACCCCCCCCCCCAAAGAATAAAGGAGGATCGACAAACGATTTTTTGTGGAGACTACAGAGAGGAGGTTGGGAAAATGACCTTAAGAGTTTTGGGGTCAATGGTGGGCTCTGTATATATCTCTCTGATGTTGCTCTGAAGGTTCCACTCAACCACCTCCAAAAACAAAAGGGGTTCAACACCCTAAAAGGGTGAGAGTCGAGTAGAGTAAAACTTGCAGCTAGATTCCATGATGGACAATCATGACCCCGAAACTTAGATGAACGCTGACTTCATGACCCAGCGGGAGTTGAGTACCATCTAGCAAACCATGGCTGCCTCATTCATGTGGTGCAAATTCTCACCAACCTCCACAGCCAAAATGAATCTCCCCAACCCCCTCCACAAAAAGCTCCTCTCTGCACAAACCTCGCAGCATACCCCAATATTGATGTTCCACCATCACCTCCTGGTATCTCCACCAACATCTCCTAGTATCTCCAACAACATCTCTAAAAAACCATCAGCCACCAACAATGAAACGGAAAGGAGAACTCAGTCTCCAAAACAACAATTTTCGGCCACCACTGAACCAAACACCCACCCTGTGGGCTAGTGACTATAATTGTTTATTTTCTTTGAGGGGGAATATACTTCGTTGACAACAACGACAATGGGTTCTCCCTTCACTTACTGCATTTGGAAAATGCAATTCCAGCACAATTTCCGCTGAATGAAGCTCCTGGGAGCAGCGATATAGAGAACCACATTCAGAGGTTTGAATCTTCATTGGCAGCGAGGACTACATCTGAGGTTCAAATCCGCTGAATGAAGCTCCTGGGAGCAGCGATATAGAGAACCACATTCAGAGGTTTGAATCTTCATTGGCAGCGAGGACTACATCTGAGGTTCAAATCTTCATTGGCAGCGAGGACAATTCCCAAAAGCTTGAAATGTCGCCTCCTCTTTTTTGGCAATATAAGACTTGTGGAGAAAAACGGGGAAAAGTTTTAACTTGAATTTTAAGTTTTAATGTGGCTTTTTACATTCTGATATTACATATTTATAATCACGAGTGGACTATTCCAAAAATACATCATAAAGGCGGTAGTTTAGAAGTTAAACAAATTCTTATATTAATGCTAATTAACTGCTTTCTTAAAGCATACAGGTGCTTCGTGACTGAGGTGCATTTATTCCAACATTTCCCCTAAATCAGCGCAGTCACAAATCCCCATCTTCTTCCTTAGTTCCTTGAAGCGTTCTTGCGGCAACAGCTTCGTCAGGATGTCAGCTACCTGATCTTTGGTGGGGCAATAACTCAGATTGATTACCTTCTTCTCCAACACCTCTCTTATAAAGTGGTAGCGTATGTCAATATGTTTGCTTCGTGCGTGGTATGCTGGATTTTTGGAGAGTGAAACTGCGGAGGTATTGTCGCAGTGAATTGTCACTGGATTTCTTTCGGCTTCATACTCTATCTCCTTCTTTAGCCTTTGAACCCAGATAGTTTTCACAAACTGCAGAATTTAGGGCTCTACATATTCTGCTTCGGTTGTAGAAAGGGCAACCAATTGCTGCTTCCTTAAGCTCCAGGAGACGGGGAAAGATCCAGTAAAGAGAATAAACTCATTGGTGTTCTTCTTGTCTACGAGATTGCCGGCCCAATCTGAATCGAAAAAAACAGTTAGGTTAAAATTTTCTCCCTTCTTGAAGAATAGCCCATAACTTGTCGTTCCTTTTAGGAATCGCAGAATTCGCTTTGCTGCAAGTAGATGATATTTAGATGGATTACTCACGAACCTTGCCACGATATTGACAACATTCCCGATATCGGGGCGAGTATTTGTGAGATATATAGTAAGGAGCCTATCATGCTCCAATAGTTATCCTTGGCTGCTCGTTCTTCCCCTTCAGTTCTATTCTTCAGATTTTTTGTTGTGCTCATAGGTGTGTGCACGGGATTGCACTCATTCATTTAGAACTTCTTCAGGAGGAACTGGATATACAATTCCTGTGTGATTAGTATACCGCACGACAAGTGCTTAATTTGCATCCCCAGGAAATGTTTTAGGTGACCTAGATCAGTCATGTCATAATCTTTCTTCATCTTTTCTTTGAATTGTTGAATGAGATTTAGATGCGATCGGGTGACAACTAAGTCATGTCATAATCTTTCTTCATTTTTCTTTGAATCACCCTGTCTTCTCCTTTCATTTTAATATATAATGTGGACTCACTTGGACTCTTAACAAAGCCTTCTTTAAGCAGATAGGTATCGATATTGGAATGCCAAGCTCTTGGGAACTGTTTAAGCCCATACAGAGCTTTGTGGAGCTTGTGCACTTTCTCTTTTTCATCAGGAAGTTCAAAGCCAGGTGGTTGGCTTACAAATACCTCTTAGTTCAGCTCCCCGTTGAGGAATGTCGACTTTACGTCGAGATGAAAGATTGGATAGTTGTAGTGGGTTGCAATGGAAAAGATGAGCCTTATCGTTGTCATTCTTGCAACTGGGGCAAACGTCTCACTATAATCTTCTCCGGGCTTTTGTGAGTAGCCCTTTGCAACGAGACGAGCCTTGTGCTTGAGAATATAACCATGTTCATTTTGTTTCAGTTTATAGACTGACTTTAGGCCTATTATTTCTCTGTTAATTGGTCTGGGAATAAGAGACCAAGTGTGATTCTTTTCTATAGATTTTAATTCTTCTCGCATTGCTTCTCTCCAAGCTTCTTCTTTTTCCGCTTCTTCAAAGGTGATAGGTCATTAACCAGCAAGAGCGAACTCATCTCTCTGGTAGATTTCTTCCAGAGATCGAGTGTGGCGGGGTGATGATGATTCAGGCTCACTGTCAGAATTTGCTGCTTCCAGATTTTCTGCATTGCCTTGGATGGAGCTGGGAGGAAGGTCCAGCTTAACCGACACATGTGGATTCTGAGGATCATGTGAACCCCAATCCCATCCAACTTCTTCATTAAATTTTGCATCCATGGAGATTATGAGATTGCCAGATGTTGGATCAAGAAGTCTGTAGACTATACTTTTAGCATTGTATCCAATTAGAATGCATTTCCAACTTGATTCTTCGAGTTTGTCTCGACCTTTTGTAGTGTTATGTGCATATGCAATGCACCCAAATACTCTTTATATGGGGCACTTGAGATTTCCGGTTGAACAAACCTTCATACGGCGTTGATCGTGGCAGGGCTTTTTTGAGAGTTCGTTCAGAATGTATATTGTTGTATATGTTGCTTCTCCCCACAACGATTTTGGGCAGGACATGTGAGTCATCATAGGCCTTGTCATCTCTATAACAGTCTTGTTCCTCCTTTCGACAACCACGTTCTGCTGAAAGATTCTTGATGTGGTCAGCTCCCTGCGAAGTCCTGCAGCTTGACAGAGAGAAAAACTGGGAAGAGATAAACTCTCCTCCCTATCAGTTCTTATGGCTTTAATCCTTCTTTCACATTGATTTTCAACTTGCAGTTTGAAGGTTTTAAAATGTTGGGATGCCTCAGATTTGTTTTCCAAAAAGAATATCTAGCTATAGCGGCTGAAATCATCAATAATCCGTCAGTAATACCTTTTCCTCCATTTGTGAGAGTGGTGGCTGGTCCCCATAGATCCATGTGGAGTAGATCCTAAGGTCCTTGAGTTTTGAGTGCTGATTTTGGAAATGGCTGTCGGTGTGATTTACACTTGGCCCAGACATCACATAAGATTGCTGACCCATTGAGGATGCCCTCAACCAGATCCTCCTTTTGCAACCTTTGTAAAGTGGTGAAGTTTTTGTGCCTGAGACGTTGATGCCACAATTTGGCTAGTTCTGTATGTGAATCCTTCTGACAGATTAAAGCAGTGGGATGAGATGGCTTTAGATTTAAGGTATATATATTGCTTCGATTTATTTTAGACGAGGCAGATGGAACCTTAGATTCATTATGTATTATGTGGCAGACCTCATTGTCTAACACAACCTTATATCCCCTCCTTGCCAATTGCCCAACACTTAGAAGTTTTTGGGTCAGGGTTGGCACAAATTGAACATCCTTTATTGGTTTGTGCTCTCCTGATTTCACTTGTACTGAAATGGTTCTTTTCCCTTCTATTCATTCTTTCTACCTGTCACCAAGAATTACTTCAGATTTGTATCCTTCATCTAGGATGACAACATAGGACTTTGTCATTGACCATTTAGCTTGAGCATCCACTATCAATGAACCAGTCACCAGATGTGTTACAAGAGGTGGGTGCCTTGAGAGTAAAAAGGAATTCTTCTCCTTCTGTTTCAGTGATTTTGGCTTGTTCTTTTGGCTTAAACCAGCAGTCTCTCTCAGAATGGTTTTGGATTTTACATTTTTTGCATCAAAAGAAACAATTTTTTGTTTTGTGATTCTGTTTCTTGCATATCAAACATGCTTTATTTGGTTGGTATTGGAATGTTAGTTTGTCCTTCTTTCTGAATTATGTTTTCTTTCCTTTGGAAAAATGTTGAGGTTGAGTCCTGGTAACTCCTCCCTCAAACTTCTTCCCGTCTGATTTATTATTTTGAAAATTCATTTTTTGTTTGGAACAGTTTGTCCAAAGTTGTATCTTCTAAAAGCAAGTCTTCATGAGACTGAAGTGAGCCCAGAAGATCAGTAACTAAGAGGGTTTTAATGTCATTTGCCTCCAATATAGCTGATACAATGTGCTTATGAGTTTTTGGCATTGATCGGATTATTTTTTAAACAACTTGCTGCTCCTCAATAGTTCCCCCAAGGGTTCTGAATTGATAAGCAAGGATACTGATCATGCCAAAAAACTTTTGGAAAGTTTCTCCTTCTTTCATTACAAGGGCATCAAATTGTCTTCTAAGTGCAGTTAATTTAATTTTTATTACCTTTTTGGTCCCTTTGTATTCATCTGCCAGTCGTCATGTGCAGATTGTGATCCCATGATCCTCTGTTGGTAGCAACTCCAGGTTGGATGAGGTAAAGGGCAAGTGCATCTCTAATTTGATACTCCTTTTTGTACTTTGGTACTGCACCTTCCTTAGTCTTCTCAGGTACCTTAAGCCCTCCATCCACGATCTCCAATAGATCCTGGGATCGGAGCAATGTCTGCATCTTATTGCTCCAAAATTCATAACATTCTCCGGTGAAAACAGAGATGGAGGAGTGGTTGAGACTGGGTGGATGATAGGTAGATGATGAGGTCATGGGTGGATGAAATAACTTGATGATTTTAAGAACAGAATACTACCAACCAAGGTTATGATACCACTATTGGACATATAAGACTTGTGGAGAAAATGGGGAAAAGTTTAACTTGGATTTTAAGTTTTAATGTACCTTTTTACATCCAGACTGATATTACATATTTATAGTCACAAGTGGACTAATCCGGAAATACATCATAAAGGCGGCTGTCTTAAAGCATATAGGTGCTTCGTGACTGAGGTGCATTTATTCTAACACTCTTCACGACCCTAGAAGGGGCATGGTCAACTCGTTCTTTGACCTCCCTTGTCCCCATCTATGGTTAGCTAAAATGCCTCCTCTCGCACTTTGGGAGCACCAATAGGATGAGGCTGGAACCCATCCACCTTCTGAACATAAAGCAAGGGGATCGTGAAACATTACGTATGTACCTCACTTTCAAAAAACCAAGATGGGGGTCTGCAGCGCGAACAACAACATTGCCAGTGGCGTCTTCGTGCAAGAACAGCGGGATGAGCTATTTAAGTACCGGCTCAATGTCCACCCGCAATACTCTTACATGCAGACTCTGGAGAAAGTGAGCCTCAACATGGATAATGGATGCAGAGGATAGCGCCCTAACCCCTTCGGGAAGATAGGTCCTCATCATGAGGAAGCTCGCAGCTTCCCGAATAGAGAAAGAGAGAGAGAGAGAGATAAGACTTTGAGGGTGATCTATTAAGTTCTCTGTCTGTTAACCCAAATCCTGCGACGGAAGACAGCATCAGAAGGTGTCGGTCATAAAGCATTCAAGCGGGCACTCTGAGGTGTTCGCGGATGTCCCCAGGTAATTGCGCACACACGGCCAAGGTCCGGCAAGGGGTCGCGAGTCCTTTGGAGGCTCCTCCAGCAATCCATCAAAGAATCCACGGAGGGTACCTGTCGGGAGCTCGTGCGGGCTCTTCTACTCAGCAACACCATGGGCAATTACGCGCGGTCTCTTCTCTCCCCCCCCCGACTTCTCATGTACCTCAGGAGGCCGCGCATTTAATATCGCATTTAATATGGTATTAAATGCCTCAACCGTTCAGGAAACCTATCCCCGCATATAAATAGGGGGTCAGGGTGCTCGGCAGGGGGAGGAGGACTTAGCCTAGAATCTACCCAGTTGTAGGTGTGGGTACTAAGTTCATCTTCCAGTTACTCTCTTTTCTCTCTTCTTCCCTCTTGTACTCGCCACTGCTCACTTGTGATCTTTTGTCCGAAGTAATAATATTGCCCGTCGCAAGTGGTATTTGTTGTGGCGAGAAAATCTGGCGTCCGCCACTACCAGCGGACTCTCTTATCATGTTCTCTTTTTGCTCGCTAAGCCTCCACAGGGCTAGTAACCTGTCGATTGTGGTCTCAGATCTCTCTGTCGGACTCCCTTAGCAGTCGTTTTGTGTGAACTATCTGACAAATTTTGCACCAATAGTTCGAACACGCGGCCTTTAGATCCAGTCGATCGGTGAATCCGTCTGATGGCAGGCGGGCAGTCACCGCAGCTGCAAGACCTTTGCGAGCAACAACCCACTACTCGCGCAGAATTCGATCACCTACTCGGCCTTATCAATCAGCCGGTCAACCAAGGGCAGCGCCCTCAGGCCGCGGAGCTCCTTCGAGAACCCGCAACCACCAACGAGCAGCCGCCGCCACCTTTGAATCTTCCCCCACAACAACTGTGCGGCGAGGATGTGTGCGCTCACCAACAATTCCTTCGAGAGCCCGCCCATACATATCAAGGAAGGTCTTTGGATTTCTAGGAGCAAGAACTCGACGAGGGGATGGAAGTTTACTCACCCTTCACCCCTGTAATCGCAGAAGAGACCGCCCCCCATGGCTTTAGAGTTGTGGCTCCCTTGCTTCTTGGGGAAAGTGGACCCCGTTTATCACCAGCAGGAGTTCACGCAATTGTGTCTTTGCAGTCTCTCTCAGAGGGACTGTGCTGCAAGTTACTCTCTACCACCTTCGACGGGAAGGCGAGGGAGTGATTTTATAGCCTCTCCCCTTGATTGATCATTTCTTTTGGGGAGCTAAGGAAGGAGTTTCTGCAGAGGTTCGCCATGTACAAGAGGGGAATGGTGGACGTCGATGCTATTTTTCTGATTCAGCAAGGGCCGAAAGAAACCCTGGGGCAGTACGTGGAACGCTTCCAGGGCCTGATCATGGAAGTTCAAGACATGGACCCCAAGGTCTACCGGGTCACATTCACAAACGGAGTGAAACCCGGGTTGTTCAAGTTTTCAATAAGCGAGAGAAAACCAAGGTCCTATAGCGAACTGATAGAGCGAATCAACCAGTTAATAGAGGGCGAGCTCAAGAACAAAGAGTTTGTCCCGAACATCTATGACCTGGGATCTAAGCGTCCACGGAACTCTTCCGACCCCCCGTCCTCCCCTAGAGAAACAGCCACACCGCCAGGAATTTCGGCCCCTAACCAGTACTTGTTAGCAGGAAGCGTCGGGGGAGCCCCCTCTCTAAAAAGGGGAAAGAGAAGGTCCTCATGGTATAACAATATCGAGCAGGCCGACTGTACTGTTCGAGAAGCTGAAGAAGAGGAGTGTGTGGAGATAGAAGGTACTGGCCCGCTACGGCATATACATTATTTACACGACGGAGCAGGGGCAAAGTCCTCAAGCAAGGGGGCTATAAAGGATCTGCAGGGAAGGGAGGTCGCCTCGACATCACTGGCTCCACCTCTCCGAGGAGTGGTGACTTTCAAGAAGGATCTCACTCGGACCACCAACCCTTTTCATGACACAATGGTGATCAAGGAAATTCTAGATTACACTGTGGCCCGCGTTCTCATCGATACGGGTAGCTCCATCAATGTCCTGTTCAGGCCTGCATATGACGCAATGAAGACAGATAGGCCAATGAAGGCGTGTGACGGCCCGCACTACGGCTTCGCGGGAGAGAGAAAGGAAGTGGAAGGCAGCGTGGACATTATCATCATCCTACGCGGATACACGGCAGGAGTCTTTTCTGGTGATTAACGTGTCGAGCAGTAATAACGCAATCTTCAGGAGGCCCCTCCTGGATGACTTCCAAGTCATTGCGTCCACTTACCACCAGGTGCTCAAGTTCCCGCTAGGAGGAAGACAATTCAGGATTCATAGCGATCCCAGATCTGCGCGGGAGTGCTATTTTCGATCTGTAAACTCGGTCGACGAGTACACCCCGCCCTGAGTGGGAGACAGCAACGAGGCCGACCCATCCTCCTGAGGAATGACAAAGCGAGTAAAAGGCTCCTATGGCACTATGGCTTCGTTTGGGAGGACTTATTTTCAGCGGTCAAGCGGTTACAACCGCATGAACCTGACCATGATTAAGGTCCGGTTCATGCGGTCGTAACCGCTTGACCGGTGAAAATAAGTCCCTCCAAACGGAGCCTATGTTTCCTTTACGTCTTCAAGTCTACTTTCCTTATTGACGTGTTTTGAATATTTTATACATGGTTAACTGTTTGAAGCACTAACGATCTCCTCTTAATAGATAAGTCCATCAATGTTACTCGGTACCTAACCCATGAATAAGTTAATAAGTCTTGGGTTCAATGCTCCTTTTCACTCCCCTTGTGCAGTTACCGAAGCTCGCTTGAACCCCCTCGGACATATCCGGACATCTCATGTGGAGGTCATCGAGCTTCTGACCCCCTCTTGTCGGTATGAGCTACTTCCCCCACCCTAAGATCACTATAATTGACCTTGTGGAAACACTCCCAACGGGCATACGTGCAAGGTCCGGATATGATAGCCAACCGAGCATCAATTGAGGCGTCGTTAACGTCATCGATTGCTTTCCGAGGACAAACTATAAACAATGGGTGCTTTATACCGTGTCAGCGCTCTTCAGCACTGCTTGCGGACGATAACCCTGCGGATGTCTTACGCCCGACTCGCACACCTAACCTCTGGCAATGGATCCCATGGCGCGAGTAGTAGACGCCTCAACTCCCTCGGGAGCGTCCTTTCGAAGGAGCGCTCTATCCTCGGACGCCCATAACCCCATCGGACAATCCCGGCTGGGGAAGCGCCACGAACTTCTCTCTTGATTCCCTCGGTTCCCCTTCGGAATGGTTTATTCGGCGAGTGCCCGCATGATAATTCGCAGCACTATGATTTGATTCATTCAGTGAGTGCTCGCATAGTAATTCCCAGCACTCGCCTGGGTTATTTTAGCGAGTGCCCGCATGGTAATTCGCAGCACTCCACCTTTGTTATTTCGGTGAGTGCCCGCATGGTAATTCGCCCACTCCGCCTTGGTTATTTCGGCAAGTACCTGCATGGTAATTCGCAGCACTTCGTCTTGGTTATGTTAGTGAGTATCTGCGTGGTAATTCATAGCACTCCGCCTTGGTTATTTCGGTGAGTGTCCACATAATAATTCACAGCACTCTGTCTTGATTTATTCGGCGAGTGCCCGCATGATAATTCATAGCACTTCGTCTTGGCTTATTCAGCGAGTGTCCGCATGATAATTCACAATACTCCACCTTAGATTATTTGGCGAGCGTCCACATGGTAATTCGCAACACTCTGCCTTGATTATTTCGACGAGTGCTTGCATGATTATTCGTGCGCTCCGTCCAGGCTTTCACTCTAATAGGAAGACACCATTAGCGGGGTCACCCGCCTAGTTTTCATCTCGTATTTACCCTGGCTTCCAGATGGGAGAACACCCGGAGTGGGGTCGCTTAGTGATTACTTATAAGCAAGCGCCCGCGTGGGAAATCATACACTTTAATGGGTGGATACCCGGGATGGGATCGTTTGGTGGTCTCTCAATTATCTTTTCAATGAGTGTTGGCATGATCATTCGCACACTTCGTCCTAGCCTTTACTCTAATAGGCAGACACTTAGCGGGCTCTCCTGTGCGGTTCTCATCTCGTATCTGCGCAAATCGACAGATATTCTTTTGTCTCTCCGTTCTTAGCGCACGCTTTATGCCCGATCGTGCGTTTTTCTTAAACGGTAAAAATAGTCGAGCGGAGCTCGACGATCATCACGCACGGTTAACGCACGGTTTCTCCTAAACTGTGCGCGAAGGAAACACACGGTTTTCCAGTAGCTGTTTTGATTTATTGTGCTCTGTGGTTAATCGTGTGATTTGCTCACGCACGGGCAGAAATGCCCGTGCACGAGTAAAACGCAAGGTTCCACCTGCTTGCTGGAAATTTCTGCTTTCTGTTGTTCCAGTGCGTTTTCCTTCACACACGGGCAGAAGCGTCCGTGCGCGAGGAAACGCACGGGTCAACCCTTCTTCTTCCGCAAGCTTGTTCTGAAATTTAATATCGCACGGTTAACGCACAGTCGTGCGCCAAACCGTGTGTTACCATTATTTCTGACTTCTCTATTTAAGCCGCAGGTCTCATTCGCCCAGGGGATCCAGCCCGCCATTTCCGCTCCTCTGAGCAGGAAAACCGTCCTGCCGTTTTCTTCTCTCTCCTCCTTGGAGAGCTCGTCCGGCCACCGTTCTCCCTTCAAAAGCTCTTAATAGCTTCATCTCCGGCCGCCATCGTCTTCTCCAAGCTCTGTTTCAAGCTCTTAGGTGCTACATACGTGGAGTTCTCCGGTAAAGTTAAACCCGACGGCTATTCACGAAGAAGACGGGCTATTAGAAGGAAGTGACAGCCCTTCTCAACCCCGGACGTCATCTGTAGACTGAGCACGGACAAGGCCCGACAACCCTTGACTCCGGCCGCGAATATCGGAAAGTCTTCGTGTGTTTGGTTGTATCTCTCCCCCTTCTCTTGTAGTAACTTTGCTCTTGATTGCGTGGTTATTGGATTGATGAGTAAGAACTTGATTTGCTTAATGATTTCAGCATGTCTATGTGTTGACATATTTTAGTTCTAGATTGTGTTGGTGCGCTTCCATCTTTTGTGTTCTCGACGCGATAGTGTCGTCCTAACAATTATTAGGAGCTTGCGTGGCGAAGACGTGATTGTGACCCTCAATGGTTTGTCCATACTCCTTATTACTCGCTTGAGTAATCCACCCAAGCGACGCGGTGAAGGCGACCCGCAATAGTTTTATTAGTGTTAAAATTAGGAAATCAAAAATCAAAACACCTTGTTACGTTGACACTTGCAATCCCTCTTTCAATAGCAAAGTCACACTCCCTACCTGCACTCCTCGGAGATCGATATCCGGGGATTCAACTCAACTTTATTACTTGACTACGATCGGTACACTTGTCGAAAGTGCATCAAGTTTTTGACGTTGTTGCCGGGAAGTGCAATCGTTGTGTGCACTTTTTCTTTTTTTTAGAAAAATGATTGTTGTTTGGTCATTCTATCCTCTTCTTTACTCGTTCTTTTTCGTTCAATTTTTTCCGCGGCTAATTCAAAATGCAGGAACCTCAGCTAGCCTCCAACCACGATGAGGACAGCTTTGAGCTATCCGTGGAGCTAATCAAGTTTATCTCGCAGCATTGTTTGTTTCATGGGCTCCACGGAGAGAATGTTGAGGTTCATATTGATAGCTTCCTGGAGCTTTGTGGTACCTTTTGCTATGCAGGGGACGTGCAGGACAAGGCTATGATTCGGTTTTACGCGTTTTCTCTTGCTGGAAAAGCTAGACTATGGTATAGGGATATCATCCAGAGCGAGCTAACTTCATGGAAGTGCGCTGAAGTCCAATTCCTTAGAAAGTACTGTTTGCGTGCACAGTTGAGGCAGGTGAATTTAGATTTGGTCACATTCGCGCAAATCCCTGGCGAGTCTCTCTGTGAGGCTTGGGAAAGATTTTGGTTGCTGCAATCCAGGTGTTCTGGTCAGGATGCGTTTGGAATGCCGTTCTTGCAAACATTTTATTTCGGTATTCAAGAGCAGTTTTGATACCTGTTCGACACCGCCGCTGGAGGCGCCCTCTTTAATAGGACTATGGCTAACGCTTGGCGGATCGTGGACGATGTGGTGCGCTCCAGCAGTTTGTGGAAGATGCCTCCCGTTCCCGAAGTCGTAGGGGACTCTCAGTTCATAGTTAGCAATACCGGGGAGAGCGAGCAGCTTATCCATCATTTTATGGTATGGGTTGGAAAGTGGTGGCAATCTCAAGCAATAATATTGCAATAGTTACAAGATATTATTTCCGTCGTTGGTAAAATGTTGGAATTATGGGTCTGTCGTCCAGCCGAGACAGTAAATGTTATGAACCTTAGAAGCGGTAGGCTGGTGGATAATCGTGCACATTGGGAGGACCAACCCTCTGAACACATGGATAAGCCAAGTACTGATGAGTCGCCCAAGGAACCCTCTGTGGCTATTTTACCTGATTACCTGAAGTCCAACTCCAGCGGGCAAGGCCTCCATTTCTGTATAGGCTGCAAAATGTCAGAAAAGAGATGCAGCAACAAAAGTAAGGATATTCTGAAGGGTGTTCAGGTGAGCATTCCCATGGTCGACCTGCTGACACAGGTGTCGCGCTATGCGAAGTACCTGAAGGATCTTCTGGCGAAAAATCGGGCTTCCGAGTTATGCGGCAGCGTTTCGACCTGGGAGGATTGCCCCGCTATGGCAGTGAGGGATTGGCCCATAAAACAAAAAGATCAAGGGAGCTTCACGATTGCATGTATCATTGGGCGATCCGCACTTAATCATGCGTTGTGTGATTCTGGAGCGTCCATCAACCTCATGTCGTTATCCATCTTCCGTGAGCTGGGCTCTGGTGTTCTTCGGCCCACTAATGTCATTCTGCAGCTGGCTGATCGATCAAAGAAGAAACCGGTTGGAGTGGTTGAGGATCTCACGGTTGTGGTTAACGGGTTGTCCTTTCCGTCCGACTTTGTTATCCTCAATATTGAGGATGCGGATGGGACGCTGATTATTCTGGGGCGTCCGTTCCTTGCCACTGCTAGAGCCATCATCGATGCGGAAAAGGGTTTGCTGACGTTGCGCCTAGGATCAGAGGAGACTGTTTTTTATATGTATAAGGCGTCAAGAGGAGATAGTCGTGCGAAGCTGGGTACTATGGAGATTGAGGGGATGGAGATTGACGACAGCCGGACTTTTCAGCCTGATGAGATTGAGGGTGAGTTTTGTGACCCCGATATAAATATTCAGGAAGGGTCGTGCGAGGCGCAGGTTGGAGACCCCAAGCTTCTGGCGGTACCCCCGTTTGACTCAGATGGATCTTGCGAGCTCAAGTCGCTCCCTAGCACGTTGAAGTATGTCTTTCTAGGAGAGAAAGAAACTCATCCTGTCATTATTTCTGCTCTTCTTATAGCTGATCAGGAGGTCCGTCTCGTTGAAGTGCTGAAGTTACATAGAAAAGACTTTGGGTGGAAAATTTCGGAGTTAAAGGAATTAGCCCAACGGTGTGCATGCACAAGATATTACTGGAAGATAACTTCAAACCTTCAGCACAACCTCGCTTTGGTCTTGCAACGTTGCGAGGATACTAATTTAGTGCTCAACTGGGAGAAGTGTCATTTAATGGTGCGTGAGGGGATTGTTCTAGGGCATAAGGTTTCTCGGTTGGGGCTAAAGGTTGATCCAGCGAAGGTAGAGGTGATTAGAAACCTACCCCCTCCGTCGACACTACATGGCATTCGTAGTTTTTTGGGGCATGCTGGATTCTATCGGCGCTTTATCCAGGGGTTCTCGGCTATAGCTAAGCCCTTATCTAATCTATTGGCGAAGGATGTCGAGTTTGTGTTCGACGACAATTGCAAGTGGGCGTTTAATTGCTTGAAGGATCAATTGATTTCAGCCCCAATTCTCTCATCCCCGACGTCGCGGTAGGGGCAGTGTTGGGGCAGCGTAAAAATAATATCTTTCATACAATTGCCTACGCGAGTCGGATGTTGAACGATGCTCAACAGAACTATACCACGACCGAGAAGAAGTTTTTCGCTATCGTTTTTGCCTTCGAGAAGTTCCACTCTTACTTAATTCTTTCTAAGGTGGTGGTGCATTCAGATCATGCGGCTATTCGTTTTCTCATGCACAAGAAAGATGTTAAGCCGCGGCTCATGCGTTGGATTCTATTGCTGCAAAGATATGATATTGAAATTCGGGATCGCCGTGGAATTGACAATGTGGATGTCGACCATCTATCGAGACTTGAAGGGGGAGAAGGCGAGGGCTCACAGGGAATTCCAATTTCAGACGCTTTTCCGGATGAGGGCCTGTTCGCCCATTCTTCTATTGCTTCTACTCCTTGGTATGCTGACTTCGCCAACTTTTTGGCGAGCAAGGGGCTGCCGCCGCATTTAACATATCAACAAAAGAAGAAATTTTTCTCAGACGTCAGGTATTATCTCTGGAAGGATCCTCTACTGTTCCGCACCTGTGCCGACGGGGTTGTCCGACGTTGTGTCCCCGAGCTTGAAGTTAAAGAGATTTTGAGGCATTGCCATGATCGCGGGGCTGGCGGGCATTTTGGTGCCACACGGACTGCTCGCAAGGTTCTACAGTGCGGTTTGTTTTGGACTACGTTATTTCGTGACTCTTTTACCTACGTCAAAGAGTGCAACGAATGTCAGCGCGCGGGAAACATTGCTCGACGTGACGAAATGCCTCTGAACAATATGCTGGTCTGCGAGTTATTCGACGTATGGGGGATTGACTTTATGGGCCCTTTCCCCATGTCGCATGGGAAACAATACATCCTAGTTGCGGTGGATTATGTGTCTAAATCGATGGAGGCGGTCGCGTCAAATGATGCTCGCACCGTGCTCCACTTCCATCATAGGAACGTCTTCTCCCGCTTTGGCGCACCGAGAACTATAATAAGCGACGGGGGTAGTCATTTCTGCAACCAGCAATTCGCGCAACTGCTGAAACGGTTCGGTGTTCACCACAAGGTCACTTTAGCCTACCATCCCCAGATGTGTGGTCAAGTGGAGATTTCAAACGTGTGGTCAAGTGGAGATTTCAAATAGGGAACTGAAGCGGATTTTAGATAAGTCTATCCACTCCAACCGAAAGGAGTGGGCAAAGAAGGTGGACGATGCTCTTTGGGCTTACCGAACTGCGCTCAAGACACCGATAGGGATGTCACCCTTCCAACTGGTATATGGCAAATCATGCCACCTTCCTGTTGAATTGGAGCACAAGGCATTGTGGGCCACCAAATTGCTCAACATGGACTTTAAAGAGGCTTCTGACAAGCGACGTGGTCAGCTTTGTGAGCTCGACGAATTCCTCTTGGGCGCTTATGAGAGTACGAGCATATATAAGGAAAGAACCAAGCACTGGCATGATAGACATATCTCGCCCAAGGAATTCAAGCCGGATGACCAGGTTCTTTTGTACAACTCACGCCTGCGGCTGTTTCCCGGGAATTTAAAATCCAGATGGAGCGGTCCTTATACAGTTGTAAGTGTCTCTCCATACGGCGCAATAGAGATTCGGGACGACAAGGACTAAACTTTCAAAGTAAACGGGCATCGCTTGAAGCGATTTGAGGGGAGTGTCATCGATAAAGACGTGCACTGCGTACTGCTGCAAGACCCCGATGGATGTTAGCCCCCTTTTGTTGTTTTGTTTACATTTGTTGCTTGGATTAGCTTCTTTCTGGTTTTGTAAAACATTATATAAGACTGCTAATACAGGTATTTGGTCCACTTAAGAACGTTAAAGAAAAGGGCTTATGGGAGACAACCCAATTTCGTTGCTTTTAATTTGTTCAATTATGCTGTTGTGATTATATGTTTATAGTATTTGTGCTTGGAGGTATTCTCTTTTGCAGGTGGAATTCGTCTGGGTCGTGGACTTTCTACTGAAAATAATGTCGATCTTCTGGTATGCTCATTTGTTGAGCATGGGGTAACCTCTCCCCCAACTTTTATTTCATTAATTTTATTGCAAATCTTGTGTTAGGTTGTTTAGATTAAATCTGGTGGGGGAGAGTTATGCGAGTTACCTGTGCACGTGCATCACTATCACTTTCATACCAAAAGCAATATTTTTATTTTCTGTTTTCATGAAATCACGCCCGCATTGTGCACCTACACCCACATGAGCGCGATCTTAACCACGTGCGCGGCTCGAGTCAAATGTATTTCTTTTGTGTAAACTTTAAAATAGCGGTACTGGCTTAGGATTTTAGGATAGAGTAGTGTGAAACTCGTGTAGTGCTCCTAATCGAGTGCTCGTGATCTGTGTAGAAATAGTATAGATTTAATTTTTCCTTATGCTCGTGGATTTATATTTTTTCTGCAGATGTAAATATTATTTGTACTACTCAAAAATGTTGAATCTGGTGTAATCAAACGGTAGTGTAGGGATGTGTGTAACCGTCACTAGACGCGTTTTGCTCGAGTCGGGAGGAAGGATCATCTTTCTCGGTGGCTAAGAACTTGCCTCAAGCTACTCTCGAAATATTGGTGCATGGTTAGTCAAGCGTGAGTGTGATGTACGCTATCATTTTGGCCTGGTTGAGCCTTGTACCCCGTCCTAACGTAATCCTTGTTAGCTTATGTTGTGCATATCCCTCCTGTTGATTTAGCCCTACTCCGTGATCACCAAAGCCTAAAAGCTTTTCCCAATCGCACACCCCAATCTCTAAATATTAGTTTATTACTTCTTGCATTTGGTGATGTTGCTGTGGTGCAGTTTTGTGATTGTGAGTTGGAGTTTTCATGTTAATATGTGTTGAATGTGGTTTTTTTAAAAAAAATTTGGAAGAAGAAACGAAAAGTAAAAAAAAATGTTGTTTGATATGAAATAAGAAAGTGAAAAAGAAAATTTCATTTGTGATTTTATTTCTGTGGCGGTAGGCAGTGCACACACCCTTATTGTCAAGTTCAAGTCTGGTGGTGTGGTGTACCTGCAATTTTTGGTTGGCTGGAAGATAATCTTTTGTATGAGCTCGTTTGGGTTGTGCGTAGCCGCTGTTTTTACTCATTTTGCATCCTTACCTACGTATACACCCAAGCCTCATTATTATCCTAAAGTCCTACGGATTCACGCTTGAGTCAAACTAGTGCCGTGGAGAGAGGGTGAACGGGCAAGCGTATGGCCCCCGACATTGATGGATTTCTTTGGAGGTGATCACGAGCCCCGGTCTTTGGCAATGCTAATCTAAATGGTGTTCCTACTTTCTTCCTATGTATGACCGAACGATTCTCCAGAATTCCAATTTTGAGTAGATACAATATTTATTTACGCCTGTCGAAAAGTATAAACTCCGTAGTATAATTAAAAAGTTTATCTGTTATATTTTCTATGTCCATGATGTATTTGATTTCTCGCAATACTTTATTTGGAAATTACTGAGCCAGCTAACTATTTTCTAGTCAACGGAGTGATGATTTGCTTGGGACGAGCAAATGTTTAAGTTTGGTGGTGTGATGAGTCCGATTTATATAGGGTTTTTCGGACTCATCTGGGTTTGTTTTCTCACTCGTGCACGGCATTTCAACCGGTAATCGGTTATATTTGCTTCCTTTGGTCAATGACCACTCTGTGCACTGCTTTGGCCCGAGCGTGTGCAATTGCGTATTCTGTTGTCGGGGGTAAGTACTGGGGTACTCCCCGTGCGGATTT
This sequence comes from Platanthera zijinensis, assembly GCA_039513925.1. Lineage (NCBI taxonomy): Eukaryota > Viridiplantae > Streptophyta > Magnoliopsida > Asparagales > Orchidaceae > Platanthera > Platanthera zijinensis. The sequence goes on from CM077097.1 coordinate 3,214,479, forward strand.
GTTTGTTTTATGATGTGTATTGGTGCTGGGAGCTTGTGCTCCAGTTTTGATTTTTGCTGTGCAGGTGGTGCGTTTTCCCCAAGGCAGGAATTCTTATTTGTGGAAAACGCACGGTCGTGCGTTTCCTTAGCACACGCTTTATGCTCGATCGTGTGTTTTTCTTAAACGGGAAAATAGTCGAGCGGAGCTCGACGAATATCGTCGAGCTAAGCTCGACGATCTTCACGCACGGTTAACGCACGGTTTCTTCTAAACCGTGCGCGAAGGAAACGCACGGTTTTCCTGTAGCTGCTTTGATTTATTGTGCTCTGTGGTTAATCGTGTGATTTGCTCACGCACGGGCAGAAGTGTCTGTGCGCGAGTAAAACGCACGGTTCCACCTGCTTGTCGGAAATTTCTACTTTCTGTTATTACCCGTGCGTTTTCCTTCACGCACGGGCAGAAGCATACGTGCGCGAGGAAACGCACGGGTCAACGCTTCTTCTTCCGCAAGCTTGTTCTAAAATTTAATATCGCACGGTTAACGCGCAGTCGTGCGCCAAACCGTGTGTGACCATTATTTCTGACTTCTCTATTTAAGCCGCAGGTCTCATTCGCCCAGGGGATCCAGCCCGCCATTTCCGCTCCTCTGAGCGGGAAAACCGTCCTCCTGCCGTTTTCTTCTCTCTCCTCCTTGGAGAGTTCGTCCGGCCACCATTCTCCCTTCAAAAGCTCTTAATAGCTTCATCTCCGGCCGCCATCGTTTTCTCCAACCTCAAAGCTCTGTTTCAAGCTCTTAGGTGCTGCATACGTGGAATTCTTCGATCAAGTTTAACCCGACGTCTATTCACGAAGAAGACGGGCTATTAGAAGGAAGTGACAGCCCTTCTCAACCCCGGACGTCATTTGTAGACCGAGCACGGACAAGACCCGACAACCCTTGACTCCGGCCGCGAATCTCGAAAAGTCTTCGTGCGTTTGGTTGTATCTCTCCCCCTTCTCTTGTAGTAACTTTGCTCTTGATTGTGTGGTTGTTGGATTGATGAGTAAGAACTTGATTTGCTTAATGATTTCAGCATGTCTATGTGTTGACATATTTTTGTTCTAGATTGTGTTGGTGCGCTTCCATCTTTTGTGTTCTCGACGCGATAGTGTCGTCCAAACAATTGTTAGGAGTGTGTGTGGCGAAGAGGTGATTGTGACCCTCAATGATTTGTCCATCCTCCTTATTACTCGCTTGAGTAATCCACCCAAGCGACGCGGTAAAGGCAACCCGCAATAGTTTTATTAGTGTTAAAATTAGGAAACCAAAAATCAAAACCCCTTGTTACGTTGACACTTGCAATCACTCTTTCAATAGCAAAGTCACACTCTCTACCTGCACTTCTCGAGAGATCGATATCCAGGGATTCAACTCCTCAACTTTATTACTTGACTACGATCGGTACACTTGCCGAAATTGCATCATGTGCACACGCGGCCGACTACTTTGTTATTTAATAAGCAATCAACTACAGATATATATGCTCGGAAAAGTAATAAAAGGTATCAAATGAAATTATCAAATATATATTAATACTGTCCTCGCATCTATTACAGGAGTTAAAAACTAAAAGAGAACATATGGTCAGCAAAGTAATATGGCCAGTGTAGTCTGAACTCGGGCGAGCGAGCAGCGTGTAGTCAGTCTGCGGCAGAATCAGCCTCCGAGCTTGAGATCACCACGTCGTTGTGGCCCGCGAATAGGGTCGTGTAATCAATAGCCGCATACTCCGGCTTCAGGGCGTCTTTTTCACACAAGATAAGGAGCGTCGTCTTCACCGAACACTTGCCGAGCGGGGCTAATTCCATGCGGAATCTCTGGTCCTCCACCGCCTTTTTCGTCTACACCAAGAATACTTGCAAGAACGTGACCTTCTGCGCAGGTAAATCAACACAAAGAATTGACTCCTGTGGACCTACCTTCAACTTTTTCCGCAAGCGGGCGTTTGCCGCCAGCGTGTGATCAAGGAGGCTTCAAGCTGCACTGTTGAAAGTGAGCGCCCGCAAGGTCGCCGCCACAGCCATTGAAGGAAGTTCGCCTGCTGGAACTAACTCTATTTCCCAAAGATCTTCCGAGCCGCAAGTGGTCGCGGCAACGACCAGGGCGTGGGGAAGAACTTGCACGGATTCCCTCCAGAAGGGGAGCCTGGAATTGAGCGTCACGGATCCAGGTTCCTGGCTGACCAGGGTATTGTCGTTTCATCGAGAAAATCCGCCTCAAGGGGTGATTGTGCAAACACATCGGTATCAGCCTTTCATCTACGCCAAACGCGTCGTTTCTCGACTGCGGTCATGACGTCCCTCGGCGGGGAGTACGATTTGGAGTCAGGCACCATCAAGACGACAGCAAATAAGTGAATTAGTCCAGATACGCGCGAGCATCAAGTACAAATTCATTACTTACACTCTACGACCGGTACATTATGCACCTCCTTCACACGACAGACATAGTGTCGGGTATCCAAACACTCCAAGAAGTGTGCTATCTGCGAGCCAACAACATTGAGCTCGGGAGGCAAGAAAAATCTCTTCGCCGCAAAGGTCAAGGACGATGTTGAGCTCGGCAAAGTTGCCCTTGAAGATAGCAAAGCGTGTCCTCTAGCTTGCGTCTATGCCCGAGAGGTTCAGGACGCACATCCTGTCTGAGCCAAAGCTCAGCTGCCTGAGCTTTTGAACCCAGGTTCGGAACATGAAGCGGAAGACCTCTAGGGAAAAGTCGATCTGATGTGTCCGCAGATAATTCACGAAAGCAATGACAGCGACCATCGAGTCTAACATCAGCTGCGCGGGCACAACAACGTAAAAGTTTAGTACCACTGCCATATCGGGGAAGATGGGGAACGTTCACCCTGCCTCAAAGTATCGAAGGGGACTGGAAGCACATTCACGGAAACGGTGTTCACACATTGTCCCTCGCCCAGGCAATTGCACGGAGAAGTGTCCATTGAGCGGGTATCTCGACAGGAAGTCGGTAAAATCGGCCCGGGCAAGCGCGGGAAGAGACGGCCCGTCACTCAATTAAGCAATCGCACACTTTGAACAAAGCGACAGAGGAGCTCGTGTCATCCTTTGCGGCAAATCATTACAATTTTGGTTGAGTGAAGTCTCTGACGGGGCTTGCTATTTATAGCGCTACCTCAAAAGACAAAACAACGCCGGTGGGCGTACCCTCTGATAAGTATCAGCTTGAGACCGCGACCACGGGATGTTCCCTCACAGCCATGCCCCCGGACACTCCAAGGTAAGAGCAGGCAAGAATAGAAAAGAAGTCCAGAGCAGCACGACAGAAGTAAAAAAAAACAGAAATCATTACGCGGATAACAATTATAATAATTATAATGAAATGATGAATATTTGGCGCACACTTGGTGCACGTGGTCATGATAGATGCCAAGTCGATCGATTGTTTTCCTCAGCTCCGCAAGTTCTACCTCCAAATCGGTGATCCGCGCTTGCATTTGTATTATCGCATCTCGTATGGCACTCACACTTATCTTGTACTCGCACTCCTCCTGCGGATACTCTACAATAACAACCGGCAAGCAAAAGGTAAGTTCCCGATGAATTTTTTTGGTTAAGAAATAGTACAGGAATAGGAAGCATATCCAGCGCCCTGAAGGCGGTCCCCTCTTTAGGTTCTGGGTCCTCATCTCCGATATGCCCGACAAGGTGATTGACAGATCAGTCTCACCAACCGCGGGAGTGCCGCCCCCGAGGGAGCTGAATGCACCAAAATCAATCTGCGGGACAACAGATACCCGCACAGGCCCAAATGCTGGACATTTGTCCATACTGGTGTCCATCTATTTGAGGTACTCCCTCTGCAAGGCCACCCCTCTCTAGCGCATCGCCCGCAACTGCGTGTAGGACCATGGACCCTCTCCCGGCATCGCCCCTAAAGCGGCGGAACAATGACCGCGTCGCGTCGGGCAGGGACGATGAACCGCTCTCAGATCATCAACGGACATGCAGGTTGTAACAACCCGTGTTTTAAATCAAAATAAAAAGTGGAGGGTTTATTTTAGTGGCATACTCGTAATTAACAAAAAAAAGCCCAACCCCTTTTAATATATAACCGAGCAGCCCCCCCCCCCCCCGCTATCTTTCTTTCGGCCTAGGGTTTTCCCGTGTTTTATGAATGATTATTTTATAGCATGCTCGCATCGTACCCATATTTCACTTGGAAGATTGTCGTGCCTTGGAATGAATTAATCTAAATGAATATCTGTTATCCTAGAAAATGATGCATAGTAATCTTGTCACTTGTGCAAATTTGAACCCGCAAAAATATTGTTCCTTAACTAAATTACTCATTTTCATGTTTGTGAATTCTACTCTTGTAAATTTGAATCGACAAATTAATAACATGTCTTGATATGCTAGGAATCTCTAAATCATGAGTCGTTTAATTCATTAATGTCATAAAAAATCATTGAAAGATAGTGTTGAATTGATGTTACGTTTTAACTCGAGTTTCCGCTTAACTTGTAACGGAAACCAATAAATGATCATAACAAGCACAAATATTTTGATAAGGCTTGCATATAACTTATATTAGAATCATGTACATCAAATTGATACACTTACATATTTCACTGATGTCACGACCCGTTTCGACAAAAGTCAGAGTGCGCTTCGGGCGGGCCGTGATGCCACAGGCATGGGCGGAAAGAAAACCATATCTGCTAAGGCGGAAGCAGAGAAGCTGATAATAGTTTTAAAATAGTTATTATTGAGTAAAATAGCTTGATTTTTATGCGGAAACTTTTAAATTCATCAGTGAAAAGAGATTTGATGCACATGTATTTTGTAAAATTCATGATTTCAAGTTTCGATGCAGGTTTTCAAGCAAGTGAATAATCCAGATGAATGAATATGCAACTAGTTGTAAATTCTAGTACAAATAATATTTACATAGCCTAGCAGTTGTCCATGATTGCAAAAAAAAATGTCCAATTGCAATTATTACATTAAAAAAATATTTGACAGTAAAAGAAATGTAAATGTAGAACCTGAAACTTAGTTAATCGGGCTCGAGAACCTGGTGGCGCTGCATGAACACTAAGGCAATTCCAAAACAGAAAGGAAAAGCCTCAGAATATTGAAATAAGCTGAGTGGACAGAGTAAAGTATAGAACAGTAACAGAAGCAGAAAAGTATGAGTGTACCAGCTTTTCATGAAGCAAAACTATTCGAGGCAAGAAAATAAAAGAGTTAAATAGAACAAGTTAGTTTATTAGACTACTCTGAAGTGTAACATATAGACAGATCAAGAAATGTCATTAGTTGTAATCAGTGAAAGATGAAAGTATTTTATTTGATGCACGAGATTCTAATGTAATTCTAGATGCAAGTCTTATCAAAACAGTTGAGCTTGCTATGGTCATTTGTTGGTTTCTGTTGTCAGTCAAGCGGAAACTCGAGTCAAAGCGTCACATCAATTTAACACTACATTTCACTAATTGTGTATGACAATAATGATTTTAAAGATACATGACTTAGGAGATTCGTAGCATATCAATACCTGATACCAATTTGGCGATTCAGTTGTACAAGATTAGAGTTTATAAACACGTCAAGAGAGGAATTGAGCTATGGAGCAACATTCGCTCAAGTCTTAGAACAGACCTAAGAAACCAGTTTCAATAACAGCAGATTCGATGACACAAGATTCGTTATCACAAGATTCGATGACACAAACAAAACTGGATAAGGAGCAATATATTTTGCGGGATTCAAGTATTTACGAGTGATACGATTACAATACGCTACTTTCCTGGACATCAAATATTCATTTAGATTAAACAATTTCCAGACATGAATATCCTCCAAGTAAAACTGTATGTATATATACGGGCACGACACAATCACCAATCATTTAATCGTAGTAAGGAATCTTAACCGTTAACCTTCAAAATAGTTATTACTCAAGTTTACAAGAACTATGAGTCTTTTAATCATCCATCAAATGAGATACAATTCATATAAGTACGAATCCAAATAATACAATTCATACAATTCTTAATAAATCTCATTATGATATTTGTTAATCGTTCCCAAAAATCCAACATTCTTCGTATTTTACAACAAACGAGAAATCCGCTCATCTAAGTGAATATTCAAATAAGATTATCTGCGATCACAATCTCATGACACTTCAAATATATTAACCCTAAAATATAAACTTGTCGGATTAGATATTCGATATTTCAATTCCTATGACATCACAAACAGACAGTGGTGAATTTGTATAATTATAAGAACAGACCAAGTAATTGAAATTCAATGTTTGCAAGAGAGAGAGAGAACTCTACTTGCCTTAAAAGAGGCTGAAGCAAAATCTGACGGAGGCGGTCAACTGGCGCGAGCAAAGTTAACAATCTAATTTCGAACATGTACAAGGGCAAGCAAGAATGATGTTGACATAAAGGAAACCAAACACAGCACAGACAATTATTCGCTACAAAATTGAATCAAAGGCGGCTAAGAGATTTACCTCCCTCAAGAGTGAGGTGAGAAAAGATTCCACGCGGAGATGGATACTCGGCAACGCTTAGGCTAGGGGAAACCCTAATTTGGAGAGGACTTTGCATGATTCCCACCAACTTGAATCGAGGAGCGGCACTGAAAAACACACATACACAATACTTTAAACAAAAACAAGAGGGCACAACTTGGATCACGAAGTATAAGAAATTTAGGGCACGGAATCAAAATAGGATTCACAGAAAAAAATCTGAAATCAGGGGGAAGAGAGGATATCTTACCAAGAAGAACCAAAACCAAGCCCGAGGAGGAGAGGGAAGGAAACCCTAGTTGTTCCTCGCCGCAAATATCGGCCAAAAAGGGAGGAAACGGCTGTCGGAGGAAGCGGAGGCGAGGTCTGAAGTTGCAACCCCCTAGGAGGAAGAAGGCTGACACGGCTTGGGGAGGAGAAGAAGCACAGATGCCGGCCTGGAGAGTGGAGTTGTCGCCGGCTCAAGCAAGGGGAAAAGGAGGCGTCGGCCAACAGGGGAAGAAGCCAGAGGAGGAGGCGGCCTGAGACGGAGGAGGATCCAGATGAGGCACTGACATCGGCCTTGGCAGGATGCGGCGCCGGCAGGAGGCACATGCGGCGGAAAGCGGAATCGGGAGTCGGCATCGAGCGGGAGGCGGAATCAGGACATGCGGCCTGCGGCTTGTGGGTTGCGGGAGTAAAATTGGGGAGGCTGGCTCTCGGGTTAGGTTTAAGAGGGGGAAATTTAGGTTTATAATAATTATATTAAAAATCGGGTTGTTACAACTGATTACAGTTTATGTCATTACGTGATCTAATCTATGTTATACTGCAGAGTGGTCTAATAATTTTAGTTATTTCTATTTATCTCACTTACTTGTCTGTCTTGCTAGCTTTGTTTCATGAAAACTGGTAATCAAATATTTATATTTCCTCTGCTCTTATTTTATTTTACTTATTATTTGTTTCAATGTTCTGAGTCTTTTTTCTTATTGTTTTTAATTTGTCTTAGCGTTCGTGTCTGATCCGCCTGCTTCTCGAGGTCAATCTGCGCCACGCTCCAACTTCTAGATGTTTACCTACTTGTCGCGTCAGGTTCTATGTTTATATTTCATTTATGTAATAATTACGATCAGTCATTTTCTCTGTTATCATGGACAACTGCTAGGCTATATATATGTATTAGAATTTAACATTATTTTCATGCTCATTTTTTTGAGTTTGTCATTGCATGAAAATCTGTATCCGGACTTGTATCATGGGTTTTGATTAAAATACATGCGCATCTATTTTTTCTATCATGTCTTAAAGCTTCGGCATAAAAATAAATTATTTTCCTTCAAATTAATTATTTTAAATCTAATTTTCAGAATCTCTGCTCCCGTCTAACAGGTATGGATTTTATTTCCACCCATGCTCGTGGCATCATGACCCGCCCAAAGCGCACTCTGACTTTTATTGAGACAGGTCGTGACAGTTGGTATCAGAGCCATTTTAGCTTCTAAAAATAGAGTATTTTATAATTTTCACCTATTTTGAATCTTATTATATAAATATATATACATCCATCATTTCTTCACTCACTTGTCATTATTTGTTGTTAACGGCTGAAACGCACACACACTATACTCATAAGCATGAGTAGTATGCTTACGAATGTTAAGGGATTATGGACAAACTTAACATTTTTGTGCATATGAATTTCCACAATATATACACTGCTTATAAATAATAAATGTATATGAGCAGTTTAATATTTTCAAGTGCGGTGACATTAGATCATAATATGCATGACATATTATGTGAAATGGGTACTTAACACGGCATGTGTATCCATTCATTTGTATTCATATCATACATCATTGCACAAGTGTCCATCTAAAAATAATAATAATGATTATATACACGTGGATTTACTATTTTCTTGGCATCGCACATGATCTCATTGTTGCATTTGCATGATCATTACATAGAGTTATCCCATGAAAATGTTGTAATTATGAACCCGGTAGTATGGAATGTGTTAGAATGTTTAGTTTCAAGTTCATAGTATTCGTAATCAGTCTTTTTTGTTCTGTTTGTCTATCAATCCTTATTCGGTCATCTAGTATCTTCTTCGAGTTAGCTCATAAGTGACATAGAGAAATGATTGTTTTCTTGTAAATTGTTCTGCTGAATTACTTCATCGATGTTGTGTTTTTTCATCCCCAGAGTGACTTACATTTGTCATCACTCAATCATCATTCAGCTTATTTTCCTATTTGGTGTTCTATCTTCACTTCGTGCAAGATTTTTTCATTCTCGAATTCTCGAGTCATACATTTTATTTTTGAGCTAATTGAAGAAATTCTTGTGTTTCCTGAAGTTAATCTTTTGTATCCGGGTCAAACACATTCGTATGGTATCTATGTTTTGGATGAATGAAAAGTCTGAAGAGCTTACTTAAGAACTTGAATCTAATATGCGTAGCAAGTATCCATAACTTTTCTCTTCATCTTAGTAAGTATTCGCGCTTATTCTCCTTTCTATTTCAGTATATTCATAGTTAGCCTCCAAGCCTTGATCTGTAAACCTTTTTGGGATAAATGACGTCTTGATCTTTGACATAAGAGACCCCATTTAGAAGTTCTTGAAAGTTTCGGGACGAAACTTCTTAAGAAGGGGAGAATGTAACAACCGGTGTTTTAAATCAAAATAAAAAGTGGAGGGTTTATTTTAGTGACATACTCGTAATTAACAAAAAAAAAGTCTAACCCCTTTTAATATTTACTGAGCACCCCCCCCCCGATATATTTCTTTCGACCAAGGGTTTTCTCGTGCCCCGTCTCCCGCATCCCACAATCCTCCTGCATGCACGCGCCTCTCCCAATTCCGCCACATCTACTGCTCTCATATCGCCCCGGCGCCCTTTGGTCGGCGCTTCCATCCACTCCTGCTTCTTTTCCTCGAGGCCGACGCAGGTTCTCCTCGTACCTGACGGGAACCCCCTCCAAGTAGCCGCATCTCCTTCCTTCACTCTTCCTCAGGTCGGCAGCAACCGCACCCCTCCTCTCCTAGGGTCGGCAGCCCCTTCTCCTTCTCGGTTCAGCAAAGATAGCAACCTCTCCACCTTCTCTCCCTTTGGCGGCTGCTTCCTCTCTTCTGTGGGCTCCAATTTTTTCCTATGGTTTCCTTCACTCCCCTCGTTGGGTCCGGATTTGACTTTCTCTGGGTAAGATTCATCCTCCTTCGCCCGTATTCAGATTTTTCATAATCCCTAATAATTTATTTATGCCTCAATTTGCGTACAACTTGTGATTCTTGATTTTTGCCCCTTTTCAATCGACTAATCCCGAATTGTTTATGATTTCCGGCATCGATCGTCGAAGCTACCAACGGGATCTCTCCAAAACCCCCTCTGAATTAGGTTTTCCCCAAGCTTAAGTGTCGCCAACTCTTGGATTCTTCATGGTTTCTCTCCTCCCCTAACTTTTGAGGGAGGTAAATCTGTTTAACCTTCCTTGTTTAAATTCCACGTCGAAGAATGCATGTGTTAGCGTTGTGAATTTTTCAATATCACTTTCGTCGTTCTTGAACATATTCAAAATAAAGGCTTCATTTGGAAGAGAGGCTGCGGTTGTAAAAGGAGATGTTGGAAATGCATGTTTGTAAATGGAGCTGTTGGAAACTGGTTGCTGGAAATAGAGATCTGTTTAGATAGTCTGTGTTTGCAGAGCTGTTCAAAACAGAGAACCGTTTGGCAAAACAGTGGTGACGTTTTATAAATATTTTTTATTATAAAATATTTTCGTGTTTCAAAACAGTAATTTTTTCAATTTCAAGTATAAAAAATTATCTGAAGCAGCATCTATAATATAAGTTTTATTCTAGAAATTTCTATAACAATATTGTGATGAAGAAAGTTGAATATTCGCTTTTAATTTTCGATATCGAGTTATGTATTCCACGTGATATGTCACGTGCTAGTGTACCTATATATACGAGTGTGTTGCCCGGTTTAGGGTATCAGCAAATTAATTCCCGATTTCTACTTGGTATCAGAGGATTAGGTCTTCCGCCGCTCCAGCCCGATCGTCGATCACGTCGCTCCCGCTCGCCCGTTCGCTCGCCTCCTCCCGCTCGCCCGTTCGCTCGCCTCCTCCCGCTCGCTCGCTCGCTTTCGTCGTCGTCGCCAGTCCGCCGCTCCCGCTCGCCCGCTCGCCTCTTTCTTAAGGTTGTTTCTCTTCCGCGGCGCTCCTCCTCCGCCCGGCCTTCCGGGCGGCCCCCGCGTCTCCGGCCGTTTTGTCCTCCATGGGGCAGCCAGAGACATCTTGCTCACCTCCTCCGGTGTTCCTTCCGGCATCATGATCTACGGGGGACCCATTGGAGGCCGTCTTCTCTGATTTGGAGCTCTTCAATCTCTCTTCTCAATGGATGATCAATCCACTATCTCCACGGCTCCTCAATCCGGTGTTCCAACCGGTTCGTCTGCCGACCCTCCTCGGAGCCATGGCCAGTCTGGCTCGTTGAAGATCACTATTGTTGTCTTGGATGACACGAATTATCTGGAGTGGTCCCGGGCGGCCCAGCATGCTATTCGCAGCCACCAGTTGTATGGACTTATTGATGGTACCACCGTTGAGCCACCACGTACCGATCCCACATGGAAAAAATGGAATGAGGAAAATTCTTTGGTTTTCTCGTGGTTACTTCACTCGATGTCCCCTCAGGTGTATCGCAGTTATATGTTGTTGGACTCCGCATATGATATTTGGACTCGGGCCCGTGATACCTACTCTCAGGCAGGTAGTTCGATGCAAGTGTATGAGCTCACTCGCCGTGTGCTGGAGTTGAAGCAGGGCACTATGTCTGTTTCTACCTACTATTCCGAGTTTGAGCGCCTCTATCAGGAACTGGACTTCTTCAATAATTTTACGGTTGCTTGTACTGCTGATGCGCTGGGCCTTCAGAAAGACAAAGTTCGTTTCCGTGTCCACGTCTTCCTTATGGGGCTCAACATGGAGTTTGATGTTATTCTCTTGCATGTTCTCCATCGTGAGCCACTTCCCTCTTTTCGGGAGGCCTTCAGCACGCTCCTCAATGGTGAGAATCGCCGGCGTGCTCTTGGTGCCGCTCCTGCTACTGATCATTCTGCGCTTGTAGGGGCTTCACGCGGACCCCCTCTTTGTAGCCGCTGTGGGAAGAAGGGTCATACCAGGGACTCATGTTTTCATTTACATCCTCACATTGCCCCTGCTGGTCGGGGTTCTAGTACTCGGGGTCGCGGTGGGCACCGTTGTGGTAGCCGTCAGCCTGGCGATCGTCCTCAGTTTTCTGCGCACTCTACTGAGGTTCAGGAGGACACCTCCGGAGGCCTATCTGCTGTCGAGTTAGATGCTCTCCGTCGCATGCTGCGCTCCCACACTGACTCTCCTACTGCTGGTTCTCATGCTGTTGTTGCTACTTCGGGTCTCTCCAATGCTCATGTTGTATCCTCCTCACCTTCCGAGTAGATTATTGACTCGGGTGCGACTGATCACAAGACTGGTTCTGCCTCAGGTTTTACCTCTTATACTCCTCTTTCTGGTAGTGATAAGTTTATTGTTGCTAATGGCTCTCTCTCCGTCATCGCTGGTAAAGGGACTGTCACCTGTTCTCCCGACCTATCACAGTCCTCTGTTTTGCATGTCCCGTCTTTTCCTAGCAATTTGCTTTCCATTAGTCACTTAACTACTTCTTTAAACTGTTTTGTGACCTTTTCTGATGTTTGTGTATTTCAAGATCTGGATATGAGGCGGACGCTTGGCAGTGGTAGGAACGTTGGTGGACTGTACTTGCTGAACCAGTCTTCTTCCAATGCGTTTTCATCCACCAGATCTCCGACTCTACATGGCATTCAAGGTTGGCACCAGCGTCTTGGCCACCATTCGCCTCTTTATCTTACTAAACTGTTTCCTGTTTTTAACTCTTTAATTCAGTCTTTTTCTTGCGATGCATGTGAACGCTATAAACATGTCCGTCAGAGTACTAGTCATTTGTCTGTCCCTAGTTTTTGTCCATTTGATGTTATTCACTCTGATATTTGGGGTCCATCTCTAGTGTTATCTTTATCTGGTTATAAATGTTTTATTACTTTTATTGATTGTCACTCCCGCGTTACGTGGGTTTATCTGCTTAAAAGTTAAAACGAAAAGTGATGTCATTTCCTGTTTTCAGACGTTTCATAAGATGGTGAACCAACAATTTGGTGGCACAATTCGGGTGTTGCGTAATGATAATGGTGGAGAATATGATGACCGGGGTGCTTTTGGGGCCTATCTATCTAATCATGGCATCATACATCAAACCACGTGCGTCCACACTTCCACCCAAAATGGGGTGGCCGAACGGAAGAATAGACACTTGTTGGAGGTGGCTCGGTGTTTACTCCTTGCTATGCACCTTCCCAAATCCTACTGGGGTGATGCAGTTCTCACAGCTGCTCATCTCATTAACCGTCTTCCGTCTCGTGCCCTTTCATTTGGTACGCCCCTATCGCGTCTTGCCAAACAACACATCGTCCACACCTCTCATCTTGCTCCTCATATCTTTGGCTCCGTCTGTTTTGTCCATGGTCATACCCCGCATCGTGATAAACTTGATGCGCGTTCTTTGCGGTGTATTTTTGTTGGGTACTCCTCTACCACCAAAGGATATTGTTGTTATCATCCTCCGACTCGGCGCTACTATTGCACTGTGGATGTAACATTTCGTGAGGGGGAGTCGTACTTTAGTCCTCGTCCGGGGGAGACGAGAAGTGACGGTGACGAGAACATCGAATCTCCTCTTCCAATTGTTGTCACTCCTCTTCCTTCCACCTCAGCTCCACTAATATTATACACGTACTCACGTCGTCCCAGGACTGTTGAGCAAGTGCAGACTGTGAATGTTCCATCAGTGCCAGTAACTGTCTCAGCTCCAGATTCAGATGATGACCTCCATGTTCCTCTTGCACGTCTTATAGGTAAAAGGGGTGGCACCAAACACCCCATTGCCAACTACATTTGTTATACTCATCTATCTCAGGCTCATAAAGCCTTTATCTCCTCTCTGTCATCTATTGTGATTCCTAAGACATGGCAGGAGGCAGTTCAGATACCTGAATGGAAGCAGGCTATGGAGGAGGAACTGAGTGCCTTGGATAAAAATAAAACATGGCGGCTCACTAGCCTTCCCCCTGGGAAGCGAACGGTCGGATCCCATTGGGTCTTCACCGTCAAACAGAACCAAGATGGGGTGGTGGAGCGATACAAAGCATGTTTAGTGACTCGAGGATATACCCAAGCTCAAGGCATTGACTACCAGGAGACCTTTGCTCTTGTTGCCAAGATGAACTCAATCAGTGTGCTTCTTTCTTTTGCTGTGATTCGTGGATGGGAGCTACTGCAGCTCGATGTCAAGAATGCATTCCTGCATGGTGATCTGGAAGAGGAGGTCTATATGGATATTCCTCCGGGCCTTGATGTCAAAGAGTCCAACCGGAGGGTCTATCGCCTGCTAAAATCCCTGTATGGCCTGAAACAGTCTCTGAGAGCGTGGTTTGGGCATTTTAACAAGACCATGCTACGTCTTGGATATACTCAAAGTCAACCTGATCATACCCTCTTCATCAAGAGGAAGGGTGCTTTGGTTTCTATCCTTATTATATACGTGGACGACATCATCATTACCGGAGATGACTTGGATGAGATCAAGTACTTGAAAAAACAACTGGGAGAAAGATTTGAAGTCAAGGATCTGGGAAAGCTGAAATATTTTTTGGGAATTGAAGTTGCGAGGTCCCGGCAGGGGATCTTCATCTCCCAAAGGAAGTATACTCTTGATCTTCTGGAGGAGACTGGGATGCTTGGGGGTACTCCTGTTGACACTCCAATTGAGGCTAATCATAAGATTGATGCAGATATTAGTGGGGAGAAAGCGGACGCCTCAAAATACCAACGACTGGTTGGGAGGCTCATTTATCTGTCCCATATTCGCCCGGATATCACGTATGCGGTGGGTGTCCTAAGCCGGTATATGCACTCCCCTACGTTACGTCATCAGCAGACAGCCTTTAGGGTGTTGCGATATCTCAAAAAGACACCCGGTCGTGGGATTCTGTTCAAGGCTAGTCAGTCGTTGGAGGTTGAGGTATTTACTGATGTTGATTGGGCTGGTAGTCAAGATGACAGAAAGTCAATCATGGGGTACTACACATTTGTGGGAGGCAACCTGGTTTCATGGAAGAGAAAGAAGCAGAACGTGGTTGCTCGCAAAAGTGCTGAAGCAGAATACAGAGCTATGGCTCAAGGCGTTTGTGAGGGACTATGGTTAAGAACCATTCACCAAGATTTGGGCCTTCAGGTGAACAAACTTATTACTATCTATTGTGACAACAAGACAGCCATCAGCAATGCACACAATCCAGTTCAACATGACAGGACCAAACATGTGGAAGTTGATAGGCACTTCATCAAAGACCACCTCGATAAGGGGAATATCTACACTCCGTTTGTGAGCTCATTTGATCAGCTTGCCGATGTTTTCACCAAGGGGCTATGCAACGACAACTTCAAGAACAATACTGACAAGTTGGAAATGATCAATATATATTCTCAACTTGAGGGGGAGAGTTGAATATTCGCTTTTATTTTTTGATATCGAGTTATGTATTCCACGTGATATGTCACGTGCTAGTGTACCTATATATATGAGTGTGTTGCCCGGTTTAGGGTATCAGCAAATTAATTCCCGATTTCTACTGTTATTGCAGTATAAAGTTTAAAAGAAGATAAATTTGATTGTATTATGTGCTATTCAACAATTAGCTCCATCAGAGAACATTCCATCAATCACTGAAGAAATTAACACCAACTAGCCAAATTCTACACAAAACCACCACCATATGATGAAGTATAAAATTTGAAAGAATAATCACTTTACACTTAAAAAAAGAAGAACAATAACACAAAGTTACTCTAAAAGAATTATCACTTTACACTTAAAAAAAAGAAGAATAACACAAAGCTACTCTAGTAGCTGTTGTAGTATAAAGTTTAAAAGAAAATAAAATTTGTTGTATTCTGTGCTATTCAACAATTAGCTTGAACAGAGAACATTTCATCAATCACTGAAGAAGTTAACACTTTTTTTATGTTCAACTAGCCTAATTCGACATGAAGGTTTGTTCATGAATAACGACTTTAGAATAAAGAAAAAAATAAGAGGAATACAAGAATAACACAAAGCCAAGCTCTCTAGTTGCTTGTCCACTCAGAAGAGGAATGCGATGTAGAAATGTCAAGCAGATCGAAATCCCTAATCCAGTGGCTTTCCAAAGGATTGCGGCGTCTCTTCTCGAGAGAATTTAGCAGAGCCACCACCTTGCTCGTTGCCCTAACGCTGATCTCATTTTCCACCAGCTCCTTCACAGCCACCTCTGCTTCCTCCAACTGTCTGATCTCAGCCGCCACCGCATCTCCGCCGCTCATGGCAAGGTTGAGCAGCGCTGCAACCTAAGTTATCAAAGGTGCAAGGCGCATCGAGTCGCAAAGCGCCCCTGGAGCCTAGGCGCAGGCGCGCGCCTGAGGCACGTGAGGCGCAAAAATGGGGGGAAAAGAAAATTGAGCGAATTGGGCGCTCAATTCGTCCAATTCGCTCAATTTCCGCGAATTGGGCGCCCAATTCGCTCAATTTCAGCGAATTGGGCGGCCAAGTGCGTCAAGGGGTGCCTCGGGTGCGTCTAAGATCATGTTTTTGCTCTTCTCAAAAGACTTTAAAAAATAAACACATTGAAAGGCCCAGACGCGCCTTTGGCACGCCTGGGAGTCTGTAAGGCGCGCGCCTGGGAGCCTGTAAGGCGCGCTCCTGGGCGCGCCTGGGGCACATCGCCCACCTCAACCGTGCTGAGGCGCGGTGGGCTGCGTCCAGCGCCTCAGGCGCGCCTTAACAACTAAGGCTGCAACCGCATTTTCTCTCGCCCTCCTGCTGGCCCCCGTCTTCCTGTCCACCAAATTCACCAAAATTCTAATTCCAGATTCGTTCCTGAAATCCTGCAGGCTTTCATAGAATCCCGCCACCTTAGCGATGACCGCCAAGGCATCCTCCACCACCCCTAGTCGGGAATCCTCCGTTATAAAAAATTAGTTGGAGGCCAGGAGGTGATGGGCGAGGAGGGAGACAGTGCCGACATCGGCTAGGAGGAGGAGAACCTCGACGTCGTGCTTCGTGAGGAGGCGGATCTCGGCGATGATCTCTCACAGCGCCTCCGCGTTGCCTGGATGACTCATCCGCTTTACTAGGGAGCAAGCTTTGCGGCCCTTCACCTCCATCGATCCTTGTGTCGTTCTTCAATCGGAGGTTGGGAGAAGCCAGTAAGCTTCAAGCACGACGCCGGGCAGGATTTTCCTCCTCCCAAGAAAAGCGATACACTGGAGGGTTTCTGGAGGGTTTTAGGACGCGAAGCTTTTGCTCTTAGAGTGAAACGCGGCGATTCGAAAAGATGGCGGAAAAACAAACGAATATAGGCAGGCAAGATTCATTTGCGGAAAACGTACAGGAGCAAAACGTTTAACCAAACGAAGCCAAGTTTCTGAATTTTTGCTTGCACCACTCAGCCTCCACTGCCAGATTCAGTCTTACTTAAGGTAAGTAGAGATTCCTCTCTCTTGCAAACATTGGACTTAAATTATTTTGTTCTTATGAGTATGTGAATTCACCCTTGAATGTTTGTTTTACCAAATAAGTTTAGATCTTGAATGTCTAAGTTGACATGTTAGTTGTTTACATATTTAATTCGTGACATGAGTTTGTGATCATGATTGGTTTATATTTGAATTTTCACTTAGTTTGTGATCATGATTGGTTTATCTACTTGCCGTGTCAGGTTCTTGTTTATGTTTCATTTCCTTTACTGTCGGATATTTCATTTATGTAATAATTACGATCAGTCATTTTCTCTGTTATCATGGACAACTGCTAGACTATATATATGTACTAGAATTTAATATTATTTTCATGTTCATTTCTCTGAGTTTGTCATTGCAAGAAAATCTGTATTCGGATTTGTATCATGGGTTTTAATTAAAATACATGTGCATCTAATTTTTCTGTCATGTCTTAAAGATTTCGCATAAAAACAAACTAGTTTCCTTCAAATTAATTATTTTAACCTTAATATTCAGTATCTCTTCTCCCGCCTAACATTTATGGCTTTTTTTCCGCTCATGCATGTGGCATCACGACCCGCCTCAAAGCGCACTCTGACTTTTGTTGAGACGGGTCGTGACACAGGTGTACCCTCGTGATCACCCACTAAGTCCGCCATAAAACCGCCCATTTAGTCCAAAGCTTTTGCAACACCCAGCGTCGTCCAAAGTTCTCTCGTACTTCTTACGTCTGTTCGCCATCTTCCAGGCCGTGGGGGCATTACGCCCACCTCGCCCGCTTCAGCGGCAGTTTGCCCTCAGGTACACGCTCTGCCTTTTTCTTATCTACGAGTGAACGTGCGGCCTTCTTCTCCAAGCGCAACATCCAGAGTTGGGTCTGTTTTAACGCGACCTTCTCTCCTTGCCTCCGCCCTCTCCAACGCCCTGCGGGCGGCCACCTTTTCTAGAACATTGAGGGTGAATACCAGTGTCGTCTCCTTCGTCGACAGTAGGTTGCCAGCAGCGGGGCTGCTGTTGGTTCCCCATAATGAGGAGGGTGCCTTCCTCACCAATTCCTCTTTGGTTGCGTTAAGGATAATCGGTCCTCTCTATTGGTGGAGCAAAGCTCTGAGTGCTCCCCCCGCGGTATATTCGCTCCCCGACAAAATGTTTGTTAGCCAGCATGCTGACGGGGAAGGCTCTCTTGGTCGCCTTCTTCGACACCTGCCCTTGCGGCCGCGCTTCTCCAAGCGCCATGAAAGAAAAAATCGGCCAATTGATAGGGAACAAGATATTTTCTTGTTCCCTCTGTCGGCCAATAGTTGAACATCGGGCCTCATAAGCCAATGATTCCAGAGAGTAGATGTAGTCGACCTCAGCAAGATACAACGCCCGCATGTAACTCGTCCACTTCAACGATCCCATCTGATGGCACGGTTCCCTCCGACGACGCATCCTGTCGACCGATGTAACAACCCCGTTGACTTCGCCATCCCTTCTGGTGGTCGTCAGTCCGACCTCCTCCTGTGAAGGATTGATTCTAGTTCTTCCTGCAGTCTTCCGGTGTTTGCACAAGCTTCTCTCGGTTGTGTTCGAGTTGTCGTGGCCCATCTTCCTGCAATAGTAGATAATGTTTGGTAATATTTCTCCTCAATACCACTACCTCTCTTAATTAGAATATATTTTAAGCAACTTGAATATCATATGTGCTGAGTTTGCCTAAATCTCCTTCACTATCCTTGAATTGTCATTATTTTCCATAATTTTTTTTAAATGTGATTATTCCTATGAAAAAATCCAAACCTTGATAAGGTAGAAGCAGTGAACTTTCGAGAAATTACTGATGCAGAGCAGAGACGAGCACGAGCTTTGGGCCCATTTGGAGCTGATTTGACGACTTACCATATATGGCATATCCGGATCAACGATCGGACTCCGCAGATGTGTCCGGATCCGCGTCGCAAGTCGAGATCATATATTACTTTATTTTTATTGATTTATTTTCATGTATTTTAGTGGCCTCTCCTACCGACCAATCATAGTCGTTGATAGGGATGTCCTAGTGTCTTGTTTTATTATAAATATTGGTCTAAGAGGCTGAACCAAGACATTGCAGAATTTAGAGACTTCTATTCCCGGATTCCAGCGATCACTCCCTAGTGTCGACGTCGTGGAACCCTAGGTGACGACTCCTAGGCGTTCAAACTCCACCCCCCCCCCCCCACACACACACACACTCAAGGTACTACCAATCCATAGCCTTCTTCCCTCTCCGACCCTCATCCGCAGCCCCTACAGCCCCCAAATCCCAACCCCCTACTGTTGTCCAGGAAGCGCAAACACTGTTCAACGAGCACTGTTCACGAACACGGTCCACGAACACTGTTTACCGATCACTGTTCGTTGAACGTTGTTCACGAATTACTGTTCGCGGGTTACTGTTCACGGTGGCACTGTTCACGTCGGTCACTGTTCACGCCGACCCTCCACTTCTTCCCTCCAGTGGATCCACCCCCCTTTAGCCCTAATTTCTTGGATCAATTCAGATATAGGAATTTCTGCCCCGATCCGTTATTTCCACCTTTCGTTCATCACCCCTCCACCCGGATCCGACCCTAAATAGCGGATCCACCTTCCCCTTCCCGGATCTACTTGTACGTGATCATTTCTCGTCCGATCTCACCATTTACCGCCGAGGACAGCCACCGCCATCATTTTCACGCCGCCAGTTCCACCTTTGATCGCCGATCTACACATCCGTTCCAAATTCTTCAGTGTCTCGGTTCAACCGACTACTTTGTGAGTTTCTTGTGATATTGACTTATTTGATTTGACATTTTCATTGGTAAATTAATATATGTGATCTTGTCAGTAGAAATTGTCTTTAGTGCGCTAACAATTTGCATGAGGAGAAATTCTTCGCGCGCTTTGCTTTAGCCCTCCGAGCGGAAGAAGTCATGATAAATTGCCAAAATTAATTAACTGTTTTCAATTTCAAATATTTGTGTGGAGTTAAAATTCTCATTGCTCAAATTTATTTGTCGAGTTATCAACGATTACATTGCATTTAGGTTCAGATTAGCGTGTCACCCTTTGCACTACCACCTAGCATCGTAGGTTTTGTGTACCCGTAGCCAACCCCTACATCATTTTTGTATCAGAGGCAAGGTTTTGTCATTTGCATGCTTCGTAGTGGTAGGTTTTAAATAGTCTTTGCGTTCATTTATGTCTAGTTTTCACCGACGGTAGTCTCCCCTATCTAGGTATCCTGAATCTACTTATATCCAACCTCATAGAACCCCTTTAGAGAAACCTTCATGTTATCATTATGATTATCATCGTTCCCCGCACACGACTCCTAGAGATTTGTCTACCCCTCGACACAATCCCATTATGCTAGAGGCGATCCCCACGGCGATAGGTCCTCATGTCTTCGTCATTACACCTCCCCGCGACTTCATGATGATAGAATTGAATATCGTTCAGGTCACCACCACTACACATCTCCTCTAAAAGAGAAACCTGAGTTTGGATATGAGCGACCTCCACTGCACGTTCACAGAGCCCATACACACCCACGAGCACAATCTGATTATATTAGAAACTACCATCTAGACGACCCTTAGAAACCCTATAGAGGTCACCATCGGCAGGATCACAATACATGTCAAGACCCTCTTAGTGTTCCACCAATAGAGTTACCTAAGGCTGAATTTCTGCGACTAGTTCTTGACCGCTTTGATCTCTTAGAAGCTCAATTTGATCACCTAAGATCTACATTATGAAGACAGCCTAGGGATTTGGGTCAAGCCACCGATGCGGCGAGTAATGCTCCCACCGAGATAAGAGACCCGACACTTGGTTTTGATCCTTCTCAGTTTGATAAGATTCAGTGTTCATGTGATCTTGAGGTTGAATCTGATCATGACCTTTTGATACAGGTGGAGAGTGATGCTAGCATGACTAGTGAGCATGATCACGTGGGTGAAGACGAGCGACCTAGTGACGCTATGGTGGTATACCCATCCTTTTCACCTCACCTAGACCTACACCTAGACCTAGTGTCCCCTTTGAACAAAGACGCAGTTCTCGACACTATATTTATTGGCCCACACTTGAGTCTGGGCACCCCCTACTCTTCTCCTAGTACTATCTCGAGTCACTTCACTACTGAAAGTCGAGAGTATAGTGTTGACTTCATAGTGGCTGCCTCACTCACTTACGAGGACGCTACCTCTATCAGTGACCTCATTGTTGAACCTCCAGATAAGTCTCCTGATAAGTAAATACTCCCTTGGGAGGTACATGAGGCTAGCGTTGACTTTGTTGTGGGTGTCATACTTGCTCCCACAGACACTACTATTATTGGTGCCCTCCTCGGGTGGACTATTCTATCATTATCGACCTCTTCGGGATCAAGTCCCCGAGAGGCTCATTTGACAAGCCATCCCTCCTACACTTGAGTGATGGAACGTGTATACTCACTAGTGATCATCTCACACGTGATGACTTTTGGTATACACCTCATGTTGAGCCACCTGATGGGCTATATCATTTGAGAGGTACCCATCACACCAGAGCTCCACACTATTTTGTCACCCTCTACGTCGTCCCCACGGGCGATGACGTCGGTCACCCCAAATTTTTCTATCGACCACCCGGTAAGCCTCTTGATAGGCCACCCCGTGTTAGTAATATCTAAGTCATTATCAGGCCTTCCCTTAGGAAGTGTGTCGAGTATGTTGTGCTCTATTTGCATCATTTGCTCCATTTGTATGAGTCAGTTGGGTCGCTTGTTCATCATTTGCATGCATTACATGAGTCGGTTCGCCGACGAATAATAATGAGCAATGAAAGTTATAAAACTCATGTGGATAAACGAAAGCAAGAACAAGTATTTAATGAAGGCGAGAAAGTAATGGTGTGAGTCCGCCCAGAGAGGCTACTCTCGGGGCTTGCCAAAAAGTAAAGTGTCATGCGAATGGGTCTGTACTATATTATTAGTAGTATTGGGGCAAATGTCTACCGGCCTGATATCCCGACTGTATGAGAATTCATCCAGTGTTTAATGTTGAGGATCTAACGACGTATTATGAGCCTCACGAGTATGTGGACCCGAGCAGTGGAGATGCCCAGTCGTCACCACCCCCGTTTTCGTTGTCTTACCACTCTCATACTCCACCTACGTCTGATAGCCACTACAACCCACCCATTGTTGACACTCACCCACCTGGGGATTCGTCTTCTCTGGTTTCATCGACGGTACCGCCGATCGCACTAGGATCCACCACTCGAGAGATGAGCGATGAGAGCATCACAGAGTTCAGATTCCACCAGCTTGTTCCTACTTCAGATGGGCCACGTTGTCGCTACTTGGTACATTGGCGGGGCCGCCCCGACGTAGTTGACGCTTGCAGCAGAGCTTGATCGATTCGCCCCTGGACTTCAACTTCAGCACGGCCATCTTCATTCACCGGAGATGACAGCATTCATCGAGAGAATTCCAATCTCAATTCATCGAGAGATGAATTCTTTCAAGTCGGGGAGATTGATGCGAAGCAGAGACGTGCACGAGCTTTGGGCCCATTCGGGACTGATTTGACGACTTACCATATATAGCGTGTCCGGATCGACGATCGGACTCCGCAGATGTGTCCGGATCCGCGTCGCGAGTCAAGATCATATATTAGTTTATTTTTATTGTTTATTTTCTTGTATTTTAGTGGTCTCTCCAACCATCCAATCATAGTCATTGATAGAGATGCCCTAGTGTCTTATTTTATTATAAATATTGGTCTAAAAGGCTGAACCAAGGCATTGAAGAACTTAGAGACTTCTATTCCCGGATTCCAGCGATCACTCCCCGGTGCCGACGTCGTGGCTCCCTTCGGGGACTGCCAAAAAGCTAAGCGTCATGCGAATGGGTCCTTACTCAATTATTAGTCGTATTGGGACAAACGCTTACCGGCTCAATATCCCGGCAAGTATGGGAATTCATCCAGTGTTTAATGTTGAGGATCTGACGTCGTACTACGAGCCTCACGAGTATGTGGACCCGAACAGTAGAGATGCCCAGCCACCCCCACCCCCACTTTCGTTGCCCTACCACTCTCATACTTCCCCTACGTCTAATAGCCACTACAGCCCATCCACTGCTGACACCCTTCCACCTGGGAATTTGTCTTCTTTGGTTTCACCACCGGCACCGCCGATTGCACCGGGATCCACCACTCGAGAGATGAGCGATGAAAGCATCACAGAGTTAAGATTCCACCAGCTCGTTCCTACTTCAGATGGGCGTGCTGTCACTACTTGGTACATTGGCGGGGCCGTTCGACACAGTTGACGCTTGGTTACTTGCAGCAAAGCATGATCGATTCGCCCTTAGACTTCGACTTCAGCACGGCCGTCTCCATTCACCGGAGATGACAGCTTTTCAGTCAGGAGGATTGATTGGGAAGGACACTCTTCCGCCGACGACACTTTGACGACTTCGGGTGGACCTCTTCGAGTTGTACCTGACATTCATCGAGAGAATTCCGATCCAAATTCATCGGGAGATGAATTCTTTCAAGCCGAGGAGATTGATGTGGAGCAGAGACGAGCACGACCTTTGGGCCCGTTCAGGGATGATTTAGCGACTTACCATATATGGCATGCCCAGATCGACGATCGTACTCCGCAGATGTGTCCGGATCCACGTCGCGAATTAAAATCATATATTAGTTTATTTTTATTGGTTTATTTTCATGTATTTTAGTGGCATCTCCACCGACCAATCATAGTCGTTGATAGGGATACCCTAGTGACTTGTTTTATTAAAAATAATGGTCTAAGAGGCTGAACCAAGGCATTGCAGAATTTAGAGACTTCTAATCCCGGATTCCAGCAATCACTCCCCGGTGCCGACGCCGTGGAACCGTAGGTGACGACTCCTAGGTGCTCGTTCTTCCCCCCCAAGGTCTCCTTACCCTTGCCTTCATTTTTCACCCCTCAAACCCCCGTTTCCACCGCTACAGCCCCCCAAAACAGCACCCTAAATAGCACGGCCGGCTGTTTCCAGCAAGCAGCCAGGCTGCCCTCCCGGTGTGCAGCCGCCAGCCCACTGCCGGCCTCCTCCCCTTCAGCGCCTCCACCACCCAGCCCGCCGACCACCATCCCTTCCTCCCTCCTCCAGCCCGATCGTCGGCTGGCCCTCCTCAAAACCCAGCCACCATTTAGCCACCCTAAGCCCGGCCGACCCCTCCATCATCACCCCCTTCGTGAAACCACCTCCAAATCACCCTATTTCTCTAGATTCATTCAGATCTGAGAATTTCAGCCCCGATCCGTTATTTCCACCGCTCGTACTTTCCATTTTTGCCCGGATCCAACCCAAAATAGCGGATCTATCCCTCTCCGGCCCGAATCTACTCATACGTGGGTGGATTAAACATTTTCTCACCCAATCTCATCATTTGCCGTCGAGGACAGCCACCACCTTCATCTTCACGTCGTCGGTTCCACGTCTGATTGTTGATCTACACATCCAGACCATAATTCTTCAGTGTCTCGGTTCAGTCCGCTACTTTGTGAGTTTATTTTGTTGTATTGGATTATTTGATTCGACATTTTCATTGGTGAATAAATATGTGTTGTGATTCTTGCTCGTAGAAATTGTTTCGGACCATTAATAATTTGCATGAGACATTCGCCGCGCGCTTTGCTTTGGCCCTCCGAGTGGAGAAAGCCGTTATAAATTGTCAAATTAATTAACTGTTTTTCAATTTCAAATATTTGCGTGGAGTTAAAATTATCATTGCTCAAATTTATTTGTCGAGATATCGACGATTACAATGCATTTAGGTTCAGATTAGTGTGTCACCCTTGCACTATAACCTAGCGACGTAGGTTTTGTGCATCTGTAGCCAACCCCTACAACATTTTGGTGACGACTCCTATGCGCTCAAACTCTCCCCCCCCCCCAGGTACTACCCATGCATAGCCTTCTTCTTCCCCCTCCGAAACCCTCATCTGCAGCCCCTACAGCCCCCAAATCCCAACCCCCTACCGCTGTCCAGGAAGCCCGAACACTGTTCAACAAACATTGTTCACCGAACAATGGGCACGAATTACTGTTCACGGGTTACTGTTCACGCCGACATTGTTCACGTCGACATTGTTCACGCCGGCCACTATTCACGTCGGCCACTGTTCACGCTGACCCTCCACTTCTTCTCTCCCGTGGATCCACCACCCCCCCCCCCCCCGCCTAGCCCTAATTTCTTGGATCAATTCAGAGCTAGGAATTTCAGCCCCGATCCGTTATTTCAACCTTTTGCTCATCACCCTTCCACCCGGATCCGACCCTAAATAGTGGATCCACCCTTCCCCGGCCCGGATCTACTTGTACGTGGCCGAATCTATCCATTTCTCGTCTGATCTCACCATTTACCGTCGAGGACAGCCACCGCCATCATTTTTACGCCGCTGGTTCCACCTCCGATCGCCGATCTACACACCCGGACCAAATTCTTCAGTGGCTCGGTTCAGCCCACTACTTTGTGAGTTTCTTGTGGTATTGACTTATTTGATTTGACATTTTCATTGGTGAATTAATGTGTTGTGATTCTTGCTAATAGAAATTGTCTTTAGTACGCTAATAATTTGCATGAGGAGACATTCGTCTCACGCTTTGCTTTGACCCTCCGAGTGGAGGAAGCCATTATAAATTGCCAAAATTAATTAACTGTTTTGAATTTCAAATATTTGCGTGAAGTTAAAATTCTCATTGCTCATATTTATTTGTCGAGTTATCAACAATTACATTGCATTTAGGTTCAGATTAGCGTGTCACATTTGCACTACCACCTAACGTCGTATGTTTTGTGCACCCGTAGCCTACCCCTACATCAAATACCCAAACTGATGATTCCATATCATATGTTTTTTCTCTTTCATCTTGAGTTTAAAAGAGTGCACAAGACTCATGTTAATTTTCAATCCTTTAAAATAACTTCCAACGCAGCTTACATCTGGTTCAGACCAGCCAAGGAACATACTAGTGATACTTAGATTTCTAGCATGGACGGAAAATCACAAAGTTCGTGGAACAACGTAATAGACTTCAACATAGACACCCAAATCTTTCAATTGCATGTTATTTTGAATCCTCAATGGGTCGGGGACGGGGTCGAGTTCTTTCAACCTTGGGAGAATTTATGTGACCTATATGGCTGCATCACACCAGGAAGAAGAACACACCAATTATAAAATATAAGAAACCTGATATACAAATCAAATCCTTGATTGCTCGAGGTTGCACAACATGGATTAGGCATTACATCGATAGTCAACGACAGACCTGTGTCCCGAATGCTCTAGCCTCTAGTATGCTTGGACAACTCTTTGAAGAGTATCGAAGACCCAATACATGATCAGAAGTGATGCAGTGGATGGTCGACAGACTTCGGGGTGGACACTCTAAATGCAGCCCTAAATGTGATGCAGTGGAGTGCTAGTGCAAGAGAGGTCCGATCAAAATTTTGCAACAGTAATTAAATATTATGAAAAAAATAATACAGGCGTGTGCGGTTACAAATATTGAGAAAAGAAAGAGCGTAACAATTTTCAAACGAAAAGAGATGCAATTAACTAAGCGCACACAGAGGAAACCTTGTAAATCGCACAACGACAATACTAATAACAAAGTAATAAAAATTCATTGCAAAGTCAGGTGTTGAGATAAATAAGAATAAAAGAAAAGCTCATATACCACAGTTCGCACGTGCAGGCAGCAATGATGAGGGGCATGGAAGGCATCCAAGGGCGCGGGAACGGCGGGGCTGGCTGAGTGAAAGTGGAATCCACGTCAAGGAAGTAGGCAAATGAAGCAGTCGGCCAGTTTCGGGTGGATAGGTGTCCGACGACTGAATGGATGAGGAGGGGCTCTACTTGGTGGAGGGAGGGGAGGCGGTTGAGAGAATGGAGTTCACGGGAAGCTAACAGGCAGGGGAGGAGTGGGGGTGGGGGATCTAGATGGGATGGGGGTGGAGGCCGACGGACTGGCGTGGTGCTTCTGGGGTGGTGTCGTGGAAGAGGAAGATGGGCGGAGGTGGAATCTAGGGTTTCCGACGGTGGAGGAGGGCAGGGTTGACTACGTCGGGTTTGACTGGGGAAAATGCGGAGGTTGCCGACTGAGAGTGGCCAACGGGATGGGAAAACGGGACTGCGGCTTAGAGGAGTTCGGGCTGGATGGGGAGGGAGGGGATGACTTACGGTGGGCTGGACGGGAACGGGGAAAGGGCAGAGGAGTTGTTCGGCGTCTCACCGAGGAAGAGCATCCAGGAGTCGCACCTGGACATGAGTGACTAGCAGTTCTGCAATTTGCCAAAACCCACGATGCCTCCAAACTGTGAACCGCTGCATATAAATAAGCCCTAAACAATAACCGCTTAATCACAACTAAAAATCAAATAAAACCCGAATCGGATGACTCAAACTGTCAGAGGGCCAATCGAGGGCAAAATACAACTCAAACAAAAACCCATATATGAAATCGACTCCGATCAACCATCCGGACGCAACCACAGGCTCTGATCGTCCGTCCGAGCAGCGGATCACCGCCTCCTGCGGGAATACACGTGAATCGGTCGTGGCGTCACGATTTGACGAACTTGCAGTTCGTAGCGACATTATGGAGGAGACCATCGTCATTACCTCGCGCTTTCGTGCGGGACTTAGAGCAGACATCCGAAGGAAACTGATTCCCCATAAGATGGAGATGGTTGAACAGATCTTTCAGCTTGCACTAGAGTACGAGCAATATTTGCGTACTGCTGACCCGAGGTTGGTCACCACTCGACCCGATGCCACCACACCTAGGAGACCCACTCCTGCCATGACTACTGCCACCCCTCGCGCTCCCGCAGATGTGACGGCAAAAGCTATTGTACCTAGAGGCCCCGAGCCTGGGGGCGTCCAATGTTACCGATGTTCTGGTAGAGGGCATTTCGCAACACAATGCCTGTATAGGAATTTACTGATTGAGGATTTGGGCAAGTCCGGCACAGAGGTTGAGGATGTCTCCATTGAGGAGATTACAGCCATTGTGGAGGAAGGCTGGGAGAGCGATGCTGAGAGATCGGTAGAGTTAGGAGTCCACCATCGCGTCCTTCGCACCCCACATGCTGAGGAGGATTGGCGCCGCACAACTATTTTCTTCATATATATCCCGAGCACAGGAGGACCCTGTAAGCTCGTCATCGACAGTGGTAGCTACGTAAATATTATTACTAAGAAAGGGTTGGAGAGAATGCAGCTTACCGCCGAACCTCATCCACATCCTTATCGTGTCTTATGGGTAGACAAATCCACCATTCATGTCACACAGCGGCGCCTAGTACCGATCCGCTTAGCGATCACGGAGGACAAGGTTTGGTGTGATGATATCCCTATGGATGTAGCTCATGTTCTACTCGGGAGACCCTGGTTATATGATCGTGACACCACGTGTTACAGTCGATCCAACACGTGTGTATTCTTCGACAAGGGTCGAAAGATTACCCTCACCCCGACTAAGCTCAGGGATCCTCCCAAGGGCAAGATTAATTCCTCAGTTAGTGCGAGGTCGTCAAGACTCTGACATGTCTTGAGAAAGGGTGATTTCCTTAGTGAGTTTAGAGGTAGGGGTCATGTTTATTGTGACGGCTACGATGGCGTCTGAGACCCCTAGCAAGACTGAGACTACTGATCTGGATGTTCGGCAATTAATGGATGATTTTGTATACATTATGCCCGAGGAGCTTCCCGATGAGTTTCCCCCGCTGAGGCACATCCAGCATGCTAGAAACAAGAAGATTGCATTAATCGAAGAAGAAATACGAATACAATCTGAAGCATCCGGCCAAGATCAAGGAGGTTGTGTCCTTCAATGATCATTCTCTTCCAAGAGAGCCTCAAAAACCTAATGATCCAAAGAAAAACATAACACTCTCATACCACCTCCTTATATAGCGAGGGAGAGCTCACATATCATTAACATGAAATAAACATAAAACAAAATAAAATAAGATACGTGCACGTGCGTAACAATACACTCCGCCAGAAAATCGACCATGCCCTCAAGGCCAGAGTGTCGTCCTCCAACTAGTAGTGATAGGCCCGCAGGGGGGCTGACGTAGAGGTGCAGGAGCGATGTCCGGAGGTACAGTCGTGAGCATAAACGCGTCAAAGTCAGCTGCAGTGAGCTCTTCCACGTCATCCCTGATGATGCATCGGAGCTCCTTCATATGACAATCATGAGTATGCGAGTAGGACTGTTTGCAACGATTACACGGGCCCTTGCTCCATAAGTCATTGTACTCTTGGTTGGACAGACAGTCAGTCCCATAACGGTTGTTGCGTGGACCCATAATGGGTGGGCGAGGTAGAAGAGGAGGTGGCAGTGGTGGGTGTTTCGACAGGGGAGGAAAGTATGGTTGGTAGGGAGGTGGTGAGGAAGGAGGATCCTCAAACAGCACGAGGAATTTGGCATCCACTAGTGAGGAGAGGTCAATGGCTTGGTTAACAGTAAATGATTGAAGGGTGTGGAGGCGGGCGCGGATATGGGGTTGTAGGTCGTGCATGAAGTAGGCCAAGTAATGGTCGGGTGGAAGACCTGGAACACGGGTGACCAGCTCAACAAATGTATCCACGTACGAATCGATGGAGCAGGTCTGACGGACTCCGCAAAGGCGCTCGATCATGGAGCTGGTGTAGCGGTGATCAAAGTGCTAAATGAGGGCCTCTGTGAGAGCTGTCCACGTAAGGTCGGGGGAGGACTGGCAGAGTCAGCGAGCCCAATGGAGGGCGGAACGTTTTATGCCGATGATTGTTGTGGATACCTACTGCGACGGAGGAGTCTGGAGAAGATCAAAAAACTGTTCGGCGCGAGCAATCCACCCAAGTGGGTTAGTCTCGTTGAGGTGGGGATGTCGAGACGTGGGAGTTGTGGAGGCAATCCCGCCAAGGCGGGATCTGCGGGGGCCACTGTGTTGGGGGATGGCGAGAAGTAGGCACACGTTTAAATGCAGCCCGATGTGAACTGCTCGGGGTCTCGAGACGCAAGTATGGTGGTGAGGGTGTTCGAGGGCTTCCATGCGGGATTTATATGAAGTCCGTGCGAGGGCCGCAATTAAGTCGCTGCGGAAGGAAGAGATTTTACCTGGGGCTGGTGAACCCTGGCCCCACTGAGAGGGCGGCGAGGGAACTTGCTATGCGGACAACGAGAACCCTCGATCGCCTCAGCGGATCATTTGGCGGGAGCTTGGAGGAAAAGGAGGGCACCGCAGTGGAAGCAGAAGTGAAAACCCAAAACTCGCGGTTTGATGCAGGCGGGAACAACAGGGTCGGAAGTTAGAAACAAGAAGAAGATGATTAATCGAAGAAGAAATACGAATACAATCTGAAGCAAGTGCATTGATAGTCCCCATAAATAAGATCCTTGTTGGAGCCAAAATGCCTCAACGAGACGCAATCCTTCTCGCCGACTATGGCGAAAGCGGGTCCCGGCTGACCGATGGTGAACGCTCTCGCCCGTTTCAAGGCGGGAGCTCCTCTAATCTTGACGTTGTCGCTCCTGGACGCGACGTTGAGTGAGTGGAGCTCACTCAATGCCCTTGCTGCTGACTACAGCGTCGAGTGAGTGGAGCTCACCCAACGCCCTTGCTGCTGACCACGGCGTCGAGTGAGTGGAGCTCACCCAACGCCCTTGCTGCTGACCACGGCGTTGAGTGAGTGGAGCTCAGCCAACGCCCTTGCTGCTGACCACGACGTTGAGTGAGTGAAGCTCACTCAGCGCCCTTGCTGCTGACCACGGCGTTGAGTGAGTGGAGCTCACTCAGCGCGGCGTTGAGACCACTCAACGCCTTCTCGCCCGCTTCTGGTCACGGGCGGGATCTCGTCTGCTCCTAGGCGGGAGCTCCTCCAGCGCGAGAGCTCTTCTGGTCTTAAGGCCCAAGCTAGCCCGAGGCTGGTCCAACCCCGACCGTTGATGCCTTCGGGTCCTACCCAACGAATATGGGTTGTACACAATCCCCGCTCTTTTTGAGCTAGCTCTGCACTCGAAAAGACACGTCCAACCCATAAATATTCGTTGGACACGTGTCACTTCCTGCAAAGAGAATCTATTGGTGGGCCCTGCCGTGGTTATATATACGCGTTGATAGACGGTCGTAAATCTGCCCCTGATCGTTGTTGCTCTCCCGGGATTTCGCGTGACCTCGCGATGCGCCCCAAACAAGCTGGCAAGCCACTCTCGCAGAGCCTTCAGGACCGCATAAATGCAGCGCAAGCGCGAGGCCTCGCCAATAGCGCCCTAGTGGCTCCTTGGCTGGCGAGAGAGGCACCCACTGTGGAGCCTCCGCCGCCGTCGAAAGAGAAGAAGAAGGCGAAGAAGATCCATCGGGACCCCTCACGAGAACACCGAGCCTCTCCCACTCCATCCCCAAGCCGTGCGGCCGATCCTCTTCTGCTGCAGAGGGTATGTCTCGCGGACTAGCGGACTGCTGTACTTAAGAGTTGGTCACTGAACCTTTCTTGGCAGGTGGTCACGGAAGGTGGTGTTGGGCTTCCGCCGGTGCCACCGGACCCATCGACGTCTCGCCTACCTGAGGATGACCCACAGGATCCGGAAGGGGCTCCTGCCGACGATTCGGGACCTCCAGATACCCCCTCCTCTCTTTTGCCCGTTTTTTGATCACTCTAACTCTTGGGTTGGACTCTCGCAGCGCCTGCTTCTGCCCGCCCGGGTCTTACCTTGCAGGGAACTGACGTAGGGGCTGCGCCCCGTGACGATCCAGCAGCCAATCCCACAAACATCCGTAGGGGAGGCGCCTGTCGACCCATCCCTGACGCCGGAGGCCGGCCACTCCGCGAGGGAGCGCGACCTTCCCCAGACTTCGGGCCCGACGGAGGTTACGGCGCGCGAGATCTTCCGTCCGGGCCGTGGAAAGCCACTCCATCTCCTGTTCGGGAGGGACGCCGGGGGAGAGCCCGGGCCTTCCCGCCTTCCACCGGCCGATGGCTCTCGCCATGCTGCAGGTATGCCACATACCGCTACTGCTTTTACCCTGTTCTCACACTGACCGCCAGATTGTCTTCTCAGGAGATCCGGACCTGCGATCGGGAGCTGACGAGGATGAGGATGATGACGGAGATCGGGAGGAGGAGGACGGCGACAGCTCCCCCTTCCCCTCTTCTGACGAAATGAAAGGAATCCTGATTGGCGCGGGAAGCGCGAGAAGGCGGGGTAAAAGGGTCGCGACCATCCTCTCCAAACTCGTGCGGCGGGAGCGGGCCCAGGCTTACGCGGCGAGAGAGTTTCGCAGGTCGGTGGAGCAAAGGTTGGAGGCCCTGGAGCGAGATTACTTCCTAAGCGAGACGGAGCGGCCGGGCGGCCCTATTGCGGGATCTTCTCCCGGGAGGTGCCTCGCGCGGATACGAGACCAAGCTCGCCGGTTCAATCTAGGGTGCACCGTACTCTCCTCCTACTTCAACCCGTTGGCGCCTCCGAGGACCCGACAACAAGAGCGAGGACGCTGGCGCTGGGAGCCTTATTGATTCCTGATATCTCACCCTTCTTACCTCTGGCCTTCCCTTCTCGCCATGTACCCTGTCTTTTTAATTTTATTCTGAACCTTGGACTGCTTGTCATCTTGTGAACTGCTTTCATCAGTTAACTGTTATTGTTACTGCTATTATCGTAGGTCTCGCCGGATGAGAACGTTTTTTGCTTCCGCGTTTGTCATGTTATGTGATCCTAGCAGATAGTTTGCGCGAACTAGGGTTGTCGATCTGTCACTGTCAATTCGGGCGGGGAACCAAGGCGCCGTTGACCTAGGACGTGACAGTTGTACCTCCGCCGCCTTTTCTGGGAAAATCATCATTTATCACGGCTTCCTATAAATAGGTGGATCCACCCACCACATTTATTTCTCCGGTCCGAAACCTTCACTTTTCTTCTTTTTGCTCTCGCCCTCTGCCGGGAACACCTTGCTTTCGCCTCCCTTCCCTTGTTTCTCAGCTGGTCTCTCCCTCTCGCCTCCTCTCTTGCGACTTCGCCTTCGAAAACTTTAGACACAATGCCGGGCGAGAACGAGGGGCGTTCTAATTGCGCGGAAGCTTTCCGGAAGCACCAATTTCCGCCGTGTCGTCTGACCCTGGAGGAGTATCGGCTGATTACCTCCCGATATATTCCTGCTAGCTTCGTCGCGAGAAACCCAAACAATAACGACAGGGTGAACACCGCGCGAGAGGGGGAGCTCGCGATCCCCCTCGAGAACTTCGAGGTGGGCTTCCGACTCCCTCTTTGGCCGGAGATGCGTCTGGCCCTCCGCTACTACGGAGTCGTTCCCGCGCAGCTGAATCCAAACTCGGTCGCCATCCTTGTAGCGTTCATCTGCTACATGCGATCCGAGAGGATAAAGTTCAACCTTTCGATCTTCCGGAAGTTGTTTACCTTCCGCGCGAAGGGAGAAGTCTTCTTCTTCTCCGGGCAGCTGCTCAAGACAACCGGTCTCGCCAACTAGCATCATCAGTCATCACTGGGGCGAGAAGTTTGTCTTCGTCTCTGGTGACTTCGGGAACGTTCCGCTTGCGCCGATCCAGTATGAGGATGCCGCCTACAAGCCGCCAGCCCTGGGGTCCCGCGAGAGCGCGCTCCACGAATTCTTTGGGACCAAGGAGTTTGACGTCCTCTTCCTTAGGCGGGACGTCGACTCTCTTCCCCCCGTTCTTCCTGGCGAAGGTGAGATCTCGTCTTTTCTTTCTTTTGTCCGGTATTTACACGTCCTACCTCAATGCTGAGTGTTACCGTGTTGCCTTTGCAGGAGAGCGGGAGATTCCTTTGCGCCAGCCCTTCCCCGAGACGCAAGCTGCCGAGGGCCAGACTGCGAGAGATCCGTTGGCTATCGCAAAGTCTGTGGCCCGCGCTTGCCGGGACGAGCCAGCTTCGCCTCCGCCGTCTGGCGCCGAGAAGCGGAAACCCAGTGACTTTTCGTCTCAGCTGATGAAGAGGTCGAAACCGTCCGCTGCCGAGAAGGGGAAGTCTAAGGTGCCTTCGCCCGCCCGACCTCTCCCGCCGGGCCGGTCCTTCGCCTAGATTTTAGCGGCGGTCAGCGAGATAAGGGACGTCGTCAGGAGCAGTGCTGGGGCCCCTGCCGGGAACCCTCCGGCCGCGATCGAGGCGGGTGGCGAGGTGGGCGCTGAGCCAGTGGCTGCCGAGAGCTCTGCCAAGCTCCCGCCCAAGCCTGTGCCGAAGGGGCATAGGAACTTTGGTTTAGGCGTGAAGAGCCTTGATGCAGAAGGGAACCCTCTGCTAAAACTGGACCCGGAGGCCAACCGAATATCCCTCTCGACGCTGCTCCCAAGCTGGGCAGAGCGTGACGAGGTCACCGGTGAGGCCTTCGCGCTGGGCTATGGCCTCTACAGCCGGGAGTTCGCGGGCCTGTACGACCAACTTCCCACTCGCCTCCTCGCGTTTGACTCCATCCGGGCTCTGATGCGTGGGCTCGAGCTTGCGCACATGTGTGCTCGCCGAAGCATTACCATCGACCGGAACTTCCTCTACATGTACAAGGCGAGGGAGGAACCGGTGGCTCGGGCGGCGGCTCTGAAGACTGAGCTAGAGAACGCCCAGCGCCTTCTGTCCCAGCGCCCGACGGAGGAGGTAAGCGAGACCCTTTCTGACATTCGTTCTCGCCTATGAGATCCATACTCTCGTTCTCGCTGCTGATAGAATGCTTTTATGCAGGACTCTCCGCAGGTCATGGTGCTCCGTGCGCAGCTGGCTGGGGTGGAGTACGAGAACGCTCTGCTGAAGCACCAAGTCAAGCGCCTGGAGACGGCGGCAGCTGCGGTCCCGCCCCCTCCCACGCTGGATGAAAGACTGAAGAGCCGGAGTTATTCTGAGTATGATATCGACAAGCTCTTGCAGGTCAACTCCCAGACGACGGCCAGACTGATGATCGAGACGCTGCGGGATGTGGGATGCCTGGACGAGGGTGGC
Source organism: Platanthera zijinensis (assembly GCA_039513925.1). Classification (NCBI taxonomy): domain Eukaryota; kingdom Viridiplantae; phylum Streptophyta; class Magnoliopsida; order Asparagales; family Orchidaceae; genus Platanthera; species Platanthera zijinensis. The sequence goes on from CM077097.1 coordinate 3,249,664, forward strand.
GAGACCCTGACCGCTCCCCAGCTCGTTCCCTGGCTCTTCGAGCCTGTCCCGAAGCCCCCTGGCGCGCCCGACTCTCCGCCCCCGGACGTCCCGAGATCCCCCACGACTGTTGGCGAGACATCTGGGGAGAGCTCGGACGGGAGCTCGAGCGGGAGCTCGAGCGGATACAGCGCTTCTCCCTGAGAGGTTTCCTTTTCTTCTCTTCTTTTTTTTTGTAATGAGCGAGACGCCCTGATTTTTGTAACAAAATGTGTAACCATATTTGCATATATAAATTGTTAGTGTTTGTACCCCTCCTTTTTCTCTTTTTTTTTGTTGATAACGAACGCTGCTCAAGAGAGCTTCCGCTGAAGCCCCTGGCCCCCTCTAGGATAGTCTCTCTTAGCGGTCGATAGGTGAGAACCTGCCGAGAGCTCAAGGCTTAAACATGTCGTTCCCGCGTTCTGCCGAGAACCATTTGTCGTGAGTATCGTTCATAGGCTTTTTAAGGGAAGACCGCCCCTCCTTGCCTTGCGCGATCGATCGGGTCTCCTTGCCTAGACCCGCCGGGAACTTCATTTGGCGAGATCCCCCAGCAAGGATCTCCTGGTCGAGACCTTTTTGGGTCCGCCATCAGGGTGTGTCTTTTGCCTAGCCTAGAACATCCGTGTCGAAACATTTCTAAACACTAAACCTATCCCCCACAGGCGAGCCCCCGGACCTGCCAGCTAGATGAGAGCCTGCGCAGCGGGTCTACCTGGGGCCGAGCCGAGCTCGGAGTAGTGTGAAAGTAACTAAAGATCAAGAACCAAGGACCAAGGACCAAGAACCAAGGACCAAGAACCAAGCCTCTCCCCCACAGGCGAGCCTCCGGACCTTCCAGCTAGATGAGAGCCTGCGCAGCGGGTCTACCTGGGGACGAGCCGAGCTCGTGGTGTTGATGAGGATTTCATATCCAACCTCTCCCCCACAGGCGAGCCTTCGGACCTGCCAGCTAGATGAGAGCATGCGCAGTGGGTCTACCTGGGGACGAGCCGAGCTCGGGGTGTTGATAAGGATTTGATATCCAACCTCGCCCCCACAGGAGAGCCTTCGAACCTACCAGCTAGATGAGAGCCTGCGCAGCGGGTCTACCAGGGGCCGAGCCGAGCTCGGGGTGTTGATGAAGATATCATATCCAACCTCTCCCCCACAAGCGAGCCTTCGGACCTGTCAGCTAGATGAGAGCCTGCGCAGCGGGTCTACCTGGGGTCGAGCCGAGCTCGGGGTGTTGATGAAGATTTCATATCCAACCTCTCCCCCACAGGCGAGCCTTCAGACCTGCCAGCTAGATGAGAGCCTGCGCAGCGGGTCTACCTAGGGCCGAGCCGAGCTCGGGGTGTTGATGAAGATTTCATATCCAACCTCTCCCCCACAGGCGAGCCTTCGGACCTGCCAGCTAGATGAGAGCCTGCGCAGCGGGTCTACCTGGGGTCGAGCCGAGCTCGGGGTGTTGATGAAGATTTCATATCCAACCTCTCCCCCACAGGCGAGCCTTGGGACCTGCATGCTAGATGAGATCTTGCGCAGCGGGTCTACCTGGGGCCGAGCCGAGCTCGGGGTGTTGATGAAGATTTCATATTCAACCTCTCCCCCACAGCCGAGCCTTCGGACCTGCCAGCTAGATGAGAGCCTGCGCAACGGGTCTACCTGGGGCCGAGCCGAGCTCGGGGTGTTGATGAAGATTTCATATCCAACCTCTCCCCCAAAGGCGAGCCTTCGGACTTGCCAGCTAGATGAGAGCCTGCGCAGCGGGTCTACCTGGGGGTCTACCTAGGGCCGAGCCGAGCTCGGCTCGGCCCCAGGTAGACCCGTTGTGCAGGCTCTCATCTAGCTGGAAGGTCCAAAGGCTCGTTTGTGGGGGAGAGGCTTGGTTCTTGGTCCTTGGTCCTTGGTTCTTGGTCCTTGGTCCTTGGTCCTTGGTTCTTGATCTTTAGTTACTTCCACACTACTCCGAGCTCGGCTCGTCCCCAGGTAGACCCGCTGCGCAGGCTCTCATCTAACTGGCAGGTCCGGGGGCTCTCCTGTGGGGGATAGGTTTAGTGTTTAGAAATGTTTCGACACGGATGTTCTAGGCTAGGCAAAAGACACACCCTGAAGGCAGACCCAAAAGGGTCTCGGCCATGAGAGGTCTCGGCCAGGAGATCCTTGCTGGGGGATCTCGCCAAATGAAGTTCCCGGCGGGTCTAGGCAAGGAGACCCGATCGATCGCACAAGGCAAGGAGGGGTGGTCTTCCCTTAAAAAGCCTATGAACGACACTCACGACAAATGGTTCTCGGCAGAACGCGGGAACGACGTGTTTAAGCCTTGAGCTCTCGGGAGGTTCTCACCTATCGACCGCTAAGAGAGACTATCCTATATGGGGTCAGGGGCTTCAGCGGAAGCTCTCTTGAGCAGCGTTCGTTATCAACAAAAAAAAGAGAAAAATGAGGGGTACAAACACTAACAATTTATATATGCAAATATGGTTACAAATATGTCTACAAAAACCAGAGTGTCTCGCTCATTACAAAAAAAAAAAAAAAAAAGGAAACCCCTCAGGGAGAAGCATTGTATCCGCTCGAGCTCCCGTCCGAGCTCTCCCCAGATGTCTCGCCAACAGTCGTGGGGGATCTCGGGACGTCCGGGGGCGGAGAGTCGGGCGCTCCTGCGGGCTTCGGGACAGGATCGAAGAGCCAGGGAACGAGCTGGGGAGCGGTCAGGGTCTCGCCACCCTCGTCCAGGCATCCCACATCCCGCAGCGTCCCGATCATCAGTCTGGCCGTCGTCTGGGAGTTGACCTGCAAGAGCTTGTCGATATCATACTCAGAATAACTCCGGCTCTTCAGTCTTTCATCCAGCATGGGAGGGGGCGGAACCGCAGCTGCCGCCGTCTCCAGGCGCTTGACTTGGTGCTTTAGCAGAGCGTTCTCGCACTCCACCACGGCCAGCTGCGCACGGAGCACCATGACCTGCGGAGAGTCCTGTATAAAAGCATTCTATCAGCAGCGAGAACGAGAGTATGGATCTCATAGGAGAGAACGAATGTCAGAAAGGGTCTCGCTTACATCCTCCGTCGGGCGCTGGGACAGAAGGCGCTGGGCGTTCTCTAGCTCAGTCTTCAGAGCCGTCGCCCGAGCCACCGGTTCCTCCCTCGCCTTGTACATGTCGAGGAAGTTCCGGTCGATGGTAATGCTTCGGCGAGCACACATGTGCGAAAGCTCGAGCCCACGCATCAGAGCCCGGATGGAGTCAAAAGCAAGGAGGCGAGTGGGAAGTTGGTCGTACAGGCCCGCGAACTCCCGGCTGTAGAGGCCATAGCCCAGCGCGAAGGCCTCACCGGTGACCTCGTCACGCTCTGCCCAGCTTGGGAGCAGCGTCGAGAGGGATATTCGGTTGGCCTCCGGGTCCAGTTTTAGCAAGGGGTTCCCTTCCGCATCAAGGCTCTTCACGCCTAAACCAAAGTTCCTATGCCCCTTCGGCATAGGCTTGGGCGGGAGCTTGGCAGAGCTCTCGGCAGCCACTGGCTCAGCGCCCACCTCGCCACCCGCCTCGATCGCGGCCGAAGGGTTCTCGGCAGGGGCCCCAGCACTGCTCCTGACGACGCCCCTTATCTCGCTGACCGCCGCTAAAATCTAGGCGAAGGACCGGCCCGGCGGGAGAGATCGGGCGGGCGAAGGCACCTTAGACTTCCCCTTCTCGGCAGCGGACGGTTTCGACCTCTTCATCCGCTGAGACGAAAAGTCACTGGGTTTCCGCTTCTCGGCGCCAGACGGCGGAGGCGGAGCTGGCTCGTCCCGGCAAGCGCGGGCCGCAGACTTCGCGAGAGTCAACGGATCTCTCGCAGTCTGGCCCTCAGCAGCTTGCGTCTCAGGGAAGGGCTGGCGCAAAGGAATCTCCCGCTCTCCTGCAAAGGCAACACGGTAACACTCAGCATTGAGGTAGGACGTGTAAATACCGGACAAAAGAAAGAAAAGACGAGATCTCACCTTCGCCAGGAAGAACGGGGGGAAGAGAGTCGACGTCCCGCCTAAGGAAGAGGACGTCAAACTCCTTGGTCCCAAAGAATTCGAGGAGCGCGCTCTCGCGGGACCCCAGGGCTGGCGGCTTGTAGGCGGCATCCTCATACTGGATCGGCGCAAGCGGAACGTTCCCGAAGTCACCAGAGACGAAGACAAACTTCTCGCCCCAGTGATGACTGATGATGCTAGTTGGCGAGACCGGTTGTCTTGAGCAGCTGCCCGGAGAAGAAGAAGACTTCTCCCTTCGCGCGGAAGGTAAACAACTTCCGGAAGATCGAAAGGTTGAACTTTATCCTCTCGGATCGCATGTAGCAGATGAACGCTACAAGGATGGCGACCGAGTTTGGATTCAGCTGTGCGGGAACGACTCCGTAGTAGTGGAGGGCCAGACGCATCTCCGGCCAAAGAGGGAGTCGGAAGCCCACCTCGAAGTGCTCGAGGGGGATCGCGAGCTCCCCCTCTCGCGCAGTGTTCACCCTGTCGTTATTGTTTGGGTTTCTCGCGACGAAGCTGGCAGGAATATATCGGGAGGTAATCAGCCGATACTCCTCCAGGGTCAGACGGCACAGCGGAAATTGGTGCTTCCGGAAAGCTTCCGCGCAATTAGAACGCCCCTCGTTCTCGCCCGGCATTGTGTCTAAAGTTTTCGAAGGCGAAGTCGCAAGAGAGGAGGCGAGAGGGAGAGACCAGCTGAGAAACAAGGGAAGGGAGGCGAAAGCAAGGTGTTCCCGGCAGAAGGCGAGAGCAAAAAGAAGAAAAGTGAAGGTTTCGGACCGGGGAAATAAATGTGGTGGGTGGATCCACCTATTTATAGGAAGCCGTGATTAATGATGATTTTACCAGAAAGGGCGGCGGAGGTACAGCTGTCACGCCCTAGGTCAACGGCGTCTCGGTTCCCCGCCCGAATTGACAGTGACAGATCGACAACCCTAGTTCGCGAAAACTAGCTGCTAGGATCACATGACATGACAAACGCGGAAGCAAAGAACGTTCTCATCTGGCGAGACCTACGATAATAGCAGTAACAATAACAGTTAACAAATGAAAGCAGTTCACAAGATGGCAAGCAGTCCAAGGTTCAGAATAAAATTAAAAAGACAGGGTACATGGCGAGAAGGGAAGGCCAGAGGTAAGAAGGGCGAGATATCAGGAATCAATAAGGCTCCCAGTGCCAGCGTCCTCGCTCTCGTTGTCGGGTCCTCGGAGGCGCCAACGGGTTGAAGTAGGAGGAGAGTACGGTGCACCCTAGATTGAACCGGCGAGCTTGGTCTCGTATCCGCGCGAGGCACCTCCCGGGAGAAGATCCCGCAGTAGGGCCGCCCGGCCGCTCCGTCTCGCTTAGGAAGTAATCTCGCTCCAGGGCCTCCAACCTTTGCTCCACCGACCTGCGAAACTCTCTCGCCGCGTAGGCCTAGGCCCGCTCCCGCCGCACGAGTTTGGAGAGGATGGTCGCGACCCTTTTACCCCGCCTTCTCGCGCTTCCCGCGCCAATCAGGATTCCTTTCATTTCGCCAGAAGAGGGGAAGGGGGAGCTGTCACCGTCCTCCTCCTCCCGATCTCCGTCATCATCCTCATCCTCGTCAGCTCCCGATCGCAGGTCCGGATCTCCTGAGAAGACAATCTGGCGGTCAGTGCGAGAACAGGGTAAAAGCAGTAACGGTATGTGGCATACCTGCAGCATGGCGAGAGCCGTCGGCCGGTGGAAGGCGGGAAGGCCCGGGCTCTCCCCCGGCGTCCCTCCCGAACAGGGGATGGAGTGGCTTTCCACGGCCCGGACGGAAGATCTCGCGCGCCGTAATCTCCGTCGGGCCCGAAGTCTGGGGAAGGTCGCGCTCCCTCGCGGAGTGGCCGGCCTCCGGCGTCAGGGATGGGTTGACAGGCGCCTCCCCTGCGGATGTGTGGGGATTGGCTGCTGGATCGTCACGGGGCGCAGCCCCTACGTCAGTTCCCTGCAAGGTAAGACCCGGGCGGGCAGAAGCAGGCGCTGCGAGAGTCCAACCCAAGAGTTAGAGTGATCAAAAAACGGGCAAAAGAGAGGAGGGGGTATCTGGAGGTCCCGAATCGTCGGCAGGAGCCCCTTCCGGATCCTGTGGGTCATCCTCAGGTAGGCGAGACGTCGATGGGTCCGGTGGCACCGGCGGAAGCCCAGCACCACCTTCCGGGACCACCTACCAAGAAAGGTTCAGTGACCAACTCTTAAGTACAGCAGTCCGCTACTCCGCGAGACATACCCTCTGCAGCAGAAGAGGATCGGCCGCACGGCTTGGGGATGGAGTGGGAGAGGCTCGGTGTTCTCGTGAGGGGTCTCGATGGATCTTCTTCGCCTTCTTATTCTCTTTCGACGGCGGCGGAGGCTCCACAGTGGGTGCCTCTCTCGCCAGCCAAGGAGCCACTAGGGCGCTATTGGCGAGGCCTCGCGCCTGCGCTGCATTTATGCGGTCCTGAAGGCTCTGCGAGAGTGGCTTGCCAGCTTGTTTGGGGCGCATCGCGAGGTCACGCGAAATCCCAGGAGAGCAACAACGATCAGGGGCAGATTTACGGTCGTCTATCAACGCGTATATATAACCACGGCAGGGCCCACCAATAGATTCTCTTTGCAGGAAGTGACACGTGCCCAGCGAATATTTATGGGTTGGACGTGTCTTTTCGAGCGCAGAGCTAGCTCAAAAAGAGCGGGGATTGTGTACAACCCATATTCGTTGGGTAGGACCCGGAGGCATCAACGGTCAGGGTTGGACCAGCCTCGGGCTAGCTTGGGCCTTAAGACCAGAAGAGCTCTCGCGCTGGAGGAGCTCCCGCCTAGGAGCAGACGAGATCCCGCCCATGACCAAAAGCGGGCGAGAAGGCGTTGAGTGGTCTCAACGCCGCGCTGAGTGAGCTCCACTCACTCAACGCCGTGGTCAGCAGCAAGGGCGCTGAGTGAGCTTCACTCACTCAACGTCGTGGTCAGCAGCAAGGGCGCTGAGTGAGCTCCACTCACTCAACGCCGTGGTCAGCAGCAAGGGCGTTGGGTGGACTCCACTCACTCAACGTCGTGGTCAGCAGCAAGGGCGTTTGGTGAGCTCCACTCACTCGACGTCGTAGTCAGTACCAAGGGCGTTGGGTGAGCTCCACTCACTCAACGTCGCGTCCAGCAGCGACAGCGTCAAGATTAGAGGAGCTCCCGCCTGGAAACGGGCGAGAGCGTTCACCATCAGTCAGCCGGGACCCGCTTCCGGCAAAGTCGGTGAGAAGGATTGCGTCTCGCAGAAGGCGGGGGCCGGCTCACCTTGAGGCTTTCGGCACTCCTTTTTAGCTCCCGCCAAATGAAGGCGAGAGGGTTCTCGGCATAGAGTTCTCGCCGAGTGGGGCCCAGGGTTCAGGGTAAAATTACTTAATTGCCCTCGGGTAAAATTACCCTTATACCCCCAGGGGCTGCATTTAACACTTCTCAAACAGCGAGATTTGGCTATTGGCAGACCAGCCAGGGGTATTTCAGTAACTTCAGGTCAGCAAAAGGTTATAAATAGACTCATAAGGGCTCCTTAGAAAGCGGACTCTCATTTTTCTCTGAATCTCTAGTGCTTTCTGAGGAGCTCCTAGCCCAGCTTTTGGCTTTGGAGGGGAAGCTCTCAGAGATCTTCCGGGTGTGAGGTGGGACCTCCCTGCCGAGGCTTTGGGTCAGTCCTAGGTCGTTAGCAACCAGTCAAGGAGCGGGGCTTGAGAGAAGTAGGTGTTGGTTGCATCCCTATTTTGAACATTCGTTGAGGTCAATTTTGGCTCCAACAATGATGATGCATGTATGTCTCATCAAGAGAGTGAGGATGACTTTACAAATAACTCGGCTTCCTTTTCATTTCTCAAATATATCTGAAAGGGATGTTGTTGTAGATACATAGTAGCAAAAAATTATTACAACAAAGTTGCATAAAGTCAAGAGACAAAGAAAACATCTACTCTAATTTGGAACTAGTAATATTTGAGATTGGATAATCTATCATGGCCCTATATTAAGAGATAACTTCCTTAAGGGAGGAGACCATCTAAATCCAATCCAGTGCTGTCCTATCCAAGTACTCCTTGATTTGAAATAGAAATTCTGAGTGATATATTGATGATTAGATAAGACCACAAGAAGCTTAAGAGATTACTTTCTTTAGAGGAGAAGCAACCCAATCCCACAGATAGCTACATCCCTCCATTGTCATCCACTCATGCAAATCCACTAAGAGCCCATGAAAGAACGCAACTTAGGGGATCTCATTTAGCTCCAAGTAGTCTAATTTGCATGTATGAAGCTCTAGATGGACCAGACTTGAGTATGAGCTAATGGTAGATCCTCCCTATGTAAAAAGAGCCAGCATGAGACATAAGAGCCATCTGGATCAGTTTATGATCAAGCAATCACAATGATAGCATATTCTTTCGCTGGGTACAAATTCTTTAATGTTTGAAATGGTGTGGAGAAAAAAAATAGCCATTGTGGGTTAAGAATGAAGTGATGCTTCATTCTGACACAATATTTCTAGGATATATATTATTAATAGAGGGATATTGCACAGTAGCATAAGTTACTTTGAGTTGGACTACACATTGCATGGACATGTTGAAATTTAAGTAATACTTTTGGAATTATTTACAAATAAGGACATTCTCACTAGGATGTATTGCAATTCAGCAACAAAAAAATATTCATAGCTATGGCATGAACAAGATAGAAATCAATTTGTGCAGGATATCCAAATTTACAATCACAATAACAAAAAATACAACAAGAAACGGAACACAATAAATACATAAACACATAATGATTCTGGTACTATTTCTTCGATGCACGAAAAATAATCTTGAACAAGGAATGATCATGCAGTTGGTTCACAATATAAAGCTAAAAACTGAAAGGTGTTCTCACTTATGTCTTTCACAATATAAAGCTAAAAACTGAAAGGTGTTCTAACTTATGTCTAGAAAGAAACATGAACATACCGTCAATTTCATTATCGTCATCATCAAGAGGTGCATCCTTGTTGAAATTAAATCTCTCCCATCCATTGCTCATTACCATGGTTGAATCCTTGGCAGCTGCAAAAATTCTAGTCATTGTGCACAATTCTCATGAGTAAAGTATTAATCAAATCATGAGGTTTATGTTGCATTTCCAATTCATTAATGCGCATCACATGTCTTTCATCCATCAAACAATCAGTGATTCAATTCAGAATCATCTTTGGAGTTTGGACTGTTGGACCTATATTTCAATAGCGAAAAAATGTTTATCGATGCCATTTCGAGCAACATCTAACAACAGCCGCAATTATTTAGTGCATTCCTTATGCTGCTTTTCTAACAATAAATATCACACATCATAAGAAATAAAGAAATGAAAGTGCCACGTAATCTTTGGGGTTATTGGGTAGTAAGTGGTTAGGTATTGATCCACCTAAAATTAAAAAATCAAGTTCAACCATGACCAAGGAAGATGAAGTAAATGTTTTCGCCTTTAAAAACCTTGATAATGACAGCAATTGCTGAACAATTATTGACAACAATAAAACAGAAGGAACAAGTTAGAAGAATATAAGAATGCATAGCATTAGCGAAAAACCTTTTTAATAAGCAATGGAGCACAAGTTCATTTTATAGAAATAAGCATGCTACAATTAATAGATGAGCAAAAAAAAGGAACAAAATATTCAATTTGTAAAAACATGCAGTGAAAGTCCGTTAACAATTGATGGGGATCACCCACTGAACACAAGGGAGGCACATCAGGACCCAATTAGGGCCAATTGGGAGATTGAAGCCTACGGAAGCACCCGGCACAATTTTTAATACTTTTTTTTATAGTTAGATTATGTGATTTAGGTCAGGGTCGTGATCGGAACATCTAGATCCTTTGTTGCATTTGACCTAAATTTATTATCCTTTAAATTGATACCTTGTGTGTATTTGATGAGGTATCGCGCAGTTGGAAGTTGGAACTGCCCCCAAAGTAATGAAGATTTCCTGCCACAACCCCTGCCGTATCAAGAAACCTCTCTATCGTCGATTCGTCCTCCTAAAGCCCCGGTTTCCTCCATAACTTGATTGCCTTCCTTCTGATGCATCTAATACAAATCTCTCAACCTGAGCTCGTCGTTATTCTGGTGCTCCCAACCACAAGGAAACTACTCCACTGCCCCACATCCACTTTCCCCAACACAGTACAGCACCGGAAACCACCTTCCCAGTTTTCCCCGACCCTTAAGACACCCCCCCCCCCTTCCCAATCTTCCCTGACCACTCCGCATCCGGTTAGCCACCCTCCACTCACACCACCACAAACTCCACATCCACCCACAAGCCTCCATGCACTACCACCAACTAGTCTCTCTCCTTCCTAGTCCCTAACAAAGTCCTTCCTCACCCCACCTCCAATAGCCATGACCTCCACCAAAATCCACAAATTTCCAAAACCTTGCAATCCTAAATCAAGGTTCCCCACTAACCGAATTGGATCCTAGGCGCCATGTAGGGCACCAACCATCACCCAAATCCATATATTGCACTAGTGACGTATTTACCCCAATCATTTGGTGAATCATTTAATTTAGTTATCATGTTTTCACATTCTACGAATGTTCCTTTTATTTCTAGTGATCTTTTGCTCTAATTATTCACTTGTTTACTTACAGTAGGCATGTAATCTTTATTGGCTTGACATTTAATTTCCTAGTACCTTCAGTAGCTTGTGATTGTTATATGTTAATCTGATTGGAATTAATTGTAATCAATTGTGATTGTTGGTGTGAGTTTTAATCTTCTATTATCTAAGCAACTGCATGCCGAAAAAAATTTTCTCGATATAATTAAATACATTGTACTAGAGTCTAGACAGTCAGTACTTTAGTTCATCGAGTGCGTGTATGTCTGCAGTCTCATATGTGGGAACATGGTTCGACCACCATTGGCTTGAGAATAACAAATCCTAATGTATATTTGATCCATCTTTGAAAGTGTTTCGTAATATGCAAGTCCAGAAATCACCATTGATACAAGGCATATAAGCAACAACAAGAACCGAGCGAAAATGACAAGTCTAGGGATAATATTACAATCTACTGTCTGCGATAGCACCTATTGCACTGTGATTGCACTCAAAGTTGACTGGCATGCATTCAACGACTTGTTGTGGACCCATAAGACTTGATGTGGACTTCGAGAAATTAGAGGTTGTCATAAATTGCTCAAGAAAGTAGATGCTGCCCACGAAAGCACATATCGCCCAACAACAGTGTGAAATGCTCATTATGTCAAGATCATGTTGCTACGCATCTTGGAGGGAAAGGAGAGTGGGAATTTCAAATTTACTATCGCCCCGCGATATTTCAAACCTTTATATGGAAGGCTTTGTCATTCTGAGGCTGAAAAGGTGCATGAAATCGTATTTTGACGCTATCATTGGGTAGTATCCACTACCATAGAAGATAACTTCCAGAGAATTATAAAAACCATTTATTCTCCTGGGATTTTCATTCCATCACGAGATATTTCAGAGAGGCAGTCGCCCTAGCCGCCCCAAGAGCCTCCAACACTCCATACCATCAACTCTAAAAGATACTAAGGAAGAATGACTCTTAAATTCATCACTAAAATGAAGGGTTCGCGTTCTCTAACGACTATTTTGAGTGGCCTTTCTTTGTCTACCTTCAACTTCAATTTCAGGGAGTTTCTTCAACAAAAAATTATATAGCACATTTGTAATTTTCTTTTACTTTTATCTATGACTGCATATCAATGCATCGTACAGGAATTTGGCTCGGTGTAGCAACTAGATCTTAGTGTAGGTCTAAGGCTGAGAATTCGCCTCATGTAAGGTGACTAGACTTAGGTATAGGTCTAGAGGCGTGAGGTTAATCTGAGGGTGAATTGGGTAGGGCCAACCAGTTTTTGGGAAAAGTCGGTATAAAAAATGAAAATATATTTTTTTATCTCCCATTGCACGGAGCGTCATAAGTCATAACAATAAAACTTTTGTATCTTTAAAAAGTTTTTATAAAGATAGTTTAGTATTTATCGTTGTTTTAAAATGATATAAATCAATATCTCTATTGTGCTTAAACATTAATCTTATTTTAAAATTTATTTTGAGAAAAAAATTAATGTTTTTAAATAATCCTCATTCAACCCCCCCCCCCCTCAAAGCAAGCTACTCGATACAACAAGTGGTATCAATGATAGGTTTTCTCTTAGTAGGTGTAACGATGTTACCAACAAGAAGGTGCACGAACACGAAAGAGACAAGATTGCATTAACAGGAAATAACACATATACAAATCTAGAGCTTACTCCGACCAAGACCAAGGAGGTTGGGTCCTCCAATGATCTCTCCCTCTAAATGAGAGCCCAAAACCTAAAACATTCCAAGATGTCTAAACACATAAATCCCTCCCCTTATATAGATGAGGGAGGGAAAACATTCAAGAAAATACAATATTAATAAAGTAATTAATTAATTGATTAATATTAATTAGATTAATATTAAATAATTAATATTAATCAATTAATTAATATCATTTAATTATAAGAATTAATCATGGCGGCTTCCATATGGTTGCTCCTGTGGTCCCAGCGAGAAGTGGCGACGTCGGTGGATGCATGAGTGTAACATACCATCGCACTTGAAAATCGGGCTTGTCCGCAAGGTCGAGTTTGAATAATTTGTCGGGCACGGTGGTAATTGCGAGGAAGAAATAGCGGTCGAGAACAGGTGGTGGTTGCTCGTGCAAGGAGGAAAATAAAAGAAAGGAATCAGATAAAAGCAGCCTTGGAAGGGAGGGGTGAAGTGAGGTGTGGATGGAAGGTGAGAGTGTATGATTGAGACATGTTGGCAACAATCTTGTGTCTCACGGAAGAAGGAGAGGAGTTGATGTGATGGGGCAAAGGAAAAAAAATAAAGTAAATATTGGCATCTAATGGAGGGGGGTAGCTGGCGGTATGGGGGAATGGAAACTTGAGTGGGACAAAGGGAAAAAAGATAAAGTAAATATTGGCATTTAGTGGAGGGGGGTAGCTGGCGGTATGGGGGAGCGGAAACTTGAGTGGGGTGCACAACAAGTCCTTAAAGGTGGAAGCAGGAAGGTGGGGGCTCGAGAGGGGAATAGGAGGGTGACGTACAAAGGGGAGGCTCGAGAGGGAGAAGGGAGGGTGGAGGTCTGGAGGAGTGTCAGGCGTAGGCACCGAAGGAGAAGGGCGGAGGCTACCGTGCGGTTTGCGATCACTGCAACTGAGAATCGTTGTGTTGGAGCATGTGTTCCGCACTCCTTTGTTTGAAAATAACAAATCTCAAATGTATTTGATCATAGTGTGTTTATGGTGTGCAGATAACACAGGTGCAATACTCTGATGATTGTGGATTGGCGACGAGCAACAAACTTCAAAGCAAGAGATATCGTTGGTGATAGCACTTTATTGCCCCACGATAGCAAGATGACGTCAGCAATGACATAGGCCATGTTCCGCACGATCAGCATGATACACATTACTCAAAGATATCGTCAAGCAATATCTACCTACCGCAGCGCGATAGCCACACAATCGTACACGTTCTCCATCTTCCCGGCGTGGTTATTGCAGAGTGAGAGACGTGGCAGCGACAGACGATATCACAGGAGATAGTTATCTATTGTCGGGTGATAGCTCGAATTCTATAAAAGAGTTGAATTTGAGGAATTTTGGTTACACACTCTTGGATCTTTTATTCTCATGCAATCCCAGCCAACTACCTCCAGAAATCCGAAAAACTCCTAAGTGCCCAAGAAAGTTCAAGAGCGAAGAAGAGACTGTTCGTGTACTTCAACTCTGACGATCTTTGCAAGGATTCACCATCTTCTTCTGCGCTTAAGACCAGAGGGAGTTTTTAATTTCATATTTCTTTCTTGTATTCTTTTCATTACTTTATGTAAACGGAAGAGAAATCGTCGTCTTGTGAGTGGCGACTAGGCCTTTGTGCAGTTTAAGGGAAATTCACCGCCTTGTGTGCAGCGACTGGGTCGTGGAGAGATGTAGGGGGGCTAGAGGCTATATCTAGGGAGAGATAAGTTATAGCCGGCCGGTCCTTGGGAGAAGGACCAGTGAATTCTCAAAAGAAGATTTTCATTTATAGCATCGATTTCAAGCTCTATGGAAATCTTTGTTTATGTTTTTTATTGTTTATGAAATAAAAAGTTCATTCCATTTGTCCATAAATTTCTTAGTACTTATTTCATGTTTCAATTTGTGTGAAAATCTGTATAAGTTCCTTTAATATTTTACTAAGTTAAAAATTTCAAGAATATTTATTATTTGACCTTATTCACCCCCCCCCCCTCTAGGGGCGCCTCAAGGTCCAACAGGCAGAAGAAGCGTCGAACGAGGTGGCGGTAATGTCGGCACTGGCAGTGAGTTGCGGGTTGACAGTGGAAGATGGATCCCGATAGAGTTGGGGGATGTCGATGCAGGAATCGGCACGGGCGAGGGATGGCTCCTCCGGATGACGGCCGATGACGGATCCCGAACGACGACATCAGCGATAGGCTTGCGGGCTTCTGATGCTGCGGCAGCCGGTCATCCTGGCACTGGAGAAGTACCATTAAAGGGATTTGATCTAGCTCGTCTAGTCTATCGAGCTTACCGTGGATGTGATGCGCCATGACGAGAATGTCGGTAAGCATAACGGATTGTCGATCGAGGTGCGCACAAACGGAGATGGCGATGAGGCGGGTGTACATCGTACCTCGATCCCCGACGGATTGGAACGAGCGGACGGGGGCGGCAGGTCGGACCATTGTTACCAACAAGAAGGTGCACGAACAGAAAAGAGACAAGATTACATTAACGAGAAATAGCACATATACAAATCCTGAGTAAATTCCGGCCAAGACCAATGAGGCTGGGTCCTCCAATGATCCCTCTCTCTAAATGAGAGCCCAAAATCTAAGACATTCCAAGATGTCTAAACACATAAACTCATCCCCTTATATAGAAGAGGGAGGGAAAACATACAAGGAAATACAATATTAATAAAGTAATTAATTAATCTAATTAATATTAATTAATATCATTAATTACAAGAATTAATCATGGTGCCATCCATATGCGTGCTCATGTGGTCCCAGCGAGGAGTGGCCGCGTTGGTGGATGCATGAGTGTAACAAACGACCTTGAGAAATAGTTAATCATGATTTTGCTTTTAACAAGGGTCAAGGAATAACACATCCCCAACTCTTCACGGACACTAACTATACATATTGGAAAACTAGAATGAAATTATTTCTTCTAACTTTAGACATGGATGTGTACTACATGGTTAAACGGCGATATACTCCACCATCGATAATCATTGAAGATGAAGTTTACAAAGACCTAGAAACAAGTGAGACGACTTTGATAAGTGTAGGTGTTCAAATAATGCTAAGGATACAAACACTTTATTTTGCATCAAAGATATGACTGAATTTAATGTACTTATACTTGAGAAACTGCCTTTAAAATTTGAAGATTATTGGAACTAATGTATGAAGGTATCTTGAAGGGCAACAAATCAAGTTTTTCTGACTGGAAACGGGATATAAGCACTTCTGCATCGAGATGGTTGAAGAAGTAGATGCTATGCACACGCGCTTTCCAAAAATTGTTAACGCGCCTAAATCACTTGAAAGACCTCCGAATGTGACTTCGTTAGAAAGATATTGAGATCTCTCCCACTGAGATTCAATCCAAAGGTCACAGTGATTGAAACATCTCATGATCTAAGTCGGCTCGAGATTGAGGGTCTCATTCGGAATCGAAAACCTATGATGTTAAACTCAAAATCCAACATCATGAATATAAGTAGAGTCGAAGAAGAAGTCATTGACACTGAAGTCAATGAAAGAAGAAGAGGACGACGATGACCATGAACAAAGTATGTTCATCCAAGGGTTCAAGAGATTCATGAGAAATCTGAAGTGAAGAAACAAGTTTCGGGAATATATGAATAGGATGGGATCGTCATCGAAAAGTGTAGAAGCATCTGCAAGCGAGGAAGAGAATTCGACTCCGGAGTGCTACCATTGTAGGAAGCCCGGTCATATCAGAAGCAACTGCCCAAAATATCTGAAGAAAGAGGAGGAAAAAAAGAACGAAGAATGAAAAAAGTAAGGTCTTGAAGGCATCCACATAGGATAATTCAAATCATGAGGAGTCAAGCGTGTCAACCTCCAGCGAGCTTGAGAAGGCAAATATGTATCTTAAGGGGAAAAGCACACAATCTTCAAATGATGATAGCAGTCTCCAAACTGATACTGAGGTAGCTCCTCCCTCTTATAATGATTTATATAAATAATATATGGAAACATGAAACTTTTTCAACTTGACTTTGAACGATCTTCAAAAACTTAAAATAAACAATTGGTAAAAGATAATAAGAAATTAAATAAAGAATTCATCAAATCTGGGAAGGCCAAGAATTATTGACAAGAGTGTGATATCTCTTTAGCAAAAATAAATGAACTGAACGAGTTGCTCCTAAAATCAAACTCTACAATCGAAACTCTTACTACAGAAAAAAAATGATTTAGGTAGAATATTGAAAAATTCTCTAACCCAAATTGAAAATGGGTAAGCATTTACAATTCGGTGTGTAATGTTTGTGATGCGGAGCAGAAACGAGGACGGGTTTTGGGCCCATTTAGGGCTGATTTGGTGACTTACCATATATGGCGTGCCCGGATCGACGATCGGACTCCGCAGATGTGTTCGAATTCGCGTTGCGAATCAATTTGATACATTATTTAACTATGTTTGCATTTATTTTGTTGTATTTGGGTAGCCTCACCTCCGTTCAATCATAGCCGTTCATTGGGGATGCCCTAATCTTCTCTTTATTATAAATAGACCTCTTAGGAGTTGATCTAAGGCATTGCATAATTTGGAGACTCTTCTTCCCGGATTCCAGTGATCACCCCTCGGTGCCAACGCCGTGGAGCCCTAGATGACGACTCCTAGGTTGGTTTCTCTTCCCCAAACCTTTCCCCTACCTCTAGCCTTAATTTTCCACCGCTCACACCACTTGTCCAGCCGCCGACAGCCCTCCAAACTCCTCCCAAAACCCGCCGGCATGCTGCCTTCCTGCAGCCCAGTCCGCCACCCTCCCCTCTCCAAGCCACCCACTCTTCATGGAACCACCTCCAAATCGCCCTAATTCTCTAGATCAATTCAGATCTGAGAATTTCAGCCTCCGATCTGTTATTTCCACCATTAATATTTCCTTTTTGTCCGGATCCGCTCCCAAATATCGGATCCACCATTCCCTTGCCCGGATCTACTCCCTAGTGCCTGGATCTATTTATTTCCGGCCCGATCTTGTCATCCACCGCCGAGGACAGCCACCGCCACCATTTCCACGCCGTCGATTCCACCTCCGATCGCCGATCTACGCATCCGGCTCCGAAACCTTCATTGCCTTGGTTAGCCTGCTATTTAGTGAGTATTGTTATATTGGATTATTATTTTTCAACATTTATTTATTGGATTGGACATCATATTTGTTTGGATATCGCGTATGGTAGTAGTTTGTTAGATAAATATTGTGATTTGCAGGATTTTTTTGCCGCGCGCACTAGCTTTGGCCCTCCACGCGGAGGAAAGTCTGAGCTTGCTTTTGCCCCAATAAATTATGTTGTCTTGGTTTGAATTGTTTGCGTGGGATGATTTTAATTATTATCTAATTTATGATCTAACCGTCGGATTTTTGCATAGCATGTAGAGGTTAGATAACCGTTTATCTGCAGCTTATAGATTCTCCCTGCGTTAGTTTGTCTCAGAAAATATCGCGCTAAGAGCCCGAATTCATGATTTGAACCTCACCATACAAAAATTTGGAGTTGACCAAAAGTCCTTGCACACGATTTCGGCTAGACAATGCATTGAAGGTTCGAAAAAATGGAGTAGGATATACTCTTGTAACGCTAGCGTTGGCGGTACCTGCTATCGCCAGCGGTAGCTACTCTTCTCGTACAATACCCGGTAGTATTCTTTTACGTAGTTTTTCTATTTCTAACATAATGTTTGTTGATTGTAAAAAACATAATTTAATTTCAATTAGTCAACTATATGCTAAAGGTTTAAATGTATTGATTGAATCATTCAGAAACATATGTAAATTATTGATGTTATTTCAAATACAATATTATTCACTATAATGAGAATTCATAATGTCTACATAATAACCATTAATTGCCTTTCAATATTATCTTTAAAAAGTCTAATGATAAAAATGAAGAATTAGAATTTTGGCATAGACGACTTTGTCACACTGGCACAAAGTTAATTTTAAAAATTATCTTAAAAAAATTTGATTTGTGGTCTTCAAAATTTGAATGGTAATTTAAATTCTTTATCTGAACCATGCCAAAAGGGAAAATTCAAGCACACTTTGTTCTTAAATAAAATTGAAGTAGCCAGTACTAGACTACAATTAATTTACACGGATCTCTTTGGTCCAGTTAGTACATCTAGTTTGGGTGGTAGGAAATAAACTATGTAGTCATTGATGATTTTTCTCACCTTGTTTTATTATTTATTTATCCTTCAAATCCGATGCTTTTAATAAATTGACAAAACTATGCCAATTATGTAAACAAATCATCAAACAAATATATATAGAAATTTGTCTAATGAATTTGAATGGCATAAGCATGACTTTGTTTTCTTATTTTTCTATCCTTCAATTTTGATTTTTGTGATAGCTTGGGAATTCGCCATGAATTTTCAGCTCCATGCAATCCCCAACAAAATGGTGTAGTGGAGAAGAAAAAGAGAATTCTACAAAAACTTGCATGCACTATGTTATCTGAGTGTTGGATACCTAAACATTTTTGGGTGAAAACTGTTAATACTGCATGTTATGTTATGAATAGAGTCATACTTCACACTTTATTAAAATTAACTTCATATGAATCATATTTTCAAAGAAATCTAGTGTCTTAGTTTAAAGTCTGTAGTTGCAAAATGCTTTGTTTTAAATAATAAAGACAAACTAGATGAATTTGAAGAAAAATCTGATGAGGTGATATTTTAGGATATTCTTCCATTAATCGGGCTTATAGAATTTATAATAAAAGAACTAAGACGGTTGAAGTATCTATTCATGTATAATTTGATGAATCTGCTTCTTGTGCGGTTCCAAGCACCCTTGCAGGGAATGATGATGAACATGTGCCTACTTTGGAGAATACTGACCATAATGAATGCAGAATAGGTGGAAGAGGAGAAAGAATTTGAACCACCCAGCATACTAAAATTCTCCAAAAATTATCCAAGGAAACTAGTGTTTAATGAACCAACGAAGGGGGTTAAAGACACGTTCTTCTTTGCATGAATCATTTTCAAACTTATATTATATTTTATATAGCGAACCAAAAAATGTGTTTGCCACTCTAAATGATGAATCGTACTTTTTAGCTATGAGCGAGGGACATAGTCAATTTAAGAGAAATAAAATTTGACCCCTAGTTGTAGGCATCAAATGGATTTTTAAAAATAAATTGTATAGCGAGTCTAGGATCACTAAAAATAAGACTTGGTTAGTAACTCAAGGAATTTTACAAATAGAAGGAGTTGATTTTGAAGAAACTTTTACACTTGTTATACGCTTCGAATTCATACGCATATTTCTTGCATTTGCTAACCATAAACGATTTAAATTATTCCAAGTGTATGTTAAAGAATCATTTTTAAACAAAATCATTAAAGAAGTTTATGTTAAATAACTTAGGATTTTATTATTTGTGAATTTTTGTTACGAAACCTTTAGCGGACACGGGACCTGTAGCAGGCGCGGCACTGGACCCGCATTGGGGGAGAATCTACCAAAGGAGCAACACTGACACAAGGACATGATCGCTATTTTCGTATGGGTTTTACTTCGCAAATTTACCGCGTAATTTGTCCCACGTGTTTAATCTAAAGTGGGGGGCATGCAACCCTTTTATTTCCATGTTTTATTTTATGGTGTGACTTTCTCTATTTATACCCATGTGGGGGTACCGGACAAGGGAAGCAAGAAGAAACTTTCTAATTTTCCCATCTCCTCTCTCTATCTCTCTCCTTTATCGTGATTCACCAAATGCGAGCTTTTTTCTCCAACAAAAGGACCACCAATAAGGATAGGCTCGGCCTCGCCTCCTTCCATCTCAACGGGGCTGCCCAGATTTGCTTCTCCCAACTGCAGCACGAACGCCCATACATCCACTGGGACGAATTCAAGACCACGTACATGTCCCGCTTCGGGCCCTCACTACGCGGCAACAACCTCAGGGACCTCATCGCCCTTCGCCAAACGGGCACGCTCAAGGACTATCTTGACCGCTTTCAGTTATTGCTTGCCCGTGCTTCCACAGTTCGGCCGGATCAACAAGTTCCAACATGTACAGCCGGTTTGCACGAGCGGCTTCGCCTCGACGTCGAATTCCAAGATCCTCCCGACCTGACTACAGCGATGAACATCGTCCGGACGTGCAAGGGCCGCATCCTCTTAGTCAGACAATACCTACCCCGCGGAGACCATATGTCGGCCTTTTGGGGGCCGCCCCACTCCTCGCAACACAACCCACCTCCCAAGCCAAGTGAACCACCCAAGCAATCATTACGCTGGCATCTATCCAACGCAAAGATGGTCGACCGTCATGCCAAGGAACTCTGCTTCAACTGCGACGAATTATTTGGGCCCACCCTGTAGCACCCCATCCCAATTTTTCAACATTTCAGCTGTCCGGTCGGGTCAGCGATATGAAGAAAACCAAGAAACGGTATTAAAACTAGTACATAGCAAGTAAAAAGAAAATTTTCTAAAAAGTAAACTTACAGCGAAAGTTGAATATGTAACTAAGGTAAAAAGTGTACCTCATCCTGGTGATTTCACAGAGCCACTAAAATTGAATAGGGAACAAATAACTGCATATCTTAAATTTTTACAACAAGTCTGGTACAGAAAATCTTAAACATTAATATTACATCAAGGTTACGACTAAGTAACAAAGTACTGAAATGAAATAACTGAAAAGAAACCAACTACAAGATGGACACCACAATAAACGTTCATCCTAAGCGCAACTTCCCACCTAGTCCCCTGTAAAAACATGCCCAAAAATGGGTCGGCCCAACGGGAGAGTAAGAAAAATCATTCCTCCTATTGACACTAAAATTATTTAAAAATAATAATTGAATGCATGCATTTTATTTTAAAACCATTTTATACTATAGAAAAACTTTATCGTAATATGATATGCATGCTCTGGCAAAACATCACTAGCTACATAAATTTTTGGTTATCTGATTTCGTACTCTCGTTCGTTTGCACAAGTTCTGACGTTGGTCATCTAAGTATTTTTCTAACGTACAGTCTATTCTTGAGTTCTAGGTGGTTCGTGCTTACTCTTCTTCTAAAGATCTAGACAGAGTAGTTCCTAACGCGCAACTGAAATATAACGATCTGAGTCCACTAACGAACTAAGGTGTTCTTGTGTTATGTGGACACAGACTCGAATCTACTAATTATCTAAAAGGAAAAGCATTTCCTCAAACTCTGAGGCCCATAAGGTACACTATGCCCTATGAGAGAGATTATACGCCTCTACCCAGCACAAGAGGAGAACTCTGACGTGCTTCATAATCATCTTGAACTAGTACTACTCTGCTTGTGACGTTACTTTTTGTGTACTAAAGGTCGTTCATCAAATTGATGTGGTTGGCTAGAAGTTGAAATCGAGCCCCTAATATCTCATATTTGTATCTATCTGTAAATATGTGTGGAAGTTCTGTATCATGCACTAACCTGAGATCTAACTGTTTGAGGAATTTGGAATTGGTCTCTATCAGGTAACGAGTTAACCGAATGATTATTAATTTACCATTTTCCAAACGATATTAATCACCTTTGTGCTGCTATAGTATTTTATACGAAATTACACGAACATTTAAAATGTAATCTAAATGATATGCCTATCCAGAAAGAATTAGAGTTTCTTGTTGTGGCGTTGCGGCGCTCGTACACCCGACACGGCGGCATGACTTCCCTCAAGTAAAATCTACTATGAGGCCCTGGTAATATGTTCACCCTAAATCCGCACCTATGATACAAGTAAGTTCTAGAATTATGCACACACTAAACCAAATAATTTCTCCAAACTAGGATTTCACCCAAAATTTTCTCTGTCATCCCCGGAACGTGAGAAATCTGTAATTTCTAATGGGAAGGGTTGATGTTACCTGAAAAGGAGTGCTGGAAGAAACACGATCTCTATATATTACTCCGGCCCCAACTAGGGTTGTTGGGGAAAACAAGGAGATAACCTCTAGCCCTAAAATCTGAGAATGGAGGAAGTGGAACTCGAGCTTTGCATTCTGAAATTGAGTTGGGATAGCGGAAAACAATGATAATAATAGAAAGGAAAACTTCGGAAAGTTACCTGAAAATTACACAAATCATCAGGTAAAAATCGGACACCCGCACCTGGCTGCTCGTCGCACACAGTCTGTACGGGGAATACTCCTACAGTGCCGACTGGAGTGATGGCCAAGAGGAAAGAATAGGGCGGCGGCGTCCTCTCGAAGTGCTGCCAGGAGACGGCGATGGGAGACAGCAGTTCGTCGACTGCGGAAGCGAGAAGACCGAGCGGCGAGCAGGATTTCTTTTTTTTCTCTCCGCTTATAAGATCCGCACGAGCTGCGGTTTTCGTAACTGGAAGCCCTAATCGGTTCAGGGGATAACGTGGCCCGACTTACGTCCGGCCCATTCAACCCACTACCCTAATTGGATTCGGACGGGTCACATAATTATTGAGATCCGAAACCAGACAATCATACCACGATCCCAATCTCTTAATGCCCTCACTTGAAAGTTAAAACGCGTCGAGCACAACTCAGCGGCTAAAAATTAATCCTCTAAATAATACTAACATCATCCCTCGCTGAATCTCTGGCTTGATCAAACTCACTCGCGATCAGGCCCTGTAATTAAATTGAATTCTCGAGTCAAAAGACGGATGTTACAATCTCCCCTCCTAAAAAAAAATTGTCCTCGAAAATTACATACCTGAGTCAAAGAGGAAGACATAGTCTTCTACCTTCCGAAGTTCATCTTCCCTTTCCCAAGTGTACTCGGGTCGGCCACAGTTCATCCAAAGAACCTTTACAAACGGGATCTCTCTACTCCTGAGCTTCTGAATCCTTGAGTCTACTATTCTGACAGGTTTAACATTGATTCTAAGATCTGACTCAATTGGCGCTTCCTCGGTATTGACTATCTGACCAGGGTCTCTAACTGCTTTCCTCAGATAGGAGACGTATAATACATCATGTAGACCGCTCATTTCCTTAAGTAAAGCTAACCTGTAAGCCACCTCACCGACACGCTCCAGTACCTCGAATGGACCCACGAACCTTCGACTCAATTTCTTCATCTGCTTGATTCGAGAGACTCCTCTAACTGGTCTGACCCTCGGGTAAACATAATCACCAACACTAAATTCCACTGCCTTATACTTCTAGTCATAATACTTGGCTTGGCGATCCTGAGCTATCTTTATACGTTTTTGAATGAGTTTGATACGATCAGTGGTCTTGTAAATCCATGATTCCCTGATGGTAGATCTTTCTTTGCTTTCAGCCCAACACAACGGTGTCCGACAACGCCTACCATAAAGAGCCTCGAACGATGTCATCCCAATGCTTGCCTAAAAACTGTTGTTGTAGGATAACTTGACGAGAGTAACGACCTCCTCCACTTCCCTCCATAGTCCAAGATACACATCCGGAGCATATCTTCCAAATTTCTATTCGTACGTTCAGTCTGGCCATCTGTCTGGGGATGGAAGGCGGTACTGAAATGTAGCTTAGTGCCCGCTACAGAACGTGTCTCCACTCCTTAGAAGTAAACCTGACATCTCTGTCTAAAACAATGGTCTTGGGAACACCGTGAAATCAAACAATCTCATCAACATACAACTGCGTCAATCTGGGACCCTGATCTGTCCTCCTATTTGGTATAAAATGGGCAACTTTAGAGAGACGGTCCACTATAACCCATAAGAAATCATTCCCACTCTGAGATCTGGGGAGGCCATGAACAAAATCAATTGATATATCCTCAAAGTTCCACTCTGGGATGGGAAGTTGTTGTAACTTGTCTTCTGGCCTCTGACATTCAGCTTTGACTAACTTGCAAGTTTCACACTTCCCAACATGCTCAGCAACGTCACCCTTCAAGCCTGGCCATCATACTATCTTCTTCAGATCCGCATACATCTTTGTGATACCTGAATGTATCGAATATCTAGAATTATGGGCTTCAAACAGTATGTCTTCTCGAAGATGGCTAACATCTGGAATGCACACCCTACCGTCGTGCAGTAGTAAATCCTCAAGTATAATGAACTTCTCCTCCTGACCTGCCTTAGTCAAAACCCCAAGTCTCTGACATCTTTGGATCTAAAGGTAGAGCTGTTCTGATCCTATCCTTGATGCCGCAAGTGATCTCCATCCAACACAACCTTGCAGATCCAACCTTTAAACGCAGCACAACACTGATCTCTAGCCTTTCCAACTCTCGCACCAGCTCCTCCTACTGAGTAAGGAGAGAAAAACTCGATCCTCTACGACTAAGCGCATCAGCCACCACATTCGCCTTTCGTGGGTGGTACTGAATGTCCACCTCATAGTCTGACAAAAACTCTAACCATCTGCGTTGTCTCATATTGAGCTCTTGCTGATCGAAAATGTACTTGAGACTTTTGTGATCCGTAAAGATCTCACAACGAACCCCATAGAGATAGTGCCTCCAAATCTTAGAGCGTGGATGACAGCTGCTAGCTCTAGTTCATGCACGGGATAGTTCTTCTCATGAATTTTCAACTGTCTGGAGGCGAAGGCTATAATCTTACCATGCTGCATAAGCACACAGCCCAAAACTTGACCTGAGGCGTCGCTATATATCTGAAATCCATCTGACCCAGATGGTAAACTCAAAATCGGGGCGGTCATCAGCCTAGTCTTCAACTCCTCAAACTCCATCTCGTACTCCATTGTCCAACTAAAAGTTTTACCCTTCCTGGTAAGCGAAGTCAGTGGTAAGGCTATCTTCGAGAAATCTTTTATAAATCTCCTGTAATATCCTGCCAAACCCAAAAAGTTGCGGACCTCCGTGACTGCCCTCGGTCTCGGTCATTCTCTTATTGCTTCTATCTTCTTCGGGTCAACGGACAGGCCTCTCTGACTGATAACATGTCCTAAAAATGCAACCTCTGACAGCCAAAATTCGCACTTAGAAAATTTTCATACAAATGATTTCTTCTGAGCGTCCCCAAAACAGTCTTGAGGTGAGAGACGTGATCTTCTGCACTCCTGGAATATACTAAAATATCGTCTATGAAGACAATAACAAAACGGTCTAAGAATTCTCGGAAAACCCTGTTTATCAAATCCATAAAACCGTACGGGGCATTGGTCAGCCCAAACGGCATAACCACAAACTCATAATGTTCATATCTGGTCCTGAACGCCGTCTTCTGAATGTCTGCTTCCCGGATCTTCAACTGATGATAGTCTAACCTGAGGTCTAACTTAGAAAACGTGCAAGAACCCTCAAGCTAATCGAACAGGTCGTTGATCCTGTGGATAGGATACTTGTTCCTCACTGTCAACTTATTCAGCTCACGGTAGTCAATGCACAGCCTCAGACTACCATCCTTCTTCTTCACAAACAAAACTGATGCACCCCAAGGCGAAGTGTTGGGGCGAATGAAACCCAGATCGAGCAACTCCTGCAACTGACCTTCAACTCTGCGAGTTCTCTGGGGGCCATACGATAAGGAGACTTGGTCACTGGTGCCGCTCCAGGTACAAGATCGATCTGGAAGTCAATCTCTCTAGTAGGAGGGCACCAGGTAAATCTTCTGGAAAGACGTCAAAAATTCCTGGATCACGGGTACCTTTGATAAATCGGTCTTGACTTCTGCATTCATCAGCACTAAGAAGGTTTCACAACCTTTACTAATGCATCTCCTTACAT